>CM063529.1:28338957-28946735 GCA_032199755.1 Ambrosia artemisiifolia | reverse complement strand
TAGATTCTTTTCAGCAGCCAGTTAGTAGCATTAACATACAGTTCAGTGGCAATTAGTAGCTTATATAGGTATCAGGTATGTGAAATGCATAAATTCAGCAAATTATTTTGTAGATTAGACTTTGATTTAGACAGAGTTTAAAGATGTGGAGTCTTCGGTGTTGCTTCTATAGGGGTTTAGGTCAGGGCAAGATCCATGACATAATTTTTTTTTCAAATCATTGACCAGAACCTGTGTCCAGTATCGGGTCGGTTAGCTATTCTATCAGTTTAAATTTCATATTGCACATGACGTTCACCTATGTGTGTGGTTTGAATGTTCTGTTCAGTTTGGCCCTACACAGCAAATCATAGGGGCAACACTAACATAAGCTACCCAATGTATCAAGGCTTTAGAGTTTGAGACACAATCTTCCATCCCTACAGACTTTGTAATTTGTTTCTATGCTTCAGAATTTATAACCACATTTTTTTCAAATAATGAAGTTTAGGGCTTAGCATAGATATCCCGTTGGTGTTGGTTGATTTCAGAATTTGTAGAATTCTATCTCATGCATCTGGTATGGTATGATACATTTTAAATTGACCCATTAGAACCTGCCCTGCCCATTTTTTGCCAGTCTTCGAGTAAACAATCAAGTACGCGCTACGTGCCAAAGATGTATAATCTGAAAATTGAATAGCGAAGCAAAAGCTCCCAATATATATATAGATTAGTCAAGACATCATTTCCGTTATTCAAAACCATCACTACATGTGTAGGTATAAAAAAAAAAAAAAAGCAGAACACTTCTAAAATGTTTTAACTCCAATTTGTTAAACTCTAACCTTCAGCCCTAACCGATAGACTCCTAATAAGCCGAATGCATCAGAGAAACCTGCAAACCTTTGACTGCATGATTCTTCTGTTTGGATATCAACAAAAGACGTAAATAGTGTGTATATAAAAATAGCTGATTAGAAATAGAAAGTGTACCTTCTTCCTTTATGAAGCTAATTGCCCTTTCTTCACGAGGTAAAGGCTCTGGCGGCAATAACATCAAGCCCTTAAACTGCTTTTGTGCTTTGGAAGAGTAAGGCGACACAATCTGAATACTGGTATGGCCTTGATTTTCTTGTTCAAGTAGCTTCTTGTAAGTAAACTAAAGAAAAAAATAACAAATAGAAAAAAAAAAGCCAATGTTCAAGTAGCTTCTGGATTCATGCAGTTTGCAAACAGAATCTAAACAATGTTGAAAATCAATAAAGTATAATCAAAGAGTGGACATATAACTCTTACCATGACTAGAGAACTCTTTTCTTCAAAATCAGTTAAAGGAAAGGATGATCTTAATGTTAGAGATTGAGGACGGAAACAACTAAGTACTGCCTCCACAAAAGCCGCATGATCTGATGATTCTTCATCCTCAACATGTAGCTCAATATGCTCGAGTTCATAAGGTGGCAGCTCAATCGCATTAAGCTTTTCTGACACTATGAACTCCTGCAAAACAATTGGAAGGAATATACAACTTTGTGTTGGGTTGTTTTATATAATTGTTAAAAGCAAAGTATTACATTAACGGGTTGATCAAAGAAACGAACCTGGTTCTTGTGAATATACAAGTTGAAAGCTTTGAATCCATTTTCCTTGTCCAAAAATAGCCTCAACTGTTGGAGCCAAAACATATCTATAGAGTGATCGGGATAGCATCGCATACATGCTTTCAAATGGGGTAAATGGCTTATCCCAAAGCTGGTATAGTTTTCACTACAAGAGTAAATAAATAAATCCAAACTGGGGGTACATAACTCGATTTCTTCCAATTCAAAGTCTGAATTAAACTCCAATGTCCTCAAGGAGTTACTTGACAACTTCAGGTTGTTGCCTATATAATGAGAAAACAAAGCCAAATTTTCAAGGAAGGGGAAGTTGGATAAGAAACCATTGGAGTTTGGTAAGGGACACCCTTCGTACGACAGTGATGTTAGTTTTTTACACGAAGCCAAGTTAATTTGTGGCGGCCCTCTTTCATCCACTAGCGCTACATGAAGATCATTTAGATTTGGAGCTTCGATATCAATGATCTCAACAGGGATGTCAAAAAGAGAAACTCTTTGAAGATTTTGGTGTCCATGAACACAAAACCTTATGAAACCATGACAATCAATAATCTCAAACTCTCGTAGAAGAGGACAACCAATGGTGAAATACTTGATCACTTCGTCGTCTATATGGACGAAGCCTATTTTCAAATAAACCAACGACGTCAACTTGAGAGCATCAAGCATGAATGAAGAAGGCAACTCACATCCCCATATGCTCAAAGATTGTAAGACAGAAACAGATAAGAGTACGTTCGGCAAACGGTACTTTCGAACATCAGACAAGTAGGTAAAATCAATAACCAACTTTCTGATGCCTCTGTTAAGAAGTCTTTCAAGGCATCTGTTAACAATATCTAATTCTGCAGGCTCATGGATAGTTGCAGCGAAGGTGAGCTTGTGTGCAGGGATATTATGATGGCAAAATCTAGAGGTGGCATACTCAACATACTTGAAAAAACAATCTCGAGATGTAAACTTATGATCATTGAAATGTAAAATAGGGTTAGAAGCGGTAAGGTGAAACCAGGTCTTAGACAATACGCTCATTCGAACAAGGTCTGCAGGAGTATTAGCGAATGAGAGGATGTGATGAAGAATAGAATCAGGAAGGTGTGATATCCTATCCATCTCTGCAATTAGGGTTTCAAAATATATAACAGAAATAAAAACTAAACCATTAAAGAAACATAGACAATTAATAATAAAATTAAGATTAAGATCATTTACGTCAAACCTTTTCAAAGCAGAAAGAAAGCGAGAAGAAGAGTCGCGGGTCAATTTTCGCATAGTAGAAGAAGCAGAGGAATTGAAATTAGGGTTTTCAGCTCAAACACAAGAAACACGGACATGGAGAATAGACCACCCGTAGTTTTGATTGCTCAAAAAAAGGCAACCGTTTATACCCTTGAATCGGCATTAAAAATTTCACGCCAAACGTAAAATTTGAAGAAAAAGGCCCCCAGAGTGTTCCGGGCGATTTGGTGGCGTTTTCACGTGTTCGTGTAGTAAGCATTCCCCTAGAGAACTAAGATCTTATGGTTCGATGAGACGATTCTAATGCCACTTTATTGAGTTCAATCGGACTCCGTTGAGTACCCTTCCTACGACTTCCTATTTCTTTTTCACTATGTATTTGATCTTAATCCACTATTTTGCTTTCTAATTAATACTTAGGTTATCTTTTAATTATAGTTTTAAATAAGGGTGCAAATGAGCCGAGTTGTGCTTGAGCTCGATCAGGGTCGAGCTCGACTAATTTATGTACTCGTTGGTAATTTCTCAAGCTCAGAGTTCAGCTCGGGCTCAACTCAATTCATTTATCATCTGTCGGTTAATATATTAGATAAAAATAATATAAATAATAGGTTCTCTTAAGCTCGCGAGCTCAATAAGTGAAGCTTGGGCTCGTTTACTAAACAACTTTAAATGATGGGTAAATATTATTAAATATTAATAAAACTAATATTACACTAAGGCTTAACGAGCCTGGTAAGCTTCATACGCCAGACTCGGGCTCTGATAAATAAACGAACTTTATTTTAGGGTTAAGCTCGACTCGGGCTTGATAAGGTTCAGCTCGTTTCGAGCTTTTTAACGAACCGAGCTTGAGTAGCTCGCGAGTGACTCAGCTCGTTTGCACCCCTAGTTTTAAGTGACTACTTAATCACTTACAACCATTTGAATTTGCATTAGAATTCAAGTTCCAAACCTACCCCATGTAATCACATTCAGGAAAACACCGCACATGGTATTATATCATGTACCTCTCTCAGTTCACACATGTGCTATGGCTCGAATTAGGGGTGTTCAGAAAAACCGCAAACCAAATAAAAACCGAAAACCGAACCTTAACCGTAACCGAAAAAACCAATCCGAACAACGAATTTGGTGTTTGGTTTGGTTTTAACCGAAACCGAATTGCTTATTCGGTGTTTGGTTTGGTTTTTGGTTCTACATTTTTTTTATTTGGTTTATTTGGATAACCGAATAAACCGGTAAAATAATTAATTATTAAATAAAAATAATAATATTTAAGAACTCATATATAATATATAAGCCCAAAATATTAAACTCAACCCAAAATAAATAAATCCCACAAATTTATAGAGGTAATAATATGAGTATAAACTAGTAAACTATGGTTCATTTTACTATTTCTAATTTTTATGATGTTTCTGTTTGCGTGGTTTGATTTTTTGGTTTATATTTATTGCAAACTTTGTTTTCGGATTTTGGAACATATAGGTATATAAGTTAGAGAAAAAAAAACTTCGTTTCAATTTGGTTTGTTTGGTTGAATTTGGTTTGTTTGGTTTTAAACCGAAACCGAACCGAATTCAATTTGGTTGAATTTGGTTTGGTTTTCATATTCCTAATTTGGTTTGGTTTGGTTATTGGTTTGAGGTACAAAATTTTGAAAACCGAATAAACCGAATCGAATAAACCAAATAAACCGTAAACCGAACCGATGAACACCCCTAGCTCGAATCCATAGTCAATCCTATTTCCGATAGGAACAGTTGACAATTGGATCCGATTTTTTCCATTATTTTATATCCTCAATAGTGCAAAAATAATAAAACAATGTCTAGCCCCAAGTTGTTCAAGAATAGTGTCGTTGAGTTTCTCGACTCTGTCTTAGGAGTAGTTGGTTCTATTTCTTGATGGGGCAGGGAAGGGATATAAGTCAGTGGTAGAGTGTCACCTTGACGTGGAGGAAGTCACAAGTTCAAGCCTGATTATCCCTAAACCCAATGTGAGTTTTTCATTTTGATTCGTTAACCTGCCGTTATTGAATGGGAATGGATAATAGGCGCGTGGGATTGACGTGAAAAGGCAGGGATGCCTATAGTCCTGGGAACGAACTCCGGGGGAATATGAAGCGCATGGATACAAATTAGGACTTGGAATGAAAGATAATTCCAAATCCACTTTGTCTACAAACAAAGAAGCTATAAGTAATGCAAGTATGAATATCATGGAGAGTTCGATCATGGATTAGGATGAACGTTGATGGCATGCTTAACACATGCAAATCACTTTACTAAAATGTTTTTTTTTCTATTTTTAAATAAACATTATTAAACATATCTTGTCTCATTTTTTTTCTAAATATATTTGACATATTCATATTAAGTTAAAATAAAAATAATCTAATTAAAAAAGAAAGAGAAATAGGAAATATTTTAATGATTTTCAACAGATGTAAAAAAAGAGAGAAATATGAAATATTTTAATGCTTTTCAACGGATGTAAAAAAGAGAGAGATGGGAAATATTTTAATGCTTTTCTTTCTCTCTCTCTTTATATACTCCACACAAACACAATACACCTACCTATGCATACACAATTTATATGTATCACCATCTTCATGCTTTTCAAACAGATGTAAAAAAAACCCTGCAACTAAAGTATATAGAGAGAGAGAAAGAAGAGATTAAAACATAAAAAAAACCTTAAAATTGTCAAATCCACTACCAGCCCATTAAGTAGAACTAGTAAACGGTTCACGGATCCACTACCAGCACCACTGGCGGCGGTGTTACCGTACTGGTAGTGGGATACCCGTGACCAATTCTGGTGGTGCCCCGCCCCCCCTAACTTTTTAATATGCGTGGAAAAGCTACTTGCGAGAAATCAGAAATCTTGGTTTTTTGTTTTGCTTTTGACTCTTGAAATACAAATTACAGATATACACACCCACCCTTTACATTTATTACAACACATCTACACTTTTTTGGTCATTTACATAAAAAGCTAAGCCAAACACTTTTAAAAAACCAACTTATTGATTTTTCCCACCACAAAAACTAATACAAACACTTTTCTAAAAACTACTTTTGAAAAAAGTCATAAGTCAATAAACATTTATACTAAAACACAATTTAGAATTACAAATGCAATTCCAAACGCCCTCTAAGACACGCTTTGTGAAGGGATCGTGAATGCAATGACGATCCTTTTAAGGGGCAGGAGGGGGCGCCCCCCCCCCCCCCCCGAATTTTCGCTCAGAAGTTCCGATTATATAGTATTCGTATAGAATTTTTTTGGTAAGTTTCGACCCCCCGAAACTGGTTTTCGACCACCCGAAACTAGTGACTTCCAACCCCTCGAAGTTTCGGGCCAAGATTCGCCACTGCGTTAATGGACGAGGGAAACAACCGCCCATGATGATTGTAGTCGTGGGAGGCATGGAACTTCCCACGTGCTTCACGATGACATGAACGTTAGGTGATAAACTGTTGGGCTCGATTAAAAAAAGTCTTTAAATATCCATTTAAACCATTAATTTTTCACACAATTTTCTTCAAACAATTTCTACTCTTACTCTTTACAATTTTCTACTCTTTCTTTACAATTTTTCTTCAACAAACATACAAATTCTCTCAACAAAACGGTTTCATCATCATCCTCATCCGACGAAATCATAACGTTTTGTGTGAACGCGTTAATAGAGACGGCACAAATTATTTTGGAGGAAGAAGAAAATGAACATACGTCGCAACCAAGAACACGAAGTACACCTTTAAATAGAGATCGGAAGGATATAAATATTTTTGTTAATTTTATTTTTTTCGTAGATGATTTTTAATATTATTTTAAATACTTGTTGGTTTGATTTAATTGCTATAGGTGCTCATGAACGTTTGATGGCTGACCACTTTGCTGAAAACTCTGTTTACACCGATGAACAGTTTAAGCGTCGATTTTGAACCCAATTATTTGGCGAATTAGAACATGTTTTCTAAAAGTGTCATGAAAATAAATCAAGGCATGAAACCATGAATAAGACATTTATATGGAACCGTGGCAACAGAGGTCAGTAGGCCTTCTGGGACCCATTGACATGAAAGCTTAGGTAAAAACAAACTAGAAAAATGAGTCAAATGAATATCTCAAAAGTATGCAGCCTGTAAATCAAATGTGAACCCACTAATAGGTGTTTGTTTACCACTGTGATTAAATGACAGAATTAATCAAAACAACGTTGAACCAAAGAAGCCGATGGTGGTCACACGGAATGGTACATGTGGGGTTCTCCCAAAGACTCGTTGTAGATAATAAATGTTTAGTGTTTCTAGCCCTCTTTTGGAAGCGTGACTATGAACATTACCACTATGAATCCGCCACTGCTTGTAACTAATTCCAACTTGCGATTCCTGTAGGGAGAGATGGTCATTTTGGAAAGACACGGTGGACTTTGACCCAACAATATGTTCAAATGCCCGATCAAAGGAAGTGGTTCCTCTGAAAGGAGACAACCGTAAATTGCATGGTCACTTTAAGCAGAGATATTTCAATAAACCCGACGAGTCAGGTCCCATTACAAACAGCCAAATTACTACATCATCAAAACGAAAAATGAAACGACATACCCACGTTTTCACTAACATATGGAAAATGCAAAACGAAAAAATGAAACGACATACCCACGGGCCACGGTTTCACTAACATATGGATAATGAAACGTGTCTCGTCAACAAAAAAAAGTAAAGAAAAATAACTTAAAAAGGCATTTTAACCATTTAAGTTAACAAATCCATCTTTGATTATTTATTGTTTCCTAATATAGCAATGCTGACGTGGCATCATCTTTGCCAATGGACAGGTTTGGCAGCCACCAGCACAACAACCTGTCTAAACAATAAAAACAACAGGGTGTACAATCAGCCCCAAACCCAGCACAGACCAACTTCGGAAGGCCTCAAACCCGCGCCATTTTTCCCAGGTGAAAGAAACTTCTTCAAACGACTTCTGATCCAAAGGAAACTCAATGACTTTATCTCTTCCACCACCTTTGACACCGAAACAGGCCATGCATTAAAAACTACATCATTTCTCATCCTCCAAATGCCCTAAATTTGTGACTAAAGTGATAGCATGAAAGACCTTTTTCGTGTTTTTAGCATTAACAGATTTATGGAAGTCTAGTATGTCTGAAATTGAAGTGAAGATAAGAGGGGATTTTACACCACTGAGCAACAATCTGCCACACCATCTGAGCCAACTGGCAGGATACAATAATATGACACACGTTTCTTAACACTCCACCGACTGTACAAAAAAGCCTCTAGATGCGTTTGTTGATGCTAATAACAGAATAGGATCCTGACGGGTCAAGAGTCCAAGTCTATCTATATATACTATTGGAAACCATCACATTCTGCAGCACCAGGTCAAGCTGCTGCAAGTGATATTGATCAACTAATCTCCGACTGAGTTGACCCGTCATGAACCATAACACAACCCCCCCCCCCCCCCCAAAACACACACACCCCTACCCTCACAGGTGTTGGCAGGCCTAGCAAAAAACGAGAACCCAAGCATAGCCTATCCTGAACAATAATGAAGCAGAAGCTACCTATATATATATATATATAACATTGTCATGATACAAAAGTACAAAACCATCAAATATTAAAAAAAAAATGAATATTTATCAAGTGGTTTACTGCAAATTGTTCAAATTTACAAGTTTTCACTAGTTTCCCCCACAAACTCTGAATTGTTACTAATAACTTTCAATTATACCTTTGTCCTAAATATACAACTCCTATATCCAAAGCATCCGAGAATCTCTATATCTGCATGCCTTTTGACCGTTTCATCATCCTGCTTCTTCTTGGGGGACTGTTTGGATATAAACAAGTGAGATAAAGAATGTGTTATGCAGGTGTCTATAAAGTTAGCTAATATAAAAGTGTACCTTCTTCCTTTATAAAGCTAACCGCTTTTCCCTCACAAGGTAATGCCATCGATGATGACTTCAAGTCCATCAAGTGCTTCTGGGCTTTAGAAGAGGAAGGTGAAACAACTAGAATATTGGTATGACCTTGCTTTTCTTGTTCAAGTAGCTTCTTGTATGTGAACTGAAAAGAAAACATAATATAACAAATACATAAAGGACAATACATCTAGTTGATAGTAGTGTTCAAACAGAGTCTAAGCAATGTTGAAGTGCAATTTAAACGAAGCAACGTATCATATCTGACAGAACAAATCATATATAATGAATAGGACATACAACTCTTACCTTGACAACATCACTTTGTTCTTCATAAGCAAAGGATGATCTTAAAGTTAAAGATCGAGGACGACAACACCAAAGTACAGCGTCCACAAAAGCTATATGAGCCAATGATTCTTCATTGTTTTCCAGTTGTAGCTCAACATGCTCGAGTTCATAAGGCGGCAACTCAATTGCCTTTAGCTTCTCTAACTCAGTGAATTTCTGGAATGAATATACAACTGTGTGTCAATATTATATATTTTTGTAACTGTTCACAGAAAAGTAACATATAAACGGTTGATCTAAGAAACAAACCTCACTATATATGGCATGAATAAACAAGGTCAAAACTTTGAACCCATTTTTCTTACCAAAAAACTGCCTTAACTTCTGGAACCAAAGAGCATCTATACAACCATCGGGATAACATTGCATACATGATTTCAAATGAGTTGAACGCCTTGCCAGAGGCCAGACCATATCCATTAGCAAAGGGCGGAGCAAACGATAATTACGAGAGTAACCAAAAAAGAGCAAATTGGGAGTGCTAAACTCGATTCCTTCCACGTCACAGTTTGAATGTAACACAAGTGTCCTCAAGGAATGGCTTGACAACTTGAGGTTGTTGCATTCATATTTATTAGACAAAAACAAATTTTCAACGAAGGGGAAGTTGGATAAGAAGTCGGTAAAACCATTAGAGTTTGGTAAAGGACGCCCAGAGTAAGTCACTGTTGTAAGTTTTTTGCATAAAGCCATGTTCATTTGCGGTGCCTCTCTTCCAGTATAATCTTTTATTATAAGACGAGAAAGATTAGGAGCTTCAATATCTATTCTCTCAACAGGCGTTTTATATATAAACCCAACTATTTCAAGATTTTGATGCCCATAAACACAAAACCTTTTGAAACCAGGGCAACTTTTAATCTCAAAGACTCGTAGAAGAGGACAACCAGCGGCGAGATACTTGATGACATCATCATCCATAGGGACGTTTTCAAGACACAACTTAGTCAAAGACTTAAAGTTGAGAGCATCAACCGTCAAGGAAGAAGGCAAGTCACAGTGACGAATGGTCAAAGATGTTAAAACAGAAACAGATAAGAGTGTGTTCGGCAAACGGTACTTTGGAACATCAGACGAGTAGGTAAAATCAATCACCAACTTTCTGACGCCTGTGTTAAGAAGTCTTTCAAGGCATCTGTTAATAATATCTAATTCTGCAGGCTCATGGATAGTTGCAACGAGGGTAAGCTTGTGTGCAGTGAGATTATGATGGCAAAATCTAGAGGTGGCATACTCAACATACTTGAAAAAACAATCTGGAGATGTAAACTTATGGATATTGAAAACTAAAATAGGGTTAGAAGCGGTGAGGTGAAACCAGGTCTTAGACAATACGCTCATCCGAACAAGCTCAATCGGAGTGTTGTTAAGAAAAGAGAGTATGTGGTGAAGAATGAAATCAGGAAGGTGTGATATTCGATCCATGTCTGCAATTACAAAAAGGAAATCAAAATTGAAAGAATTATAGAAAGCGTAATGAATGAATGAATGAACAAATAAATCAAAATTCAAAAGATCGTCGATTTGGGGAGGATTTGTTTACCTATTGAATCCAAAACCCTAGCTGGAAGTTCGTATCACTTCCTGTTTCAGAAAAAAAAACTCTTAAAACTATAAGAGTTAAAAACCAAAATCGTTCCTGAGGTTTGAACACTTTTGCCACTTCAGTCCAAAACCCAAACCTTTTAAATCTGGGTCTGTAGGCTTTTCATTTTTTGCCACATTCGTCCCTGACACTAAACCCAGTTAACTATTGTCGTTAAGTTGAGGGGCATTTATATCTTTTTGACTAACCATTTATTTTTTAATATTTTTATTTAATAAGTAGACCCCTCCACCTTAGCCAAGCTGAACATTGCCATATCTCTTCCTTTTTTTCCTACCATTTCAGCATCAGTACTTGAATCCATCAGTTCAAGCAAATGCCTCTCTTCTACAATCATAACCATACCTTAGAAAGTGAAAACAATATGAACTTCAAAAGTGGCCAATCAATATCAATGGCTATACCTTCTCGTTTAGACTTTTTGTTCTTCAGATAACACAATAGGCCGAAGCAAAAAGAGAATTAGAAAAATGGCAGCAACAACGGGTGCCCAAATCAAGATTTTAGCATCATGATAATATAGTGCACATGATAATATAGCTCATATTAAGCAAAAGAGACTTTTTGTTAGATCTTGATGCCATGTCCTCCGTTCAAACTTAGTGCACATGATAATATTGCTCATATTAAGCTAGCTATCACCACCACCACCGCCGCACCTCCTCCACCCTAAACCCATCACCACCGTCGCACCTTCTTTGTCGTGTCCGTCACCTCTTCTCTATGTTAGGTACCAATTAATCAATGTTGTATGATCGATTGTATTTGAGGAATAAAAGCCCCATATTCATTTTATGTTTCTGTATCGTTAGATGGGTCAATTAGATCGATTTGAAGTTTAGGGTTCATAAGTTCATTTGGGGTTTTTGTTGAATTCACGTTATTATGTAAAAGGGTTTTAAAAAGGGGTAGGTGGTGGTCGGTTGTATGTTTAGGATCTGGGTGATGGTGATAGTTTGAGGTATTATTGGTGGTGGTGATAGTTTGGGTTATGGTTTAGGATCTGGGTTATGGTGGTGATGGTTTGGGTTATGGTTTAGGAAGAAGATGGGTTTTAAAAGGGTGGAACCCAAAATGACAAAAATGCCCCCAGAGTTAACGGCAATAGTTAACTGGGTTTAGTGTCAGGGACAAATGTGGCAAAAAATGAAAAGCCTACGGACCCAGATTTAAAAGGTTTGGGTTTTGGACTGAAGTGGCAAAAGTGCCCAAACCTCAGGGACGATTTTGGCTATTAACTCAAACTATAAAGATAAACTATTTATATTTTTTATTTTCTACAATATTGATGATTGTGTTATGTGACGATATGGTTAGTATGAGGTAATACAATAGACAAGGTAATGGAATGGACGAACAAATGAAATTCGTGGTGAGTGGTGGTGGTGGGTAAGGAATGGATTATTACCATTCCATGTCTTGTTTGGCTGTCATATGGTACTTTGTGTTATTTGGTAGGCAGGAAAATACGAAGGAATAAAATTGGTGGTGAGTGACAGTGGTTGTTATTGTCGGTGATGGTGGGTGGTGATATGTGGCGGTAGCGGCGGTGGTGGGTGAAGGCGGTAATGGTGGCGATGGTGGCAGGTGGATGTGGTTAGCGGTGATGGTGGGTGAATGACGATGGTGAGTGGTGGCGGTGGTGGGTGGTGGTTAGTGGCGGTGATGGTGGAAGATGTGTGGCGGTAGCGCAGTGGTGGGTGGCGGCGGCGCCAGTGAAGGGTGGCGACGGCGGTGGTGAGTGGTGGCGATAGTGGAAGGTGATAGTGGGTGGAGATGGATGGCGGTGATGGTGGGTCGGGGATGATTCTAAGTAGTGGCGGCGGTAGTGGTGGGTAGAGGAAATTGTGGTGGGAGACGATGGCAGGTGGTGGAGGCGGCAGTGGGTGGTGGACGGCGTTGGGTGGTGTTGGATGGCGGCAACGATGGGAGGGTGATGGCGGTGGGCGACGGCGGTGGTGGGTGGCAGCGGTGGTCGGTGGGTGAAAGTGGTGGGTTATGGTGTTGTTAATGAATGGTGAAAGATGGATGGAATGAAAAAAAAACATGGGGGGTGGATGGAATGGTTTTGAGGGAATGGAATGTCTTGTGGAATAGGTGATTTTATTCCATTAACCAGCCAAACACACTATTTTTCATTATTTCATAATGGTCCATTCCATTCCTCATTCCCTTTCATTTTACCAAACGCTACCTAATGTTAGGTTTTGGTATGTGAGTGTTATTCCTAGGGGCGTGCCATCACACGTAGGTCCAAGGCAAACACACTGAGCTTAGAAAAAATAAATAGGGAGTCTATATAAAAAAAATATGAGTGAAACCACAAATAAAATAGAGTTAATAATAATTTAAGTCCCTTTGGTTATACCTGAACTGCCAGTTGAGTCTCCAATTCTGGAAACTGATCTCTGGAGTCTCTGTCGTTTCCAATCTTGGTCAATCAAGTCTCTCTCACTAGCGCATGTCCCCTTTTTATTAGATATTTTATGAAAATACAGTTTTGCCTCATAT
The DNA here is from genome assembly GCA_032199755.1 of Ambrosia artemisiifolia. NCBI lineage: Eukaryota > Viridiplantae > Streptophyta > Magnoliopsida > Asterales > Asteraceae > Ambrosia > Ambrosia artemisiifolia. The sequence goes on along the minus strand of CM063529.1, from coordinate 28,933,456 downwards.
TTCCTTTCAATATGCATCCTTGTGGTTTGTTGTTTGTTTTTTCTCTCATGTGTTTTTCCTTCCACATTCAAATTGAATGTGCAAACCTTAACAAAATGTGTAGTTTTCAAAAGCATATGTTGTTAACTAAACGCTATGCATACAACTAACCATTAATGTTGGTGATGCATTGTGAAATATGGTTTTGCATTCATATGTGGTTGACTTTTTTTGGTAGGATAAATAAGGTTGACTTTTTTTTCAGTTTGGTGCTAATCCTCTGACTGATGGTTATGTTTATTTCAAAAGGACACCACCTGAACAGAAAAGTAACATAAAGGACATCTAGTGCAATTTCGTTAGTTAAACGACAACGCCTGTAATTTGACTCAAACTTAAATGATGTAAAAGGCAATTTACTTTTTTCCTTAATATTGTAAGCAATTTTTTCATGATATTCATCATTTTTTACTTAAGTGAGATATTTCCTTTATTCGATATAACCTAGTGCGTGTGTGTGCGTGAGAGAGATTATCGTCATGGGAGGCTCTTAGGGTGCCATGGGAGGCTCTTAGGGTGTTCAGGGAAAACCTACGGCTAGGATCCGTTCTATTATAAAATTCCTATATACATATACTAACAAGTGTGTGTGCACACACACGTGTATTTTTTTAATATAAAAAAACACATTTTAAAGTTAAAACTTAGGCCTATTGAAAATTCATTTAAAACTCAAAATTTAAGGTCTAGACATATTTTTTTAATGCTTATCCCTTGATTCTCGCTTTAAATTATGACCTTTTATTATTATATGAATAAAACTAGATTTTTTCTCGGGAGCGTCCCGGGGTTGAGAAATCTAATATGACACATTAATTTTACATATGAAATAGATTGATATGATTTACAGTTACATGCAACAAAGCCTCAGGTAGCACATAACCTAAAACAATTAACAATGTATCTCCAATGTTAACGCCTAAGCTTAAACAATGTATAATTATAATGTTAACATCTAACCTAAAACAGTGTATAGTTCTAATATTAATACGTAACCTAAAACAATGTACAACTCCAATGCTAATACCTAACCTAAAACAATGTAGAATTCCAATGTAACTCTAATATTAACACCTATCCTAAAGACTAAACAAATGTACAACTCTAACATACTAATATTGATACCTAACCTAAAATAATGTATAACTCTATTAACCTATTCTGCTCTTGATGAAAATAGAATTTATATTTACTGGTTTGAACATAATTAGTGACTTGCCTATACATGATTAATGAATTACTTGAACACGTGTTTTTTTTCATGTATGAACAAAACCCCACAAAAATAGTCGTTTTTTCCTCCTTTTTTATACAACACTATGGTACTCGTTGGAAAGATAATAAAACGCTCGTTAATTTGGTATAATTTTTCTTTAAAAAATCTCGTAGATAAAAGATATTAACGTTTAAAAAATATAGGAGGAAACATGAGAGAGAAAAATCCAATTTTGTTTTTTAAACTTTTCCCCCCTAAAATTACTTAATTCCACATGGCATACTTCATGGCATTTTCAAGAGAGAGAATGGCTATATGAGTGCCATGTAGGATTTAGCCCTTTAGGATATAGATATAGATATAGATATGGGAAAATCAAGAAATTGGCCCGTTAAGTAGGTGACTTACGAAAATAGCTCCCTCCCGTCTCTTTGGGTCACACATTAAAAGACGTCTCAGGCGTCTCCCGAGACGTTTCCGGTTTGGACAAGATAGGTGACGACACGTGTTCCTCCCACCTGCCAGACATCTCTAAAGACGTCTCCGATGGGTTTCCCGGTGACGTCTCCGTCTGTATTTTTTCCGGTGACGTTTTTTTCCGGTGACCGTGTGTTTTAATGATAATAAAAATACATTAAAAACATAATTCATTAATATTAAACATTAAATGATATACATCAAAACATAACCATAAAAAACTAAACCTTAAAGTTCGCGCATGAGTTGCCACGCCTAAACATGCTCAAATGTGCCGCGGTAACGACCCGCATAGGTCACCTGGGTCATCTCCATAGCCAACTACGGCACAATGCCCGGGTGACGGCTCATAGTGCGCTCGTAACCGATCACACTTGTTGTTTAGATCGGACCATTTTCTTTGCAAACTCTCGATTATGCGGGAGCTTTGGCCGACTTGCTAGTTGAAGTCGGCCAAAGCACGGTCTCATAACCGTGTGTCCCTGCCACCTGAGCCTTGTTGGCGTTGCAAGGATGGGTCGTTTTGTGCATCTTTGACGCACACAACAAGAGCCATTTCTTCATTTTCGGTCCAACGTGTCATTTTGAAGGGTGTGGCTGGTATTGATGTTGTGTTGATGTTGAAGTATGTTTTCACCACCGTCATATGGTGGTTTATATACTAAAAAATTCAACCGTATTGCATGCAAAATTGAACTTTGTGACGGTTGGGTGAGACCGATTTTAATACAAATAATAAATATTTTTGACGGTTGGGTGAGACGGTTTTATGAGATTGTGCTGAAACAGTTTATGGAATATGGAATTAGTTAATTATGTTAATTAAAAAAAACATGTGAATTTAAAAAAAAAGGTTTAGGTTTATTTAAATGAGGGAGACGTCACCGGAAACAAAACGTCACCGGAAAAAAACACAGACGGAGATGTCACCGGGAAACCCATCGGAGACGTCTGGCAGCTTTTTAACATATGTAACAGCCTTTGTTTATTTTTTTTAAAAAATATCCCATCGGCGCTTTTTTTATTTTTTTTGGGCCGAAAACACTTTAAACCATGTATGTTACCTTGTGCATTTTTTCAAAAAAAAAAATTTATATGGTTTTTACATGGGTTTTCTAAGTTTTCTCAACTTAAGGGGGTTTTCAATTTATCTTTCCCATATACATATAAATACCTATCAATATAGAAGTTAGATCAACAAGTTTCGAGTCGGCGGCGACCGGCTTGGGTCGAAATGCTTCGGGTAAGTAGCAAATGGTCATGTCGGATCGAAACGTTAAGGGCAGGTCATCGTCTAGCCTGGTTGGGTCGAGACGTTTAGGGTTGGCAGTGGGTTGGGTCAAGATGTTAGGGGTAGGTCAGCCGCTTGCCTGGGTGGGTCAAGAGGTTTAGGGTTGGCGGTGGGGCGGGTCAGGTCAAGACGTTGCTGGTCGGAGACGGATGGGTCGAGTCAAGAAGTTGTTTGGCGGCGGGCAGGGTCATGTCGGGGTGAAACTTTTCGGCTCAAGTCGGTGGGTTGGGTTTAGTGAAGGCGTTGCGCGTGAATGGTCGAATATTACAATGACTTTACTTGAAACCTTTAAATTTGACAAATGATTTAGAATTCGAATAGGAATGGATTTGAGATTCTAATTCCAACAATTTCCCATTCCTACTGGAATGGTTAAATTCTAAATCCAATTCCTTCATAAATTCTAATTTCAATTCTAAACCATTCCATGAACCAAACGCACCCTTTAGTTAAATGAATTTGAAGCATTTTATTTCCATTTCAAATTCCTCCTTTTGTTATAAGGAATCACATAATCAAACTACTTTTTAGAAATGTAACTAGTGGTAATCGAGGCGGCGCGTTGCGCCTAGGTTAAACTGGTATCTAATTCTGTGTATGTAACGCACAACAGTGGAAGGACGACGCAATTTCTTTTAGTATTACAACAGTCTTTCTTTTAATTTTACAGTGTTTGTTACTGGTGTATAAATTGCAAGAATATTGGCTTTCGGATCTGATTAGCGAACCAATAATTAACGGAGTTGAATAGTAACTTGCTGGCCTTGAATAGTTACTTGACGGAGTTGGATAGTAGTTGACAGAGTTGAGTTGAGTAGTACCATGACAGAATTGAGTAGTACCCTAACGGAGTTGAGTAAAGAAAATTAAAAAATTAGAGTTAAAACGGAGGAAAAAACGGAGTTGCGGAAAAAAATAAATTAAAAGAACAGAGTAAATAGTAACACGACGGAGTTCAATAGTAACGCCGTTAAGCTAACTGAGTTAAATAGTAGCCTAACGGAGTTGAGTAGTAAGCTAACGGCGTTGAGTGGAGTTGAATAGTAAATTGACGGAGTTGGATAGTAGTTGACGGAGTTGAGTTGACTTGAGTTGTACCATGACGGAATTGAGTAGTAGCCTAACGGAGTTGAGTAAAGAAAATTAAAAAAAACATAGCTAAATAGTAACTTAAGAGAGAAAAAAACAGAGTTGCGGAAAAAATATTTAAAAAACCAGAGTAAATAGTAACTTGACGGAATTAAATACTTAACGCAGTTGAATAGTAACTCCGTTAAGCTAACGGAGTTGAACAATAGCCTAACGAAGTTGAGTAGTAACCTAATGGCGTTGAGTGGAGTTGAGTAGTAACTTGATGGCCTTGAATAGTAACCTTACAGAGTTGGATAGTAGTTGACGGAGTTAAGTTGAGTAGTAACATGACGGAATTGAGTAGTAGCCTAACAGAGTTGAGTGAAGAAAATTAAAAAAAATAGAGTTAAATAGTAACTTAACGGAGAAAATAAACGGATTTAAAAAAAATAAAAAAGCAGAGTAAATAGTAACTTGACAGAGTTGAATAGTAACTCCGTTAAGCTAAATAGCAACCTAACTGAGTTAAATAGTAACTTAACGGAGTTGAATAGTAACTCCGTTAGTACTATTCATGAGAGTTTGAAAACGGGATTCCAATGGTGAGCACAGGCACCACTGGATTGCTTGGGACACCTAACTGAGTTAAATAGTAACTTAACGGAGTTGAATAGTAACTCCGTTGGTACTATTTATGAGAGTTTGAAAACTAATATATAAGTAATATGAAAAGTAACAAACCTTGCGTTTAATCTTATGGAAATTAAAAGTAAAAAAGGGGTTTCTCTTGCAGGTTGAAGTTGAACTGAAGTAACCGATTATGGGCTTTTTGTGATCTCGAGTCGAACCCTGGATATTGTTCCCCCTACCCATTTCAAGTTAAACACATTTTGTTCGGATCTCATTTTGACCAAAACCCAACTTGGTTGGAACTCGTTTCACCCTAACTTATTTCGTCATCTTACCCAACCCGCTCGTTTTGCTAGGCTTACTCACGGGGTTAAAAAAGCACAATGCTTCCGAGGTTCAAAAAAAGATCAAACGTAGAAAAACACATGGAAATTTAACAAAAGTTCAACCATAATATGTGGGTTTCGAACTTGTGAAATCAGGAACGTCCATCAGAATCAAGACAGCTTATAAAGCTGCAAGGACCCGGGCTTCTGGATATGATAAACTAGTTTTTATCCCGGGAGCGTCCCGGGTTAAAATATCTAATATGACATAATAAAATATCGCTAATATGACAACATAATTAATGACTTGCCAATATATGATTAATTATTATTATTATTATTTATTTTAAATAAATCTCTGACATAAGTTATCATATTCTAATAAAAAAAAGAATCTCTGCACCGGGGTATAAATCTAGTGCCATTACAAAATATTATATAATGTCAAATGAATTCGGAAATTTGTAATCAATCATTCTAAAAAGAATTAACATGAAATAAGGAAAAAAAGTTATTTATTGAAACATCGAACGCATTAGTCTAAGGGTTATGTGATGCGTTAAAAAATTCATGGGTATATGATCGGGTATTTGGGTATGTAGTTTCGAGTAATTGGGTCAGGTATCACCTAATCCAAGGCCCGTCCCAAACCCACAATTTTTTTTAAACTAATCCCAAACCTGACACGGTACCTGTCGGGTTACAAAAAATGGTCATTTTTTTCTCCGTTTTTTATATAGCACTATGGTACTCGTTAGAAAGATAATAAAACGCTCGTTAATTTGGTGTAATTTTTTCTTTAAAAAATCTCGTATATAAAAGATATTAACGTTTAAAAGTTCTGGGAGGAAACATGAGAGAGAAAATAATAAAAGTTTAATATTTATATTTAGTAGATTAGATATTTAATAGATTTGGTTAAACCATATTTAAATCATATTTATTCCTTTTTTTAATTGGTCTAGAGTTGCCACATCACATCCTATATGGCATATTTTAAAGGAGAGATTGTATATTATTATGACATGTAGGATTATTAGCTTTGCAATATATATAGATATAGATATGAGCACACGTTGGAAGCCCTTAATATGTACAATGCCAATCGTTTTGAATGGTCTATATGGAAGGTAAATTTCTTTTGTTGGAGAGCAAGATTAGAACTCTCAAGGCGCTGGTCAGGAAATTCAAATTTGTGTATGGTGTTGGTGTGTGGGATGGACCCAGAAACATCAGATCGTATATTGGCTGCTTGTGATGTAGCGAGAACCATTTGGTATTTTGGTTTGTGGTGGTGTCTTGGTTTAAAAGGCCCGCGTAGGCGCAGGGCACAACAAGGCTCTACCCTGTCGCTTTTTCACTAGTGTTTCAACAAAATACATGAAGCCCACAAAAGGCACACTTTTTTGGATTTTTTTTCTGGGTTTTTTGTCCTTGAGGCGCACGCCTCTTGTAACCTGGGAGCTTTTATGCAGAAACATGTTATAACTGGGGTTTTTGGCTTGTACAAGTAGAATCATATTAAAACCTTATTTATAGCTATATCTTGGGTAGGGGAAGCTAAAAACCTATGGGATATGTATTAGATATATAAAAAAGTACTTTGCGCCTTGGGTATGAAAAGCCCACCGCCTTTTGCCTTACGCGCCTCAATTTTAGACCCCGTCACTTTTGTGTGCCTCTCGCTTTTTAAAACCAAGGGTGGTGTCTTGGTGTGAAAGAATAGGTATAATTGGATCCTTGATCTCCTCTTCTCATTCTCATTAATTTATAATAATCAACATTACAAATAATATGGAAATACACACTATTTACCATAATTACATATCAATCATCTTACATATTAGCTGTCTATTACTCCCCCGCAGTCAAAGCTGGAGGGGACCGAATGCTTAGGCTGGATCTGAAGTCTTCAAAAAGAACCCGTGGAAGACCCTTTGTGAATATATCGGCCACCTGATAACATGTGGGAACATGAAGGATACGAACTTGACCGCGTTGGACTTGTTCACGGACGAAGTGGATGTCGAGCTCAATGTGTTTAGTCCGCTGATGCTGAACGGGATTCCCTGATAAATAAATGGCACTCACATTATCGCAGTAGACTAGAGTAGCTTTGGAATGAGGGCGGTGGAGTTCAAGCAGTAGATTGCGAATCCAGCAGATTTCGGCCACAACATTGGCAACTCCCCGGTATTCGGCCTCGGCACTGGAACGAGAGACAGTAGGTTGACGTTTAGATGACCAAGAGATTAGATTGTCCCCAAAATAAACACAATACCCACTTGTAGATCGTCGAGTGTCAGGGCACCTAGCCCAGTCTGCATCAGAATAGGCGACAAGTTGAGGGTTTTTGTGAGAAGACAGCGTAAGGCCAAAAGTAGTCGTGCCCTGTATGTATCGGATGATGCGTTTAAGAGCATCCCAGTGGCCTGTGCGAGGCGCATGCATATACATGCAGACCTGCTGGACCGCATAGCTGATGTCCGGGCGAGTGAAAGTAAGATACTGAAGAGCCCCTGCCAGACTTCTGTATAAAGTGGGGTTATCAAATGGATCGCCTGACTCGGAGGAGAGTTTAGAAGTCGTGTCCACATGAGTTGCGACCGGTTTACAAGAGGACATGCCTGCACGTTCAATAATATCTGTGGCATAGGTGTGTTGAGACAAAAACATGCTGTCCTGGCTCCTAGTGACAGCGATGCCAAGAAAGAAGCTCAATGGGCCTAGGTCTTTCATGGCGAATTCTTTGGAGAGGTGAGACATAAGCTATTCACGAAGAGCCGTAGAAGAAATGACCAATATTATATCATCCACGTAAAGAAGAAGGAACGCGGTGTTGCCTTGGTCATTGAAAATAAACAGAGAAGCATCACAACCACTGTGGCGAAAACCCAAGGAGAGAACATAGTCCGTGAATCTTTGATACCAGGCACGTGGGGCCTGTTTAAGACCATAGAGAGAGCGCTTGAGGCGACAAACATGGTCAGGAAATTGTGTGTCACGGAATCCCATAGGCTGGTGCATGTAAACAGTCTCACTCAAGTTGCCATGAAGAAAGGCGTTGGTGACGTCCAATTGATGTACCTGCCAAGAGTTAGATAAAGCAATAGAAAGAACCGTCTGGATTGTGGCGGGTTTAACCACAGGACTAAAGGTTTCACCTCAGTCTGTCCCAACCTGTTGTGAGCGGCCGTCACACACAAGGCGTGCCTTGTACCGCTCAAGAGTGCCATCAGATTTAAATTTATGTTTGAAAAGCCACATGCAGCGTATAATGTTCATGCCAGGTGTTCTCGGGACTAACTCCCAAGTATTATTCTTAATAAGTGCATGAAACTCGTTAGTCATGGCGGTACGCCATTCCGGTGAGGACAGGGCTATGGTAGGGGATTTTGGGATTGGGACGAGAGTGGTGGCAGAGAGGTTAAACAGTTGTTTTGGTTTGAAAATCCCATCCATAGCACGTGTGCGCATGGGGTGGGACGGTTGTGCGGGTGGCTGGGTTGGGTTTACGGATGTGGGTGTAACAGTAGGTGGGCCGGTATTAATGGGAGGGGCCGGAGATGTATGTGAGTGGGCTGAGGGTGAGTGAATGTTTTGGGCCGGGGTTAGTTTGTGGGATTGGGCTGTGTGGTTTGGTATGTGAGGGGATGGGGTAGTTGAGTTGTTATTAGTTTGGGCCGGTTGGGTGTTATTACGAGTGGAGGGGGTAGTGGGGTGTTGGGCCGAGGTAGGGGATGTGGGGTTGTGGGCCGTGTCTGGACTGTGGGAATTGTGAGGGGAAGAAGTAGTGGAGGAAGCAGGTTGTGTGTTGGTGGTCTGCGAGTCGGACCATAAGTGGGATGGGAAGGGATCCGTGAGAAAGTTATAGTCTATTGTGGGTGAGACTTTGTGTAGGTGCTGAAAGGGGAAGGAATTCTCGTCAAAGAGTACATGACGAGAGATGGTCATGGTGTTGGTTTTAAGGTCGAGGCATCGGTATCCTCGGTGGGAACTGGGGTAACCAAGGAATACACAGGGGTAGGAGCGGTGGTGAAGTTTGTGGATGGTAGTGGATGGAATTAGTGGGTAGCATAGACACCCAAAAACTCGAAGATGGTCATAGGTGGGGGTTTGGCGGTATAGAAGTTGAGTGGGGGTTTGGTATTTGTGAGTTTTAGAGGGAATTATGTTGTGAAGGTAGGTGGCCGTCTCAAGGGCCTGTGGCCGAGGTTAAGGGGAAGATGTGATTGGGAGAGTAGGGTGCGGGTGATGTTGTTAATGGAGCGGATTTTTCGTTCCGCTTTGCCATTTTGGGAGGAGGTGTAAGGGCATGATAAGCGGAAAAGGATGCCATTTTTACTAAAATTTTTTTTAAATGAGGCGTTTATATATTCCTTTCCATTATCACATTGAAAGGTCTTGATTTTTAATTGAAATTGTGTTTGGATAAGGGTTGAAAATTGTTCAAAGATGGTGTAGGCTTGGGATTTGTTGGAGAGGGGAAAGGTCCATAAGAAATTGGTAAAGTCATCAAGAAACAAAATATAATAACGGTGGCCTCCCGAGCTGAGAACCGGGGAGGTCCACAAATCACTATGCACAATGTCAAAAGGTTGCAAAGTAGTATTATTAGATAAATGAAATGGGAGTCGCACACTTTTACCAAACACACATGGTTCACATAATGTTTTATTCAAAGATTTAAATAAAATAGAACGAGAATGTTTTAAAGCTTGAAGTAAGGCAGGGCCTGGGTGGCCAAGTCTTTGATGCCAAAGTGTGGAGGAATGAGCAGCAGTGACAGAAGTGGAAAAGCAATGGAGGTCTTTGTTGAAGGTGTAGAGATCACCGCTGCTGTCGCACCGGATTATAGGAGCCCGGGTCCTGTAGTCCTTCACAAGAAAACCAAAAGGGTCAAATTCAACAGAAACGCAATTATTTCGTGTGAACTGACGTACAGATATGAGTTTTCTAATGAGTTTTGGTGCGTAAAGGACACGATCAAGGGTAAAAGGTGGGTAGGGTGGTTTAAAGGTTTGGGGGCCATGTCCTAAAACCGGAATACGTGTACCATCACCAACAATAATATTTTCATTCATGCAAGTATTAAAAATAAACTCGAAGTTACCTGAGTTGGGATCCATGCTAATGGTGGTGCCGGTGTCCATCACCCCCTGAGAGTAGTCGGGTGGGTTAAGGGACATGGTGTATAGTGCATGTTGGATGTCGGTAGGAGAGTAGGTGGTATGGTTGGCCTGGTTGGGTCGAGCACCAAGTATTCCTTGTGAGGAATTGTTGGCAGCCGAGGGGGTAAAGGATGGGTAGGGGCACGGTGGTGGTGGTGGCTGGGCGGACCATTGCGGCCAGGGAGATTGCTGTTGGGTGGGTGAGTGTGACCAGGTGGGGCTTGGTAGCGTCCAGGTGTAGGTGGTGGGTGATGTCCATTGTCCGAAGGGCTGAGAACCGTGTCCGCGTGGCCAGGTGGGGCGGCCGCGGCCACGTCCACGTGATCTGTTGCGGCCACGGGCAGGGTAGGATTGGTCGGTGATGGGTGAGGAGGCGGACGAGTGGGTGGACGGTGGGTTGGTGTTCGTGTTGGGCGATGAGTTTGTGGTGGAGGCGGTGAGCGCATGAGATGCTTTCTGAGAAGCATGGAGGGCACGCTCGGCTTTTTCGTTTTCAACCCGGCAAAGTTGAGAACGAATTTCATTGAAGGAGGGTGTGGGGTCTTTTTGTTGGAGAATGGTGGAGATGCCCTCATAGGCCTCGGTGAGACCCGCAAGGACATGGAGAACCAGCCGCTTATTGTCAAGAGGTGCATTGACATTAGCGAGTTGGTCAGCAAGGGTTTTCATGGCCTGGCAGTACTCGGACATGTTGGAAAAATTTTCAAGGCGGGTTGTGGCAAATTTTTGCATGAGTTGTATGGCACAGGCGTTTTTGTTGTCATGGAATTGGCCTTCAATAGCAGTCCAGGCGTCATACGCAGTACTGCCAGGGATGAAGATGGTTTTAAGAAGGTCTTTGGAAATAGTACCGTAGATCCATTGTAGAACAATGGCGTCCAGTCTATCCCAAAGATCATTGGGTGGGGTGTCAGGGTTGCGAGGAGAGAGGTGGTCAATGACTTGGAAAGCCCGACAGTGAATACGAAAAAGTTCGCACCACAAAGCATAGGGACCGGTGTCGCTTTCCAAGATGACAGGGATGGAATTTTTGATATTGGAGACGGTAATGGCGGGGTGAAGTTTTTCGGTGGTGGGTTGGAGAAGGTTGTTCTGGTTAGTGATGGTGTTGTCGTGGGGTTGGTCAGCCATGAGAAGTGAGGGTGAGGGAGGTTAACAGGAGAGGAGATCGGAGGGAATGGGTGGCCGGCGAGTGACTCAGCGGCGGCAATGCAAGGGCCGGCAGCGGATGTGTGGCGGCAGAAGGATTAGGTTAACAATGATACCATGAAAGAATAGGTATAATTGGATCCTTGATCTCCTCTCCTCTTCTCATTCTCATTAATTTATAATAATCAACATTACAAATAATATGGAAATACACACTATTTACCATAATTACATATCAATCATCTTAATTACATATTAGCTGTATATTATGGTGCAAGATTCAGTTTCTTGTATGCAATGGATTTTAATGTTGTCCATTTGGCTAGTTCATGAAACATATGTAAGTTTTTTTTTACTGCCCAGCTACTTGCTGGATAGAAATCGATAACAAGTTTCCTGCCAGAATTTCTTATCTGTACTAATAACTTCCATACCTCCGTCCTAAATGATAAGACAAGACTCCTAAATTAAAATATTCAATGCAGTAGAAAATTTCCATATCTCCACATGCCTTTTGACTGTTTCATCATCATGATGCTTCTTGGATGACTGTATGGAAATTAACAACTAACAAGTGATGTAAATAATGTGTTATAAATGTGTCTGAAATATTAGCTGATAAAAAAGTGTACCTTCCTCCTTTATGAAGCTAACTGTTTTTCCTTCACGAGGTAATGGCATTGACAATGACTTCAAGTTCCTCGAGAGTTTTTGAGCTTCGGGAGAGGAAGGCCACACAATCTGAATATAGGTATGGCCTTGATCTTCTTGTTTAAGCAGCTTCTCGTAGGTAAACTGACGAAAAATTACAAATAGAAAAAAGATAATATCTCCACTTAATAGTGGTGTACAAACAGAATCTAAACAATGTTGAAGTAAAATGACAGAGCATATTTGTCAAAATAAATCCAATAAATGATGGCGAATATTTCATCAAATAATAAATCGCATAAACCTCTTACCTTGACAACATCACTTTGTTCTTCAAAAGAAAAGGACGATCTTAAAGTTAGGGAGCGAGGACGACAACACCAAAGTACAGCATCCACAAAACCTATATGAGCCAATGATTCTTCATGGGTGTCTAGGTGTAGCTCAACATGCTCAAGTTCATAAGGCAGCAACTCAATTGCCTTTAGCGTATCTAACTCCGTGAGTTTCTGCAAAAAATGGAATATACATCTTAGTGGTGGGACTGGGACTAAAGTATATGATTTCTTACAACAAAGTAATGCGTAAATGATTGATCAAAGAAACCAACCTGACTACATATTGCATGAATATACAAATTGGAAATTTTGAATCCATTATTCTTGTCCAAAAATAGCCTCAACTTCTGGAACCAAATAGCATCTATAAACTCGTCGGTATAACATTGCATACATGCTTTCAAATGGGTTGAATCCCTTACTGTTGACCATTGTTTACCCGCTAGAGGATTGCGTAAACGAGGATTACAAGTGTATACGAATAAAACCAAATTGGGGGTATTGAACTCAATATCTTCCAGATCATAGGGTGAATATAACACCAATGTCCTCAAGGAATGACTTGACAGTTTGAGGTTGTTGCATTTAGATGATGTAACTAAACTTAAATTTTCAACGAATGGGAAGTTGGATAAGAAGTCGGTAAAAGCATTCGTGTTTGCTAAGGGGTTCCCATGGTAAATTACTTTAGCCAGTTTTTTGCATGAAGCCAAGTTCATTTGTGGTTGACCTGTTTCACCCTCTTCTGCTACGAAAAGATCAGATAGATTCGGTGCTTCGATATCTATTATCTCAACTGGAGTGTTATAAATCCAAACATTTTGAAGGTTTTGATGTCCATGAACACAAAATCTTTTGAAACCAGAACATCCGATGACATGAAATTGTTGTAGAAGAGGGCAGCTAGTGGTGAGATACTTGATCCCTTCATCATCTATCCGGACATATGCAAGTCCCAACTTAATCAAAGACTTAAACCGGATAGCATCAAGCATGAAGGAAGAAGGCAAGTCACAGTGAAATACGGTCAAAGATTTCAGCACAGAAACGGATAAGAGTATGTTAGGCAAACGGTACTTAGTAATAGGCGAAACAGAAGCAGATTCTGGGACATCTGACAGGTTAGTAATATTAATCATCAACACCCGTACGCCTTTCTGAAGAACTAGTTCAAGGCATCTATTAACAATATCTAACTCTGCAGGCTGCAGGAGAGTTGCATTGAGCATGAGGAGGTCAGCAGCGACATTATGATGGCAGAATCTAGAGGTGGTATGCTCAACATACTTGAAAAAACTTTCACGAGATGTAAAATTATCGATTTTGAAATCTAAAAAGGGGTAAGAAGCGGTGAGGCGAAACCAGGTCTTAGACAATACGCTCATTCGGACACGCTCTGCAGGAGGGCCATCTAAAGTATTAAGACAACTGAGGATGCGATGAAGAATAGGTTCAGGAAGGTGTGAGATCCTATCCATGTCTCCAATTAGGGTTTCCAACTACAAAACGGAAATAAAAACTAAACCATTAAAGTATGTGATGAGCAATAGAATCAGGAAGGTGTGAGATCCTATCCATGTCTCCAATTAGGGTTTTCAACTACAAAACGGAATTCAAACCGTTAAAAAGTATTACTGATGTTCATCCAGAACATATATCAAATGTACATTGGGGGCGAATGTAATGTGAACAATATTATTCAAGTAATAATCAAATTTAAACTTTGGGGAAAAGTATTAATTACCTTTTGAACATGAAATTTCAAATGATGTGTGTGAAGATTAATTAACAAACAGAGAATAAACGCTGTTACAAAAGTGCGTCATTAGCTGAAACGTACGGTACAGCAGCAGCAGTTGGAACTTGGAATAATTTGGGAACTCAAGAGAGAAGCAAGGATTTGAGTTATTAATGCTGGTGGGTTGCTAGCTTTTTTCAGTGAAGATGTAGTTCAAATAAGGGGTGCAAACGAGTCGAGCCGCTCGTGAGCTACTCGAGCTCGGCTTGGTAAAAAGCTCGAAATGTGGCGAGCCTTATTGAGTTCGAGCTGAGCTTGAGCCTAAAACAAAGCTCGTTTATTTATCGAGCCCGAGCTTGAATCTGACATGTGAAGCTCGTTAGGCTCGTCGAGCCTTATCGAGCATAGTGTATTATTATTTTTTAAAATATTTAATAATATTTACCACCCGTTTAAAGTTGTTTAATAAACGAGCCCGAGCTCACGAGCCTGAATGAACTATTATTTATATTATTTTTATTTAATATATTAATTGATAGATAATAAATGAGCTGAGCCGAGCTCGAGCTTGAGAAATTACCAACGAGCCGAACTCTTATAAGTTAATCGAGCTCGAGCTCAAACTCTTATAAGTTAATCGTGAGCTCATGCTCGTTTACTAAGTTAATCGAGCTCGACGGGTAATTTCTCAAGATGTCACAAAAGCATCGATTTCATGCGAATTTTCTGGCAGTAGCTTTCGTTTTGTTTATGATAGTCGTTGCTGGTCGCGACTGTGTTAATACCACGCAGATCCACCGTCATACATGCTCCTCTACAGAGACCGGCTTTGCAACTCCGATTTAAAAGTCCGGCCCAATCGTTTTACACTGGTCTTCCGGTTGGACCACCGGCTAGGGGTCTGGCCGGCCAGTTTACTTTGCAAACGTTCCTAGGGGGATGACCGGACCGGCAGCACCTCCGATCTCCGGTTTAACCAGCCGGTCCGGTCCGATTTTAAAAACGTTGGTTCAAATATTAATATTACTAGATTATATCCCGGGACCGAACCTGGGACCAGTCACTGGAAAGAGTTAGAGAGAGAAAGAGTTAGAGACACCAACCTCCTTGACCTGCCCCCTCGACTCGTCCCTTGACTTGTCTCCTTGACCCAAACCCTTGCACCAACAACCAACCGTCAGCATTCGTCAGTCGCCACCACCATCGTATGCCACCAACACCCAAACCCACCTCAACCGTACCATCACTATAACCGTCACCTTCACTCTGTCACTGTTCTAACAACAACATCCACCATCATCTACCGAATAACCATCGCCACTATGAACTTTACTCTGAGATCAGATCTGGTCCGACCAAAACCCACAACGCGAGCCATCATCTAAACCATTTATCATCATCACTAATCTAAGATTCTTATTAAAAGAGATAAGATGTGGGTTTAGGAATTTCACCTTTGAGATCAAATCTAACCCAATCGGAGCTCAGGTCACCGGTACCATCAACCGTTGCTCAATATCTTCGTTGGAGGGGAAAAGGGGGCGTCGGTCAGAGGTCACATCCAATGGCTCCTCTTCCCCGGTCTCTCTCTACTCTGGTTCTCTCTCTTCTTCTTCTTCTCTATCTCCAATCTCCTCTCTCTCTCTAACTCTTTCAAGTCTCTGTGTGTGTGTGTGTGTGAGATGAGATGAGAGGGAAGTGTTAGTGTGAGAGTGTTTGTGTATGTGCAGTGTTTGTGTGGATGTCGGTAGGGGGCTGTGGTGGTTGGTGGATGTCGGTGGTGGTGGTTTGTGGATGTGATGACGTGGAGAAGATGAAGTGGGGTACCCACATTAATTAGTATTGCCAATCCCCTTGTGATGGAGTGGCATCCTCCTTGCTTTCCTTATGGAAGGTGGGGAGTTCGAGTCCTACCGGCACCAAAATACTGCTGGTGGGCCGGGTTTTACCGCAGTGGGCATTCGGGCAGTGGGTTTTCCCCGGAAACTGGTGTGAAATTATTAGTGGACTCAAGTTACTCTCGAAGTACTCCTTTGTCCAGTGGGTACTTCGTGAGTGATTAGGATTGATTTTGTTGGCCGTTCAAAAAAAATTAGTATTATTTTTTATTAAAGTAAGGGTAGTTTTGTAATTTCACACTCACTTAACTGGATTATTTAACCTCAGTTAGCTCCAGGGACTATCCGTGTTAAAAAATGTCAAAAGTTGAGGACAATACCTGTCATTTTTAAAAGTTGGGGAATAAAGGTGAAATCTGAGAAAACCACAGGGACTATTCGAGCAATTTTCTCTATTTTGTACTAGACTATATTAATAAGCAAACTGATTTGAACAGTGTTTTTGATTTTTTCCTGATTTGTAAACATGTTAAATATTGTATGTTATGAATATGTTAACTAAAGTCCTTCCAATCAGTTGGTGTGCATGTTGTGTGTTTATGGGTTATAGCTGGGTAGGAGTCATGCCAGTGTGTTTTTTTTTGTTAATTATCCTATATGATTGCTTTCCCCTGTCGTTTCGTTTCCTGACAGGGACTGTTTTTTTTTTAAAAAAAAAAATTTAACCTGTTTTTTAATTAAAACAAAGGGATGGTGGTTCACAGGTGTTGCGTCGGTAGGCTATCCACGTTTTATGTTGGCTGAGTCAATGTTCCACTACATATTTTTCCTTTATAAACTGGGTTGTTCATAGGACTTCATTTTTTTGGGTCAATTGCACAGCCTAATCAAGCAGAAGAGCAGGTACATGTTGCAACTAATGGCTACGAATTTAGTGTTGCATATTTGGCCGAATTCATACGTTTGTGTCTGTTAATTTCTGTTTAAAATGTGAAGGTTTCAGTGAGGTTTTTTAAATTTGTTTTTTTGTAAAGAACGTCAGTTTAATTAATAATGGTTTATCAATGTGTTTGTTGGCTATCACGAAGTTTTCCAGCTGATGTTTATGATGTAAAAGTTAAATTATATTTTTTTGGGAAGTAAGGTTGGTAGGTGGTTTCATGCATAAATAAAAAAATTGTTGTTTCGGTTTAAAAAAAAAAACTGGTTGAAGTAAGGTTGGTAGGTGGTTTGGATGGTGTTTTGGCTGTTGCATTGTCTGTGTTGGGTATTTTTTTTTTTGTACTGGTCAGCATTGTTTTTTTGTGTTTTAAACATATTTGATTTGTAACAGTTAGGGTCAACTAAATTTGCGATGTTTTGACATGGAATTTTGGTTAATGGATTGTTTATGTAAGAATGAGGTTCTGTGTTTTTAAAGTTGAGAAGATGTCAGTTTGTTGCTTTGTTTTGTTAACTTGACTTTTGGTTCTCACTAGATTTTTTTTGATATGGAAAATGTTTGGTTCATCTCCATTAGGTTGTATAGACTGTTTGTTTCGGGTCATTGGGTCCTAATGTGAAGTGTTTTTACAGTTTCTTTTTAGGTATCAATGTTTATAAGGGCATGGCGTTTCGAGAAAGACGCTTCAGGTGTGTTGTTTGGGTATTTCAGCAGGATGGATAAGGTTATCCGTGTTTCATAAGCGTTTAAAGAAAATGCTTAAAGAAAAACGTTTTTGGCGATTTTTTTAAAATGTGTGGCGTTTGAAGGAAATCGCCTCGGGTGGATAAATTGGGTTCTGTTAACATGAGTTCTGGTTCTCAGTCCATTTTTGTTGATATGAAAAATGTTTTGTTCATGTCCATTAGGTTGTATAGGCGGTTTGTTTCGGGGCATTATGGCGTTTGAAGAAAAACGCCTCGGGTGTGTTGTTTAGGTATTTCAGCAGGATAGATTGCTTAATTTGTGTATTACAGCAGTTTGTTACTTGGGTTCTGTTAACATAATTTTTGGTTGTCACTACATTTTTTTGATGTGAAAAATGTTTTGTTTATCTCCATTAGGTTGTATAGGGTTTGTTTTGGGTTATCATTGTTTATAAGGCCTGTATTTTGTATTTATGGATTATGGTGCTTAAAAGATAATGCGTAAAGAAAATGTGTTTTGTTATTTTCTTAAAACGCCTAAGTTGTAGGGTTATCGCGTTTAGAGAAAGACGGTTTGGGTGTGTTGTTTGGGTGTTTCCTCAGGATGGATTAGGTTTGTATTTGTGGGTTAAGAAATATGTTTTTGGCGATTTTTTTTAAAACGCCTATGTTGTAGGGTTATGGCGTTTGAAGAAAAACGCCTCGGGTGTGTTGTTTGTGTACTTCAGCAGGTTGGATTGCTTAATTTGTTATTATGGGGTTTAGTTAAGGGTCAATGGGTACAGTTTGTTTCTTTGGATCTGCAAAAACAAATTGTTTGACGTGTTCCAGAAGATATATTCCAACCGTATAGCTAGCTTTTTTGTGTAGGACAGTTTCTTTGGTATGTTTTTATATGATCTTGTTTGTATTTTGTAGCTGTAAACTATGTTGCAGTTTCAGATGCACTTGCGACATCTCCGTCTGTTATTGCAGCTGGTGTAGCTGCAGATAATGTTATCTGTGCAATTTATTTTATGGTGCTGTTTGCATTAGGCTCTAAACTTCCTGCAGAGACTTCAGTAGCAAGCCAGAGTCAGTAATCTGTGTTTGCTATTATTTGTAATCTCCAACCCATTAATGGTTTTCATGTTATCTTTGCACCTTTAACTTGTGTAAATGGCAGATACAGCTCAAAATCTGAACGCTGGCTCTGGAGACAATTTAGCCGTGCTACAGACAGCTACTGAACTTGCCGTTTCTTTTGCAATCTGCAAATATGGCACCCATATAGTTCAACTATTGAAGATCCAGGCCGCAACTCTTCCTGCAATTACTGCAATCGTTGTGATTTTGGCAATTTTACTACCCAAACAGATTGGTTACCTTGCACCTGCTGGTGATGCTGTTGCTACCATTTCGATTCAGGTACTTTAACTCTTTAAGAGAACCTTTCTTTTTTCCCTTGTAATTAGCAATCTTAACACGTATGGAAACCGGTAAATTTTGTACTTTTTTTTGGTAATGCATCAATGGATAATATAATAAACTTAGCTAAAAATGAAATGAGACAGATTGGGTCGAAGTTGCCTAATGTGTCGTTTTGTAATCATGTATAATACATTATTTAATTAAATAGAACAAAAGGATAAAAAGGGTGTTGACTTGATAATATACAACTCATTTGCTTTACCTCTCACTCCCATTCGGCTGTGCGCATAGATGCCTGTTGAACTAGGTGTTTAAACATTTTATACGCTTAGGCGCCGATTTGTTTAGGCACATAGGCGTCTAGGCGTGTAAACGCATAGGTATCATTAAAATGTACTACCTGCAAAATATGGTTCACAATATTATTTTCCATTTCCTATAACATTACTGGAAATTACAACGATTTCTAGACGCGTAGGCATTTTGTTTCCTACGCGCCTATTCGGGTAACCGCATTAGCACATACTCGCGTACGTGCCCATTCGCCTGTGCGCATAGTCGCGTATTCAAGTAGGCGTTTAAATGTTTTACACGCTTACACGCCGATTTGTTTAAGCACATAGGCGGGTAGGTGTGTAAGCACATACGCACCTATGATACCTAGAATCTAGATGCTTAGGAATTAAACTCAAATGGTCCATTGACCTTAGAAGATCAACAGAAACTGGTTGGTATTAGTTATTAGACATGAATTAAGCACATCAAATTTTATCACTATCAAGATTTTAAGACTTTTAAGTATAACTTCTATTTCAGATCATTGAAGTGCGCGAGGCGATTAACAAGAACAAATCATTTGAGAAGATGAAAGAAAATAGTTCGAATGAGTTTTGGAAATGTTACCTACTATAGATCTTTATGAATGACACAAGAGATGTGTACACACTTGAATTCAACTTATTATGTTAGAAATCATTAGTATATAAAAGATGCGTTAGAAACAATCTTCATCGCGTATGTCCTTAAATAAATGCAGCCCCATAGCCAAACTTTACCTGGTGGTAAGGTTGTACAAATACTGCATTGTACAAAGCCTAAGTACATACCAGTTGTAAAAAGCCAGCCAAATTCTATGCCACTGTAATGTATCACCCTTTTACTGTCTAGGCGTGTCATTATTGACGCGCTTTATACTTTAGGTTTTTTGTTGTTTACGCAATTTACCCTTTAAACGTTTTAATGTCGTTTTTAACATGATTCACACTACTGTTTCTTGCGCTTTATTATATACGAAGGTCTGTCTTATTCTTTGAACGAAAACCATAAAACAACCTTCTTTGTTCTCATGATCTTTCTGTGTTTCTTCAGATTAAAAACATCAGAACTCTATTACACCTGATTTATACATACTGTTTGCTAACAAACCACTTTATACACAGGGTTTTGGAATACAAGCAATGGCGAAGGATGACAATCGAAGTGTCGTAGAAGCCAAATTATCACTCAATTCCTGTTATCGCATTCAAAGTTATGCATGTATAACCCCAAACAACTACACCAACACATTGGTTCACCCAGCTTTAATAATATTTGGTTTGCTTTCTCAATTCGTTCACAAACATGTTAAAAGGTTGCGCATCGCGCAACTCGGAATCCCACTAGTTTTAGTTTAAGAGCCTTATGTTATATAAAAATCCCAGAACCAACAACCAAACCACTTATAGCAAATAGATGTGAAGCAATAAACACTCTGTTGACCAGTATTCATAGCAACTTAATGATAGGCAGCCAAACACTTATGGTAAAAAAAAAAAAAAAAGAAAGATGTTGACAATGAAAATGGTGAGTGTCTAACTACAAAACCTATAGTATTTGAAGACGCCATAATATATAAAAAGAATGATAACCTTGTGTCCTTGTCAGCAAATAATAAACTGTGTGGTGGACGGTATTTTATAATTTGGTTCTTCATATAAACTAGATGTGATGATGCCTTCTTTTTCATCAGGAATCTAGCTGATCTTGATAGTAATCTAGCTGTTTGGTAGCCTCTTAATCAGCCTCTTAACCATTTAGGTCTGAATCATTCAGACTATTTGTTTCAGCATCTGAATGGAATGATTAAGTGCTGAACCATTAAGCTAATAAGAGATGCTGAATGATTCAGCTCTTAACCATTCAGAGCCTCTTAACCGTTCAGACCATCTTAATGATTCAACACTTAATCAACCAAACAGCCCAAGGATAGGTAATTGATTGATCACTCAAGTTTTAATAAGGATACAAATTAATGGGCCACTCAAATTTTGAAACAACATTCCATGTTACATGGGTGCACAAGACCTTCACTACTCGGTGACTATTTTTCTTCATGCGGCATACCAGACCAAGTGATGACCAAAAAAAGGAAAATGAGAATCGATAACCGATCAACCATTACACAATTGGTAGGTCACCAGGTTATTCAAATAAGTCGTACGGTTTTCCCATGGGTTACAACTTCCGTACGAATTCGGTCTATCCGGAATGGATCGGTTAAACATTCAATTAGGGAGCCTGGTCTTGACTTTTCCGTGTGGTACTCATTCTCGTTTGGTTATTGGAATCACATCCAGCAGTGTCCCATATTGGGTCAATAGTTGGGTACCACAAACAAAATTGGTTGAATCTGATGATATCCCAAGAATCACATGGTTATGCTTTCTTTATTTGATGTTCCATATACTGCAGCTTTTGCTTCCACTCATGGTTATTTTCTACCCTTGCCTGCAAATACCTTCCCAGGGCCAGGCGTACATATAAACGGAACTGTACAACGATTGTGCTAGGTGAAAGGGTGAGTCTAAAATACTGATACTAAGTGATGGACACCTGGGCGGTGACGGATAGAATGTGCAACAATGGCTTGACCTTAAATAAAAGTATAGCAGTACCAATTACTCAATAAGACTACCACCACCAACAAAACAGCGGATCAGCAATGACCCTTAATCATCTACTCAACACAACACAACACAACAAAGTTAAACTAAAAAGAGCAAATTCTTAACAATAAAACACCGTTAACGAGTCACAGATCTAGTTTCGGTGTACCATAAACATGTTCATAGTCCCTTGGAAATATCATTAATACCATGGTGAAACACTCAGTAACTAGGTTCTAATCCCACATTCATCAAACACACATCATCGTCAGAAGCAGCCTCTAAACGATGGTAATCAATACCAAAGCAGGAACATATCCGACAATAGAATAATATCTCCTCAGGGCACATTCCCGAAATGTCAGGCGTCTTCCGTGAGTGAATAATACACATAATAGCAATCATATCCTGTCGCGTGAGATTAATCTCCTGATCATACTGAAACTTCGAAATATACTCTCTGAAAGAGAAAGGCCTGTAACCGACCATATTGTATCTAGGCTTGCGCGTGGGGTCATATTTGGCAACAACATCTCTGGCGTCCTTCCGGTTGCTGCAAAAGGGAAAAAAATGTGCATAAATACTTAAAATGGTAAGGGAAGATTTTTTAGAAAAAGGAAAAGGCATACTATTTCCAGCGGGTTGGCAGATGACAGTAGAAGTAGTAGCAAAAAAAACGAATTTTTTTCTCAACGATTGTCAAGTCTTTGACGAGGTTCCCCTTCATAATATCAACTACTTCCTTAACCAGCAGATACAAATGATAGGGAATACGATCAGGTGCATGCCCACGAGAATAAAAACCGAATACGATTGGCCCATCAAGGAATTTCTGAATACAATAAAATGATGAGTTCTGATTCAAATATCATAGAAGATTAAGAATAAGCTCCATGTCAAATTAAGATTCATGCAACAGGGACTAGCTATTTATAAGCTTGTTACTTTATTAGGCATCAAAAGGTTTAGCAAAAACGTAATTTCCGAAAACCCTTGTTTCATATCAATTACTTTTAACCAAATCATCTAAATATATAGTAAGCAATACCTCTTCTGATAGGAAGCAAAGTAGGCAACCTACAGAATTGAAATTCAAATAGAAAACACTAAGATTGAGATACAGATTCACAACGCAATCAACTTGTAGGGCCTTGGTTTTAAATTGCGTGATGCGCTCTGATGCGCGTTGGTCCAAAAATCCGATGCGCAATGCGTGACACGCACACAACAGGTAAACTATGCGATGTTAATTATAAAATTACTATAAAAATATATATACATTATAAAGACACACTTGTAAAACACACTTAAAAGTTAAGGATACACTGAAGTAGAATAACCTGAAGATTGCTGATTTTGTGTGGCAAGTGTAAAGAACAAAGAATATTTCTAAAGATCCGATGGTTTTTCTTTGAAAAAAGAATCCATGGCTGCTAAAGTTTAGAGAAAAAAAGGTTGGAGAAAGGTGTAAAAATTTTAAAACCTTAAAAAACTCTAAACTCAAAGTTCCAAGGCTACTTTTATGAACGCGTTAAGTTGCATATTGCGATGCATCGCATCATGCGATTTCACTGCATCACAGTCGCATCACATAATCTGCTCGCATCGCTCCACATGATGCGGCGACTTCCTGAGCGCATTGCGCGCATCACTCATTATGCGCGCATTTTAAAACCAAGCGTAGGGCAAAACTAAAAAAGAGTGAAGATACAGACCCGAGTCGGCTCCCGGTAAAAGCGCCGCCTATTTGTTTTCATATGCCTTTCCTAAACAAACACAGCAAATAAATTAGAAATAAATCAACAAGTAAATTAGAAATCAGAGTGAAGATACAGACCAGAAACGACTCCTCAAAAACGGGCACTTCATCATCTTCAGTAGACTCCATATGCCCTCCCTAAACAAACATAGCAAATAAATTAGAAATAAATCAACAAATTCCGGCCTCTGAAGGAAAAAAACGAGGCCATCACACAGGTTATAGCCTATAGAACTAATCACCAAATGTTATCAAAAACATAATATCCTAAAACCCTTGTATCATCAACCTAATAGGTTTAAGTAATTATAGTTTTTAACATAAACAAAATTACCGGGAGCTTCAATGAACGGTAGTCATAAGGTTTTATGTTGTCAAGGCAAGCATGCATTTTAAGAAACAATGATCTTTGATACACATCCCATCTGTTGAAAGAAATAGGGCAAGGCGACCTCTTGCTTTCAAAATAACGTAAAACGGAATCAATCGCACCCGATGGAAGATGAAAAGCATCATCGATAGAACAGAGCTGGATATTGTCCCTTAACTCTGTAGCAGTAAGCTTCATCATTTCCATGATATCGAGCTGAACAATTAGAGCAAATGAATTAATAAGCATTGCTATTGCTTTGTTTCAAGTCACAAATAGCCTCTGAATACATCAATGCAGGGTAGCAATTCAAATTTACTAAAAAAATTTCACGTAAAATGACTCAAAAAGTTTATTAATGAAGAAAACATTATATAAATATAATATAATATAAATATAATTATAATTGAGAAGTCATTCATTAAGAATGACTTTGGATGAATTAATTAGTGATCATGTGCTTATCAGTTTTAGTAGAAACAAACAAGTAAAGGATGATTAATTAAAACAAAAGCCTTAATGACAGTTGAAGTATATATAATCCTTACTTTCGGAGGATGTATCACCTCCCTCTCAGTCACAGATGTTGGAGACGAAGCCTCGTTAGGTGTTGAAGAAGATGCCTTGTTGTTACTACTGATTGATCAAACAATAATAATAACAAAAATTAGTAATCAGTTCAATCGACATTTAAACACACATATGAATTGAATTGAATGAATATTATATATATATATATATACACACACATGCACGCACCTCTTCTTCTTCATCTTGATGCGACTGCCACTGTCGATGCCGATGCTGCTCTTCTTTTCCATGTTGATGAAACCCTAGTCGATCGCTCCTAAGAATATGAAACCGTAATCGCTCGTAAGAATATGAAGAAATCCCAACCACCTTCGTTTTTATTCGATAATAGTTGGGCCGCACTCTTCAGCCAACTTCTTTTTTTTTTCTTTATTCGGCCCTATTACCTAGCCCATGTGTTTATCTTCAAGTGAGGCTAGGCCCGTTCAAATCGCTCGTCGCTCTTGGATCGCTCGCCGCTCGTTCGGAAAATGCTTCAAAAATGCTCGCTCGAACGTCCGCTTGGTTGTAAATGAGCCGATCGGCTCGGTTCGATTTGTAAATGAGACAAGCACGAGCAAACGTCCGCTCGGCTCGGTTCGGCTCGAATAAATTATTATTTATTTATTATATATATAATTATATATATATACCCACAAATCAAAGTAATATTTACAGATTTATACATAACATTTGGCCCAATATATGCAAATAAAATATGATTAGCCCCCTTTATCAAACAAAAATAAAATACTAAGGGGCTGTTTGGTAGCCTCTTAATCAGCCTCTTAACCATTCAGGTTTGAATCATTCAGCATTCAGACTGTTTGTTTCAGCATCTGAATGGAATGATTAAGTGCTGAACCATTAAGCTAATAAGGGATGCTGAATGATTCAGCTCTTAACCATTCAGAGCCTCTTAACCATTCAGGTCATCTTAATGATTCAGCACTTAATCAACCAAACAGCCCCTAAGTTTAATAGTAAAACCCTAAATCGTAATCTGACAGCCTTGACTTCTTTATGTTATTAGTCGTCCATCCCTAGCGACAATTATTCTCTATAGTATGCTCATTGCCTCAACCTAAGCCTCATTCTTGAACACTCGGACCTCAATATTAGTGTCCTCATTGAACAGTTCCACCTTAGTTGTCATTCGACAACGAAAACATTGAAGATAACATTCCAATTTCATGGTTGTCTAAATTACTCTTCGCTCGTTTCTCGCTCGACGCTCGCTCGAAAAAATTTGCGCTCGAACAATGCTCGCTCGCTTTTCAGCTCGATTGTAAACGAGCCGCTCAGCTCGGTTCGGCTTGTAAATGAGCCAAGCATGAGCAATGGTCTGTTCGGCTCGGCTCGGCTCGTGAACAGCTCTAACTGAGGCTCAATACATAAAAACCACTCAGTCTCGTTTTTTTTTCTTTTTGTTTTTCCTTTTAGTAACCGTGCGGCACGGTTTTCCGGTCTTTTTCTTATTATCTCTATCCTATTTGTAAGTGTCGGCGGATTTGTTTTAATTGTCGGCGTAATCGGCCGACCCGTTTCGCTTCCTTTTACAGCTACACCATATAATAACACACTTTCAGATAATTGCAAGTTTAGTCCTTCAACCTTATGTTTCAGTTAATTGCAAGTTTAGTCCCCTTACTTCCCACTGCCACCCACTCATGTTTCAGTTCATTGCAATGAACCACCCTAAACTTTCAAAAACACGTTGTCATCGCCGCTTAATGACCTCGCCAGACGCACGCTAGCCGGCCGCCGCCGCAACGCGCAGCGTGAGCAAGTAGATCAAATATACTACGTTTCCGTTTCACAATATAATGTCGATTTAATGTTTTTTTCTACGCCACCACAACGCGCGGCGGGTAATCAGTTGATTATTTGCAACATGTTCGACACATTGTGACGCCCCCACAAACCGCGGCGTCGGGTAAAAAACGCCCAACATATACGGCGGTAAAATACTAGTTTGGAATATAATTAAGTAAAATTTAAAAACAAAATGTATAATCCAAGATTTATGAATCTTTTTAAATGTTTACATTTATGTTAATACTAGTTTATCCCCCAGAAGCATCCCGGGATAGACAAATCTAATATGAAGTGACAAAATATGTGTATTATATAAGAAACTAGCTTTATACCCCGGGAGCGGCCGGAGTTGAAAAATCTAATATGACATAATAAAACAAATTACAATATAAGCTCTTTAGTATATTAATAAGTAACTTAATGAATGATATTTAAAAGTTAAAACTACAATAGTAAAGAATGCAAGCTAGTTTATAAATGCGTACTCTATAAGGGTGTATTATATAAGAAACTAGCGTATTGTCTGGTCTCGTGACGTACACTCACGAATAAGTATAGTTATCTATTTATTCGGTTTTAATTTCTTTTATAAATGTTTTATTTATTATTTACTTTGGGTCTTTTAATTATTATAGGAAAATAGTGCGCGAAAACTTTGGGTCAAAAATCGGGGTGTTACAACAATAAAGGGTAAAATTCTGGACAATTGGGCAAGACCGGTATAGAGTAGCAAATGCGTACTCTATAGGGGTGTATGACATCACAAAAAGTAAAACCCCAGACAATGTTCAAAGGTGGTTACAACTACAATAAACCGGAGCAATAGCAACGACCACCGCTAATATTAATGCGGTTCGCCGCGATTGGTATTTAACAACAAAATTAAACATTTTTAAGAAAAACAAAAAATATTAACAAAAAAATTAAGTTTACCGATGACCGGTACGAAATAGTAGAGGAGGACCGGGTGGTGACGACAGTGGTGACAGGGGTGGTGACCGTGGGTATTGACGGGCCGGGTGGTGAGGGGGGGGGGGGGGGGGTAGTGACGGGGGTGTTGACGGGCCGGAATTTCTGGAGGAGGACCGGGATGTGATTTGATACTTTTTCTAAAACTTCCCATATCAAGCAATGGTAAGTTCAAATCTGACCAGTTAGACCCGTTACCGAGCCAACCTGCTCGTTTTCCAGGCCTAGCAAAAACCATAAGATAAGTCCCAAATGATCAAATATATATAATCCGAACAATCAGTAATGAAGCGAAAGCTCCCCATGTATATAGTCAAGACATCATTTTCATGAATCAAAACCATCCCTTGATATATAAGTAGATATCAAAATGCTGAATACTTATAAAAGGTTAACTGCAATATATGTTCAAATATGCATCATATCTAACTAGTTTCTGCCATAAACTCTGATCAGTACTAGTACTAACCCTCATACCTTCGTCCTAATTCAAATATGCATTATCTTGCTTCTTCTTGGACGACTGTTTAGACATTAACAAGTATATATGGTAAAAAATGTGTTTATGCGTGTGTCTAAAAAATTAGTTGATCAACAAGTGTACCTTCTTCCTTTATGAAGCAAACTTTGTTTCCATCAGGCCACACAATCTGAATATTGGTACGGCCTTGATCTTCTTGTTCGAGCATCTTCTTGTAGGTAAACTGACGAAAAATAGCAAATAGAATAAAGATAATATTACTACTTAATTGCAGTGTATAAAGTATAAACAAAATCTAAACAATGTTAAAGTGGAATGAAAGTGAAATAACAGATCAACTAATTTGCTAGAATAAATAACAAAAGATAATGAATATTTCAATAAATAATAAATCACATACAATTCTTACCTTGACAACATCTTCAAAATCAGTGAAAGAAAAGAATGATCTTAGAGTTAGAGATCGAGGACGGCAACAACAAAGTACGGCATCCACAAAAGCTATATGAGACAATGATTCTTCATCACTTTCCAGTTGTAGCTCAACATGCTCGAGTTCATAAGGAGGCAATTCAATCACCTTTAGCCACCCTAACTCTCTGAATTTCTGCAACACAATTGGAATCTATATATAATTTTTTTGTTGGGATTAATTTATATAATTGTTCACAACAAGTAATGCATAAATGATTGGCCAAAGAAACGAACCTGGCTATACATGGGGTGAATACACAAGTTGAAAACTTTGAATCCATTTTTCTTGTCCAAAAACTGCCTTAACTTCTCGAACCAAAGTTTGTCTTCACAACCGTCGGGATAACAATACATACATGCTTTCGAATGGGTTGAATCCCTTAACCAAGACCTATGTGAATTGTATACCATAGACAAGAGTTGAGTACAACTACAAGTGTAACTAAATGAAACCAAATTCGGGGTACTGAGCTCAATTTCTTCCAAGTCACACTGTGAACATAACATCAATGTCTTCAAGGAATTACTTGACAGCTTGAGGTTGTTGCATTTATAATTAGTAACCAATGCCAAATTTTCAACGAAGGGAAAGTTGGATAAGAAGTCGGTAAAACCATTCAAGTTTGGTAAGGGTTGCCCAATGTAAGTCACTTAATTTTTTTAGTTTTTTACACGAAGCCAAGTTCATTTGCGGTAGTCCGCTTCTATCATCTTTTGTTATTGAAAGACTAGATAGATATGGAGCTTCTATATCAATTCTCTCAAGTTGACTGTTACAAGAGCGAATCCTAACATTTTGAAGGTTTTGATGTCCATAAACACAAAATCTTTTGAAACCATGACAATTGTCAATATGAAATATTTGTAGAAGAGGGCAACTAGTGGTGAGATGCCTGATCGCTTCATCATTGATATGAATGTCTCGAAGTACCAACTGAGTCAAAGACTTGAACTTGACAGCATCAACCGTCAAGGGAGAAGGCAAGTCACAGCCACGTATGGTCAAAGATTCTAACATGGAAACTGATAAAAGTATGTTAGGCAAACGGTACTTTGGAATATCGTATGATGGATTGGTAAAATCTGACAAGTAAACCACCAACTCCCTCACGCCTTTGTTAAGAAGTCTTTCAACGCATCTGTTAACAATATCTAAATCTGCAAGGTCCCGTAGAGTTGTAACGAGCTTGAGCGTGTGTGCAGGGAGATTATGGTGGCAAAATCTAGAGGTGGTATACTCGACGTACTTGAAAAAACTTTCTCTACACGTAAAACTATCGATATAGAAATATAAAACCGGGAAAGAAGCAGTAAGGTGAAACCAGGTCTTAGACAATACGCTCATTCGAACAAGCTCTGTGGAACATGATCGATCCAAAGTGTTAAGAGAAGAAAGTATGTGATGAACAATAGATTCAGGAAGCTCTGAAATCCTATCCATCTCTCCAAAAACAGATAGTATAAAATTTCAGTAGGTAGCTAGGGTTTCACCTTTTCAAAAAAAAAAGGCTAGGGTTCCACCTTTTATTCTTTAATTTGCAGATGATGATCGATCGAAATCCCGCTGCTTTCGGTACTTATTCGATGGAATCGTGAGTCGTTTATACGTACTCTTTCCCTTTGTATTTGATTTGTTCCCTCCTATTTCCTATATTATTCATAAAATATAGAATTAAAGCATGCAAAAGGAAAAAGAAAATCAAGTGTAATATGCACCGAGAACGTTATAGGTGTATGAACCTTACTTTTACACCAAAAGTAAGTGACGGGTTTCGGTTATGTTTGAGAAAAGCATACCTAATTAGGTTTGGGTTGGGATTACCTAAAAACGTCACAAACCCGACTCATGGTCATCCCTATGTACCGATACAAATTAAGGGCATCAATCATGTTGGATCGGTGCGTTACAGGTTGGTGGGTTGAAATGTGCAACCTGAACCCAACTCATATTATTATGCGTGTCAATGAATTTAACCCAAACCCGCACACACACATAAAGTCAGGTCAACTTGTTTTTATGTAGGTCAACCCGGCCCCGACCCGTTTTAAAGCAGGTCATGTTAATCGATCCAAAACCTGTCTTTTTTTCGTGTCGGCTCCGGGTTGGATTTCATGGCTGTTAGAAATTGCCACCCTTAATACAAATTGATCAAGAGAGGTGTTAGCTTAACAAAAACTACCATTTCGGCCATTTATATAATAAAGGTTAGCCTTGCCATTCTAGATCTTCTAGAAGAAACTTTGTTTGCTGGAAACCTTTTCATTATGAGCTCACCATGTAGCCCAAAATGTTGTGAGCAACATGTAATGCCCTGTTCCGAAGTGTTGATGTTTGGTATTGGTTAGGAACGGTAAGAATATGATTGTCAGGATTACTATTGGTATCCGGTATAGGTATCAAGTTTTATTGATTTCGATATTCAATATTTTCGGCATTGGTAAGGGTACGGCGAAAAATGGTGCGGGTACCGAATTTATATACTAATTTCTTTTTTTTTTTAATAAATGAAGATCAAATTTCCATTGATAAAAATGGGTAAATTACATAAGGATGGTAGGTAGGCGGGCAACAAGCTGCGCCGCCACCCCTTTTTGAATAGAAAATCCCAATCGGCTAAAAACAAAACCCCGCCCTTGGGGGGTGGAAAAGTTGCTATGCACTACTCGCTGAACCCGAGCCAAAAACCGCACCGCCTCTGGTGCCAAGGAGCCGAACGTGTCGAAGGCCAAGGGAACGAAAACATGTTGATTATCCTCACATGCTTTAGCATGCTTTTCCACTTTCTTTGATTCAGCTCTCATGACCGCTTGCCCGGCCACAAACCCACTATCCCGAAGCCCAACAAGGGGGGACACCATGGTAAGATCAACGCACGCATGTTTCCCACCTTCCCAAACAAAAACTAAGACGTCTGCTGGGCGCAAGGTGGACCTCCCCTCCGCGGGGTCTGTGAGAAAATTAACTGACGCCTCTTTTCTTGCGGAGATCCCCGCTCTTCTAAGGATGGCTGCTAAAGCATCCCGGACAAAATCGTGCCGATATTTAAACCCTGGCAATTCCTTACAATGTAACGCATGTTCCCCATACTTATCAAGGCATGCTTTACGGCAGACCGGTCAATTTTCATCATCGGGGAAAATGGGTATCATCAGCCGGTATTTAAGGATTGCCCTGTACTCTACTGCCGACATCCGTTGCCCCAAGCCTTCGATAGGTAACACAGTAAGGAAGTCTTGGGCGTGAGGCTTTTGCAGGCATTCCATGACAAACTTCTGACGGACGGACAGACGGAAATCCTCCTCCAAACTTTGTGCGATTCGGTTATAAAGAGCATTCGCCAGAGTTTTCTGTGGCTTTTTGGGGGCGGTGTCCTTATTAAAGAAACCGCCAATATCAAAGTCAGGAAGGTATCGTTGTAAAAGGTCAATAGCGCCAGAATAATCCGTGTCAACGTGACAACCCCACTTTTACGTAATATGTGGTCTTGCAGACCCCAGGACTGGGATCTGGAGGCCACAAAAGCATAGGCAGCCACGTCCCGGGCTGAGGAAAGGCCTAACCCACCAAGTCGAAGCGGTAAGGTCGCAACCCGCCACTGGAGGTCCCCAAAAAAAGCCCCCCCACAGACAACAATGTCTTCTATGGCCTCCCGAAGGCCTTTGTCGAAACAGGAAACAGCATTTTCCACAAAGGGAGGTTGGCAGGTACGTAAACCGAAGAGCAACTTAGCCACACCCATACATGATCTAAGCAATAGAAGCTCGCTTTGGGGATCCCGCAATCTAGGGAGGAGCCCCATGAGGTCAACAGCCCGCGCCGCCCTTTTAGCAGATAGATCACTTATGAAACCGGCGTCGCGACTAACTGCCCCACCAAGCAGTTTGACCCCCCGCTCCGGTTTGCCAATGTCACTAGGAAACAGACCTGGCCGGATCTTCCTCCCATCACACGACGGCCAAAAAACCTCAGTTTTTCTAATATTGAGCTGCAGCCCTAGAGATGGCCCCTCCAAGCTAATGAATTTGATATTATGTTTTACTTCATATTATGGTATTTATATGGTACTTGTATCGATTTTTCCTATATAGTACCGTGTCATATTGGTCCTCATACCAATTTTACCAATTTGGTACTGGTATAGTATCGATACACGTAACGATATACCTATTTGGTGGTTGTATAATTTCTCAAAAAAAAAATTGATATCAAAACGGGTACCATACCAAAATACTCATACCGATACCCGTACCAATATATTCGGTACCCACTTTTGTTTGAATTCGGTATCAGTATTTTCAGTAACTATACGATTATGAGTATGATACCGATATCATCCCTAAGTGTGAAAGGAAGGGTGCATTTATGATACAAATGAACACAAATCAAAGAATTGTCAAAGAACACAAATCAAAATAGTTTTAATCCTAGAGATAGGATAACGAGATGAACCTAACAATTTGAAAAGAAATAAATAATTATTTATAATTGTCTAATAAATAAGACAATTTAGTAGGTTTTATGTACACCTGGCAAACTAACTCACATACCTAGTTTTGGGTAAACATGGGTTCCTTGTTTTAGCATGTTGGGTTACGTTGGACATCGAAAGATTCATGAATGGGTTGGCATGGGTTGAATTTCAAAGTAAGAAGACAACCATGGGTCAGGATGGGTCCTGAGAAGTCAACCTACGGGTCATGTGACAATCGTCACCCTTATCTTTTAGCAAGTTGTCAAATTTAGTCCCTATATTATCACATTTACATATTTGGTCCTTATACTTTTCGTTTATTCTCAAGATAATAGATTTTGAGTTATATAAACCTTAAAATATTGTTTTATAAAACATATTTCATTTAATTTCTTATATACAAACATAAAAGAATGCTTTTCATTTGATTAAGTTTATAAAAAGTTTGAATGTTTTTTAAAAAAAATAAAAATAAAAAAATCCAGCCCGTCAAGTCTATTTCCGGCCGAAGTAGTCACCGGACCGGCGTTCGCTCCGGCGAGCCCGGGTTGTTCGTTTCGATGCTCTTTAATCGTTTTTATTAGCCCCTAATCATTTCTTCAACAGTTTCGAACATTATATCGAGCATTTAACGCATTTAAATCATGGTTTAATCGGATCTTTATGTGTAACCGTCGACTTAATTAAGCGAGTCTAAACCATCGGTTTTGTCGAACAATTATATAAATTGACCATTCCATATCATTCCCAAAACGTTTACACGATCTAACCCACAAAAAAAAAACCAAGCAATCGAGTCCAGAAGCTGTGAAATCGATCTCTATATGATCGAGTTTATCGTTTTCTTGTTCGACCTTGAAACGCGTTGTAAGTCTGATTCTTTTTATGCCATATTGTTTTTCGGACATCACTTTATAAACCCCCATATTTCGCGTGATTAACAGTAGCGAATCGAAGGTATTAGGAATTAGGGTTAGGGTTTGGTCGTTTTGGGGAAGATGATGACTGGTTGAAACTATCACAAATTGGTTGGTAGGGTAGTGGTTATTGCTGCTTGTTGACACAAGGGGGACCCGGGTTCAAACCCAGGCAACCCCATTTCCTTTTCGTTTTTTTCTTTTCTAATTGTTTATACATTTTAGAATACCATTATATTATAAAAACTTGTAATATCCATAGAAAATTCATTTTTACTCCAAAAATTATAAAAATTTAGGAGTAGCATCTTGACACCATAAATAAAATTACCACATAAAAATTTTCTGGAAAATAAATTATTTTCATAGTTTTATTAATTTACATAGTTTTAATCATTAATAATTGATTAAAAATTCATTTTTAATGATTTAAATCTCAAATTTTCTGGAAAATTATTTTTAAGGATCATGAACCTAAATAAAAATTATTGGACCTGAAAACATTCATTTTTATTTATTTTTCTATTTTTTAACCATTTAAACATGATTTAAACTCATTAAATTTATTTTAAATACAAATAAAATGAGAAAAATTATGGAAAAAATATTTTCACTATTATACATCAGAAGATAACTATTTTTCATAAAAATATCATTTTTGGGTCATATCTTGTATTTTTAGTTTATTTATATTTCATTAGATATAATAACTATTTAGTTAAATATAAATTATTAAAATCTATTTTAGGGATATTTTTTCTATAAAATAGAAAATGTTCCTACTTGTGGAAACGTAGTATTAAACTTCTCTAGTCACCTATTCGATCGTGAATCATAATATATTTTATTTAAAAATTATTATTCGAGTTATCATAAAAACTTCATCTTCCCTACATAAGCCTAGCAAACCCTAATGCCTTAGACCCTAGATACCTTAGACGTTTAGACTTTCTCTTATTAGTATTCTTAAACTCCATAGGTTGAATTCCTTGGAATTTCCATTTCATAACTCACGTCAGCTTAAGTTGGATTATGATCGCTTTTGCAAACTGTGAGTATATCTTTCCTCTTTTTTCATGTTTTACTATTTTGGGGTGATTCATGTACCATTATTACTATTAAACTATGTAGACTTTGAAACGTAATGTGCCTTATGTGATGCTTATGTGATTTGTGTGAATTGAAACGTAATCAAAATCATTAACCTATGGGCCGAGCATAACAATGAGTAGTACTACGATTTACATCCCTTGTGTGATTATGGTTTCATTTGAGCCTTGGTCATTGTTATGTGAAACTTGAAACTTGAAACTTTGGGGTGATACTTGATACTTGAAACTATTAGGGTTGGTTTTGATGCACTCATTCTACTAATTACATAATAGCAATCATCATGGCACAAATATTACAAGCGATTCTTGAAACTAAAACAGGGTATGCTCACCAATACATTATATGTGTTGACAAAATTATTTTGTACATGTTTCAGGTTGATTTTGAGACGCTTCTTTTATGCTTTTGGATTTAATTTAAGCTTTGATTTTATTGTATTCTAGATAGACTTGACACTTTAGAATTATTGTATTTTTCCTTTCAATGTAATAAACTATTTAATTCGATGTATTCAAATTTACACTTTAGTACCATGAGCTATTGAACAATCGTCACTACGTGACACCTCGATGTTTCCGCCATCGGTTGGGGTGTTACAGGTCAGGATGGGTAGGAGGATCGTAGCTTACGGATACACATTCTCGCCATCACTGGAACTATCCCTACCACCGTAACCAACCAACCTTCGCTACCACCATTTTCAGCACCAACCATCAACGCCATGACAACCACCGTCAAACAACGCCACCACCAAAGATCACCGTCAAACAATGCACCAACGCTGCCAATGTCAACCAACACCACCACTGCAGCCACCTTCAACCAATGCACCACCCAGACAATGTCAACCAACGCCACCACCGCAACCGCCGTTAACTAACCACACAACCACAGTAACCATCTCTACTGCCGGCATTGGAATCGGCGAGTGTAGGATCGATTTCGGACAACCCAACAATCACGAGTTGGTTCGTCTAGAGTGCGGAATCCTTTAGACGATGTTCGGATAACAAAAACGCCAACAAAATATAGTAAACGAGTTATCAAACACACACACGTAAGGTTAAAAGATTGTTATTGCATTGAAAACAAAGCTCGGGTGTACAATGACAATCAACAGACCTAAAACCTATGACAGTGGTGCTTGGGATGTGTGATGTGATAGCTAAGAATGATTAAGGCAATCATTGATAGTATTTACACTACCTGCTAGTCGTCCAGGGCCCTAAGGGTGACTAGCTAACAACATGCGACTAGGTGGGGCGATAGGATACCCAATCGTCTTAGCTAGTCGCCCCTATAAGACCTAGTCGCTAGTTGACACCAAAACAGCCCAAAATCATCCGAAACACATCCAAACACGTACAATAACATCAAACTAACAT
Source organism: Ambrosia artemisiifolia (assembly GCA_032199755.1). Classification (NCBI taxonomy): domain Eukaryota; kingdom Viridiplantae; phylum Streptophyta; class Magnoliopsida; order Asterales; family Asteraceae; genus Ambrosia; species Ambrosia artemisiifolia. The sequence continues at coordinate 28,897,230 of CM063529.1, read as the reverse complement.
CTATACTAAGCTAGGGACATGCGTGTACTTACAGCGAGGACGCGCTCCTCTGAGGTGTGGAACACCAATTTTCCTCTGCTTGGTCATCAAAACTCGGAATCAGTCAAACTCGACTTGGAACCGGTCAAATTCGGTCTGAATCGGTCAGCTCGCCAGCTCGATATGTCTCGAGATGGAATCGGTCAAATTCAGCCTCAAGTTGTTGTTTTTAAGATACTTTTAGTATTTGAAGTTTGAACTTTGAACATGAAGTATGTTTATTATGAATTTGTAACATATATTTAATCTTTAAATTATTAAATTTCTATATAAATCACCATGTCCGAGTACTCCCCAACTAGTCCTTACGTAAGCCGAGTACTCGCAACTTCCTAGTCGGCTGAGTCAAGAGCGCCTGGCGAATTCTACAACCTTGATATTTATAGCTTTATACATAACATTTGACCCAATATATGCAAATAAAATATCACTAGCCCGCTTTGTCAAATAAAAATTTAACACTAAGTATAATAGTAAAACTCTAAGTCGTAACGTGACAGACTTGACTTCTTTATGTTATTAGTCGTCCGTCGCTAATCGTCGCTTGATATCACCCTACGCCACAATGCGACAATTGTTCTCTGTAGTATGCTCATTGCCTCACCAGCCTCAACCTAAGCCTCATTCTGGGACACTTGGTCCTCAATATTAGTGTTCTCATCGGACAATTTGACCTTAGTTGTCACTCAACAACGAAAACATTGAAGAAAACATCCCAATTTCATGGTTGTCCAAATTACTCTCCGCCCGTTTCTCTCTCGAAAAAAATTGTGCTCGAAAAATGTTCGCTCGCTTTTTGGGTCGGTTGTAAACGAGCCGCTCAGCTCGTTTAGGTTTGTAAATGAGCCAAGCATGAGCATAGATCCGTTCGGTTCGGCTCGGCTTGTGAACAACCCTATCTATGATGTGAGACGATATTGATGTAAGATACTACAGTAAAAAACTAAGATTTTCAACAAATTGGAATGCAATACAACTGTTAGTTTCAAATAAAATATTGTTTTTATTTATATGTTTTTTTTCAACAACATTTACTTAATTTTATTTATATAATGTTAGTTTACAAAGTTTGATGAATAGCGTTTTTGCTTTCTGTTTTTTCAGTATTAAGTTTTGTTTTCTTATAACATGAACAGATGTGTCTACAGAGCAGGTGGTTTGATTGTATTGTTGTTTTCTATTCACCCAGGTTTGAGTCTTTGTGGATACCCTTTTTTTTAAACTCTTTTAAAAAAGCTTACGCGGTGACACGTGTTAATGGCTCTTGAAGACTATTTAGTGCTTGTTTTCATATTTGATCTTGGCCTTTGAATTTTTGGTCTGTGGCGCATGTTCTCTGTGCTTCTTAATGGAGACTTGTGTACAATCTGCTTTCGTGTACAATATATCTGGCTTCTTTGGGTTACTCCCCCCCCCCCCCCCCCTCTCTCTCTCGCTAACGGCGGTGATGGTGGCAGCCACACCTACGTAGCCATCCCGCTGTTGTGCTTGTTACATTAAAATAAAGGCAAGCCAATGGCCATGAACACACAGTACATCTTCATCACAGCCATTATTTCTTATTAAAAATTTTTAACTCATTCTAACCTAAACCCATCATGATCCAAACCTATCATCTTGACCTTTTTCTTTGCCCATGATGACCCAAACTCATCCTAACCTAAACCCATTCTAACCTAACAACCAACCAAATCCAACTCACCCTTTTTGCCACCTCTAGTTTTATGCATTAATAATGCAATGCGTGTAGCTTTTGACTCGTTTTACTTTAAATCTTTTTTTTTTCTTTTAAACTTTAACGGTTGAACTTGTTAGTGATAAAATATAACCTCTCATAGGTTGCAATGCTAAAATTATGGTTTTTCACAATCCGGTTTTCACGATTTTTATGTTAAACCGTAAACCAAACCGTTACTAATGGTTTTATTATCATGTGTTAATTGCTCACAAAATACAACCCCCAAAAGCAAATACAACAAAAGTAAGGACAGAGCAAATTCTAAACTAATAAATACCAGCTTCTATCAAACTTTTATATTTAATATTCAATTCATACATATAATTCACAAAACCAACAACTTGAGGAAGAAAATTCTAAACCAACGATGTGAATTCAATACACCAAATGTTTCAAAATTAATGATTAAGAACTAATGATAATAATATGAATTATCTGAAAAAAATAAAATAGATATCAATTTTACGGTCCGGTCCGCTTTTATACGGTCGGTTATTGGTCTAAACCGCAAAACAAACCATTCCTACATTTTGAAATTTTAGAAACCAACTGGCCAAAAGTAAAACAAAAAGAACCATCCGTGAAACTGAACCAGTGACCGGTTTGGACAGTTTGATGGTTTTATACCGAACCATGATTCGATGAACACCCTAGCTAAAATTGTTTGAAAACATGTCGTTTCTAAGTTTTCTTAATTATTCCCTTTTAAGTTGAAAGTATAATTTTAGTCAACCCAACTCTAAAAAGTCAAAACATTACTCCCTTGTTGCATCATTTGTCTAAACAAATAGTCAAATTTCTCCAACATTGACAAATAGGTGATTCCATCTGTAAAACTTGTCAAAAGAAGGATTATTCATAACTTGCAGGATAACACAACGATCCTGTTTTGCGTATCAGCATTATAATTTCCCTATAAACTTTGAACTTCAAATTATTAAAGTGTTGCAGCTCTTGAAAGGATTGCAAAAACAAGGTCGTGGCTTTTCATGGTGGGAGTAATGGTGATTTACCTGGCTAAGTAATCATCATTAATGTAATATGGTTTAGTAACTAGTAATTTAATATTTTTCAAAACCGGATCATTACAAGCAGAGCCCACATTTGTCAAAAGACGTTTTGACCCGAGCAATGGTAATTTCAAATTTGACCTGTTAAACCCGTTACCCAACCAACCTGCTAGTATATAGTCGGACATCCTTGTCATGATTCAAAACCATCCCTAGATATATATGTAGATATCAAAAAGCAAAATACTTATAATATGTTAACTGCAATATTATGTTCAAATATGTATCTTCATAACTAACTAGTTTCTGCCATAAACTCTGATCTGTACGCGTTTCATACCTTTGTCTCTGTAAAATTTTATGATCCAACCACACAATATTGAATATGAGCCAACATAAACTCAACCATAAACAGAAAGATAAAGAACACCAGATATTAGGTGACAAAACAGGTGACAAAACTCTTATTAAAACCAACCCAAAATATTTACCCCCAATAACCCAAGACTGGATTCACCAATAGATGAATCCAGATAATATGAAAGGTACAAAGTTCAGATCTCAACTGATAACATATCAGTTGTAGATCTGTAAGAATAAACGTAAACACTTACAGACCAAATCACCAAGACGAAGATCACCACAATGATCCAGTCTACACCAAGACAATACACAGGGATGCAACCCTAACAAGATACAATCAAAGAATTAAACCCTAATTCTATGGAGACGATAATATCAGAGAGAGAGAGACTATGTGTGTGTTGAATGAATTGAGATCTGTGCACAACAATCCTTTTATATAGCCATCTCGAATCTTCCATCAGCTATACTCGAGAACAAATAAGAGCCATCGATCTTAAGTCAATCCAACGGTGGAGATAAAACCCTGTAACAACCTTTAACATATCTGGGCCAATTATAACGGGCCAAATATAACCCAATAGAATTAGCCCAATGATAAACGATATGATAAATTAGCCCAATACAACATATATGTACCATATATTTCAACATGCCCTCTTAATTCAAATGGCTGAACATATCAATCATTTTCAAGTCACTGCAAAATTTTTTATGTTGTTGTATGTTAAGCCCCTTAGTCAGACCATCAGCAACCTGATCTTCTGAACTAATCTTAACAGTATCAACAATTTTATTTGCAATTTTCTCCCTGAGAAAATGTATGTCTAACTCAAAATGTTTAACCCTTTCATGAAATACAGGGTTAGCAGCAATGGCTATGGCAGCTTTGCTGTCACAGTATAGTTTAAGTGGCAAATCAACTTTTATTTTTAACTCAGATAACAAATTCTTAAGCCACATTAACTCACAAGTAGCAGAGCACATGGCTCTGTATTCAGCTTCTGCTGAAGATCTAGATACAGTTCCTTGCTTCTTACTTTTCCAGGAAACCAGTGATTTTCCCAAAAAAAAATACAATAACCAGTTATAGACTTCCTGGTAACTAAGCACTTAGCCCAGTCAGCATCAACAAACCCAGACAACTGGAAGTTTTCATCCTTTGTGAATGAAATACCTTTTCCAGGGGATTCCTTCAAATACCTAAGAAGTCTTAGAGCCATTTGAAGGTGTCCCTTTGTGGGTTGATGCATAAACTGACTCAGACACTGAACAACATAGCTAATATCAGGTCTTGTCAAAGACAAGTAAATAAGTTTCCCAATCAACTTTTGAAACCCAGTTATGTTGTCTAACACCTCATTATTTTTACCAATCTTAGTATTCATAACATAACTTGGTTCTATGGGATTATGAACAGGTTTACACCCAAGATAACCAAACTCACTAAGAAGTTCAAGACAATACTTCCTTTGTGACAAACATATAGACTGATCAGAATACAACACTTCAATACCAAGAAAATACTATAATTTCCCTAAGTCTTTTATAAGGAAATTAGAACTCAAAAAACTTTTTACTTGTTCTATTTCAGACACATTGTTTCCTGTAACAATGATATCATCCACATAGACAAGTAAAACCAAAAACACATTATCCTTAGATAATACAAACATAGAATGATCACAAATGCTTTGTACAAAGCCAATTTGAACCAACACATTAGACAGTTTTTCATACCATTTTCTAGGGGCCTGTTTTAGACCATACAGGGATTTAACTAATTTACAAACCTTAGATTCATTTTTGGAATAATATCCTTCAGGTAAGGTCATATATACATCCTCAGTTATAGTACCATACAAAAATGCATTATTAATATCCAACTGGTACAAGGTCCAGCTGTTTTGAACATCAAGACTAATAACAGTTCTAATGGTTACCATTTTTACAACTGGTGAGAACGTCTCTCAAAAATCCAGACCTTCCCTTTGACTATAACCCTTTGCTACAAGTCTAGCTTTATATCTCTCAACCTCACCATTTGATTTATATTTTACTTTATACACCCATTTACATCCTATGGGTTTCCTATTAGCAGGTAAATCAGTTAAGATCCAAGTATTGTTCCTATATAAAGCTTCCATTTCACTATTCATGGCCTCAACCCATTTGGGATCCTTGGCAGCCTCATAGTAAGAAGATGGTTCAACAGTTTTATTTAAAACAGATACAAAACTTTTGTTTTCAAAAGATAGATTTGAGTAATTAACCACCTTCTCAACACCATATTTAACTTTCCCTTCCACAATATACTCATTAAATTTTCTAGGAAAATTAGACACTCTACTAGATTTTCTTACACTACTTCCCTCAGGTGGAATGGCCTCATCATTTGCCAAGTCCACATCATGGTCAACCATCTCAGGGTCATTGTTACATGGGTTAGATTGTGTATTAAGACCACAGTCTATGTCAGCCCTGGGAATGAACCCTGGTTGCTGACTAGTAGACTCAACATGAGTACCTTTGTTTCCCCCTTCATCATTGGGAAGGTTAGACCCCTCAGTCATCTTTTCCTTTTCAATATTTTCTGATTCAATACTATCAAAAAAATTTATGTGATTTAAATTTTCTAAAACAATATTAGGTTCCAAGTTATTCAAACTGTTTTTAAAAGGAAATATTTCTTCATAGAACCTAACATCTCTAGAATACTCAATTTGTTTTGATTCCAAATTCCACAATTTGTAACCCTTTTTAAAACTAGAATATCCTATTAAGACACATTTTTCAGCACAACTGGACAACTTATCAGACTCATTTAAGACAGTGCTGAAACATAAACACCCAAAAGTTTTAAGATGACTGAGAGTGGGGGGGAACCCATACACAATTTGAAAGGGACTTTTTCCTAGCAATACAGAAGATGGAAGCCTGTTAATAATATAAGTGGCAGTTAATACACATTCAGACCAAAACCTAAGTGGTAACCCACTCTGAAATAACAAAGCCCTAGCCATATTTAAGAGATGTCTATGTTTTCTCTCAACTACACCATTTTGTTGTGGTGTATAAACACAAGTGGTTTGATGAATTATTCCTTTTGATTTACAAAAAACATTCATTTGATTATTTATGAATTCAGTGCCATTATCACTTCTGAAAATCTTGACATGTTTTTTAAATTGTGTTTTCAAAAGTTCATAAAACTCAGAAATACTATCAAAAACTTCACTCTTACTTTTTAACATATAACACCAAACTGTTCTGGAAAAATCATCAACCACAGTTAAAAAATACTTGTACCCTTCCTTACTGGTAACCCTATAAGGTCCCCAGACATCTAAGTGTACCACATCTCCTAAGTCTTTGGTTTTATGTTCACTTAGTGGAAAAGGTAATCTAGTTTGTTTAGCCTTATGGCAGACTTCACATGGTTTAGTATTACTAACATTAATACCAAGACTATTTCTTAAAACAGCTAGGACTTGGTCAGAGGGGTGACCAAGTCTATTGTGCCACAAATCAGTGTCACAAGTACTACTAAAACAAACATTTGATGAACTTACATGTTCACCAACAAAATATAGACCTTCACTTTGTCTACCAGTCACCAGGATTCTCTTGCACTTGGAATCCTGGATATAACAACTATTTTCATCAAATAGAACAGATAACTTACTATCCTTAGCAAGTTTATGAACATACATAAGACTAACACAATAGTCAGGAACATAAAACACATCATACAAAACAACCCCATTAGCAAGTTTAATATCTCCTATTTTAGACACTTTGGCACTAGTGCCATTGGGGTGTTTAACATTCAAGTCATAGTTGGATACATCTACACAGTTATACATTTCCTTGTCACTACTGGTCATGTGCTGATTAGCACCTGAATCAGTTATCCAACTATGACCAATAACAGTTTTAACAAAACTAGAACAACTTGAAAAATTTTTAAATAACCTTTCAAGTTTAGACAAACTAGAGAAACCACTTAGACACACACTCTTACCTCCAACATTGGAGTTCTGAGTGTCAACACCTCCTTTATCACTAATGAGACTTAACAGCTTAGAAACCTGTTCTGCTGAGAAAGGCAAGACAGAACTGTTGCTAGTAGACCCAGAGGACACCCCCTGCTTACTACTAGAAGCATTATTAGACACATTATTCTTAAACCCCTGACCACCAGGTTTCTTCTTAAAACCTGGTGGGTAACCAACCAATTCGAAACACCTGTCAACAGTATAACCCAGCATATTGCAATGAGTACACTTTAGGTTAGGATTTGGACCCCTATTAGTTCTTTTTTTTGTTATTAAAACTTTGATTAGATTTAGTCATAAAAGCAACATTTTGACCTTTAGAAGTCCCACCAGTACCTCTGTGAGACTCCTCCCTTGAAACTATTGAAAAAGCCACATTGACACTAGGTAATGGTTCTCTAGTTAACAGTGTGGTTCTAACTGGTTGGTAAACATCATCAAGACCCATGAGGAACTGCATTAACTTTATTAATGCACTAAAATCATTAAACTCCTTAGATGCATTGCAAGTGCAAGTAGGCAATTGCAAGATTGCATCTAACTGTTTCCACATAGTATTAAGCCTATGATAATATTCAGACACAGAACTACCATTTTGTTTCACATTATTAATCTTTTGATACAAATTAAAGACCATAGAACCATCAACTTTATCATATGTTTCTTTCAGGTCTGACCAAACCTCACTAGCAAGTTTGGAAAAGACCTGCCCTAAGTACAGTTCCTCACTAACAGAGTTTAACAACCAAGACAGAACAACAGAATTACACCTATCCCATTGTCTAGCAAGCATATCATTATCAACAGACCTAACACATGACCCATCTATGAAACCATACTTATTCTTAGCTTCTAATGCAAGTTTCATAGAACTGGACCAAACAGAATAATTATCAGTACCTTTTAACTTGATACTGATAATTGAAAGATACTGGTATCACTAGGATGTAAGTAAAGAGGATCACTAATATCCAATTTACTTATAAGGGTACCAGTAATATTAACAAGGTCAGATGGATTGGGATCCTGAGGTCCTTGAGGACCCTGAGGTCCTTGAGGACCCTGAGGTCCTAGAGTACCTTGACCAGACATTATCAATCAAACAAAATCACAGAGAAGATTAACAATCAAAACCAGATATCACACAATAAACCAGCAATCAGAACCACAAGTATGCAACAATGAAAACAGATATAAACCTAATAGGACGAAGCTGTGTCAGTGTTCAGATGGTGGGTTCATCACTCATAGGTGCCCACCCAGATCTTAACACAGGAGCCCCTTATTATCTAGATATATATACTTATAGAGAACAATATCAATAACAGACAAGAACCACAGATACAAAACACACAGATCAGATATTGAGCCTACTCCGGTCCACCCTAACCTGGACAGTGCTCCTAGACACAATAACAAACAAAAAATAACAGACAGGGAACAATCTCACCGAGATCACCCAAGTTAGGGTTTCTCCAACAACTCGTAGTTTGTAACCTTCACTTAGGGTTACAAACCCGAGAGCACACCAACAAGACAAGCTCTCGAACAACTCGTAGCTCATAACCTTCACTTAGGGTTACGAACCAGAGAGCAAACCAACAATCCAAGCTCAACCAAGTAGCCAACAGTCCGTTGACACCAGATCCAAATCTTGACAAAACAACACAATCAACCTGTAAGTAATACCTAATCTGAGATCTTAATACTAAAGATCTCAGACCTAAAAAATAACAACCACAGCGGAAGACTAAAGACAGGATCGATTTAAACGAAAAACCTTATGATATAAGAGCCTTTGGCTCTGATACCATGTAAAATTTTATGATCCAACCACACAATATTGAATATGAGCCAACATAAACTCAACCATAAACAGAAAGATAAAGAACACCAGATATTAGGTGACAAAACAGGTGACAAAACTCTTATTAAAACCAACCCAAAATATTTACCCCAATAACCCAAGACTGGATTCACCAATAGATGAATCCAGATAATATGAAAGGTACAAAATTCAGATCTCAACTGATAACATATCAGTTGTAGATCTGTAAGAATAAACGTAAACACTTACAGACCAAATCACCAAGACGAAGATCACCACAATGATCCAGTCTACACCAAGACAATACACAGGGATGCAACCCTAACAAGATACAATCAAAGAATTAAACCCTAATTCTATGGAGACGATAATATCAGAGAGAGAGAGACTATGTGTGTGTTGAATGAATTGAGATCTGTGCACAACAATCCTTTTATATAGCCATCTCGAATCTTCCATCAGCTATACTCGAGAACAGATAAGAGCCATCGATCTTAAGTCAATCCAACGGTGGAGATAAAACCCTGTAACAACCTTTAACATATCTGGGCCAATTATAACGGGCCAAATATAACCCAACAAAATTAGCCCAATGATAAACGATATGATAAATTAGCCCAATACAACATATAGTCCAAATAATATACAAACGTATGATATTCAGCCATAGGAATTACATATGTACCATATATTTCAAGAGTCTCCATATCCGCATGCCTTTTGGCTGTTTCGTCATCTATTTTTCTTCTTGGACAACTATTTGGACATTCACAATTATGGTAAGAATGTGTTATATATACATGTATCTAAAAAATAGTAGATAAACAAGTGTACCTTCTTCCTTTGTGAAGCTAACTATGTTTCCTTCACGAGGTAATGGCACTGACAATGACTTCAAGTCCCTCAAGTGTTTTTGTGCTTTGGAAGAGGAAGGCCACACAATCTGAATATTGGTACGGCCTTGATCTTCTTGTTCGAGCAGCTTCTTGTATGTAAACTGAAGAAAAATAGCAAGTAGAATAAGGATAATATTACTACTTAATTGCAGTGTACAAACAAAATAAAAAACAATGTTAAAGTGCATTGAAAGTGAAAGAAGAGATCATTTTTGTTAGAATAAATCCAATAAAAGATAATGAATGTTTCAGATATAACTCTTACCTTGGCAACATCTTCAAAATCAGTAAAAGAAAAGGATGATCTTAAAGTTAGTGATCGAGGACGGCAACACCAAAGTGAAGCATTCACAAAAGCTATATGAGCCGATGATTCTTCATAGCTTTCCAGTTGTAGCTCAACATGATCAAGTTCAAAAGGTGGCAACTCAATCGCCTTTAACCTATCTAACTCTCTGAATTTCTGCAAGACAATTGGAATGAATATCATTTGGTGTTGGGATTATTTTATATAATTGTTCATAACAAAGTAATTCATAAAATGATTATCCAAATTCCAAACAAAGGAACCTGATTATATATGGCATGAATATAAAAGTTGAGAACTTTGAATCCATTTTTCTTATCCAAAAAATGCCGTAACTTCAGGAACCAAAGTGTGTCTATAGGACCGTCGGGATAACAATACATACATCCTTTCGGGTGGCTTATTGTTGTTTTTGAGTATTTACTCACTTATCATGTTAGAGAAATGTAATTGCATCTTTAGTTCATAACACTAAATAACAAAGTTTGAGGTAACTTGTATAGGAATTAATCAACTTATGGGTCTACTAATCCGAGTTGGATAATGATTTATCGGGATATTCAATGTATGCATAGTTTGAATGTTATAAATTTTAGAAACCCGTCCCAGCGGACGGGTATAATACTGGTTATTATTGGTGTTAAAGATCTCAACTGAAACGGGTTAATGTGTCAACCTGATTTTATGTTGTTCAACCAGGGCTCAACCCATTTTAAAATGGGTCGTGTTAATTGACCAAAGACCTGGGTTTTTTTTTTCGTGTCGGGTTCAAGTTGGATTTCAATTTGTGTCAGGAATTGCCACACTTAATACAAATAGATCAAGATAGGTCTTAGCTTAACAAAAACTACCATTTCGACCATTTATATAAAAAAAACTTAGCGTTGTGATTAGTCATTCTAGATGTTATAGAAGAAACTTTGTTGTTGGAAACCTTTTCATTACGTGCTCGCCATATAGCCCAGAATATTGTCAAGAACATAGCATGTAATACCTTCCGAAGTGTTGATGTTTGGGATGTTTATATTGGTTAGAAAAGGTAAGAACATTTTTAATGGAATTACATGAATCTGTATGAAACGTAAATTGAAATAACAAAGTTATCCCTTATGTGAGGAAAGTTAAAAGAAAAGCTAACTTATATTAATTAGCTGTGGGACGAATAATGTTAAAGTTTGAAGCCACGTACATGCATTAAGAGTGTTATTATTACATCAAACCTAATAGAGATGAAACCTTATTTTTAAACCAAACCTAAAAGATAAAAACTGCAGTTTACTCTCTCTATATATAATACTTATGTTTTAACTCATCAAAAATATTTGTCCTTTTCGTATTGTTTAAAAACTTGGTCGTTAGATGGTTTTCTTTAGTCTTAATAGGCCCATTGTAATGCAATGAGCCCACTCTTTTTGAAGTTGAAATTAATAGTAAAAACTATAGCATGTTTTATTTATCACATTTATATTCATGGTCATGTTCTTATAATTTTAATTGGTTATATGCACCCATAAGGCCATAACCAAAGCATACCTTTGGTTAACATAATATAAATTGATCATATATGGTTGAAGTAGGGTCGTTTATATATTATGTTATGTGATATTATACTAGTTTATCCTTGTGAGCTTTCCAGAATACACAAATTTAATATGAAGTGATAAAATGCATGTACCACAAAAGGACTAGGCCCTTTTTTAGGAATTTTTTTTTTGTAAAATATCAACACTCAATAAATCATAAAACCTACTTCTAATTCTACGTCTGCACCTCGTGCTCAAATGAAATCTATGTACAACTTTAACACTTCTCAATACACTCTAAAGCTGTGATGGAAACCTGAAAAAAAAAAAACAAATTGGTATTAAATAATATGTCATGATGATGATGGTGATGATAGGCGATTCTGATTTGTAAAGTGAGCATATGTGAAACAATGACGTACATGCTCAATCTTTATTATAGATTACAATCGATCACCTTGGATGAGACCGAATAAAACAATCAATATGTAAGTAGTGAAGATCCATTTTGAAGATATAATCTAACGCTATCAACTAAAAAGATTGTAGGATGGTTACCGACAACTTTTATGAAAACTTCATAACACCTGCACAGAAGTTAAGCAATGATTCCGAATAAGCACAAACTGTTCCAACGAATAGTTGACAATTTGGATAGAACAATGTCGTTTTTCATATTAGTATGAGACGCGAGAGATAGAGCACATTTTTTACTTTACAGAAGTTCTGAACCACTATTTACCTGGTAAGAAACACCGCTCTGATCTCCTCTCTCGCACCGTATTACAGTTAACATGGCACCATCACCCTATGTGTAATGCATCTTTTTTTAAGTTGAAGACTAGACCGTTTAGAAACGATCAAAACTAAAACTAAAAAAAAAAAACTTCTATTTTTAACTTAAGTAACATCTTCTTCAAAAAAAATTAAATCAATTAATTTTCCATCTACCAACATTTTAACGCAATAATGTTCCCTCTCCAACCAATTTTCTACTTCTAAAAAATCAAACATGGATTCATCGTCGTCATCATCCGACAAAATCAATGAATATTTTATTAACGCGGTTGACGATCTAAATTTTATTCTATGAAAAGACTACTCTGCGTCCAAGAACAAGGTAAACATGGTTAAATAAGATCGTGAAGCGACAAATATATATTAACTGCTTATAAATTTATAAAACATAGTAATTAGGCATGAAATACATTATGGTCAAAAGTAGGGGTGTTTATGGGTTAGTTTGGTTTGGTTTTACGAGTAACCATAACTGTTAGTTTTGGTTATAGGAATTTCTTAACCATAACCAGAACCGAACTACAGTTACGGTTAATTGGTTTTGAATTCAGTTATGCTTATTTTGGTTATTAATCACTCAGTGACGGAGCCAGGAATGTTTTCCTATGGTATCGGTTTTTTCAATACCCAGGTTTATAATAACACGGTGTCAATATTTTCGAATCGGGTTAGGTCAAATCACACAATAAAAATTATTGTCATAATAAAAGTACAATATCATTGAGATAACACACAATATAAATATAAATACAAAGTCATTTCAAATATACAAAAAAAAAATTACATTTTATAGTTGCTTCCTACGAGTTTTCATGTTTTGAAAACGATTTATAACGTCTTTAATCGTAACTTTAGCCAAAAACTCTTTTTCTATATAACAAATGCAAGCATCATTCAAATCATCACCCATCTGATTACGTAAAATCCATCTTCGCATGCTTCATAGAAGAAAAACATCTCTCAACACTAGCCGTTACAACCGGTAGAGCTACTGCTAATTTCAATTAATGATAGACCGACGGATATCCAACATATTTCTTTGTTTCCACCATCATTTTTGCAAGGTTTGATATATCTTTCACATCGTCAAACATTTTGTCGCCTCTTATTTTATTAATGTAGATGCCGAGCTCATACATAAGATCATCTCTTTCTTCACAATTAAAATCATACGAATACACATCCGCCAACCTTAGTATCTTCGAAACATCAAATGCACTAAAATTATCATCCGGGCTTAAGGCATTCATACACAATAGCACCCCAATGGTTACCTCGTTAAAACGGTTGCTAAGCTCTTGTATTTGCATATCTAACACAATGTTGAAATTTTCAACCTCATAATAATGACGATTAGTAATGTTAATCTTTCTCCTTCTATATTTTGGGTCAACATATTCGGCTTCCATATCAACCGTTTCTATCTCATTTTTATCACAAAAGATGCCACATTTTCCACAAGTGAATCAAATCCTTCAAGTCTAAACATTTGTAATTGTTGTTTGATTGCATTAACCATCCCAATTGCATTCACAATATCTTGATCATTTCTTTGAAGAGCTTGAGACAATGTATTTGTAATCCCAAAAATGTGCTTCACTAAATGTAAATAATATGCAAAATCATGTGACTTCATGTATTTCCAAATTCATTTGCTTGTCTTTTTTGAACATTCATGAAGCCGGAACTTCGAATATGTCATGGTTTAGAAAAAATAGCAATGGTGTCGCTCGTAAAAAACAATGGTGTCGCTCGATTTTTTTCTATTACACATTACATATAATACCAAAATTTGAATGGTGTTGGGTGCACCGTTGTTATGTATGTAGCTCCGTCACTGTAACCACTAACTTTAGGCTAAATAAAAAAAAGAGGGAGAGAGAGAGGGCGCGCCAATGAGTCTACAAAATAAATAAATGGAACCTACCATGTTGGACTTAGCTTGCGTTTTTCTTATAAGACAACCAATACTACATTTTTTTTTGTTAAACTACCAATGTTGGATCACTTTTAATAATATATTTCTCACCAACAAGTAAAACTTATCTCTTTTATTACAAGTTCAATTGTTCATCAAATAAGGGCACCTACATCAAGATCATTTAATTACTAACACACTTCTATCTTAGTAAAAGACTCTACATGGTCAGTATAAAATGTAAATCTATTACATTGACTTAACATTATAAGTTTGGTTCAGTTTCGGTTAACCAAAATTTCATAACAATAACTATAACCACTCGCCCAATTAAAAAAATTGCATAAGCACAACCATTGATTATGTCGAATATCAGTTAAAATCGACTCGTTTATTTTAATTATCGATTATGAAAATTAATTTACTAACTCATTTTCAAAAATCTCATAGACAAGATGCTCAAGGGAAAACATACGTTGACTTTGACTTAGTATAACTTATTTGAGAAAGTCAACGAATTCCTTTAAGTATTTGGTATATGTCTAGAAACAATTTGGGTCATGACGTCATTTACTTAATGCATAATTTATTAAGAGCGATGACTTGAGTATTAAAAATTATTTATCGTTGTTAAATAAAAATATGAAGAAAGTTAAAAAAAAAATGAATTAAGAACATATTTGAAATGGCTAGAACATTTAAACCGACCAATTTTTGATTTGATATCGTACCATAGCAATACACTAGCAGTAACCATTATTTTTCCAATCTATTTTTTAACACTTTGGGTTGCTATAATTGTGTTCTTCATAAAACTGAATCGATCATCGAAAAAAACATACTTCAAGTCTTTCTTATCAGATTGAATCTTTTTTTTTTTACTACCATTTAGAAAGCTCCATAAGAATCAGCCGAGTAACTTAAGGTGTTTGTAACTTAAAGAAAAAAAAAAGAGAGAAAGAAATTAACTTCGTACAATGTTAATCTAACTTCTCTTAAGGTGTTTGTAAAAAGAAAAAAAAAGAGAGAAATTAACTTTGTACAATGTTAATCTAACTTCTCTTAAGTGTTCTTGTAAAATTACTCAATGTTCTTTTTCCTATATAATCACTCGACTTTTATTAGTGTTTCAATCTTGTGAATTTTGTTTATAAATGAGCATATTTAGAAAAATAAAATTAAGTGACCTAAACTAAAAATATATAAATCCTTCTTACTATTTAGTTAATTTATTGTAACCCCCTAAATTAACTAAATAAATAGTAAGGATTTATATATTTTCAATTTAGGTCACTTAATTTTTAGGACTTGCAGAGTTGTAGGGCGTTGGGAGTTAGGGTTTACGCATGTAAGGTGCATGACGGGGTGTCAGTGTTGGATAGCGGCAAGGAAAGTGGAAGCAGGTTAGCGGGGAAAGTGGGTTGCAGCGATGAAGATCGCTTATGCAATGGTGGTTAGTGTGTGTGAAAGAAAAACAAAACCTCAGATTGCGAAGTTTTTAGGGTTTGAATGTGAAAGAAGATGGATGTTTTTGCCATATATTAGCCACATAAGCATGTTTTTTACACCTAAGTTGTCACATCATCAAAATTCCGATGGAGTTAAGACTCAGTTAGTTTGGGCCGTTGGTGACTAATATATTAAAAGATAGAACTACTAGCGTATATTTCATTAGTTATGAATTATGACGGATAACACCCAATAGCCAGTAACTAAAGTAATTTTTTTTAACGGTTGACGAAACTAATGTCCGACTATCCAGAAACACCCGCCCCTCGGTGAAAAGCTCCCAAATAAAATGGCAAAGGGTCCTGTTCCTCAACCGGTCTTCATTTCGGACTGTAGCGACTTCCTCCTTCCCCAAGTTTCCTCAACATTTTCAATCCTTTAAATCCTTAAAACCTTCACTTTATCATTTCATTTCATCGATCCATCCATCCATCCATCAATTATTACTTGCTTCAATTCCTAAATAATAATAATATTAATAATCCTAAATTCATAACCACAACCATGGGCGGCGGTAACGGTGACGGCGTTGAATCTCACAACGTTGAAGAACTAACTGAAGCCACCACCGTTAATATTAACATACGTTGCTCTAACGGCACCAAGTTCTCCGTTCAAACAAGCCTCGAGTCGTCTGTTGAGTCGTTTAAATCTGTTGTTGCACAGAACTGTGATATACCTGCTGCACAGCAACGGTTGATTTATAAAGGACGGATACTTAAGGATGATCAGACACTTAAAAGCTACGGTACTTTGTTTATTTTTTTTTATTTATTATTTATTTGTTGATTGTTGATTGTTGAATGTTATTGTTTATGTTTCTATTGATTGTGATTGAAATGTTAGGTTTAGTGTCGTCGCAGCTAGGGGTGTGCAAATAGTTGTTTGGTTGGTTACTCGGTTCGGTTTTTAGTTAATCGGTTATGAAGCTCGGTTTTGGTTAATTTTGGTTAGTAAAGCTAGAATTGAAGCTACTCAGTCCAAATGTATTATAGATTCTCAAGCTAGAATTGACACATATAGCCAATCCACATGTATTCATATATGCACATATATACGTATATTTATGTTGACGTAACGTAAGCGTATCTTAAATGAAAGTTTGGTTATGCGACATTCTTCAGTTATATCCACATGTATTCATATACACACATACATATATACATATGTTTATCTTGACGTAAGTGTGCCTTAATTCTTTCTGTTTGTTAGGTTTGGTTAACGTTTCAGTTATGGACGCTCCTAGCCATAACCGTATGTTAATCGTGGTTATCTGTTTATTTGGTTTGGTAGAGGTCCAGTTAACGATTAAGGTTTGCTTACTCCTGTGTTGATTCCTTTTGTGTGATCAAAAGTGTTGCAGTTATGTTATCAGTGGTTTATGATAGATGTGGATGTTGATGATATGAATGTGATTAAATTTGGTAGAATTCGTGTTTTTATTTGATTGTTAGTTAGCTTCAATAGACCAATTTGTTACCGCAATAGTACTAACAGATACAGGTGGTGTTAGTTTAAGAGGAATCATGCTAAATTTGCTTATAAGTTTGGGAATAATAAGCAGTGAAACTCTATCAGCTGGGGAGCATTAGGGCTGCTTGTTATCTGTTGTAAAGTTGACATAAGTGAATGAAACACAGATTGTTTTAGTTATTATATTGTTAGAAAAAGAAATTTTTGGCTGATATGATAAGTTAGCATGGATATTTTACCTGTAACCTGTATCAGGATAAGTACTTACCTAGTGTTTATCAAATACTTTTTATGATAATTGTTGATGATTATCCAAATATGATAACTGTTATGAGCCTCATGAAACAACAAATGGTAGAAGTAGCCTTCAATACCATATGAACTTGGGAGCAATTTTTACAAACATACATAAAACCGAAACATTAAAATCACCGGTCAAGAAGAGTTATTGCATGTTATTGGGGAAAAGTGGCAAATGAGGGTAGGACTAATAAAGACAATGATTGCGTGTTGTCGGGGAAAAGTGAGTTCAATAGAATTTTAATGGAAACAAAATCTCAAGTGTAACCAACTTACACAATTAGAGAACAACAATTGTAGTGACTTGAGCTAACCTTACGCATTTGAAGATGCCTACTTAAACATACATTTCTTTCCTCCAACATTGAAATACAAGTCTAGTTAGTCCTCAATGGAAACATAAAGAAGTTCAAATGTTAAAAGAAATTGTGAAGGGAACCCAAATAGGTCACTGTTTTGAAGAAGCAAGCTTTCCATCTTCTTTCATGCTAATTTTGTTCGTTGCTTTTTTATACCCAGTGACTGGTGTTACTGTTTGCGAGTTTGTCTATCATCAATTTGGTAGTAATATAATATTTTTCATTTTGTTAATAAACTACAGATGATTTATTGTGTTATACATTTGACTTTTAGGCATGGAGGCGGAGCACACTGTTCACTTGGTACGTGGTTTTGTGCCTGCTACATCTACCCCAGCAGATGGGACCCCTGCCAGAGCAAATACTACACCTGTTGCAGGGGAAGCTGGCTCAGTTGATGCTGGAACCATAGGTGGAAATGGTCTTGGCGGTTCACTATTTCCTGGACTTGGTTTGAGTGGGTTGGGAGGCAATGATGGCTTGTTTGGAGCTGGACTTCCAGGATTGGAACAAATGCAACAACAGTTGACTCAAAACCCTAACATGATGCGAGAAATCATGGATCTGCCTATTTTTCAGAATCTATTAAACAATCCAGATACTATGCGCAACATGATGATGAATAATCCTCAAATGCGTGAAATCATTGATAGGAATCCAGAACTTGCTCATGTGCTCAATGATCCCGCAATTCTTCGTCAAACAATGGAGGCTGCAAGAAACCCTGAACTCATGCGTGAAATGATGCGTAACACAGATAGAGCAATGAGTAATATTGAATCTTCTCCTGAAGGGTTTAACATGCTTAGGAGAATGTATGAAAATGTTCAGGAGCCATTTCTGAATGCAACCACCATGGGCAGTGGTGGTGGCGGTGGCGGTGGCGGTGATACTGCAAATAATTTGAACTCAAATCCATTTGCAGCTCTTTTGGGAGGTGGTCAGGGGGGTCTCCCCCGTGATCAAGTGGCTAACCCTACAACCACTGGTGCTGACCCAACGACGGGTTCTCCAGCTCCAAATACCAATCCACTCCCCAATCCTTGGGCTGCTGGTGGTGGTAAGCGGCCAAACCTTCTTTCAACTTCATAAATGCTGTTTGCTATATATTATAAACTTAATATGAGTTTGCAGGTGGAGCTAACCAAACAAATGCCGCCGCAACAAACCCTGGTGTGACTGGTAGGTCACCGCCAGTTGGTGGTTTGGGTGGACTAGGTGTGCCAGGTCTTGAAGGATTGTTGGGTGGCACCACTCCTGATCTCAATTCATTGAGTCAACTTATGCAAAATCCAGCTATTACGCAGATGATGCAAAGTCTCCTTTCAAACCCACAATATATGAATCAGGTATTTGTTTTGCCTTTTTAGTTTAGATTTTCTTGTTCGATAGGATGTGAAAGTACTAAAGTATTGCATTGTTTAGATGCTTGGACTCAATCCCCAGATGCGAAGCATGCTTGAATCAAATCCCCAATTAAGAGACATGATGCAAAATCCTGACTTCCTTCGTCAGTTAACTTCTCCAGAGACCATGCAGGTAAATCAGTTAACATCTCTGGAAACATTTGTAAATGAATGAAATGTTAAAGAATATAACTATGAAATATGTTTTGAATGGTTGTTTACTTGTTCTTTATGGTTATAGCTTTGAAGGTACATTAATAAAATTGTCCATTTTAAATTCATAAAATATAGAATTAAAGCATGTAAAAGGAAAAAGAAAATGAAGTGAAGTTGCCTTATGAGGCGTGTAATATGTTCAGAATGATATGTAAAAACTGTATGACCCAGACATTTACTTATCTGATGTTCATGTTGACTAAGGTTGCATGGATGCTAATTAATGCATGTGATATGGAACTAGTATGATTGAGGTCATGATATTTGATGTTCATGATGGCTAAGGTTTACATGGATGCTACTTAATGCACTTGATATTGAACTAGCATGATTGATTGGTCATGCTAAGCTACTAGGATGTTAATTCTCGTATTATACAGGGATTTTTTATCACATATGTTCTAAGATGCTAGTATATAATGACATGTGAGAAGAACATTTTTATTTGGAAAGATAATAATAAATCAGGTAAAAAAATATCTATCAGAACGGCAGACATGCAATTCTATACATATGAAAAAAAAATCAAATTGTTCAGGTTTTATTCTTTGCATTATGTTCCTCCACACTTCAATTGCTTGGTGGGCTCCATATTGATGTCTAGTAAACAGAACTTACAATCATAGTTTTATCTCTCTCACAGTCCCACCGTATGAATGTGCCAAAAGATGTGCTAAACTCCCAAAATAAATTAGTTTGTTCATCGTAGTTTCCATCTCAATGATTGTACTCATGTTCAAAATGTAGTTTTTTTAACTTGGTTGTTAAACTGTTATTTAGGGTAATAATCAATATTCATGCTTTTATGTTTCCAAATTAAGTAGTTTTTGGCTGATTTTGGTGGTTAAACCGAGCTTGAATTTGTTGATGATTCTAAATGTGAATCATATTTGTGTTACAACCGCACATGATCTGTAATAAATTGAGTTTTGTTAAGATCCATGCTACAATTATTTGTTTTTAGTTTTGAGGTTCTACTACTGTGTTTGCTTGAACCATGTTATGCACACCTGTACAAAATTTTAGGACTTTTCATATATTTGTTTTAATTTATATGGTTGGAGTCCTTTTAACTGATTATCTCTTTCTTAATACAGATCATTCTAGCTTTTAAGTTGTCATCTTCTGTTATTTTTGTTCATTTATTTACTTAATCGTATCGTATCATGTTTATTCCTATAACAGCAAATGATGGCACTACAGCAGTCTCTTTTCTCTGGACTTGGTAGACAACAACCCACCGGGTAAATAACCTAATACATTTGTTCTATATTAGTTAGCAAGTAATATATATTGGTTTGTTAATAGCTGATATGAAATGGTCGTTTTTGTTATGCAGGGATGCGGGTCAAACAGGAGGCGCGACAGGTATCTTGTGTTCCTATTTTCTTGTATTTAGTTTGCTTAAAAATATAGGCAATGGTTACAATGCTAACCGATGTTTTGTAATTATACTATTCCTATAGGCAATATTGAACTGGAACTTCTTTAAAAATAGTAGTACATTTTTGGACATTCTAGAAATATCCTTTATGTTTGCAGCCTAGCGCGTGCGGTTTTTAAGGTTTTATATGGCAATAGCAGGTACTCCCAATAACTTAAACTTGGATATGCTTATGAACATGTTCGGCGGCCTTGGAGCTGGTGGCTTTGGAGCACCAAACAATTCCAATGGTAAGATAATGCAAAATATGCAGGTTGGGTGGGTTGGATAATTTTGATATGGACTGAATTGTTGGTGATCCGAGGAAATGCTGTCCAAAATGATTAAAAAGTTGTCGGATTACAAAACATTTGTGGATTTCAATAATCATCTAGCTTTTTTAATGAAATGATTTTGGAGGCCATTTGAGGTCAAACATAACCCGACTGAACCTGGTTAAAAGTAGATGCATCAAAATTGCGACCTCTGGTATCCACCACCGTTCTGTCTAACCTAAGTCATTTCCACAATTACTAACAGTTTTTTCTGTCATTAAAAAAATCAGTTCCACCAGAAGAATTGTATGCGACCCAACTGGCACAGCTTCAGGAAATGGGATTTTTCGACACCCGAGAGAATCTTCAAGCACTGACCGCTACCCGAGGTAATGTTCATGCTGCGGTTGAGCGGCTATTGGGAAATCTTGGTCAATAAAGAATCCGTGAGCTGTTGCGTATATTATAAGATATATTTACATATGTATACCATATCCGTAAACACATAGGGAACTGGTCGGTCTGTTCGGATCTGAGCTTGAATCGAAAGATGTTTATGTATTCGGTGCATGTATGTATGCTTTTTCTGAATGGTGTTGGCAACTGGCTTCCGTTGTTTGTAATTCGTAAAATAATAATATGATTCTGTAAAGTAGATTTGTTGCTCCCATGATGATTTGATTTTGTGTTTTCATGGTTATCGAGTTACTGCCTATAATTCCAATGCTGTAAATTTTGACTTCTTAGATGATTTATTTGGTTAAATCATAAATGCCTGTTATCTTTCTACTTTAGGCTTATTGTGTATATGTTCTTTAGAAAAATATGGTAACCATTTATGCTGACGAAGATGGTAAGTATTATCTGTGAACGTATTGAACATAGCAGAGAAGTATTAATAAAAAAATGACCTAAAAGAAAAATATGCACTTGTTACGTGACAAATAATCATGCAAGGGAAGGCCATGTACGTGAGATATGCAAGAGTTGAATGGGCATGCAGAAACATGAGGATATTTGCATGCAATGGACTTTATTAATAATTTAATTACTTAGTGGGTCACTTGGTTTATTTTATTTGAATGAGTCTTTGTTGAATGGTCATAGGAGTTGTTAGCTAGTGGCATGAAATAAGGAGATAGTGGGGCATGCCTCATATTTCCAACGTATCTTTTCCTAATTCATAGGGTAGGTTGGTTGTACTTTCTCTTTAAAAGGGGAATAGTCTTTTCATTCAAGATATCAAAGAAAATCGTTCCAAAACTTCTTCCTATTTTCTTTCTAAGTTCTTCCTCTTTTTTCTCTATTATTCATCTTACTGTGAAGTACCATATCAGCACTTTGCTTATTATTTAGTGCTAACGTTTTCAGTGAACTAAAATGTAACAATCATGAGACTTGGCGACTTTTTCTCTTCACAATTAGCTTTAATTTTATGTTGAACTTGAGAAAAAGAATCACTAAGGTCATTCTTTTTTAAAGAAGTTTTAACATTTTGTAACAAGTTTAATAATGTTCGAACATTTTTAAAACTTCAGTAATTTTTATTGCTAGAAAAAAAAAGTGTGAGACTTTAGTAGAAAACTAAAGAATCAAAGTTATGAGGAGGGTTATGAGAAGTCGAAAGTTGCGATTTGTCATATGTATATCACCTAGGGGACGAGGGTCCGCTGACAGGACCGGTCACCAGAATGTGTTGGATCTTTTATATATAAGATCCGAGTTTTATTTAAGAATAAATGAGTTGGACCCCTTACTTGTAACCAGTAGAGATAAGAACTTTATGATAGTATTTGAAGAAAAGTTTATTAGCATTGTAATAATAATATAACTTTTGTATTTACGCTAGTAAATTAATTTCTTTTCAAAGCAACCTGAAAAGATTGTGCGTTTCTACGGTTATATATTAATACATGATAGTAGAGGAAAAGTTTGTGTAAATACAAGCATTCAATCTATTAAAATTATACAAAGCTTTCCAAGATACATGCAAGTCATATGTTCAAGATTTCTTCTCTCGTTTTCTTCTCATAGTGTGTATCGAACTGAGGTCAACAATCACACTGTTAATCAACATCTTTGGATAAATCAATTTAGGAGTTTTTATGTATCAAAAATAGACTTTGGCCGACTTCTGGCTGGTTTGACCCGTTGCCCCTTTAGCTTATTTTTTTTTCTTATTAGATCTATTTAGAGTAAATTGAAATCCAAGTCGATCCACTCATAAGTAAATAGGTCGAAATTGACGCCCCTACTTTTCGAAAATACTTTATGTGCTTTATTTCTTAGCTAGTTGATTCTCTTATATAATATTTTCTGCAGCCTCGAGTTGCTGCACGCCATTTTCTGGATTTAAGGAACGAATATGGTAATGTTTTAGCTATAGATCTTGTTAATATGGTTATATATTATGGTTTCTTAGTTCTATGTTGTCAACCTATTTATATTTTTTTGTTCTACCGTGGTGACCGAACGGTTTGCCACTTCAGTGCAAAATATTCTTTGTGATGATGTGAGGTACAATCATTTATCATATAATTTGTTTGTATGTATTTTACCAGCTATATGCTTTGACTTCCACCACATTTGTGGGCAGGTTCTATTCTTTATGAACAAATTGAGGATTTTTTGATTAAAAATAGGTGTCTTCAAGCTCCATACTACGAGTCTACAACAAAGTTCTTAAGTTAGGTTCTTTAGCTTAAAAAATCTTTTAAGTGTATTTGAAATGGTAGGTGTTAAGTGAAATGTGTGACAAGGTTGAAGGACAAGGTGGAATTGTGAGGACAAATTGTGTTGATTGCTTAGACCGTACGAATGGTACAAAACGTAACATGTGAGCATGCTTTCTTTTGATGTAGTAAGACCATTTGTTATGGGGCGTGAAGGGCAACGCCCCCTTGCCAGGTGGATGTGAAAGGCGTTAAACACCCCTCCATGTGGTGTGAAGGAGGGTGAAAGTGGAAGGGCGTGGGTACACTCACAACATGAGGAAGAAGATGGTGGTAGCAGACTAGCAGGGTAGTTGGTAATGAAAACTTGTAAAATCATTATACAAGAAAGGTGAAAAAAGTCAGTGGAGGTCTTTATCACGTGACAGTGTGACACTAATATGAGATGAACTTTATCATGTGGTTGTGAAGTGGAGTTGGAAAATTGAAAATGTTAGGACTTTGTAAAGCTTTGCATTACTTATTATTT
This sequence comes from Ambrosia artemisiifolia, assembly GCA_032199755.1. Taxonomy (NCBI): domain Eukaryota; kingdom Viridiplantae; phylum Streptophyta; class Magnoliopsida; order Asterales; family Asteraceae; genus Ambrosia; species Ambrosia artemisiifolia. Next base: position 28,872,590 of record CM063529.1, on the reverse strand, counting down.
ATACAAAACTATTAATAAGTAAATAACCCATTCTTCAAACTTCATGACAATCAAATCCATAAGGCCCATTCCATGCAGCCCAATCACCATTGTTCAACTTAAACTCATACAATTTGGACATTCAAATTAACCAAACCATCTTTTCCAACATCAATATAACCCAATTCTTTCAAAAACTTATTATTGTTGTAATAAGCTTTGTAATTATATCATAAATTTGGACTTAAAAGTGTTTTAGGTGGACCTGAGCCATTTTAACATGAATCAGTTCCTCAACATGATGACCCGCCCCTTTTTCCACCTCTATGCGAGTCTTGCGAAACATAACTTAAATAAAATACACGAAGATCATATCAAAACTTTGGCAGTTACGAAGAAAAATGTAGATCCGGAGGGTGATCTGATGACTCTAGAATCAAAGATACACACAAATTCGGATTCTCACAAGTCTCGACTAGATGCATGAACATGCACTCGACTAGAACAATGGCAAGGTTCGGCATTGGTTTTCAAGAACTCGAGCTCTATGCCTTTTCTTAAATATGTCTTGCCTGAATTTCTTGGTCTCTATCTGGATATCCATAAATGGCTTCTTCTCTATCCTTTCCTTTTCACTTTCGATCATCTTTTGACGCTGTGCCACAGCCAGCGCCGCTTCCTCATCATCCTCTTGCTGCCGTTTAACCTCTTCCTGAATGTCATTCACATAATAAGTTTTTAACAACCCATCATTTTTATGAAATTGCTAACAAGGCATCACATTTTCATAAGAAAAATGAGTAATGGAAATAAATAATCCCAAATATTGCTCTTTGGCCAATAATGGTCCCAACTACGAAAATAACCACTATCGGTCCCAACTTTCGACATATTGGCCACCAACGGACCCAAACTAACTGAGGCTAACTCCGTTAGTGTGATGCTGACGTGGCATGACCCATAGGATCATTTTGCCACCTAGGATGCCACATAGGATCATTTTGCCACGTCGGATGCCACGTAGGATCATTTTGCCACCTAAGCATGCCACGTCAGCATCACATAAAAGATGGTAACCACTTCCAAGATTTTTATGAATGTCATTAAAATAAAACTATTCAGATTTCATATGATTTTGAATTTTAAGAGGAGAGTGGAAGGACCTGGAGATCAGAAATGAGCCCGTCTAGTGATTTGATTTTCCTATGTGGCCAACGAGGAATTCCAAATTCTCGGCATTTTTTCTTGAGAACGGTGAGTCCAACTTTCAAGTTTTTTGATGCTTCAATGATAGGAAGATCAAAGTATTTGGCTAGATCTTCTAAACCGAGGCTAGCTATGTCTTTAGTTGCTGCCCTCTTTTTTTTCTTCCATGAAACATCTGTAACAAATGCACCATGTTGGCATAGAAACAAATTTGTCAACTAGGCATGACCCGACAAGAAACACGACATGAGAGGAATATAATCAGGTTTTGGGTTGTTATTTCTAACTCGTGGGTCATGTTCGGGTCGACTTGTTTAACCCATTTAACTAAACAAGTTGACCCATCAACCCGTTTAAAACTTAAATTAAAAAAATAAAATACAAGGTCAGTCCGCCAATACGTTTAATCCATTTATTACAGGCTGCCAAACCTTCACCTATTTGACCCTCGTCTAGATAAACGGGTTACATGTGTTGCCTTTGGTTAGACAATTTTAAGGTGTGTTTAGGTTAGGATTGATGTCTTTGACACGAATAAATAAACGAACCATTTTCAAGTTCATCAATTCAACCTGCGATGCTGCACGAGTGAATCCCTGAATTAACCATGGTTACGAAGTTAAACTGCATTCCGCAATTTAAGTGCAAGCTTGGACTTAAGCTATGCCGCAGACAGTTCCCAGAGTCACCTTTTAATGAACACCTAACTAGAGCCCACTAAAAACTAACTACAGTAAACACATTCCAGACAATTAAGTAAAAGTGTAGCCTACTTTATATTTTAAGTCAACAATACTTCTACCGCTTTTCAAAGAAATTTGGTTTAAGAGAGCTTTAGAAAACTATTGGACCAAAAATTATGTATAATTTGTAAAATCTAACCTGTGGCACTTTGATCACTTTCTTCATTTTCTGATAACCCATAAGGAAGAGAGTTCAGATCTACATCACACATGTGATGACTCTTATACCGGTTGTTATTGTCTTCTTTCCGTTTACCAGCTTCCTCAGATTTAATGTCACATTCTTCAATCTTTCTAATTTCACGGGTCAACTGAGTAATTGTTTGAAGGTCATTACTTAAAGATGGGATCGTTTCCAACTTGCGATTCCTGAAAATCACAAATCATGATATGATGAAGGATAAAACAGTAGCATAACTTTAAAAAAGCATATGAACTTTTCTGCATGAACTGAACTACTGAAGTCTCACATTTTCTGTCATTAAAAATAGTTGCAGCTTAAACATAAAATTACCAAGATTTAAAATATAATTTCAAGCCTATGGCTGGCCACAGAGGCATCCGCCTTTTAGGGGAAAAAGAAAAATATGTAATATTCGGTACATGTTTTTGAATGCTATGTTATATTATGGTTTTAAAGTGTGTATATATAGAGCCGAGTTCATACATAACAGTCTTAACCTATACGTTGAAGACCACGTAAACACTTGTACATAATGCACTTAAAACAACGTGGAAAAGATAAAGAGAGGAGGTTATGCTGTTACAAAACTCCTTATGTATCATAGTTAAAGTACAAGTGTTTACGCGGTCCCTACAGTTCTTTTCTTAAAATAGGTTCTGATTCCATTTAGTTATTAACAGCAAACCTCATCTCAATTCATACAAGTAAAACACATTAACACAACTGGTCCCAAATGTTATAACCAGTGTCCAGTATATATACTTAAAACAATTCTTTATAAAGGATTGAAAAATTCTTACTTGAAAAAGTCAAACATTATTAATAAAGCAAGAACCAAAGACAAAGTTCCAATATACTGATTAGGCTAACAAATAAATACAATACAGAAGACTACAGACTACAATTACCAAAGGATCAAAGATCATAAGCTAAGTTCACTCTTTAATAAGATCAAACCAATTTCACATTAGACTGTCTGTTGTGGACGCGCAAGCAGCACGACGCGAACGAGGTTTCAGCGCCCGTGCTGACCCCCAGCTACAACAGCCCTACACGAACAGTCCCGGCGTGAGCACAAGCGACGGTGGTCGCGTGGGTTAACGGGAAAAAGTGACCTTTGGTCACGCCGTTGCTCACCCCCAGCCACAATGGGGTCAAGTGACCGGATTACTTGATAGTCACGTCGGTGGCTTGCGGCCGTTCGCTCGCGCGTCCACAACGGACGGCCTTAGCATTTTCGATACTGCAATTACTACTTTCCTTTTTTTTATATAATCTTAACAAATTAAACCAGCTTTAAAGCAAAAAATAAATAAATAATTAAATAAACATCAAATTAAATTCACCTTGAAACTGTAAGAACAGTCGGGAGGCGATCAATATCACTAGAACACCAACATTCTGCGTCGAAAACAAAAATGCAAAGCCACACACCATTCACAAGCCCTTCGAAATAAGAAGAAACTTCAAACTTCTGCAAGGTAAACACTTTACAGAAGCTAATCTCTTCATAATCCGTCTGTTTATGAAACACAAATTCTCTCTCCACCTCCACTTCTCCCCCTTCCTCCGATAGGTACAGATGCACCGTCCTAATCAGCTCTGTAATCATCAAATTCATCACCAATCGCGTCAAATTCAAAAACAAAAATAACCTAAATTAGCATCTATTCAACACAGAGTTCCATACGAGTTTCAAAATTGAAACTGCGTTTCACATTCACTGACGATAATCTATACTTTTTCTGTGTGTTTTTCCGTCTCAAGATGCACAAAACGGAGAAACGCACAGCAAGAAATTGAACAGTATGTATACAAACAGTAAGAATCCACGTTTCAGCTCTGTAATCATCAAATCCATCGTTGATAGCATCGGTTAACGATAATATATGTTTTGTTTGTCTTAAATGCACTAAACAAACGTCTGAAAAGAATTTAACGAACTGAAACTTATATATACAAACAGTAATAATCAATGCTTCACCTCTATAACAATCAAATCCATCACCAATAGCATCAAATTAAAAAAAAATAACCGAAATTAGCATCTAATTGATATGGTTTCAAAACTGAAACTGCGTATCGCATCAATTGACAAAAAAAAATACACTTTTTATAAACATTTTTGTGCCTCGAAACTGCACGAAACGCACTGCTAACAAGAATTCAAGAAACTAAAACTTACAAATACAAATAATAAAAATCAATCCTCACCAATAGCATCAAATTAAAAACCAAAAATAACCTAAATTAGCATCTAACCAATCTAACAAACACAGTATTTGACAGGGTTACAAAATTAAAACTGCTATTCACATCTATACACAAGAATTTACACTTTTATTAACATTTTTGCGCCTCGAGACCACACGAAACGCACCGCTAACAACAATTCAAGAAACTGTAACTTATATAAATACAAACAATAATAATCAGTCCTCACCTCTATAATAAACCAAATCCATCATCAATAACAATATAACATCAAATTAAAAAAAAATAATAATAACATTCAACCAATCCAATCAAGACACAGTTCAAAAGGGTTTCAATTTTCAAAACATAAAACTGCATTTCACATCGGTAAACGTGAAATTTATTAACATTTTTGCGTCTCAAGGTGAAAAATCAAAATTAAAGCTTATGAAAACAAAAGTTTCAATTTATTAAAACTAAAACTCTTGTAAATAATAATAATAATAAGCATATGGGTAGATAATGAGAAGGTTTGAAGAGGGCATTGTGTGGGTACCTGGACGGATGAGGTTACGAAAAGCAACGAGAGCTTTTAAAGGGTGTGAAGGAGAGGCCATTGGAGAGAAGAAGGCATAATAATAATAATAATAATATTATTATGAGGAAGAGGAGGAGGAGGGTTTTATGAAGGGAAGAAAGGAGGGGTTTTGATTTTGCATGCGGTCAGTTTTGTTTTGTGTTTACTTCTTCCGAGGGTGAGTGAGTGAGGCTGGGTGATGAGATGAGAGAGAAAATATTATTATGAGAGAGAGAAAGTGAAGTGAAGTGAACACAGTTTGTTGTTTCAAATGTGTGATTTCATGGCTCATACTATTGTTGAGTCATCAAGTACTTGTTTATTATTATTTCTTCAGTTTAAACTCCTTGTACTTTGTGATCATGTTAGAATAGTGATTTATGTTTTATTGTTTCGGTATCATGATATTTTTTAACAAACCTAATACTCCGTACTTATTTTCAATGTATTTAGAACTCGAGTGGACGTTAAATCAGTTTTCTTATCTGTTCACTCGTCTAACCGGTCGGACTGGGTGGATGTAAGAACTGATGATGTCGTAAAATTAATGTGATGAAATTTTAAAAACTATAAAAAAAATTCGGTTCAATCCCTAAAAACTCGATTCAACCGGTCTGGTTCCCGGTCCGACCGCTGATTCACCGGTCCAACCCCCGATTTGACGCACCTCCGGTTCAATACATCGAACCAGGCCAGTTCGACCCCCAGTTCCCGGTCCGACCAACTAATCTGTTTCGGGTTTCAAAACAATGCTTATTTTGACACCCCTTATGGCTTATGCATTGTGTTATAGTAACATAACATAACATAATGTAACGTATTAAATACGGGGTTAGGCACAAGGTCAGTTGTTGACTAATTGGTTGTCTCTAGTGTTATGGAAAAAACTAAACGCCACCTTTCACGCTACATACAAGGCGGTGTTGGTGGTGTGGAGGGGCTTCACATCCCCTTCCACACCCCATACCGTATAGCCTTAAAAGGAAAAAAAAGGTTTTATTGTTTCAATTAAATTAATAAGATGAGCTGTGTTAATAAACATTTTTAATCATGTGTTTTCTATCTTGTCATTTTCTTACGGACTATATTTGTTTACAATTTCAGATTATGTCAATTTATAAATCAAATTTCACCTAAATTTAATTGTTAGAATCATTTACAAACATGTATTTTGTGGCTTTATTTGGGCGTGAGGATAAAATATAATGTTTTAAGTGGGTAAGGCGAAATCAATGAATAAGAGTTAATGTGCTTATGTGAGCATTCATGGTATTGAATGCATGTTTATCTGGTGTTTTTTCTTATTTATAGTCTTGGTTGGAGTATTTATGAAGTGTATTATAGTAAGTACGAGTATTAAGTGACTTATTCAGTTATGTAAGGTAGTAACTAGACATGGTAATTTCAACCCATTTGTTTGAGTTTGGGTTATTTTGGGTTTAAAATTTGACTTTGTGGGTTGAAATGAGTTTAGTATAATTTTTAAGGGGGTTAGAATGGTAATTTTAATTGTAAGATATAAGTAAGTGGGTCAGGATGGGTAAATTAAAAAAAACAAATGGGTCAGGATGGGTATTTTTAGATAACCATATACAAATCAGAATTAAAACTCACCCAACACCAAAAGCGTTAATGCCTCATAGAAATAAATGTCATTAAAAACAAAAAATTATATCTTTTGCATTTGTTGATAACCCCGGTCGGTTCGAAACCGTTCAGGTCGATAACGGACGACCAGGTCGAAACAACACGGGTCGATAACGAGACCGATCTCATCGAAATGGTTCGAGTCGTTAGCGGGATTGAACGAGTCGAAACAGTCTGAGTTGTTGACCGGCCAGTTCGGGTTGAAACTAGGGGTGTACAAAAAGCTCGCGACTCGAGGCTCGCTCGAAACTCGCTCGAAAAAAGCTCGGCTCGAAGAGGCTCGTTTTGTTTTGGAGCCGAGCCGAGCTGGCTCGTTTTGTAGTCGAGCCGAGCTCGAGCCAGGGGTGTTCAGCTCGTGGCTCGGCTCGTTGGCTCGACTTAGGCTTGTGTATGTGTAATTTTATTTAGAAAAATAAAAAAAAATATACATGATTATGTGTAATTTTATTGTTTTTTATTTAATAAATATTTGTAAAAAAATAAAAAAAATAAAAAATATATATCGAGCTGGCTCGAGCTCGGGTCGAACATTTACGAGCCGAGCTCGAGCTCGAATTTTCAGCTCGATCAGAAAAACGAGCCGAGCCGAGCTGGCTCGGTTTAGGTCGAGCTCGAGCTCGAGCTAGGCCTGGCTCGGCTTGACTCGGCTCGTGTACAGCCCTAGTTGAAACGGTCCGGGTTGTTACCAGGTCCGGTCGGGTATAAACGGTCCGGGTCGCTACAGGGCCCGTTCGGGTCGAAACGGTCCGGGTCCCTACCGGACGGGTCAGGTTGAAACGGTCTGGGTCGTTACCGGGCCCGGTCGGGTAGAAACGGTCCGGGTCGCTATCGGGTCCGGCTGGGTCGAAACAGTCTGGGTCGCTACGGGACGGGTCAGGTTGAAATGGTTTGGGTCTTCACCGGGCCCGGTCAGGTCGAAACGGTCCGGGTCGCTACCGGGCCCGGTCCGGTAGAAATGGTCCGGGTCACTACGGGACGAGTCAGGTTGAAACGGTCTGTGTCGTTATCGGGCCCGATCGGGTCAAAACAGTCTGGTCGCTACCGGGCCCAGCTGGAACGAAACAGTCAAGGTCGCTACAGGATGGGTCAAGTTGAAATGGTTTCGGTCGTTACCGGGCCCGGTCAGGTCGAAACGGTCTAGGTCACTACGGGACGGGTCAAGTTGAAACGGTATGGGTCGTTACCGGGCCCGTTCGGGTAGAAACGGTCCGGGTCGCCAACAGTGCTCGGTCTGATCGAAACAGTCCGGTTCACTACGGGACGAGTCAGGTTGAAACGGTCTGGGTCGTTAACGAGGCCTGTCGGGTAGAAACGGTCCGGGTCGCTACCGGGCCCGGCTGGGTTGAAAAAGTCCGGGTCGCTATGGGACGGGTCAGGTTGAAATGGTTTGGGTCGTTACCGGGCCAGGTCGGGTCTAAACGGTCTGGGTCGCTACCGGGCCCGGACCGGTCAAAATGGTCCGGGTCACTACGGGACGAGTCAGGTTGAAACGGTCTGCGTCGTTACCGGGCCTGATCGGGTCAAAACAGTCCGGTCGCTACCTGGCCCAGTTGGAACGAAACAGTCCGGGTCGCTACAGGACGGGTCAGGTTGAAATGGTTTCGGTCGTTACCGGGCGCGGTCGGGTCGAAATGCTCTAGGTCACTACGGGACGTGTCAAGTTGAAACGGTATGGGTCGTTACCGGGCCCGTTCGGGTAGAAACGGTCCGGGTCGCCAACAGTGCTCGGTCTGGTCGAAACAGTCCGGTTCACTACCGGACGAGTCAGGTTGAAACGGTCTGGGTCGTTACCGAGGCCGGTCGGGTAGAAACGGTCCGGGTCGCTACCGGACCCGGCTGGGTCGAAAAAGTCCGGGTCGCTATGGGACGGGTCATGTTGAAATGGTTTGGGTTGTTACCGGACCAGGATGGGTCAGGTTGAAACGGTCTGGGTCGTTACCGGGCCCGATCGGGTCAAAACGGTCCGGGTCGCTACCGGGCCCGGCTGGAACGAAACAGTCCGGGTCGCTACGGGACGGGTCAGGCTGAAATGGTCTGGGTCGTTTCCGAGCCCGGTCTGGTCGAAACAGTCCGTGTCGCTACCAGGCCCGGCTGGGTCGAAACGGTCCGGGTCGCTACCGGGCCCTGCCGGTTCGAAATGGTCCGGGTCGCTAATGGGCGCGGTCGCTGACGAGCCAGATCGGGTCGAAACGGTCTGGATCGCAAACGGGCCCGACCGGGTTGAAGCGATTGCGGTTACTAACGTGCCTGACCGGGTCGAAACGGTCCTGGTCGCTAACGGATACGGTCAGGTCGAAACGGTTCGGGTTGCTAACGGGTCCGGTCGGGTCGAAACAGTTCGGGTCATTAACGGCCCCGGTCCAGATCGATAACGGGTCAGTCGGATCGAAACAGTCCGGGTTGTTAACCGGCCCGGTTCGAAATGAAATATTTCGGATCCCTTAAGATTTTATTTTTAAATTGTTTTTTGTTTTTTATTTAAATTTTTTTTTACTTTTTGAATTTTTATTTTTTTATTGTTATTTTAATGTATTTTGATGTGAGCTTATCCTAATCCATACCATCCAGGCCCAAACCCATCCTGACCCAATCCATCCTAACCTATTTTTTAAATTTACCCATCTTGACCCAAACCCATCTTAACCCAAACCCATCATAACCCAACACCCAAACCAACCTAACCTACCCATTTTACCACCCTTAGTAGTAACTTAAGAAGGGAGTGTAACGAGTACAAACTCAAACTCTTGTACCCTTTTTGTAGAGTATGAATGCATTAGGCCATATATAATGCCTCTTGTAATTTATTTTATCTTTTGTCCGGTTTGAATTTGTTTGGAGCTTCATGGATCCGAATGATAACCTCTTTTTAATCCTAACCAACATTAGCCCCCATTTAGAATAAGTTTTGTGTGGACCAAGGTAGGTTTGGATGGTAGGATACTAGGATGACTTTTGCAAGGACCATTGTTGGTTTGCATAATAATAGGCACTACAGTTGCCCACAATACATGTTGCTACAACAAATAATTGTCTAACGTTGGTTCTGAGTCACAGGAAGGGTTCAGGGGTTCAAGGGTTCCACTCTGCCTAACGCAGGTCGTGGTGTCCTTCTACGTTGCAAACGTTGAAGGAGGTTCAAGATAATTTTATTGTTGTTAACGCTTTAGATTTCTGGTTTGAGCTGTACTCGAAACCAGAAGTGGCTGTTCTAGAGATCCGAGTGAAGAGAAGTGTTCTCTCCACGTGCAAGGACCAAGAGAATAAGAAGTTTAGAGTGTAAGAGATGTGAAATGGTGTGATCAGATCTGTGAAGACAGGTCTGATTTATAGAGGAAAGGACCCTCTATTAGAGGAAAGCATATTATCTTGGACCATGTTGCAACAAAAGGACAATCCACTAATAGCCGATGGTGGCTATTGACCTGCGGTCTGTTTGGTGTTGTTACTCCATCAACAACTGGCTGTGTTGCTCGATGAAAAGGTGATGGGACAAGTCATCTTTTTGACTTAGGATATTTCTGCCTTTTGAACCGTTGTAGCTTTCAACCCTTTAAGCACTGTTCTGCGATATCATTTATTCTTTTTGCTTTGAGCTACCCACGTCATCAATACACGTGAAGAAAACTATTGTATTTATTAAAATATGGACTATTGTTGGTTCTCATAGTAATAGGCACTTGTTTCGTGCTTGGCATATTTTGTTCTTTGGCATAAGTCGGATTGTTTATATTTTACAATGAATCTTAATATTTTGTTCCTTAATTTCGTTATTTGAAACATAGTGAATGAAGAACAACTAAAATCTTTAATGGTGGCAGCATAGCTTGTTGTCTGCCTGTCTGCTATCTTAATGTAATTTTCTCAGTTATGTTATGGGAACAAAATGTTAAATTCTCTTAACGAAAAAAAAATGTAGATACATAGATTACTACTTTGTAATTTCTTATTTCTAATTACATATTGGGAATGGTTATGGTTTCAAATATTGAACATATTAAACTTTTTATTTATTTAAGAATCAAGACTCATACAATTATCACACATTCACACCCCTTTAATACTATTTTATTTCGTAACTAGGTTGATTATACGACGCGCGTTGCGCGTTTATGTAATTTGTTTGTAATACTTGTATAAGTAATAGCTTTGTCTTTAATCAGTTTTTACATGTACAAACTTATACAGATTAGGTTCTTGTGGTTTCAAATACATTTAACAGGATCAACTTTGAATAAGTTTGGTAGCAACTTCCTACATAAGCTGAAACAGAGTTATAAAATATACTAAAGTGAAGAAAATGGGTAAGTAACAATAAAGAAAAAGAGCGAATTTGATCATAAACAGGTAAGTTAGTAATTCTGACATAAATTTTTTGGTGCATTCTTGTGTAGTTTGGATGTAAATTAAATACAACTTTATTAGCAACTTCCTACATAAGCTTGAGAACAGACTGGGGTGCATCTGTCATCCAGATTGCAATATTTGGATGGGTGTAGATAAACTGTTTATAATCAATTTCCAGAGTGCAGTTGTTAACTGTAAATACAGAAAATTTACTGAATATAAAAATCATTGAACCACATGACCTATAATCCAAAAGAGAACTTCATATAGCAACAATGAGATGCTTTACCTGAAACAATTATGCTTCTTTGTGTAAGATATTCCTGATCACTTGTCTTATGTCTTGGCGTGGCGTGTTGGTGTTTCATTCGCTTAAACGGATGTGCGCCTAATTGAATAGGTGCCTATGCGCGTAAATGCCGTTGCGCACAGTCCATTATTCCTAATATATATGATGACAGCAAAAGATATTAAAGTAAAGAAAATGGGTAAGTGGCGTAGGCGTTAAAGCGGCTAAAAAATGTCTTGGCTTAAATAATAAATATTTTATATATAGTACCATATCTGAATATACAAAGGTCTAAATACTTTAGGTTGTAGGACCCATTGTTCTTATTCCAAAAGAGTAGATATGTTTAATATGTATGTATGTCCATTTCAAGACAATCAGGGGGCACACGCTGCGCGCCCTCGTTTTAAAATGAAGGGCGATCCAAGATATTCAAAACGCAAAAGTAGTTAATCGTTATATATAAAGAATTTTGACAAATATGATGTAAAAATATTGGTCGAAAACTTCATACAGGAAAGAAAAACAAACATTTTAGAGATTGTCTAAAACTATAGAAACCAAAATTTTATAAAAATAACTACCTATGACAGACGCATCTATATCGGTAAGCACTACTTATCGGATCATTTCCTTCGACTGGAAGTTGCTCAGCTCCGCAGTTGTGTCTACACCCTCGACATTCATTGAACGTACACGTTGGTATCACTGAACCAATCTTCGATCTCCTCCCTAAATTTGTGTTCATTAGTTCCATGTTTGTCCCCTAAATATTCCAAAAAAAAAAATCAATAAAGATAAAAGTGTAACCGATTCATGTTGACAGTTGATTCATTATATGATTTATATCTTCACCTGCAATTGCAGCCCTCTTCTTTATGTGAAAATCTCTCCTAAGACCCCTGAAACTAAAATAATAATATGGACCAAATTTTAGTCATATGGATAAGGTAAACACTTGCAATAACTAATTATAAAGAAAATTTACTATCGCGTGTTGCGCGATTACAAAACGACTGTCCTATTGTCCTGAGACAGCTATTACCGTCACCAACGGGATGGCGGCTGCTGATCGATTTGTATAGCCTCCGGAGTTATGTGGTAAACTTTTGGTCTTGTCCGAGCTGAAACTACATAAACAGGAAGTGGGGACTGAGATAACTACTTGAGAAATTAAATAATAAAAACAAAAGAGTGTTGAAGAACAAAGAAGCTGCTATATATCATATAGTATTATGCTATCAATAACACCCAGCTAGAATAATCAAGAGTGCACGCATAAAGCAGCTTTAACAACATTAAATCCAAACTACTATATAACCAGTGACTATGATGCTAACCACACATAATGTAAGACCATCTTTTGACATGTTGCCGACGGACTCATGTTAAAATAAAACCTCTCATGGATTCATAGCCGATATAAAGGTCGCTGACATTATAGTGTAAAGATTAAAGATAAACTTATCACCCCCTTATTTAACTTTGTAACCAACATTACACGTATAAACGACATTTAACAACCTTGGAATATAAATGACTTTGTAACTAACAGATAAACCATCCCTTAAAGTGTCCATTTACAGTAAAGTAGAACCTCTCGTGGATTCATAATTAACCAATTCAACTATGATGGTAGCACAACAATTTCAAAGGAGATGCTTCTTAAAAGTTAACATTTTGTACCCAATAAGCAACCAACAACACATATCATTCTCACATGCAAAAGACTTTCTAATCAACGACTACGACGCTAACAATAAAATGCGGAATTCCCTATATGTAACACACCTAAAGCGTGTACAATTACGTAATTAATTTAAGTGGCGTATTAAGAGTTATAAAAAATTTAGCTTCAAATCCGCTGCTGGGCTTAAAATCAAGTGTGCTCCTCTACACTTGGCAGCTTATTAGAATGTAGATTAAATTTTTTAAAGGAACAATCAGTTCCATCAACACAAAATTAAAAGCGAAAGACACTCAAATTGAATATCAGAGAGTTACCTACAACTTCCAGTGTTTGTAGGCCTGTAAAAGCATGAAGCGATAGCGTCGTTTAAACAGGCAACAGGAAAACTAACGGGTCACGATCGAGCCAAATTCTAGAAGTCTGATGTATTAATCGGTATTTAGAACCAAAGCAGCAGCAAATTGGTAGTCTTCGCTACGCGCAAGTGGAGGTTTCATAGTTACCATTTGAGGAAGATTTCACTTTGTACAAAACAGTGGTAGTAAACAACACTGCAAATAGAGCAAACATACCAATTTGTCAAAATTAAAACTTGAGAACCATTATTTACTCTACATATCAGTTTATTAGATTCATACCAAATACCTTCAAGATTTTGATGTCTGCAATGCAAGGAATGTGGCCCACCGAAACGATCCCGAGATGTCCTTAACCTGTGTTTTCATAAAGCATTTGAGAAAAGGGGGAAAAACAGATAAGAGAATATGAACAACCATAAATTTGAGGGGTCTCAATTGTGTGCTTTCAGGTTGAATCGTGAATCATGAATGCGTGAACACGAACACGAACACGACCCGTAGGTTTATTCGTGTGAAAAGACATGAACCGTCACCCATACACTTACACTCATGTAACCTGAACACGAACCTTTTAACCCATTCATCTAAATCAGTCAAACAGGTTTGCGGGTTGTTAACGGGTCATAATAAACAGGTTAAGTGGGTTGACAGGTCACCCTGTTTGGACAAGCATAACAGACACGGATTAACTATAAAATACTCTTTTTTATTCTATAGTTTCAAATGTTACCTGAATTGGACAGTTGGCTTGACCACGAGACCGGATCTTTTCCAAGCTAAATCTTGTTCAAAACCAATGGTAAAAGATCTTTCAGGCCATTGTACCATTGGTGTGATTCGTGTTCCCCAATTATTCTACAAGCAAAACTCCATATCAAAACATTCAATATGGGTCAACTCAAATTAAACAGCGGGTCAAAATGGGTACTGTTATGTGCCAAAAAAACTTACCTTGCATGAGAAGCTGAACCTCATTTCTCTCGGATATTGACCTTGAGCTTGAAGCAAACCACCAAATACAGGTAAAAACGCACTGGTTGATAAGCCTTCACCAGCTACATAAGTAAGCTGACCATTTGGGAACTACAAATCCATGAATGACTGCAAGATTTGGTACCAAAAAGATTGTAAATCCTCACAAGTCGTATTGAAAAGGGCATACGTTTAAGGGTACTTTTGTACTTACACAAGCTAATGGATTAAGACAAACCATTGACATCAACAGCCACCTTCTGTGCTTTGACCACACAGCAGGGCAAAGAGAATGCAACCCATTCTAGTAATAAATAAACAAAAACCAAAGAGTATAGATGTTAAGTATATGCTTTACATTGAACCGGAATATTATAAAATGATTAGTGCAGAATATTAGAATGTACCTTTCTGTCATAACCATACCAAAGCAAATGTTGTTTGGACAAATGAAGATTTAGCTCATCTATGCAGGTATCGGTTGAGGCACATCAACCAATCGTTATAAACTGATACAAACCTACTACATACATACTATAGATACTGATACAAACCAAAATCCCATGTAATCAACTGAGAACTGAAATCACTGCTAAGACAACACCTGCATACACTTGTGGCTCGCAGACTCAATGCATGCATTGACTCGATCAACAAATGACGTTTACATTAAAAGAAACACATGATGTGCATAAATGCCATATCAAACTTAAAATGAAAGCGCAACATAATTAACAAAGAAAAACACAAATCAAGCGACCTAAAATAAACATGTAACCAGAAACAAACATAATAAAAATCTGCATCTATCAAACGCAAGAACAATCCAAAAGAAAGTGAGCTTTCTGTGGTTCAGAGTTTCTTAAGAACATGGCTGCAAGGCGGGTTGCAGGTTAAAACCCGCCATCCACCATCCTTGCCACGCCATGGTCATCAGTTTTCAGAAATACTTTCAACTCATCACAACCAAGACACACATCACAGCCATCTACAACCAACACTGAAACCCAAGCCTCCACCACCGTCGCCGCCAACCACCTCCGACCAGCAGCCCTAAGAGTTCGAGGCGAAAGCATCATCAGCAACACCATCATCAGATGCCCCAAACCACGAAATCTGACCTTGGATTTTATAGATCTAATCGAAAAAGGGACATGCATCTTAATCGGAATGTTGGTCAGACGGTGGTGTGGATGGCGTCTTCGTCAGATGGTGGTGTGGATGGCGGCGGAATCGTGGCGGCGACGGGAATCCTCCCGGTATCAAACAAACATACGAATGGGCGGTGGTATGGCAGTGGGTTTAGTGGTGGTAACGAATCTAACATCATCTATAAACGGCGGTGGTAATGGAATCAAATGAGAAAGAGAAACACAGAGCTTCTAATGGGAAAGGGAATCAAATCAGAAAACCCTCAAACACAAAGGAAATCAAATCAGAAAACCCTCAAAAACAAAGGAAATCACAAATCTGCCATGGGTTACTGTTCAAACCAGAAGGTCTATTATATTATATATAATTATGGCTTGACCCACGATTTTTTTATTGTTATTCATCTAAATACCTTTAGTCTAAAAACGTGTTAAGTCTTTACTCGTAACTAAAAAGATACCCTATTGTAAATTATCACATAGTATACAATACATGTATATAAAATGAGATAGTGTATGAATGACATTATATATGCACAATTCTACAAGATGATGCCATATGTGGAGGTAACTAGGTAAGATTCACACAAACTACACAAAAGTTCAATGTGAGTTTTTATATTGCGAGTTTATTGAGCCTTTTGGAAGTGTAGAAATGGGTTTTGGTCATTAAGTGTGTCAAAGTTAATAATGAAGATTGATTTGGTGGCAAGATTGTAACTAATATGAAGTAAAATGTGTCAACTTTTTGTTAAACTCATATATCTTTAAACATATTTCAACTTTTCTATAAAAATTCATACATGATTGTTGTATTATTTTAATTTGATATGCGTGTGTTAAGATATTATTGAAAAATAAACTATGTATTATATTTAGGTTGATTACAACAATGTTTCAAACCATTTTATAATTTTATGCTAAAGTAAAACTCCCAAGCCAAGGTCAAGGCCCATTATGGTGCATTATAACCTTTAGAGCACACGTTTATGTAAACGAACATGGTATAACCTTTACAACATTGTGTCAAATTTTGAAACTGTTGTAATAAAAGTGATGACTAGTTTATAAAGGTGCGTGAAACATTTATATGTTTGGTACACTATTGTGATGTGGTTTTACGCACAAGTTTTATACTAGTAGTCATGCTCATTACAACGGTGCGCCAGTATATGCATATGATCACCAACAATTAATCATCATATATTACAATGTATCAAACCCATTACAAAGGTGGGGTATCTTCTTAAGTTTGATGAGTTGTTACATTCCGTATCAATACATATAATAGTGTGTCTAACTCATTACAATGACATGTCCAACTTTGCATGTGTGATTTGATGTAGGCTTTGATGTATATGTATACAACGGTGTATTTAACCCTAAGGAAAATGACGCACCCACTTATATTGTTTTCCTCATAATAATAACAACAAAATAATTAAATGAATATAATAAATTAATAAAAAATTATAGTTTCCACTCATAAAATATTAAAAAAGAGATAATTTTGCAAATTTAAGAGTGGCAAATTAACAGTTATAATATCATTATAATTAGGGTTGCAAACGAAAAAAAACGAACGAACATGAACAAGATTTTTTACGTGTTTGTTTGTTAAGGAAATATATGTGTTCTCTAAAAGTTCATGAATACTTACGAACGAGATTTTCTGTCCATGTTCGTTTGTTAAAAAACACTTGTGTTCGTGTTCGTTTGTTAGTTCTGTTCATGAACGCAAACGGACGTTTATGAACACAAATAAATGTTCATGAACACAAAAAAAAGTTCATGAACAGAAATAAACACAAACGGACATATAATAATTTTCGAATGGGATCGATTCACATACATTATTTATCTCATATAAGCTATTTATTTATTTTGGGTAAAATAATAAAAATTAAGAATATTAAAACAAATCATAAAAGTTAATTTTTTTTATTAAACTATCGATTTGTGTCCATTCATTTATTAAACAAACGAACTTTCCGTCAAACAATTCATAACCTGTTCGCTGAAACTTCAGTTCTTTTGAGGCGCTCATTATACTACTATACATTTACAATAGGGTCTTAGCTACAGTGCTAAGACCCTATTGGTCCACGTAACGCGAGGTAAAAAACCTTCTGTTTCAAAGTAATTACGAAAATGCCATCGCAGTAATTTTATTAATAAAATCAAAATAAAAAGCCTTTAGTTTCCACGTATTTACGAAAATGCCATCGCTTTACTTTTTAGTAACGTCGATAAACGCGAGATAAAAAACCTTCCGTTTCGAAGTAATTACGCAAATGCCATCGCAGTAATTTTATTAATAAAATCAAAATAAAAAAGCCTTTAGCTTCCACGTAATTACGAAAATGCCATGGCTTTACTTTTATTAGTAACTTCTCTTTTCAAGCGGGCGCTTTGCTCGGTGCAACGCGCACCCGCTATCGACGGAACAATGCGACTCTCTACATTGTCTTATCCGATTAGCACACCCTCGCAATACCGTTGGTGCAACTCCGTTGTTAGTCGGAAAAATCTGTAGCTTTTCACGAATCGGCGCTGGTTATGTTTCCACGTCGCGCTTAGCGCGTGGCAACTCCACCGCCGCGAAGCGTCGGGGATTTATACTAGTTATACTATATTTTTATCATAAAAGGGGTAAATCCGTGTTTAAAAAAGACCTCTGTTGGTCGTTTACTCGTTTGTAGCCCTAGCCAGGGTTTTCATCGTCTACGTCTGCAGATCAACTCCAATTATTCTGGTTTAATTTCTATCCACCTGTTATTCAATTCAAGCTTCGTCTCAGAATCATTGGAAAAATGTACGGATCGACGGGGTACGTTATCTGAATACTACCAATAATAATAATCCGTCTCCTAATTGTTTATATGAATTAAATTTAGCCGTGCATATGTGTTGAATTTGTTTGATTGATTATTGTGCGTTACTGCATCGGATTATTTGCACCTTTATTCTTAATCATGTTTTTAGTTATTTGATTAGTTTCTTCCTTTCATGTTCATAAAATTGAAATCCACTATAATAAATTTGAAAATTAGGTTAGCGGTCGTTGACCCGTTTCACCGAATGGAATGGAATCCGGATGGAATTAGAATGTATATTTCATTTCTTATATTGTTTGTTTGTTTAAACAAAAGAAGGAATTGGAATTGAACATCAACGTACGGAAGGGATTCTGGAATCTACATTCCAATTTCATCCGAATTCCATTATATTATATGAAACGAACACAGCTACACATTCCAAATCAAATTCCAGTTCTCGCGCGAATTCCAATTCCATTACATTCCATGAAATCATGGTTTAAAAAAACGGGGGAGGTGTACGCCTTGAGGCGCGCCTCAAGGCGATTCTATAAGAAAACGAATCTGAGACGGCACCTCGGGGTGCTATTTTGTACGTGCGCCTCATAGAGCTGAGGCGGTAACAAAAATTGCGCATCAGGTGCGCCTCAGGGGTTTTTGATGTTTATTTTTGATGTTTTGGACTTTTTGTGTCAATTTCAAGCCTTCCATGTCTTTTTCGTGTGTGTTTTTTATGAATACGAGGATGAAATTAGTTAGTATTTCATTTTTATAAGATATATAATATTTATATTTATTTTTTAATTCTGCCTCGGGCTTACGCCTCGGTTCACCTTGAGGCGTGCGCCTCGCGAGGCTAAAGGAAAACGCCTCGAGGCACGATTCCGTACTTTTAAACCTTGCATGAAAAGAAGCTATCTAAGGGTTGATAATCGAGAATTTAATCAATTTTTTTCGCCTTGTGTCCGTCTGGTAACCTGAGAAGGATTTTGAGGATTGATGATGAATAATGACTAAAAGATGTTGGTAGGAAGTAGGAATGTATTTGAAAAAAGTAAGAGCTAAGCTGTTTTGAAGTTTTATATATATGGAAGAAACTTATTGTCATATTGAAACAAAGTAGGATACGTCGAACCAGCGGTCTAACTTTGTTAAGTTGGTCTGTTGATTAATTGTGATAGGCTTTTAGCATTTAAACTACTATACAGAGTTGAGGGGTTTAGAGCACCACCAGCGTTGACTAGAATGAAATTCCCATTTTTTTTTCTTGCGGACTGCGGGAGAGGTGTTTGTAGGGTCGTTCGAATTAGGACTTATGGTTCTCAAAAACATAGTTGAAAGTGAGACATAAATGGTTATTACATTGAGAAGGATGAGAAAGCTAAGGGGAAGAAAAGGACATTTTTATTTTCATAAAAGATGTATTATCTTTCCTAATTTCCTAGGATATTTCTCCATCTATTCTTTTCTAGTTATCACTGCTTTTCCCTCTTTTTAGGAAATTTAGTTAAAAATAAAGTGAAATAATAAATAACAACTCAAGAATATAGACTAAACAGTGACTAATTGTGTACTGTGTAGTTATAAATGCCTCTTTCTTTTAGTTTTTGCACTTACATAGTTTTGCCTCACCGCCTCAGGAAGCCTCGGATAGGCCGAGGCTTAGGTTTCAATTGACCCCCATGAGGCTAAGCCTCTTAGGCATTTTTTCATAGCCTCAGCCGAGGTGTAAGCCTCGAGGCGAGCCTCAGACAGCCTTTTTAAACCATATGTCTAACTAGTAACTATAAAGCTTGTCAATCAGCTAGTGTGTAAAAATCTACTTGTTCAGTTGTTTGGGTGATGATTAAGTCTCAGATCTTAAGAATTCAAATTGTGAACTTTTTTTTGTTAAAGGGCAGTTGGGTTATATTTTCTAAACGTTATCGATTACGATAATAGGAGCTCAGATTACCAGTGGAGTTTTTTTACAACTGGGCTTCTAGCTCCCTCTCTTTCTGTTTCTGAAATTTTAATTATTACCTTTTTTTTTTCTTTTTCAAATAAGATGATTGTTGCTTATAGGAAAAAAAAATGATTAAAACGAATAGATAGGGTGACATTTTCTTGTACAAGTTCAGATAAATCTTGGTTTAGAAGAAGTATAAGTGAGTTTCTATGTCGCGTTGCATGTAGACTCTGTTTAAAACTTGGTAATACAAATTTAATTTGATGTCTATCTTGGTTTGGGTTATATTATATTATTATTTGACACATGCATGCTTATATCCTCTTATGTTGATTAACATATTAAATTTTGAAGAACCAAATTACTATGTGTTAGAACATGTTTTCATAATTAACAGAATAAATTAAAAAGATACAGTTATAAGAAACATGGGTTGGGTTTGGTTTTATTAACAAGGTTGAGTGGGGACTTGTTTCCTTGGGTATGAATAATTATAGGGGAATGTATGGGAGCGGGGGGTTATCAGATGGGTACGAGATCGGCTCAAAGAGACCAAGAATGATGGAATCCAATCCCTACTTCGCAGTGAGCAGCGGGTCAAGTGGCAGCTACAAGCCATACGATCACACCGGTGGGTTCCAGCCTGCAACATTTCCGGCTGTCCGCTTACATGGCCTGCCATACGACTGCATGGATGTCGACATCTTCAAGTTCTTCACTGGGCTCGAGATAGTTGACTTGCTGCTTGTCAACAAAAGTGGCAGGTTTTCCGGTGAGGCTTTTGTAGTCTTTTCCCGACCTGTGCAGGCAGATATAGCAGTGCAGAAAAACCGCCAAAATATTGGACGGAGGTATGTTGAAGTTTTCAAGTGCAAGAAACAGGAGTATTACAACGCTGTGGCGGCTGAGGTTGGATACGACAGCGGTTATAATGATAACAATTACCGCGGAAGTGCATCACGATCTCGCTCAAAGAAAGTCAAAGTCAAAGACAGGGACCGAACGGAGTACACAGAGATACTGAAGTTAAGAGGGCTCCCGTTCACCGTAACGAAAGCTGACATAGTTGAGTTTTTTAAAGATTACAAAGTTACAGATGAGAAAGTACACATTGCTTGCAGGCCAGATGGGAAGGTGACAGGAGAAGCGTATGTGACATTTGAATCAGCTGAGGTGGCAAAGCAAGCCATGTCTAAAGATAGGTTGATGATCGGGTCACGTTATGTGGAGTTGTTCCCTTCGACTCCAGATGAAGCCAGGCGAGCTGAGTCGAGATCCAAGCAGTATTAATAATCACCTTTCTTGTTTATTCTGGTGTTTCTTACAGATTTTGCCTGTGACATGGTTATCTTTTCTGGTTTTCTTTGTTTATCTCTCACATTGATGATATGCTCAGTCACTATTATGGTTGTTACTTTTCTTAACTACTGGGCACATTTTTTAATGTGCTTATTATTGAAGCTGGGTTTTCACAAAATATATATGTGTATGTTATTTTAGTGTGTTAAAGATTGGAGTAGTTAATTAAGACAGATAACACACCATAGAACAAGGTTTAAAGTGGGGAGAGTTGCATATAGTGACTTCACGGTAATTTTTGAGTTGTATATTACTATATATGCTTGAAAGTTCGTAACATAAGAGGTATAGATTGCCAGCTATGTGTCAGCAGTGTAGCGTGCTTGTCTTGACAAGCGTCTCGCGTATGATCGAGGTTTACTGCTTTTGTCCAACTGTGTACACATCGCTCCAGTGGTTCAAAAGATAAGCGTGAGTGACGAGGAACTGACTTATTAATCGACTTCCTAAGTGGACTCAAACGTAAAACATGTGGTTTTAAAAGATGTGCGGCGAAGGCACTTACACGAGGAAGTCGTATTCTTAAATTCTATATACTAGCAATTTTACCCACCGCGCGTTGCGGTGGCGCACGATGGATTGAACCGTGAAACAAACATTTGGCCGGTGAAACCGATTAATAAAACAAAATAAATGTAGGGGGACTGAAGTTGCAATTAACTGAAATATGAGGGAGTGGCAGTGGAAAGTAGATGGACTAAACTTGCAATTAACTGAAACATAAAATAGGGTGACTGAAGTTGCAACTAGCTGAAAGATGTGGGGGTGACAATAGAAGTGTCAGCCGACACTTCATTTTAGGATATAGATAATAACTAGTTGAAGATAACATTTTGACAACTAAACAGGGCCAGTAAACAAATCATCTTTGTTTTCAGGTCACAACACTGAAGATAACATTTTGACAACTAAACAGGGCAGTGGCGGATCTAGAAAAAAAATTAGGAGTAATATTCAAATTTTTTTATCGCAGTTGTTTCATATAATCTAGGTTTTAAAAAAGCACGGTGGAGGCCGGAGGGTGGCGTGGTGCCTCCACAAATTACAAAACACATGATCAATTCAATTAAATTAAAAAAAAATAAATCACAAGACCGGTGGAGGGCGGCGTAGCTCTGACTGCATGGACCAGTGGAGGGCGAAGGACGATATGAGGGAAGTGGGACGGACGGCGCACGGGTGTAGGGCAGAGGAGGGTGGCCGAGCGGGGTAGGGTTTCTTCACTTCTTGTTGAATGGTTGCTGCTCTTGCTTGAACATTTTGTTCTGTGAAAGTGAAAGAGCCAAAGGGGTGGGGTCGGCTTGTTAGTTGTTGGACTTAGGTTAAAAGGGGTGGGGTGGGCTTGTTGGATTTGATTTAATGGGGTGGACTTGTTTAATTGTATTATAATTAGATTAGTTAAATTTTTTTGGATTATTATTAGTCGAGTTCGATAAATACTTTCCGAGTAACGTAACGTGGTAACGTATAATTTCATTTAGTAGTAACGTTTATTAAATTTTAGTAACAATGTAAATTTCATTTTAGTAGTAACGTTTTCGAAAAATCGTAAAAAATAAAATAAAATTCCACTACGCGCGCGAAGTTGAGGAGCAGTGGGCGCGACCCCTAGCATTGTGCTAGGTCCGCCCCTGAAACAGGGCCAGTAAACAAACACTTCATAGACTTGAAGAATATCCACATTGCATTAGTCCCTACACACGTAACGCGGCCTTTCTATAACTAAGCTTGAGCATTTGGCTCGTCACATATTCCCACCGCCAAATCATGCACCTCTTGTACATGGATGCTCTTCACCCGACAACATCCTTGAATGATGACTTAACTTTGAATTCGTAGCTAAAGGGGACGCTTGATATATATTTCACACATCCAGTCTTAGCATACGACGACCACAATCGCCCTAGATTGATTCATTATTCTCTCCAATAAAAATCCATTAACCCAACACGCAACAACTAGAATCCAAAGCTAAAGAAACTAGAGAAGTTCTTTTGTGTTGTGGGAATTATATATATACATAGAAACTTAAAAAACTGTTTACAATCTTTACTTGGACAAACAGAAGAACATGTGTTGGTAAAATATTTTTGTGTATGTGTTAGAAAATATTTTTGAGGCAAGTGTTAGAATATATAGCCAATGAACCTTGCAAGTATGGGGCTCCGTTTTAGACAATTTATAAAAAAACATAGATAAAAGTAAACACATGGTAACGGTGTTTTCAGAATTTTATGAAACATAATATATTAAAAGTAATAAAAGAAAAAAAATACTTTGTTTGAATATACTATTTTTACCTGGCTTGGTTTCAAATAAGGTTTATATCTGGAACTTTGTAAAAGACTATATTTTAAAAGTTATAAGAAAAAAAAGTATATTAAAGAATCTAAATAACCTTTTGAAAAAAAAAAAACGACACACATTGTTGGGCCCTTTTTTCAGTGCAATGTGTAATGGGCCAATATGATCACTATACACGTCTATATTACATCATAGTTAAGTCAAAACATAATAAAAAAAATATTCCATTTCACATAAAAAAACAAAAAAACCAAAAAATGTGAACAAAATACAGGTGGGAGGTAAAGGGGATAAAGCTGCAACAAAAAACACCTTCTCATCCCTTCTCAGCTTACCCACCTAAATCATCATCTCATCTCAAACTTAACCGTGTCAGTCACCAAATAACTGTCTCATGCCGCCGTCTTGGCGGCAGGTTGGCAGAGCCAAGGGTGTTGCAAACACTGCTGTGCCGTTGGTCTTTTCTCTGGATCAAAATCAAGAATGGGAGTCAAGAACTCTGAAAATTCCTTAGCGTCGGTTTCAGGAAACTTGAATTTGTCAATGAGTAAACGACTCAATGACGAGTGTTTTAGTCTACGGATCTTTTTGAGGTCTCCATGTCTATCAAAGTAATCTTTGGATCGACCCCCTCCAACGGCTATCTGTTCAAAAATGAAAAAAAAATACATTTTAAAGGTCGTGATATTTATTGTTCAAACGGGTATGGAGAGGATTGCGTGTATGTTACCTTTCGAGGCATCTTTCCTAGAAGTTCCATCATTAGAGCAAGGTGGTCCTGCATCAGGTCATGCCACATAAGCAAATTGTTCCTGTGGTGGTCCGTAAAACTGGACCGTATCTTCAAAAACAAGACAACAAAAAGTACCATAGGTGGGCAATGTTGGATTGTTGACTCATCTACTTAGGACCGAGTCAGTCCATGCTACGTTTTATCCATAACGCATATAAAATAAATTAACTACAAAGGAAACAGGTCAAGTCAAACAGGTCTAAAATCTGCCAAAGACTACTAATGAGTAAACTACCAAATCATTTTATTTGATTCATTTATTCTACTCACTTATGAACGGCTTGATGCACGTCATTATGTCTTATCTCTAATGGTCAAACAGGTAAAACTAAACCAAGTTCGTGAAAAGGAAACGGGTCAGGTCAAAAGTCTGACCCGCTCATTTTTAAGTAAAAAAGTAATACCTCATCTTCACTGTAACCTGGTCCGGCCTTGGGAGCAAACATCATTTCACCAGTAGCAAGTTCAAAAGCAGTGCAAGCAAACGACCACATATCAACTGGGAACGAGTAGCCTGATTGCAGTATAACTTCAGGAGCCCGATATTGTCTCGTTTGAATTTCTTCGGCAATTGGTTTATCTGCACAACACGCGTTTCCCAAATCTACAATCTTGCACCTAAAATCAATACCATCAAGGCTTCTTTCAGGCTTTGCCTCCGGTGCACCACCTCCTACCACACCTCTTCTTTCGGCTGCAATTTTAGCCACCGCTCTTCTCGCTCGCTGCTTCAGTTTCTTCTCAATCATATTAACCGCTGCTCCACCAGTCAAACTTCCCTCAGGCCGTTCAAGAATTGGCGGCGTTTTTGATCTAATAGGGTCTTTCGACGGATTAACAGTCGAAACCAAAAGTATATTCTCAGGCTTTAAATCCGTATGCAATATATTAAGCTCTCTGTGCAAATAATCAAGCCCGGTTAATATGCACCTGCACATCTCCCTCACTTTATTCAAATTAATCCCTTTGTACCGATTGTATCTAATGAGGTGCAATATACTGTCACCAAGAAACTCAAGAACCATACACAAATGCTGCCCATTCGGACCCCTATGTTTAAAATGATCCACTAATTGCACAACACATTTCTCATTCTTAGGATCGTTTTCGGTTATCGCAGATAAAATCTCGATTTCGTGAAGGGCTGCTTGCACAAACTCTGGTGCGCTTTTCTGGATCTTGAGTGCAACATATCTCTACAAACAAACCATACAAATCATACGAAAACAATCCAACCATATGTTTATTGTTTAATTTTCATATCAACAAGCATACAAACCATACAAAAACAGTCTGCTTTAAAAGAAGCTTCATGCAGAGTGACCAATAACAAGAAATTGTGCCTTGACAACCAACAAGCGTTTATACAATTATAGCATTTGCATTTCATACTTTTGGTTTCCTTGCACCTAAGGCTGTGGACAGTGGCATATCTAGAAGAAAAATTCAGGGTATAAAAAAAATAACTTTTAGCGTACATTCATTTTTCATACAATGTATCTTTTTTAACTTTTAATCAAATACACACTAACAACTAAAATTAGTAACTACACCCCAACCTAAATCCAATTTCATCCCTTTTGTACTAGACAACCTTTACTCAGAGGCATCCTGATATCATAGTTGTTAAAAGCCATCGCCTCTTGCGCCTAGGCCCATTTTTTAGGCGAGGCGATGCATTTACGCTTTAATTCTCAAGGTGATGTTTTAGACGCAGATTTCAGCTATATTCTCAAATTACGAAGAGTTTCCAGCCAAATTCGTTAAATTATGGCTAGATGAAAAATAGTATATTTTTAATATACTTTTACTTTATTTTCTTTGTTCGCCTTTTTTATCTCGGACTCTCGCTTTTTTTGCGCCTCACGACTAGGCTCCGGGCGAGGCCTATGCGCCTTGAGTGCGCCTACCGCCTTTGATAACTATGCCTGATATTTGCTCATTAATATCCGATACATAAAACGGAGAAAAACAATTTTGCACTTCACCAAGAAAGTTGAGGGGGTAGCCCGGGCACCCCCCACATATGTCCGCCACTTGTTGTGGAGCCAATTAATGAACCCCAACAAGTCACGTATAGTAACGCCATATCCCCAATATCTACGTATATAGCTTTTAAAACACTTAGTTTCGCTATTCAAAAAGGTCTCCCAGAGTCCCACCCACCCTGTTGCCTGTCTACCTTCTATTTCAGTCCTCTATTTCAACGTAACCGCATCCATTAAAACTACATTTAATCATCCACATTTGATACAATTAACCACATAGTTAAATTCCGTACATAAACATCCTAATCATATCACAAACTACATCTGGATCACGGATCTCAATACCTCATCAAACTAAACAAAAAAAAAAACATAACTGATCAAACACAAATTCCTAAACTACCCACCAAATTATTATTATTATTATTAATAAAAAAACAAAAACATAAAAAAATAACTTACAGATGATTGTGTATCATATGCAAGCCAAACGGTGGAGAACTGACCCCAACCCAGTTTCCTTTGAGCAATAAACCGACCCGAAGCAAACGAATCACCGACCCTGACAGCATGGTAGCCTCCTTTTCTGTAGGAATCCAAGTCCTCGTCTTCTTCAGATGCTGATGATGATGAACATGACATGATCGGTTGATTGATGGTTGATGGGTTGATTTGTGGTTGATTGATGGTTGATGGTGTGTGTTGTTAGAATGAATTAGGAGAAAAATTGGGAAAGTAGTGGTTTGGAATGCAAATGTTTCTCCACTTTTTGCTCTTTTGGTTTTAATGTTATTATTATTTTTTTATTATTATGAAGGTGAAAGAAAGGTGTTGCCTTTTTTTGAAGTTTGGTTGATGGTGTTGTGTTATCTTTCTAATCTTGGTTATACATGTTGTTTTACTATGTTTTCAAGGTATGGTGGGTAACTCGTGCTTTGCGACGAGTTAATACATAACAACGTGATAAGAATATAGTCATTTGAATTTAAAGAAACACATAAAGGTTATTTTCTTTCAAATTATAAACATAAAGTTATAAAACAATTAAGTTTTCATTTCTTTTTAAATTATAATTAGTCACATGCTATAATGTCTTGCTAAGAATCGTAGTAATCTAAAGCTATGTTTACATGAGGTCAAATTTCATGAAATGTTATGGTTTACGCATTTTCTGTATTCAAAATCCTTGTGATTTTCATGCTCCAAATAATTGAGTTCAAATCATTATTATGAAAAAAAAAAGATCAAATGCGATCCTTCGTAACTTAGTAAAACTCAAATATATTTACATTTAGCAAAAGCTTATTTGGAAATCTATATAGCAGAATAATAAACTTATATAATTTCTTAATCCAAGTTTAGAAAATGAATTTAAGTTTGAGGTTGGTTTGTTTCTTAATGTTACTTTAAATTGTCAAGTCAGTTGTAACTGTATTGGTTAAATGCACACCACCTCTTTACTAATTCACTTCATGTTAACAGTCAAACCACCATATCATCTATGTTTCTATTAGTTCTTTCACATTCATATTGTTATTGATTACTTTTAATTGTACAATAAGAATTAAGTACAACTATATGGAATCTCTTTATGAAGTTTTGTATTTACTAACTAACTACACACTTATGATCATTCTAGTGACATAGGCTGATATAAGATATGTGATTGCAATCACGCCTGAATTATGATAGAATATTATTCCAAGTTGTGAAATTGACTGCAAATTGCATCAAACTTTATAAATCACACCATGGGCGGATGTAGAGGTAGATAGGCTAAGGGTAGCTCGCGCTATTCCTCAACTTTATGGTCGCAGTGTAAAATTAGTGCGATTTTTTTCTTCTCCATTTTTAGTATATGGTACCCTTAACAAAGATTAGGATACCCCTATGTCTAAAATAAAAATTTCGCTAACTCTAAACTTTCTTCTAGATCCGCCACGATTAAACATTTTTATTTACATTTGATAAAAAAATTCCACCGTAACTTAATTTCAGAGCACACAAAACTTTCCTAAATTAATCATAAGTTTGTAATTTGTGAAAGTAACTAGTTTAATAATACTAACTTTCTTGAATAAAAACATGTAGTTTAGCCATATTTAATCTTCCAGATGACTTTATTTACAAAACAGTCATTTAAACAAAAAGAATCAAAACAACATTTTAATCATATTTAATATTCTGGATGCGTTTATTAACAAATATTTATTCAAACAAATGAGTTACATGTCTTTGTCATATCGAGTGGGGCGAGAAGAAAAGAAAAACATTGGGCTTAAGCCATATAATATTTAACATCAATTTAACATCATACTTTCAAATTTGGTTGCTCCTAGTTATCCAACAAGTAATCGGAAACCTAATCCTACCAAGTGCAGCAATCAATTACCTTTACATTTAAATAAACAGTTAATCGAAAATGAAAAAGTACCTCCTTAAGACAAACACCGGTCACATATAGAAGTTACAATAGATAAAACCAAGATGACGATGTCATGCAATGATTTTGTGAGTGGTCGGGATGGCAGCCGGTGACGATGACAACAACTTACACTGCGACACGAAAAATCAGAGACAAAGGATCTAGTGTTGGTGAGGCCGATGAGTTTGAAGGTTTCAGTGTGTGGTGGTGGTGGTTTGTTGGTAACACCAGCTAAGTGCGGCGGAGCTCGAAAAAGAAGACAATGGTTGTATGTCGATGACGTGTTGCGAGACCAATATAACAACACTAAACCCGACTTTTCATTTACCAACAATCATTAATCACAAATCGAATTTTGAATGAGAGATCAAAGTGACATACCTAGATATTTTATTGATGAAAATTAGTTGTTTTAAATTATTTGGCCCTTAGTTATGATAATATGAATTTTAATTTTTAATTATGATAATATGTTATTATGGTATATGTATATATATTATTTTTGTATTTATATGATTTTAATATTTTTTGTTGAGAAATGTTAATAAATAATGTATTTAATTAGAAATTTCTTAAATAATGTATTTAATATAAGTTGATTAAATAATGTATTAATGTGTGTTAGACATTGAAACAAATTACAATAGTATTGTCCTTAAATGAAGTTAAATTACTTCTTTGCCCATCTAGAATGCATTATATAGTAGTATATATGTAAATAAATGGGATTTGTTACTATTTCTTAAATTATTATTCAAGTATTTGGGAATTATATCAAATTATCAATATTGATAAAATGTTTTGTAATGTCTAATGATGTTTGGTCATATAGTGAAGGGGTATGAGGCAAACCACAGGCGTGAGAGGGAGAAGGGGTGGTGGCCACAAGTAAAAGTTTTTCCATCCTTTGATAGTTTTCATCCATGTTGCATGGTTTGACTCATCTCGTCACTTGACTTTGTTCTCTTCTTTTTTGGTCTGCCAATAAGAGTGTGATACCTTTGGTGATATATGAATGGTTGGAGCTGGTTATTTTGGCCACAACTTTTTACCATTTATAGGGTCAAATTTATTGTTGTAAACCCTGCTTCATGTATCAAGCCAATATGTAGGATCTACCCAAGCTTTTGGTATAAGGGATGTTTGATCATTAGTTGAATTGTTCCATATGTTAGCAGCGATATGCTTACATGGAATCCTAGTTACTTCCCACTTCCTATAGGACCATATCCTTTCTTTTAGATCAACAACAAATTGGTCTTCAACATAAGTAACTTGAAACTTATTCAAATACCCCATGAATCAATACACCTGAAAGTCTTTAGTTGTTTTAGGTAAAAGAGGTCCTTCAACAATATCAATTAACTTCTACACATTAACAATCTTCCTCATAATGTACTCCCTAATGTTATTCCAAGCATCTAAATATCTGATAATCAGTTTATCCCATCCTACTACAAGTTGTCTGTAAAAGACCTCACACATATTATTCTAGACAGCTTCACATTCACAAAAACCTTTGTAAATGATAATAATCTCTAAGGTGTTTGTAGCCTAACAATTATATCTACAAAGACCATAATTATATACAAATGTTGTACAATATAATAGTATAAGAATCTATAAGTAGCCAAAGTTGTGAACATGACATGTAAAATGAGATATGGACCCAATCATAAGTCTCCTGTTACTTTTCCTTAACTCCTATATAACATCTTCAAATTTTTGAACGGTTGTTGATCCAGCTTCACACAAGAGATATTTGTATATTTTACCCCTCCAATCTGTCTTATATTCTCATGTATGTGTCTTACACATACCTATGTTCACTAGAAGGAAAGGTCTTTACTAAAGCTGGTATAATCCCCTATGATACATCAAACACATGTATAACATTAGTTCATACAACGGAAACATGGAGGTCAAATGTAACATAAATTAACTAATATGTTTACCTTTTGTCTACCACTTATGAACATGAAGTTAGAATTTGGAACTAAGTCAAGGTCTTCACCTAAACATTCCAAGAATAAGTCTCATGAAGATGTTGTTTCAGCTTCACTAATGGCAAATTCAAGTGGTTATATGCCATTGTTGGAATCAACACCCACACCTATTAAGATCTAGTTAGGCCATGGCCCTTTCGTAAAAGTTCCATCCAAACCCAAAACTAGTCTCATACTTGATTTAAAACCTCTCTTTAAAGGACCAACACATATGTAAATCCTCCTAAATTGTCTGGTTTCCAAAACTGGATCAGTAAATTCTTCAACTTTAATCTTAACGGTGGTACCAATGTTTCTTGCATGTAGCCCCAGATAGTAGTATCTCAAAAGATCATATTGTTTTGTATAATCTACATGTATAACATTTTTTTTCCAATCCTTAGCTCTAAATACTTTCAACTGATAGACATGAAGTTCATATTTTCTCTGCATCTGATTGTGAAGTGCTTTGATGGGGATAATAGGGGGTTAGATAAAAGGATATTGTACTTGTTTAACTAACCTAGTAAAAGTGCATTGCTTTACTTCGGACTAGAATGTAAGTTTTGCACACCCAAGAATAAGTCCAAGAATCCTTTGGACCCACCCAACCCATCGCCACTTAACTCACCTACTTCACTAGTTTTTAGACCACTATCATTTAAACCTTCTTTGTCATTTTGAAAACTGGTACGGTTCTTCTACATGCCACCCTAAACATGATATTATCATTCCTGATTGTATACAGCTGCCTTCTAATCTTTGACTTCTTTGTTATGTGTAAACTCTTGACCCACATAGAATGTTACACTTTCACTACCTACACAACTACCAAACTCCTTTTTTTGCTTTCTTAGCTTCTACAAATCTATATTCCTTTCATTCTCATTTTCAGAATCTGTTGCACTATCATAATCATTTAGATCAATGAAGGTATCATCTTATCACTCCTAATCGGCTAATCCATTATTCATTTGATTATGAATTTTTCCAAAATGTTACTATATCAAATACATGATCATTAACAAGGTTCTCTTCAAGAGGTATAAAATCACTATCATCATCATCTTCATGTGCTTATTTAGGTTCATGCTCATTTTCTTTATGTTCATGTTCAGGTTCTTGATATGCTTGTTGAGGTTCAAGATCATTTTGTTGATGTTCTTGTTCATGTTCAACATGCCAATCAATCAATATGCCTTGATTAACTAATCATGAATTGACTTGATCATCTGGTTCTTTAAGAACTACATTACCAACTGTTGGCCTCGTAGAGGTATCGAATTCTGTAAAATCATTCACTATGTATATCTCAACTAACTATGTTCTCTAGCATAAGGCAACATGTTGATAACATCGTGGTCATTTTCAAGTGCTCTCAGTCCAACATCAAGGTCCTAACCAGAGATCTTATAATGAGAAAAGAAGACTTCCTCATAATCGTATGCAAGTTTCTTCATCATTCCATTCAACTCAAGAACTGAAAATACATCCCAATCAACGAAGTTAATGAAACTAACCTTCCCCCTTACATAACGTCTACCAGAAAAATGATCACCATGGTGGATTTCTAAGGAGAACTCATCGGGATTATCTACACTGAGAAAACAAAAAAAAAGTGTCAACAATAACATCATAAAAACAAAATTAGTCAAGTGCAAACATCGGATCGAACCATCACACAACCAAGACCATTGTTCAATCTTCTCACATTCGTTTTTTTTTTGGGGGGGGGGGGGGGTGTGGTTTTTTTTGGGAGTAAGTGTGAAACTAGGAGAGAATCAAAAGGGGTGATCCATGATCGAGACGTGATCATCGTGAGGGGGGAAATGAGAGGGATAGCCGATTTGACGATAATATGGCAATAATACCCATGGCTTCAAGTTAGTTTTAAACTGAGTTTGTGGTTTGTACTAAGGGTGTAAGCAGATACAAACCACTAGGATTATGCAAAAAACAAAAAAAAAATTCTAAGGATCAAGGCCATAAATAAGACCCAATCACAAGGACCATTTTTGTAATTTACTCTAAACTAAAGAAAACACTCCCATATTTTTGTATTAGGCCCCCACAAGGTGCCACACAAGCACAAAGAGATCCCTAATCCCTACATGCTTGCTTTAAATAATGAGTTTCACCCTCTTTTGCAACACTTAATATATAATTTGACCCTATTTTGACCCAACATGTTTTGATGTGACCCATTTTAGCACTTCTTGAACAAATTCTCTAGATCTAGATCTGCCAATGCCCATTGATGTTTCAACAAATCAGATTCCTTCTTTGTTTTTTTTTTAACTTATTCAAAACTAATATTATTTTAATAGGTGGTGGATAGTGAAAAACGCACCAAAGGTTAAAAAAAGTGTTTGAGAGCTTATAATTACGTGTCATTGATATTATATTCACTTTATAATGTGACAAGTAAAAGGGGTGAAACCAGTTGCAGAATTAGGGGAGGGTCAAGAGGGTCTATTGACCCTCTAGCCGACCTCTGACGTACTGATTTCTTTTTCCGATGAAGGTATTGAGAAGAGAAGCTTTTGTGATTGGACCCTCTTTAAGTTGAAGTAGATGACTGGAAATAAGCCTAGAGATGTTTTTAATGATGATAAATGCAATACTCTTAGTTTTAAGTTTTTATTGCAGTATGCACAAAGTCAAGATGAAAATGGAAGATGAAGATGAAGATGAAGATGATGATGATGGAGTCAATTGAATATTTAAAAAGGACTTTTTGTTTACCAACGCCTACTTTTAATGCTAAACCGATTTGTAAAAAAAAAGCTATTAAAAAAAAATTACAATAATTAAAATATATTTCATTTCTTTTCATCTTTCATCTATGAATGTAGCCAGAGATGTATACTACAATTAATTACCCATTGCATGCTTTATAATTTAATATTCACTATACAGGTTTATTTAAGTATCATTTGGTTATTTATTATTTATATGTTTTTTATTGTTTTATTAGATTTATAATTTATCACCATAATTAATCATCATAACAATTTATGTTTTCTAAAAACATATAGCTAGTCATTTTACATTTTTTTTAGTTTTTATTTCTAAATACACATAAAAATTAATGTAGTAAAAACCTAATATCAAGAAATGCATAGAAAATAATTTCTATTACACTAGAAAATATACTAAAATACAATTCTGTTGACCTTCTATTGAAAAAGTTCTTGTTCCGCCACTGAGTGAAACCATAACAGATAGCCCTAACAATGAGTAATTTTGTTGTGACAACCTTAAAAACATTTTAGCTTGGTTGTTTACTTATTTTGAAAATGGATGAAGCGAAGCGCATCTGTCACATCCCACAATAATAATACCATCTACAGTGCACTTTCACCATCACAAGATACGGTAGCCACGTTTAAATAATTATATAAAGATACATTTGGTAAAACTTTCTGTGAGAGGCTTCTACTCGATTTTTCTAGGCGGTTTCCATCATATTCTGGGCGGCTTTGCATATTCTAGGCGTTTACCTATTTGTGTTTGGGCGGTTAATTTGTTCTGGGCCTTTTCCCTTTTTCTGGGCTGTATACTCTTTTTGAGCCCTTTTCTTCTTTGTGCCAAACTCCAAATTAATCCTTTATTAATGCTTTTTCGTAGCTTTGTAGCTTCTTTTAGTAATGAACATGTTTGTTCCTAAGTAATTGGTATGGTATACAGCTTTTATTGGTGTGAATACCATTTATGGTGCATTATAATACGCTTTGGGTATGTAAAAAATATGCATGCTTCAGTGTTATTATTCGTATAATGATGGTATGTTCGTATATCATGCATATAACAAAGTCTTGCAACCACTAGGTTGTCGCCGCAACGCGCGACCGTGTAAAATACTAGTTTTAAACATTTTAGACAAAAGATATATAACAAAAAATAAGTAAAAATAAGTAAAAAAAAAAAAGACAATTCAAAATCTATATCATATATTGGGCCGTTACTCTTTACGTGGCTAAGACTAATGGCTTAATAGACCAAGGCCCAAATTTTTCCCTTGGAATGCATCTCAAATCATGATGGTTCTTAAGTAAAAATCATACCACCGCTAGGAGGCTGTAACATGGCGTATAGCCATAGAGGTGTACAAATCGTTTTTTTTTTCCAACCCGATTCAAGGTTAGGTCAACAAAAGTCAAAATTAGTTTCGCACAAACCGGTTCTTGTTTCCATGTGATAAAGGATCAATTGGGTACTTTCGTTACAAACCGGTTCCGATCAAAGACCGACTTAGTTAAGTTTTAATAGGTTTAGGTGGAGGGGTTCCCAAGCCGATGTTCGGTTCCTAACCAGTTCTTGCCAAACCGGTTTCAGGTTCTAGTTTTGGGTTACGAACTGGTTAAAGTTTCTCAAATGGTTCTTTTTACATATATAGACAGCGTTTAGTTTGCAGTAATGAGATATGGAATGGAGTGTTGCGACAAGAAGAAAATAAACGTACTTGGTTAGTCAAGGTAATGTAATCATCTATTACCTCGTTCATTTCATTTCTTCCATTCACTCCCCTTCGTTTTTTTTTTCATTTCATTCCCTTTGTCACCATTCATCACCACCACCGACCATCACCACTCGACGTCAACCACCGCCTCCCACCACTGCCACCCACCGACTACCGTCGTTATCATTGCCACCCACCGCCATCCACCAACCACCACTGACTACTACCACCACCCACTGTCGCCGCTCCCTGTCGCGACCATTGCCAATCAATGCCACCACTACCACCCACCGATCACAGCCACCGACCACTGCTACTCACCGCCAACGCCACCACCGACCACCCATCATCGCCGACCGCTGCCACTACCACCCACCACCGCCGACACTACCGATTTATTTGTTCGTCTTTTCATATCTACCAAACAATACAAAGTAATGATTTATTTCATTGTCACAAACAAGACAATGGAAGGTAATGATTTATTATGTTTCCACTAGACCCATGGAATAGAACTTGCAAAATAATGACTTTTCTTTGTCCAGTCCTTTTCTTATTTCATTTGAATTTTGTCATTAACTTGTGGTGGTCCAAGAAATATATACCAAGAAAGCACACAATACATTATTGATAAGGACAAGAATATTGGTTCTTTTATTTGATGAATTTCGTTGTTTATGTAAAATGATCAAGCACCCGATTTTTTTTTATCATTGTTGAATTTCGATCTTTTATACAATTTAGACTAAAAACTATCATTCTTCTTTGACAAGTACCCCCACTATCTCCACCTTGCAAGCGACCCCATGCATCGCGATCTCTGGCCTACTCACCACCATATCTACCGTTGGAATACATGTCGGCCTATACACGAATTAGTGGCTCTCTATGAAATGTGAAAAAGAAAGAATGCACAAAATGGGTGAACATAATGAAAACTTCGTATATCTGCTTGGAGGGCAAAAGTGAAAGGAAATGTGACTTGCAAAGCACTGCTAAAAAGGAAGGTAAATATGGAAATCACATCTATGCATAATTAAGTTGTGTAAGTGCCGCCTGTGTATTTGAATTGCAAGAAATTATAAATTGTCTAAGAAGAGAAATATATCTATTCACAAGCTGATAGGCCTGTAAACAAACCGAATGTTCATGAACTGTTCGGCGGGAAATTCGTTTATGTTCGTTTATTTAAATAAACGAACGAACACAAACACAATTTTTTGTTCGTTTAATTAACCTTAACAAAACGTAACCCTAACCCTAACATTCTAAACATATCACTTATTAGCCGCTCTCCACACTTTACAGCCTTGCCTCCCTTCTTCTCCACACTCCACAACCCTACCTTCTTCCACTTCCAGCCGACCACCTCCACAGCCCCGTCTCCACTCTCCACAGACCATAGTGCCGATGTATTTCTTATCCCCGTCTTCACTTTGTACATTCAAACTACTAATTTATATTTGGTTTTGGTTGTATTGTGATGTATTAGACTTGGTTGAACTGTGATGAATCATTATTAACTTGTTTTTGTTTGTGTTCGTTTATGTTCATTTATATTGATCATTTGTGTTCGTTTAGGTTTAACAAAATCTGGTAGGATTCCGGTGGAGCTCCGATGTGACTTCGGTCACATTTCTGATAAAGATGATGGATTCCGGTAAATTAAAGATGTTGAAAGAGGAGTTGAAGTGTTGACAGAGACAGAAGCACTAGAGATTGTACGGAATGTCGTCGTTTCATCTTAACAGTCGACTTTGGAGGATGTTAATCGAGAAGATACGCATCCATATTTGTTAAACATATTGTCAACTGATGAAAAGATGATGAGATTCGATCAGGTTTATGCTGTGAAATTGTTTGAAGATATTAGGAGAGAGGGGTGGGGGGGGTTGAAAATGGTGGTGGATTGGATCAGGTTTATGCTGAATCTTGTTTGTGAAGATATTGGATTTTATTAATAAAATTAATAATAGTTATTTAAATGGTACATACGAATTGACATAAATACCCTCACATGCATGGCATGTGAGGGGCACTTAACGACATATACAAACGGTGTTAGTGGTAAATGTTGTTTCCTGTAACAAAAAATTCGTTAAAGGATGAAACCTGCAACAGAAACCTCGATAAAGGATGAATCCTGCAAGTTTTAAACATTAAGGACGAAACCTGCAACTTTGGGTAAACATAAAGGACATTTTCTTTAATTTCGTCTTTAGGTTTTAAATGAATGAACATAAACGAACACGAACATGGAAAATTTCTTAATGAACGAACACCGGAAAATTTCTTAATGAACGAACACGAACACAAAAATGTGTTCGATTATGTGTTCATGTTCGTGTTCGGTTAAAGTTAAATGAACAAACACGAACACACAGCGGTTTCGAGCTATCGGAACCAAGAGGGCTTTTGAGCCGACCCCCCTTCCTACTCCCGATGATATACCGGCCTACATTGAGTTGCGTCCCGGATATCCTCTGCTGGCGGACCAGGCGGGTCACGACGACGATGCTGACGGTGACGGTGACGGCCCCCCACCTCATCCGCCGCCACCACAGCAGCAGTACCCCCGTCATATATATGATGACCTCACTCCTGCTGTGCGTTACGTGGCTGAGGACATCGATCGCCGCATCAGTGAGCTCCGGGAGATTCAGGAGTGGACGGTCGACTCGATACAGGCGATGGCACGGCATTGGCAGGTAGAGTTACGCGCACCACCAGGGCGTGGACCAGCATCGGGGGCCCCACCACCACCACCGCAGTAGACTTTTTTTACTTGTATTTTTTTTGTATGGACAAACTTATTATTATTATTTTTATTATTATGATTATTATTATGCACTTGATCTTTTGTTTATATATATGTTGTCTGTTTTGAATGTTTAATTGTCTAATAAATATTAAACCCATAAATAATAAATGAACTAACACCAAATTATAAATTGCAAACCGGTAAAACCAATGAGATCAAAACAGTAAATATCCGATTATAAACGTTAAAAAATTACTCAACCCTTTCAATCCCAAACCAAATAAAACTTGCATGTTATGAAGCAAAACGACGTCACCTTGACCATCAACCACTATATTCGTATCAAGTTTCGCGAATTCGTTCAATCTTTCTCGACAAGGTCTTCTCCGTGAATAATTCATCCACTCACATTGACAATCGAACACTTTATTAATGGGTTAAAGTTAGGATTACTTGATTAATTATAGTTTGATTAGGGTTATCATATTGTTTTTTAAATTTAAAAAATAATTAAACTAATTAAAAGGTTACTTAAATTTAATAAAAAAAGTTAAAAAAAAAAAAACACTTCAAAACAAACACAAAAAACCACCCAAAACCCTCCCAACACCAAAACTGTCCAGGTTCATCCCCCCGGTGTCAAGCGCATCGCTTTGGCCAAAGCGAGGCGCTTGGAACACCTTTTTCAAACTCCCATGCAACCTCGTATACAGTCTGACATTGATTTGACTGAAGCGCCTCGCTTAGGCCTAAGCGAGGCGCTTCAGAGGGGAATTGAAATAGAAATCTGAGGGGTGCAAATAGACGGACCAAAAAAGATATTTTAGTGAATCATGTTAAAAATGCCCCTATATGCCTATATGGTACGGTCCATCGCACTCGTACCCACAACACTGAACTTGAAGAGCTCCTTCATTGTAGTGCTCTGGCACAACCCCACAAGCCGCATGAATCATTTTGCATCAACAAAAAATTATATAGGGGTCTAGTGTTGCAACAGTCTTGCCTACGCCTTGTATAGATCTATTTATGAGGGTATAACTATCTTATTTGAGAAAATTGCACTTTTCGTCCATGTGGTTTGCCTAAACTAACAGGTTCAGCCCAGGCTTAACACCCGAAGTACCTGTGGTTTCTTTTTCTAACACTTTACGTCCCTAAGACTAACGGCCGTTAGTTGTTCCGTTAGTTTGTGGTGAAATGACTATTATACCCTTAATTTTTTTGGGTGAAATGACTTTTATACCCTCACATTTTCTTCTCCAACCCACCCACCACCACCGCCATCACCACCACCTGCAACACCATCTCCACCACCACCATCTCGACCGCCACCCTCCCTCTCACCATCTCCTCTCTCCTCCACCATCTCCACTCCACCTGAAAACCAAA
The DNA here is from genome assembly GCA_032199755.1 of Ambrosia artemisiifolia. Classification (NCBI taxonomy): domain Eukaryota; kingdom Viridiplantae; phylum Streptophyta; class Magnoliopsida; order Asterales; family Asteraceae; genus Ambrosia; species Ambrosia artemisiifolia. The sequence goes on along the minus strand of CM063529.1, from coordinate 28,833,014 downwards.
TCATTCCTCTACTTTACATCTACATCTGCATTTAATTTCATAACTTCGACCAACACAAACTAATAAGCAAAAGAAGTAGCAAGAAGATTCACCTAAGATGCGTGCCAAGGTAACTTCATCTTCATCTGTTTTTCGATTATTACACCATTCCCATCTCTATCTCATTGTTTTTCTTTTAATTGACCTCAAATTATTCCAAAACGTATTATCTGAAATTCGATTAATGTTTGTTATGAACTGCTTCCGATTAGTCTTCGATTACCTTTCTGTTTGCTTTCTGGTTGTTGTGATTTAATGTTGGTTGATTATATTTTGTTTATCATTTATGATAATTATGTTCGGTTTACACAATCGTCACTAGTATCTTAGGTGTGCTAACAAGTCGACTCTGGTTCTTTTTAATTTATAAAAGATTTTGCCCAGTTTCTTTCCCAAAACGAATGATATGGTTTTACAGGAGAGAGGAGATGGTGAGGAGAGGGAGGGTGGCGGTGGAGATGGTGGTGGCAGTGTTGCAGGTGGTGGTGATGGTGGAGGTGGGTTGGAGAAGAAGATGAAAGGGTATAAAAGTCATTTCATCTAAAAAATTAAGGGTATAATAGTCATTTCACCACAAACTAACGGAATAACCAACGACCGTTAGTCTCAGGGACGTAAAGTGTTAGAAAAAGAAACCACAGGTACTCAGGGTGTTAAGCTTGGGTTGAACCTGTTAGTTTAGGCAAACCACAGAGACGAAAACTGCAATTTCCTCATCTTATTTTTCAAAAGACAAACAACTTTTTGTCAGACCCTTCATGTATCTATACATCATGTATAGGTTTATATGTGGTGTATATGGAGCGCTTATGCGTTAAAAAATAATTGATTAGTGTGTGAATAGACATGTCCTTATATATATAATTAAACTAGCTTTTATCCCGGGAGTGTCCCGGGGTTAAAATATCTAATATAACATAATAAAATATCTAATATGACAACATAATTAATGATTTACCAATACATGATTAATGAATATTATTATTATTATTTATTTTAATCAAATTTCTGCCATAAGTTATCATATTCAAATATAAAAAAAAGGAATCTCTGCCTATGAAGTTATGTTTATCGTTTGTGATTTATTAGTAGAGTAAAATATATTTGAAAACAAAACCCCACAAAATAGTTGTTTTTTTCTTCGTTTTTTATATAGCACTATGGTACTCGTTGGAAAGATAATAAAACGCTCGTTAATTTGGTGTAATTTTTTTCTTTAAAAAATCTCGTATATAAAAGATATTAACGTTTAAAAGTTATGGGAGGAAACATTAGAGAGAAAATTTATTTTTGTTTTTAAATTCTTATATTTTCCTAAAATAATTATAATATATATAGATTTATTAAAAAAACTCAAAAATTAAAAAATCATACATGATGCCACGTGACACATTCAAGGAGGGGTTGAGGCCTCCATTAAATGCCACATCATCAAAGTTTAATTCTTTTATTATAAGTTATAGATTATAGATGTCATAAACTTTTATTACATCGCACACTCGTACCATGCTGAAAAAACATAATATTATGTTTGCTCTCTCACAAAATATAACGTTTGACATGAGTTATTTGTATCTCATTGGGATGTAAATTTTATTCAAATTGAGCTGCCGTAGTACAAGGGCATAACTGTGGAAAACTTAGGGTTTGATAAAATCACAACACACTGAACAAAGAATAAACTGAACAATCCACACAACGGCTCAAGAAATAGCGACAAAACAGGTGACTAAAAATATTATTAACCAACCCAAAGATTTGCCCCCCAAATACCCAAGAACTTGTTAAATCAACAAGCTCAAACGAATACAGAGTTTAGTGATTCTTCTGATTGAAAGATCAGACGAATCACTGTAAAAATATAAAGGAAACACAAAAAATAATGAAATCCTTACGAATACAGAACAAACCCTAATACAGATGAACTATTGTGTGTGTGAGAGATGAGTGAATCGTCAAGAGGTGAACGATTGACAGAGACGAGGTATTTATAGCAAAACCCTAAATGACTTCAACTGGGCTTCAGCTCTGGGCCACCTTCGACTGGACTATCAATCCTGGGCTCAACTAACCTGAAATAAAAACACTAGCCCACAAAATAATAAAACCGGTCCAAAACATTTTAAGTAAGAAAATTTATAAAAACAATTTGTTTAATTTTATAAGACAATTTTTTATATAATATTTGAATGAAAGTATTAACTACTATTTTTAACATGCCCCCATCATTCAAATATTAAACAAATCTTTCAATTTTAAACTTTCACAAAACATCTTGTGTTGCTGAATTGTCAATCCTTTTGTAAACCCATCAGCAACTTGATTTTCAGATTGTATTTTTAAAGCTTGGATAATACCAACAGCTATTTTTTCTCTTAAAAAATGTATATCCAACTCAAAATGTTTAATTCTGTCATGAAACACAGGATTATTAGCTATTGCAATAGCAGATTTGCTATCACAGTATAACTTAATGGGTAACTCACAAACAACCTTTAACTCAGACAATACATTCCTGAGCCACATAAGTTCACAGGTTGCACTGCACATAGCCCTGTATTCAGCCTCTGCTGAGGATCTGGATACAGTGCTTTGCTTCTTACTCTTCCAGGAAATAAGAGAATTTCCTAGAAACAAACAAAAACCTGTAACTGACTTTCTAGTGTCTAAGCACTTAGCCCAGTCAGCATCCACAAAACCATACAACTTGAAATCATCACTAGGACTAAACACTATACCATTCCCAGGAGACAATTTCAAGTATCTTAACAATCTCAAAGCTACTTTTAAATGTCCAGCATTTGGTTTGTGCATATATTGACTTAGATATTGCACAGCATAACATATGTCTGGTCTGGTCAAGGACAGATATATAAGTTTACCAATCAGTCTTTGGTATCCAGTAACACTATCAACAGGTTTTTCATTTTTAGCATTTTTAACACTAACTATGTAACTTTGTTCAATAGGTGTGTTAACAGGCTTACAACCTAAATATCCAAACTCTTCTAACAACTCTAAACAATATTTTCTTTGGGAAAAACAAACATTTTGATTATCATATAAAACTTCTATCCCCAAGAAATATTTTAATTTTCCTAAATCTTTGATCAAAAAATTAGCACTAAGAAATTCTTTAATTTTGTTTATTTCATCTTCATTGTTACCAGTAATAACAATATCATCAACATAAACTAGTAAAACAATAAACACATCTTGTTTATTTAAAACAAAAAGAGAATAGTCACAAACACTTTGTAAAAAACCTATTTCAAGTAACACCTTGGTCAATTTTTCATTCCATTGCCTAGGTGCCTGCTTGAGGCCATAGAGAGATTTAACTAATTTACAAACTTTATTATCACCTTTAGAATAATATCCCTCAGGTGGTAACATATATACATCTTCTGAAATAGAACCATATAAGAAGGCATTATTAATATCAAGTTGATAAAGTTGCCAATTGTTTTGAACAGCTAGGGAAACAACAACTCTGACTGTAACCATTTTCACTACTGGTGAAAAAGTTTCCCCAAAGTCTATTCCTTCCCTTTGATTATATCCTTTGGCAACTAATCTAGCCTTAAACCTCTCTATCTGACCATCTGCTTTATACTTAACCTTATAAACCCACCTACAACCTATAGGTTTTCTACCACTTGGTAATTCTGTCATTACCCAGGTTTTATTCCTATATAGGGCTTCCATCTCAAGATTCATAGCTTCAACCCATCTAGGGTCTTTAGAAGCTTCAAGATAGGAAGCTGGTTCAATGGTTTTATTTAACATAGACACAAAACATAGATTTTCTTTAGACAATTTGGAATAGTTGACAACATTTTCTATACCATACTTGACTTTGTTTTCCACAACAAAGTCATCATACTTCTTAGGAAAACTAGACACTCTAGAAGACTTCCTAACATAATTTCCCTCAGATGGGTCAGGCTCATCATTTGTAGACCCTGCATCATGGTCTACCATATCAGGATAACTTCTACTGCCCCTGTTTTCACTCTGATGTTCATCAGAATGCATAACAGTGTCAGGAGTCTTTCCTGATTGCTGACTAGCTAGGTCTACATGAGTCCCATTGGTTCCCCCTTCATCATTGGGAAGATTATTTTCCCCAGCCATTTGATCAATTTCAGAGTCAAAAAAGTTTAAATGATTTAAAGAATTATTTTCAAAAACTGTAGTATCTTTTAACCCTGTTTTAAAAGGAAAAATTTCCTCATAAAACCTAACATCTCTAGAATATAAAAACTGTTTAGTTTCTAAATTCCATAGTTTATATCCTTTTTTAAAACTAGAATACCCTACCAGTACACACTTTTCAGCACAACTGGTAAGTTTGTCATTATCATTTAAAACTGTAAAAAAACATAGACAACCAAAAATTTTCAAATGGCTAAGGTTGGGAGGGAACCCATACACTATTTCATAGGGACTTTTACCTAACAGAACTGAAGAAGGAACCCTGTTTATAAGATAAGTAGCAGTTAAAACACATTCAGACCAAAAATTCAAAGGAAGTCCACTTTGGAATAGCAGAGCTCTGGCCATATTTAAAAGATGTCTATGCTTTCTCTCCACAACACCATTTTGTTGTGGAGTGTAAGCACAGCTTGTTTGATGTATAATACCCTTTTTATTACAAAAGTCATTCATTTGATTATTAATAAATTCTGTACCATTATCACTTCTAAAAACCTTAACTGATTTTTTAAACTGAGTTTTTAGCATTTCATAAAAAATAATCAAATTATCAAAAACCTCACTTTTGTTTTTTAAAAGATAACACCAAACTGTTCTAGAGAAATCATCAACAATTGTAAGAAAGAATTTATAACCTTTTTTACTTGTAACCTTGTAAGGTCCCCAAACATCTAGATGTATTAAATCTCCTATTTCTTTAGTTTTATGATCACTAAGAGGAAATGGTAACCTAGTTTGTTTAGCCTTATGGCAGATTTCACAAGGTTCAGATTTAATCTTGTTAATGTGTAAAGAATCTTTTAAAACAGCCAAGACTTGGTCAGAAGGGTGACCCAATCTGCTATGCCATAAGCTAGACTCAATAGTACTATTAAAACAGACATTTTCAGAACTTACACTAGCACCTACAAAATACAGGCCATCACTCTGTCTACCAGTCACCAGGGTTTTCTGGTATCTGGAATCCTGAATATAACATTGATTTTCATCAAACAAAACAGACAGTTTACTATCCCTAGCTAATTTATGAACAGACATTAGACTAACACAGTAATCAGGAACAAGAAAGACACCTAACAAGGTAACATTTTCAGCAATTTTAATATCACCAATTTTTGTTACCTTAGCACTAGTTCCATTTGGATGCTTAACATCCAAATCATAACCAGACACATCTATACAATTAAACATGTCTTTATCACTATTTGTCATATGTTGGTTGGCACCAGAATCAGTAATCCAACCTTTAGTTAAAAAATTTTTAGTGATTTCAGAACAGAAAGACAGATTTTTCAAAACCTTTTCCAAATTTCCTAAACAAGACATACTTGAGAAGCCAAAAGCATTCACACTCTTACCTCCAGCATTGGAGTTATGTGAATCACTTCCACCCTTCTCACTAATCAGGTTCAAAATTTTAGAAATCTGTTCAGAAGAAAAGGGAACACCAGAAGTAGACCCAGTAGAAGTAACAGATTGTTGCACATTAGCATTATTACTAGACATGTTAGACCTAGAAGTCTGTCCACCAGGTTTTTTCTTATACCCTGGTGGATACCCTACTAACTCATAACATCTATCAACTGTATGACCAATCATGTTGCAATGTGTGCATTTTAAATTTGGATTAGGTCCTCTATTAGACCTCTTTTTATTATCAGAACTCAGATTAGTTTTAGAAACAAAAGAAACATTCTGATTATTTTTTGCACTTGAACTAGAACTCCTATGTGATTCTTCCCTACTCACTATTGCAAAAGCATTTTTCAAAGTGGGTAAAGGATCACTTGTTAACAGATTAGACCTTACAGGTTGATAGATGTCATCTAAACCCATCAAGAACTGCATAAGTTTTATTAATGCATTGAAATCATTAAATTCCTTTGCAGCTTGACAAGTACAACCAGGAAGTTGAACTATTGCATCAAACTGCTTCCACATAGTGTTCAACTTGTGGTAATACTCAGCAACAGTTGAACCACCTTGTCTAACAGAGTTAATCTTTTGATACAGATTAAAAATAACAGAACCATCTATCCTATCATAAGTTTCTTTTAAGTCAGTCCACACCTCAGTGGCCAACTTAGAAAAAACTTGTCCTAGATAAAGTTCCTCACTAACAGAATTAAGTAACCAAGAAAGCACCACAGAATTACATCTATCCCATTGCCTTGCTAGAACATCATCAGTAGTAGATTTAACACATGTTCCATCTATAAAACCAATTTTATTCTTAGTTTCCAAAGCAAGTTTCATAGCATTAGACCACACAGAATAATTCTCAGTTCCTTTTAGTTTAATGCTAATAATAGTCAAACTAGATGTTTCACTAGGGTGCAAATACAAAGGGTCTCCTATATCCAATTTACTAATCAGAGTTTCTGGTCCAGGACCTCCACCCTGATTAGGAATAATCACATCAGAATCACCCATGGATCAAAAACAGGTAAACAAGTAAACAACTAAGACAACAAGAACAAATAATAGCAAAATAACACCTAGAGAGCGAAGCTGTGTCAGTGTTCAGATCATGGGTTCATCACTCATTGGTGCCCATGCAGATCTTAACACAGGAGCTCTTTATTAGCTAATATATATATATAGTAATAAGAAACAGACAAACACACAATATATCAACAGACAAACAAGTAACAATCAAGACACCAAATAGTTGGCACAAATCCGGTCCTCCTAACCCGGGCCTTTGCCCTAGACACAAGACAAGACAAGACAGGAACAATCTCACCAGAAACTCGTAGTCTGTAACCTTCACTTAGGGTTACAAGACCAGAGAGCAATAAGCACAGCGTCCCAGAACAAGATCCAAATCAGACTGCAAGCTTCAGTCCAAGAGCTCACCAGATCAATACACCAGGGTAATCAACAACAGTTGACCACAGAAACCCTAGATCCAAAAACAAACAATACAAATAATAATAGACAAGATCTATAAACAGATCAGATCTATTATAAGATATACTGGACACAGATCTATTATTTAGATCTGATCCAAGAACATGAAGACACAGATCTATTATTTAGATCTGATCTTCAAACAACAAGAACAGCGGAAAATAACAAGAACAAGACCAGAATCAAGAGCCTAGGGCTCTGATACCATGTGGAAAACTTAGGGTTTGATAAAATCACAACACACTGAACAAAGAATAAACTGAACAATCCACACAACGGCTCAAGAAATAGCGACAAAACAGGTGACTAAAAATATTATTAACCAACCCAAAGATTTGCCCCCCAAATACCCAAGAACTTGTTAAATCAACAAGCTCAAACGAATACAGAGTTTAGTGATTCTTCTGATTGAAAGATCAGACGAATCACTGTAAAAATATAAAGGAAACACAAAAAATAATGAAATCCTTACGAATACAGAACAAACCCTAATACAGATGAACTATTGTGTGTGTGAGAGATGAGTGAATCGTCAAGAGGTGAACGATTGACAGAGACGAGGTATTTATAGCAAAACCCTAAATGACTTCAACTGGGCTTCAGCTCTGGGCCACCTTCGACTGGACTATCAATCCTGGGCTCAACTAACCTGAAATAAAAACACTAGTCCACAAAATAATAAAACCGGTCCAAAACATTTTAAGTAAGAAAATTTATAAAAACAATTTGTTTAATTTTATAAGACAATTTTTTATATAATATTTGAATGAAAGTATTAACTACTATTTTTAACAATAACCAATAGTTTGTGTTAAAAACTTAAACATTCAAAAGGTTTAACAAAAATAAGTTATAGAAAACCTAGATAATTTTAAATGTCATCTCATCTTACAAGCACTCTTTTTTTTATGTAATATATATATATATATATATATAGGGTAGGGATCCTAAGAGAACCAACCCCTATTTGAGAACTGAGAGAACCATTCTGGGCCACACATTTCATATAAAGGCAAAAAAAAAAAAAAAAAATTTTTTTTTTTGCTTTAATCGCACATTTTTATGCAAGGAAAAAAATTTTTTTTATTTTTTTTTGAATTTTTTTTTCATTTATACATATGTGTATATGTCAATTATACATATGTGTATATAGCATTTTTCAGCTATACATATGTGTATATTTCAGTTATACATATGTGTATATTGCATTATACATATGTGTATAATGCAATTATACACATGTGTATACTGAAAAAAAAAATACAAAAAAATAAAAAAAAAAATTTTCTTACATATAAAGCAGCGATTTTTGCAAAAAAAAAAAAAAAAAAAAAAAATTTTTTTTTTTGCCTTTGAGAAATGTGTGGCCCAGAATGGTTCTCTCAGTTCTCAATTTGGGGAAAGGTTCTCATTTGAACCAAATCCTATATATATATATATATATATATATATAGGAAACCCATTCTTATTCGGTAAACTCTGGAAACTCTGACTTCCCAATTTTTTTTTTTTTGAAAAAAATAGGTCAAGTAATAAACATGATTTTAAGCATTTTGGGCCAAAAAAATTAAAAAAGCGCCGAGTATTTTTTTTAAAAAATAAAATAAAATTTTGACTAACACATGTTAAGCGCTAATAACAGGTGTTAACCATGTGTTAACTATATGTAAACAGTAGACGTTTTTTATTTTTTTTAAAAAAAACCGTTCGGCGCTTTTTCGATTTTTTTTGGCTCAAAATGCTTAAAAAAATGTATATTACATACCCTAAAATTTTCATAAAAAAAAGTCGGGAAGTTAGAGTTTCCAGAGTTTACCAAATAACAAGGGTTTTCTCTATATACTTCCACTATATATATATATACACATATATACAAGTACCTTTTTTAAAGGGCTAAATCCTACATGACACTCATATAACTATAGCTTTTCTCTTCATTGAGAGTGTCATGTAGGATGCCATGTAACATTAAGTAATTTTAGAAAAAAAAAGTTTAAAAACAAAATTGGATTTCTCTCTTATGTTTCCTCCTATAATTTTTAAACGCTAATATCTTTTATCTACGAGATTTTTTATAGAAAAAAATTACACCAAATTAACGAGCGTTTTATTGTCTTTCCAACGAGTATCATAGTGCTATATAAAAATGGAGAAAAAAACGACTATTTTTTGTGGGGTTTTGTTCATACAGGAAATAAACAAGGTAATTCATTAATTATGTATAGGCAAGTCACAATTATGTTCAAACCAGTAAATATGAATTCTATTTTCAACCAGAACTGAATAGGTTAATAGAGTTATACATTGTTTTAGGTTAGATACCAATATTAGTATGCTTAGGATCCTAACATTCGAGACACACATGTTTTGTATACCATTTGACGATTTGAAGACAAAGTCATGCAGTTTCACCCACGAGATTGAAAAATGAGGGAGTTGTGATCGAAAAGAAATAATCAATCCAAAGGGCTCCTATATTTTTTTTCTTTGAAGGCCTACTCTCTGTTTTTGGGGAAAAACCGAAAATTCCATTCCACTAAATTGCAATTGATGAATATTGTCTACAATATGTATGACCCTCATCAAATTAGTGATTACTCCAAATACCTCAATATATTGAGCATCAAAAATTGCGTTCTTTATCAATCAACGTATCCTAAGTATTAATTTTCTCCGAAGTAAAAAACTAAAAATATAAATCCAAAAAAAAAGGAAAGTTTCCAGGGCCCGAATTTTTATTTCACTTTAGGCCTCCGAAACGGTTGAGCCGGCCCTATCAATCCTGCTTATTTTATATTGTATTTTTTTTACCGTTAAGCCTCCCTTGGGTGATGGCAAGGGTTTTACCCTCGTTGGCGATAGACTGACGGCATGAGCTTCACCCTTTTATGTTACATTGTTTGGAGTTTCTACTCAACTAGTGGAACCAGTGGCTCTCTTTCACGTTAAAGTTGAGATAATTGAGATTTCAAGTGATTAGAATTACAATACAGTAGCAAATATATACTACAAAAAGGAGCTATGATCAAGGAGAGAATATCTCTCTAATGACTACAGAAGATATAAAATCAAGACTATGCTAAGATTTAGGAGAAATTGAAGAGCTTGAATTAGTGCTTGATTTATGCTGACACCCCCCGTCAATGCAAGCTGGAGGTCCTAAGCGAAGCATTTTGCGAAACTTCTGAAATAGTGGCTTCGGTAGACTTTTTGTAAAAATATCGGCAACTTGTTGATCCGTTTAGATGAATTTGGTGTGAAGACGACCGACGGTGACTAACTCACGAACATAGTGATAATCGATGTCTATATCTTTAGCTCTTTTGTGTGAGATGGGATTTTGACTGATGAATAGAGTGCTTTTGTTGTCACATAAGAGTGTGGGTGGTCCCGAAGGTAGAGCATGGAGTTCTCGTAGGAGATGAATGATCCAAATGATTTCGGCTGCCGTGTTTGCCATGGCTCGGTATTCCGACTCGTAGTTTGATCTTGACATTGTTGGTTGTTTCTTAGCACTCCAAGAGGCGAGGTTTCCTCCTAAGTAGATGTAATAACCGTAGGTAGATCTTCGAGTGTCAATGCATCGTGCCCAATCTGCATCAGAAAAACCTAGTAACACAGGATTAGCTCGACGAGTAAAAATTAAACCATAAGATATAGTGCCTTTGACGTATCGAAGGATCCTTTTGACGAGTTGGAAGTGAGTGGTGGTGGGATGTTGAAGATATTGACTAGCTTGGCTAATGACATATGAGATATCCGGTCGGGTAATGGTGAGGTATTGAAGAGCACCGACTAACGACTGGTATAGGGTGGGATCATGAAACGGAGAACCGGTAGAATGGAAAGTGTCTTTGGATGTGAGATGAGTGGAGACGGGTTTGAAGTCCAAGAGGCTGGCTTTCGATAAAATTTCAAAAGCGTATTTTGATTGAGTTAAGAAAAGGCCGTCATTGGTGTGAGAGGCCTCTAGTCCTAGGAAGAAACTTAGAGAACCGAGGTCTTTGATTTGGATCTCCTTGTGAAGGTTGTGGGTAAATTGTTTGACGAATTTGTCATTGTTACCGGTGACTATACACTGTCATCAACATAAACAAGGAGGTAAACAAGAGTGCCTTTATGATGATAAACAAATAAAGATGGATCAGCCCTGCTACATTGAAAACCGAGAGTAATAAGAATGACACTTAGTCGATGAAACCAAGCGCATGGTACTTGTTTTAAACCGTAGAGAGCCTGATTTAATTTGCACACATGAGATGGATGAGTGGTACTTACAAAACCTGGAGGTTGTTCCATGAAAATCGTTTCACTGAGATGACCATTTAAAAAGGCGTTGTTAACATCAAGTTGCCTTAGATTCCATCGTTGAGAGATAGCAAAACTTAGAACCACTCGCATTGTGGAGGATTTTACTACCGGGCTGAATGTATGCAAGAAATCAATGCCCGGTAATTGAGTGAATCCTTTTGCCACTAGACGAGCTTTGTATCTATCAATGGAACCATCAGATTTGTATTTCGTTTGATGGTCGAGGGACAAGGCTCAAATTGTTGTTTTTGTGCAATGCATATAATTCATCATGCATCGCATAGATCCATTTGGGATCTTTAAGAGCGGTTTTGATGCCTTTAGAGGATAAGATGTATGAAGCGATTGTTGAAGTTTGTTTGTGGAGAGGTGAGAAAGATTGTCATAATGCCTGGGTTTGAATATGCCGGCTTTAGATCTTGTTGTCATAGGATGGGAAGATTGGTTAGGAGGTTAAGGTGGAGGGGGGTTGGGATGCGAGTGGTCAGAAGTGGACGAGTGGGATGAGGAAGGAGTCGAGTTGAGAGTCGGGTTTGGTTGGTGATTGTGAAGGTTCGATGGGCTGGAATGAGTTGAGCTGGGGTTTGGGCTGGAGTTATTTGGGTCTGGGCTGGAGGTATTTGGGCTTGTGTTTGGGCTAGAGGGAGGAGTGGAATGGGTGGTAGATGAGTTATGTGATGGGTTTGGAGTAGGATGGTTAAGTAGTGGGCTTTGGATTGGGTCAATGTTGGGCTGATTTGTAGAGGTGGTTTGAGGAGTGTGGGAAGGACAGTAGGTGCACGGTTTGTTATAGGAGGTTTGATGGGTATTTGTTTGAGATGTTGATGGTGAGGTGATGGGTGGTATGGGTAGAGTGTCATTAAAGTTGGTCATTTGAAGGACATTTGTATCGGATGATGAATTATTTTCCTTGAAAGGAAGAATTTCTTCATCAAATTTGGCATGCCGAGTTATATAGATGCGCCCGTTGGTTGGATCTAGACACCTGAAACCTTTGTATTTAGGACTATATCCAAGAAAAACGCAAGTCGTACTACGAGGGAGTAGTTTGCTTTTATTGGAGTCCCGAAGATACGGGAAGACTCGACATCCAAATATCTGAAGGTTAGAGTAAGATGGTGGTTGATGAAATAGAATTTCATAAGGTGATTGGTTTTCAAGAATGGGCGTGGGAAGGCGGTTTATTATGTAGGTAGCGGAAGTGAAAGCATCAACCCATAATTTTGGTGGGGCATTGGCGTTGAACATCATGGCTAAACCGGTTTCGGTTATATGCCGATGTTTTCGCTCGGATCTACCGTTTTGTTGCGGAGTGTGAGGGCAAGATAAACGGTGATGTATACCATGTTCTAAAAAACATTTTTGCACTCGATTGTTAGTGAATTCGGTTCCACCATCGCTTTGAAATTTTTTTACGTTGCACGAAAATTGATTTTGTACAAAGTTGAGAAAAGTGATTAGGATATTATAAAAGTCTGATTTGGCTTTTAAAGGGTAGAACCAAGTAAAACGCGAATGGTCATCAATAAATATAGCATAATATAGGTAACCATCCGTTGACATAACGGGTGCGGGTCCCCAAAGTTCACAATGGAAGAGGTCTAGGACATGTTGGGCATGTTTGGTGTTTTCATTGAACGGTAAATGCTTAGCTTTAGACAGTTTACAAGATGTGCATAAACCGGGTTTAGGTAATAATGAAGTAACAAAAGACATGACCACGTTTATTCAAATTTGAAATAGTATCGAAAGACACATGTCCTAAACGACTATGCCATTTATCAAAGGAAGCACGAAGATGTGAAGCGGAAAGAGCGGCAACAAGCGACTTGTGACTTTGAGTGAGAACGTAGAAGCCATTTTCACAAATGCCTCTAGCAAGAACTTGACTCGTTTTTCGGTCCTGTATATGAAAATAATTGTTAGAAAACAGTACATCAACCGGTGAGTCATTTGTTAGTCTACTAATAGAAAGGAGATTTTTGGTGAGATTGGGAACGACAATAACGTTCTATAAGGTTATATCATTATTTAATTTTGAGTTACCGACATGTGTAACGGGTAATGATTGACCATTACCAAACGTTACACGCATGTTACCAGATTGCGATTGAGAATTATTTAAACCATTTACATGTCGAAGCATGTGGGTTGTGGCACCTGAGTCGACAGTCCAATCCGGATTGTTTGAACCGATGTTGCATTGGGCATGGAAGGCGTGAGCTAAATTGGCATCAAGAGAGACATATTTTTAAGCAAAGGAGACAAGAGTCAGACAAGTTGTGGCATAATGGCCTTCTTTCCGACATAGTTGACAAAAAGGGTTTCTTTTGGTGTAGTTTTTGCGTCGGTCCCAAGAGGAGCTGTTGGAACGATTTGAGGAGCTGTTTGAACGATTTGGCTGATACGCATAGAAAACGGCTTCAGGAGGATTTGAGCCATGAAGTTTTTGTATAAAAATCTCCTGATTTTCACCATTTGCGAGTAGGTCGGGAAAAGATGGGGCGGGATGAATGGTTCTTTGGGAGGTTGAAAAATTTTCATAAGAGGCGCCAAGACCGCATAAGAACCAATGGCTTTTATCCTCTTCGCTTACGGGATGCCCGATGGCGGCAAGTTGATCCGCTATGGCTTTAAATTTGCGGCCAAAATCGGATACAGTTGAGGTTCCTTTTTGAAGGTTTCGAAGGGAATATTTGAGATTATGAATACGCTCAACAGAACAGTGACTATAAGCGTTGGCAAGGGCTTTCCATACCGAGTGAGCCATAGTGTGTCCAATGGTTTCAGACATAGCTTCCTCAGTGAGTGTTGAGTTTATCAGTAAGATGACTTTTTGGTCAGCAGCCTTCCATTTAGTATATTCTGGGTTGATTATGGTTTGTTGATCTTTGGTGATAGTTTCGGCTGGAATGGGTAGGGTTCCATTGACATGGTTTAGAAGGTTTAGATAGGTAAGAACAGGGACAATCTGTTTTTCCCAGGGTAAATAATTTTGGGAATTGAGTTTTATGTTAACAAGATGGGTCAGAGAATGGAGGGGAATGGCTGAAAGTTCTGAGCTTGCGGCCATGGCTGGAAGAAAAAAGAAACAAAGATGAATAGGAACAGGGAAGAAAAAAAAGAACGAACAAGGAGAAGAAAAGGATCTTTTTAGGCTCTATACCATGAGATAATTGAGAATTCAAGTGATTAGAACAATACAGTAGCAAATATATAATACAACAAGGAGCTATGATCAAGGAGAGAATATCTCTCTAATGAATACAGAAGATATACAATCAAGACTATGCGAAGATTTAGGAGAAATTGAAGATCTTGAATTAGTGCTTGATTTATGCTGACAAAAGTCATCATCAACCTCCTCAAAAATGATAATAAGTGTGGATGGCTTCATGCCATCAAGGGTTGATCTGAGATGAGATATGATAATTAGAAGTGATAGAACCAGAACTCTTTAACTGAGGATTACATTATGAATTTCTTTTATGTTCCTAGTAAGTAGTAATTATTCTCTTTCCAACCAATGTTATATAGAAAGTTGCTAAAGCAATTCATAACTAAGCGCTTAATTAAATAGGGAAAATCTGGTGCATGAGGCTTTCGCATATGCGGCTCTGGGTGTGCTAGGCCTACTTTGGTCTGGTGTACATATTCTTGTCCTGCATTTTTTTTTGCAAGAGGTTGTTTCTATAAGTCGAACTTATGACCTCAAGGTGATATAATAATAACCTTACAATGTAAACAAGTAAGAAAATTATAAAAAATACAAAAATTAATTATGTAAGTTAAGTTAAATACACCCTTTCCACTTCCCTAAGAGATAAAAGTAAAGAAGTAATTTAACTGATTTAGTATTCACCCACTTCTCTAAGAGATAAAAGTAGAGAAGTAATTTGACTGATTTAGTATGTGAAGAGGTGAGTACATCCAATAAAACTAGAAAAGAGGGTAACTTTAACGCAACTATTGAAAATTTTAACAGATTTCACATCACTTGTTAGCATGACTTTAAGCTTTAACTGATAGCTTGAGTATAAAAGAAGAAGAAAAAAAAGTTACATTATGAAGTCCTTTTATTAATCAAGTGTGCCTCTCTGCTATTAATGTGAAAAACTTACATAAAAGGGTTAGAATTAATGTACCCATGTTTGTTTAGGGTACCCCTCCTCCACTCCATTAAGATAAAGTAGAGAGATGATGTGATTTAGTAGGTAAAGAAAATAGTACATTTAATAAAGAAAAAATGGAAATAAACAATCCCAACTATTAACTATTGGCCAATAACAGTCCCAACTACAAAAATCACCAATATTGGTCCCAACTTTCGACATATTGGAAACCAACGGACCCAAACTAACGGAGTTAACCTCCGTTAGTGTGATGCTGACGTGGCATGCCACGTAGGATGCCGCGTATGATCATTTTGCCACGTGGCATGCCACGTAGGATGCCATGTAGGATCATTTTGCCACGTGGCATGCCACGTAGGATGCCACGTAGGATCATCTTGCCACCTAAGCATGCCACGTCAGCATCACACTAACGGAGTTAGCCTCCGTTAGTTTTGGTCCATTGGTTTCCAATATGTCGAAAGTTGGGACCAATATTGGTGATTTTCGTAGTTGGGACTGTTATTGGCCAATAGTCAATAGTTGGAATTATTTATTTCCATTTTTCCTTTAATAAAAACCTAGAAAAAATGGTTAGGTTTAACACAACCATTGAACATTTTTGCAGGTTTCATATCACTCGTCATTGTGGCTTTAGCCTTTAATTTCTAGTTTGCGTGTTAAAAAAAAAGAAATAAAAGGTTAAATTATTATGAGCTCATTTTATTAATCAAGTGGACCCCACTACTATCAACCCGAAAACTTAAGAGAAAGTAGACGGTACAAAGGACCTTAACTTACAAAGTGTAGAAAGAATTAAGAGAGCGCCACGTGTAATGACAGTTTTTTAAGGAAACACGTTTCTTAATTCTTATCAAGAGTAGATTAGACATTTGATCGATCCTTGTAACCACGTTCAGAAAAATCATTTAATATGCAATCTGTAATCGGAATTCAACATGTAATCGGATTTCAATCCACAACCTCTTACCACCACCTTCGACCACCCCCTTCAACCTGCAATTGGAGTTCAACCTACAACCTCCGACCACCACCTTCGACCATCACCTCTGACCACCACCACCTGTAACCTCCTACCACCACCAATTGCAACCACCGACCACTACCTCCAACATCCGGTCGACCACCTGCATTTGAACTTGTGTGAATGTTCAGAGAGTTCCAGGTGATTAATTTGAATTTGGGTGATTTTCAAACGAGATACCACTGAGCTTTGAGTGTTTTTTCAAAATGAACTTGCGTGATTTCTCAACATAACCTTGCGCGATTTTTTTTAAATGAATTTGCATGATTGTTTAAAATAAACTTGCGTGATTTTTCAAAATGAAATTGCGTGAGTGTTTTTTTTGTTTAGCATTTGCGTGATTTTGTAGATACACATGATGCTTTGTTTTTTGTTTAAAAAAACAGAGTATCTTCCAGGTTTTGTTTTGTCAAAATCATATTGTTTGTTTCAGCTGGAGTTATTTTTTTATGTTCTTGAGTTATGTAATTTATTTCCAATCGTAAAACTAACTAACAATAATAGGGCGGCACAATTCTATTCAGCTGAAATTTGTTTTTGCAATTGGACTAAAATACCCTTCTATGTTAAATGGTTCTTTAATGAGGCTTTATTATTACAATCTTGCCACCGTCTATACTTAACTCTAGTCCTACGGTTGAGATTACTTCTCACACTTTGTACGTTTAAAAGGCTGTCTACATTATCGTACCCCAAAACTTAAATAAACATTACTTTGACAACTCTAGCTGCCAAAGAAAGAGGGCCATAAGATTTATTTTTGATAAAATAGTGCCACCGTGGAAAACTTTTGTGCATTTGGTGTGTGTCAGGGGGGAATTTGTGAGTTTGGTGAATCCGCAACTTCAACTTGCGGATTGTGCTTAGGTGGCTAATGACTAGGAGAGAAGGATGAAGGCTGCACGTTGGTCGATGATGAGTAGGATAATCCGCAAGTTGAACTTGCGGATTTCCTTCTCTCCTCCTAACATGCCACAGACCTGCATTATGTGTATATTTTATCCCTATAAAAGTTCCTATGCTTCGAGGGTGTTTGGGATTGAGTTTAGAAATGCAAAAGTGCTTTTGGTTAGAAGTGTTTATTGGCTTATAACTTTTTGAAAATGAGTTTTAAAAAAAAGTTTGGATTAGCTTTTGGGATAAGAAACATCAATAAGTCAATAGATTTTTTTAAGTGTTTCGCTTAACTAATTGTGAATATTGGTTGTATGAGTGGTAGATTTGTAATTTTTTTCCCGAAAGCCAGGATTTCTAACTTCTCAAAAACAACTTTTCCACCCTTAAAAGCCAAAAGCCAAAAGTCAAAACAGAAATTGTTTTTGGGTTACACAAACAGCTTATTGACTTATTGGCTTCTTGGAAAAGCCAATAAGTCAATAAGTTGTTTTGAAAGTCAATCCCAAACACCCTCTTCATCGGTTTGTTCACTGCAGTTTTGATCTTATATATAAGACACTAGAATGCCACCTTAATTAATCATGAATCCACTATGCCTTGGCTAAATTATATGAGACGATTCGAGCATCAGCTCGCATAGAGTTCAAGCTCACAAATTAAGCAAGCCCAACTCAAGCTCATCATAACGAAGCTCCTTCATCACACTCGCCACCATCACCCATACACATGATGCAGGTCTGTGGCATGTCAGGAGGAGAGAAGGAAATCCGCAAGCAACTTGTGGATTATCCTACTCATCCTCAACCAATGTGCAGCCTCCATCCTTCTCTCCTAGTCACCAGCCACCTAAGCACAATCCGCAAATTGAACTTACGGATTTACCAAACTCACAAATTCACTCCTGATACACACCAAATGCACAAAAACATCCCATTGTTCCACCATTTTATCAAAAAAATCTCAAATCTTCAAAAAGAAAAAAGTAACACCAAATACCTTAAAAGCCTTTATAAGAACCTTAATAAAGAAAAGTTTGTTGGTTGGAGGGGTAACGGACCAAACCCTCATGTAGTTCCACCCCTGGTAATTAAAGTGCTGATAGTTGATGATATTACTTTTGCTACTACATATATAAACACGTGATATACACTTAACTCTAAAGTTATTTTAAACTAAGCTATTTTACTATATTAGATATCTAAAAGTAAGTAACTAAAACATTTAGTTTCTGATTTTAAAAGGATAAAAGGCACTATGAAATGACAAAACATGTGACAAGAAAACGCACACCCAACTGTACATGTCTATATCACACATGTTTTATCAACTTTATACGGACAATTATCACTACAAAGTGGAAAATTTCTCTGCACCATTCACTTCAATAGACATGAGACCAAAATTGATATATATGTTTTCTTACATCATTCAAGAATCCTGTGACGATATATCACTTTTTTTTTTCTGAAATCCAAAACTTAATCTATTTACCATAAATTATGGAACCCTTTCCATTTTTAGATATACTGCTCGTCCTCTTCTCTGTAATCTCTCTCTCTCTCTCTCTCTCTATATATATATATATATATATATATATATATACAAACACACATGTATATATAACAAAATTATATAGAAGAAAGTTTCAGATGTTGGTATATATATTGGTTACTTTGTTGGTTGAGCACAGCATGTTTGATGTTTTGAAAATCATGTTTTTTTTTCTCACATAAACTATCAACTTGTAAAGTTGTAAACTCAGATAGATACCCATAAATTTACTCAAAATTTTGGTCATCACAAGCTTACTTCATATATAATTTTTCTCAATGCTTGTTTATATAGCAACCTCTAAATCGAGTTTAATAAATAGCTAAGTTGTTGTTATTATTATTATTATTATTATTATTTCATTTATCATGTATTTGTAAGTCTGTTTGCTAGTCATTTTATTTGTAGTTTTAATATTATGATATTTATTGAAGTTTTATCATTTTCATTTGGAAATTAGCTTTTATTGCTAGTTGGTTAACTTAATTTACATTTCAATATAATCTCTAATACATGGAAAATATTATTCACCAATATAGTTTTTGTTCTTTTGAATTCTTACAAAAACCATGTCATGTTTATAGAAAACTTATGTCTTTTATATGATATTTTTTGCATATCAGGGTACACGAAACCGGCCTTGTTGTTAGAGAAATGCCTAAGAATTTAGTTTGGGCATTGCTGGTTTTGGTGGTTAATTTCGATGGATGTTCTACTGAAGGAATGAACAATATCACAAATTCTACAAGACCAGATGTTGTAAATATCGCGTCTATCTTGACATTTGATTCTATCATTGGAAAAGTGGCAAAAATAGCTTTACAGGCTGCAATTGAAGATGTCAATGCTGATCCAACTATTCTTAAGGGAACCAAGTTGAATATAACTCTTCATGACTCCAAATACAATGGGTTCCTCAGTATGATGGCTGGTATGTCTTTTAAACATTTGCTTTGTTTATAATATTATTTGTGTTTGTATGCAATTTGTTTTGAGTAAACTGACATTGATGACACTAAAATAACCAACAAAGAAGAGTTGACTAACTGCTTAAAGTAATTTGAAATCCTTATAGTCATATTATGGGCTTTAATTTGTTTTGTTAACAGCTTTACAAGTCATGGAGACAGAAGCCGTTGCCTTAATCGGCCCCCAAAGCTCAGTTTTAGCTCATGTGATTTGTCATGTGGCGAACGAGCTTCAAGTTCCTCTTTTGTCATTCACAGCCACTGATCCGACATTGTCATCACTTCAGTATCCGTTCTTTGTCCGCACAACTCATAGTGATCTTTATCAAATGGCTGCAATAGCAGACATAGTCAGATACTATGAATGGAGACATGTTATAGCAATTTACATGGATGATGATCATGGCAGAAATGGAATAATATCACTAGGAGATCAGTTAGCAGCTAGAGGATGCAAAATCTCCCATAAAGCACCTATCACACCGCAAGCCACCAAAACGGATATAAGTGATGTTTTGGTTCAAGTTGCTTTAATGGAGTCGAGAGTTCTTGTCGTCCATACTTATGCGAATTATGGATTAGATATACTTGAAGTGGCTAAAAGTCTTCAAATGTTGGATAATGGGTATGTTTGGATTGCTACAAATTGGCTCTCAACGGTTATTGACATTAGTTCACCGCTCCCTTTTAAGACGATAGATGTTATGCAAGGGTTCATTACACTGAGATCATACACAAAAGAATCAGATCTCACAAGAAAGTTTGCTTCTGAGTGGCGAAACTTAACCACATTTGGATTAAGTACTTATTGTTTATATGCATACGACACTGTTTGGCTGCTTGCTCGTGCGCTTGATGCTTACTTTGATCAGGGTGGAAACATGTCATTTTCAAAAGATATTCGGTTAAACGAGCTAAAAGGAGAAATGCTTAACCTTGATTATTTAAGTATCTTTAATGGTGGGAACCTATTGCTTCAAGATATCTTAAAGGTTAAAATGAAAGGATTAACCGGGGTTTTCGAGTACACTTCTGACAAAGATTTGGTTTTTCCTGCGTACGAAGTTCTTAACGTGATTGGTACTGGTGTTCGAAAAATTGGGTATTGGTCAAACTTTTCGGGTTTGTCAACGCTTCCTCCAGAAACAGTTAACATGACTCCGCCGCACCAATCAAGTTCTTCTGAAGCGCTGCAAACTGTGATTTGGCCTGGAAACACAGTTCAAAAACCGCGTGGATGGGTTTTTCCTGAAAACGGAAGACAGTTGGTTATTGGTGTTCCACATCGAGTCAGTTACACAGAATTTGTGGGACAGTCAGAGGACACTAATGCTTTCAAAGGATACTGCATTGATGTTTTTACATCTGCTGTTAACTTACTGCCATATGCTGTTCCTTATAAGTTCGAATCCTATGGAGATGGTGTCAAGAACCCGAACAACACCAGGCTTGTGAGATTGATAAAAGCTGGTGTGAGTATTTTCTTTTAGTTCCGCATCTCTCTAACTTATCAAACAAGTAAAATGTTTTGAAAATAAAAGATGAGCTTAAAAGTAAATCGGTCAAATATATCATAAGTCACCCAAACTTGTTTTACAGTGCATAAAACATCCGAAAAATTACATAGGATGTTTTGTATACTAGATATTTACAAAAAGTCGAAAAAAAAAAAATACAATGTTTAGACGGAAAAGGTTCAAGGTCAACCTGGCCCGTTTTGACCCGTTACACAATCTGCTCGTCATGTCCTTTTCTTGCTACCATTAAATTAAAATCGTCAAAGTGATGCAACCCGACATGATTTTAAGTAGATTTTCTTGTTTTTAATTTAATGCAGGTTTATGATGCTGCAGTGGGAGACATTGCTATAACTACTAATCGGACACGAGTAGCAGATTTCTCACAACCATTTATTGAATCTGGGCTTGTTGTAGTGGCACCAGTGAGGAAATCAAATTCTAGCACTTGGGCTTTCCTTAGGCCATTCTCTCCTTTAATGTGGTGTGTTTCAGGAATATTTTTCATACTTGTTGGAGCTGTTGTTTGGACTCTAGAACATCGTATAAATGATGAGTTTCGCGGACCTCCTAAGAAGCAGATTGTCACAGTTTTATGGTAAGTGTCTTTCCGTAGTTGTTCTGCAGACTACACCATAAATTTCCCCGTTTTATTTCTTGAATCACCTAACACGCGATCCATGACCGTTGCCTTGGAGGGTGTTTGGATACAAGATGTTTTTTAATTTTACATAAACAGATAATTTCATGGTAGCTGCAAAACATATAGCCAAAGGGTATTTAGTCAATATAATCCCTTAATTACTCCCTTTTTAAAACTAACTTGACTCGGTTACTTCCATCTCACGCTAGGCGTCTCCATTTTTTCACGTCTTTTTCTCTCACAATCGGAAGTTCTTTTATTTTGCAGGTTTAGCTTTTCAACTATGTTTTCCGCCCATAGTAAGTATTTTTTTTTTTCATTTCTATATAAAAACAGTTACTTTTTTACTTCGACATTAAACATTTGTTACTTAACTAAACCACATGATCCATTTCATCCTTAAATACCATGACACAAAGCATCTTTTCTAAGATGGAACAAAATGTTGTATGATCTTACTTGATCATGGTTTATGCAGGAGAAAACACACTAAGCGCTCTCGGTCGTATGGTTCTAATTCTATGGTTATTTGTGGTTCTGATAATAAACTCAAGCTATACCGCTAGTTTGACCTCAATCTTGACCGTTCAAAAACTTTATTCGCCTATTAAAGGAATAGATAGTTTAATGGCAAGCAAAGAACCCATTGGGTACCAAGAAAACTCATTTGTCCGTAATTATCTTATCGCTGAATATGGTATTGATAAGGATCGATTAATTCCCTTGTCATTGCCTGAAGACTTTGAAAAAGCCTTGAGAGATGGCCCAAATCATGGTGGTGTCGCTGCAGTTGTTGATGAGCGCGCATACCTTGAACTGTTTCTTTCAACCAGGTGTGATTTCAGCATAGTTGGTCAAGAATTCACCAAAAATGGATGGGGATTTGTAAGTACAAACTTTGGCTTTTAAATGTGTGACAAACAGAAAACTTAACGCTTTCCAATATTATTTCATTGCAGGCGTTTCCACAGGACTCTCCTTTAGCAGCCGATATATCAACAGCTATTCTAAAACTATCAGAAAACGGCGAGCTGCAAAGGATCCATGACAAATGGTTACTGAGAAGCGCGTGCAGCTCACAAGGAACAAAATTTGAAGTTGACCAGCTCGAATTAGCAAGCTTTCAAGGCCTGTTTTTTATATTTGGAATGGCTTGTTTCCTTGCACTTATCATATACCTTGCACTAACAATACGCCAGTTTTACAAACACTATCCGGACCTTTCTGAGTCAAGCGGGAGAAGCATCCAATCAGGACCAGTTAAAACGTTCATTTCGTTTGTTGATGAAAAAGAAGAGACAACAAAAGCGCGTTCAAAGAGGAGGTGTTCAGAAGGAAGTTCAGGCACGACGTATGCAGATAATGCATCGAGGCGTAACTATAATGGCAGCAGGATAGATATGTCATTGAACACCTCCACATGATCAAAATGTTGTAATGTCAGTCAAATATTTACCATAGCAAGATATCAAGTTAACCTAAAGTTACCACATTTGGATAAAATCTTTAAGTTATATAAAATTATCCAAACCATAGACATGTTATGTTATATATATAAAAGGTTTGCATCAATAGGCATAAATTTTATCAGATTTGTTCAAGTTATGACCACAATAAAACTTGTGGGCATCCTTTAATCCTATATACATGGTCTTATGTAAGGTTATATTCTAAAGTTACGATTTGGTTTAAGCTGTTAAAACTGGTCATTGGTTTGGTTTCACGGTTAGTCTTCTAAAATTATTGCGTTATGGTGTGGCTGCTTTAGAACCTAACCTTATTTTGACTTCTAGGGTTTGCTGGTTCTAAAACCTGTCTCCCCCCTTTTTGAGGAAGTAAGGAAGTGGATAAACCTTATAACCCTGTAGGAGTAGGAGTAGTGAATCAATATAGAGAGTTTTGCTTGGTTGTTAACCAAGGGAAAAAAGAAAAAGAAAACCACTACTCACCAGTTTCGAATCAAACAAGTATCAACAACAGCCCCTTCTTTGCTTTTCTGATAGCATTCTCGAAGTACCGCGTCAAGATAGGCACAGAATTTATTTATAGTAATGATAGACAGGTTCTCGATCAGAATCCTATAAATAAAGGGGATTCTTCAACTCGCACTTTCTTTTATCTTTGATAACAGCCAATCCCATCGTCAGTTTGAAAAACACAAACCGTGTTTTATTTTATTTGGTTCGGTTTTAACTATCAACAGTTTGGTTTACGATAAATAAAAACAGTTACAGTAATAGTTTGGCTTGCGGTTTTATATAAAACCGTTCAAAACGAACCATTAATTTAATTTTTTTACATTAATAAAAGTTATGAAAGTGCAGCAAACTTTATTATGTTTTTACCTTTTAGTTTTACTTTGGTTTTATTTTTGTTTTGAAACTGCCGTTGATAAACTTTAGAAAACATCATACTGCAATTCAAACAATGGTCAATCAATGATTTAAATTATTATTAAAAGATTACAAACGAATTCCGTTGTAGTCTAGTTGGTTAGGATACTCGGCTCTCACCCGAGAGACCCGGGTTCAAGTCCCGGCAACGGAATTCAATTTTTAATAGTTTTTACAGATTAAATATGATTTTATATCAGTTTTTAATAGAGATGATGATATATGAAAAATATATGTGTTCTATGTATTCACTCATTTTTTTGTGTAATTTTTTTTTAATTAGCTTATGACCCAAAAGTATGTGAATAATTATTAAATTACATGACAAAAAAAATGTTGTTTCCGTTGTCTTTTAGTTAAATTTTATAAGTATAGATATGACAGTATTAAAAGTAATTTTAATTGTTTGGGAAACTTGGTTTAACAAGGAAGAAAGTAGTAAAAGGTATTATGCACTTGAGGTGTTTGATGAAATGTCTTTGTGTAAACTGTAGCAGCACCCATATTTGTATGTCCCAAGGTACACGCTACATCCGTGTGGAACAAGTGAGTGGATTAAGGTACTTGCTGGTAAGTGGTAAGAGTTTAATAACTGAAAATAGGAATGAGCAATAGTTGATATAATTGTTTTCAGTGGTTGGGTAGCTTGGTTATTTCCTTATGAGAATTACATAACTACTAGGAGTAATTAACAAAAGTTTTGATATGAACATTAGATTGTTCAATATTTTATGTTCTGATCTAAAGTAAATGTTCATTTAATATAAGACACAGTAGTATGGACATGGCTAGAAGCGCTTTCGTTTGATGTACTGGTCTTGGACTAACCCTGAAGAACTTATAGTAATTGTTGTGTTATCTTCTTGACTAACACCAATTGGTGTCTACTTTGAGAATCATATCTGTTTCGTATCCAGAACTGAATCAGGGTCAGCAGTTGGTTTTTTTTTTGGGCAGAATAGTTGCATTTTATGCATTCTGTTTTTGTTTTTTCTTTTAATACAATGTCAGCTGATTTAGTTTACTCAGCGGGTTTCGTGCAAGGTTTATTTGACTTGACTGCTGATTTTTCAGGGGCTAATGATAGGGTCTGGCTTGCGATGCAGTGATATATACGACCTGCTGGTTTATATGGAAGGCCCAAAACAGTTTGCTTTCTGATAGGATTCGGCTACCTTTACAGAATACGGTGAAGGATATTAAAACTCAAATGTTTTTTTGGGTCGAAAATAGGTCCACTCACTAGACGTTATGCTGGCAGAAATGGAGACTTTCGCCTGATGACTGTTTCTTGTGAGATTGGGTAATTCTTGCTTCTGTTTTTGGTGTTTGTTCCTGCATTGTGCTTCAAATCATAAATATATAACACATGGTACATTCTTAAATATAATCCGATTTCAAATAAGCTCTTTTATTATATTAGAAGATACTTATAAACTATGTCATTTAAATGTTTTTGTTTTCTGATTTTAAAAGGGTAAAAGACACTATGAAGTGACAAAACATGTGACTAGAAACTCTCAACTGTATGTGTCTATATCACACATGTTTAATCAACTTTAAGTTTACAGGGACAACTATCACTACAAAGTGAGAAATGTGACCAAGAATCCTGTGACGATTATTACTTTTATGGAAACCAAAACATTTCTATACCATACATCGATGGAACCCTTTACCATTTTTAGCTATAATACTCGTCGTCTTCTCGGTAATCTCTCTCTCTTTTTCACATTTTTGGAGTTTTTTTATGTGTGTTCTATGTGTAGTTTGATATTAGGGTATATGTTTTTTTTAGTTATTTAATACACATAAAATATTATTCACCAATACAGTTTTCAGTTTCTTTGAATTGTTTCGAAACCATGTGTCATGTTTATAGAACTTATGTCTTTTATGCCTTTTCTTTTTGCATATCAGGATACACGAAACCGGCCTATTTGTTAGAAAGATGCCTAAGAATTTAGTTTGGTCATTGGTGGTTTTGATGGTTAGTTTCACTGGATGTTTTACTGAAGGATTTAACAATACCACAGTTTCGACGAGACCTGATGTTGTAAATATTGCGTCTATCTTGACATTTGATTCCATCATTGGAAAAGTGGCAAAAATAGCTTTACAGGCTGCAATTGAAGATGTCAACGCTGATCCGACTATTCTTAAGGGAACCAAGTTGAATATAACTCTTCATGACGCCAATTACAGTGGCTTCCTGAGTATGATGCAAGGTAAATCTTTTAAACATTTGCTTTGTTTATAATATTGATTTTTGAATTCATTATATTCATCTTGTGGGCTTTGATTTGTTTCTGTTAACAGCTTTACTAGTCATGGAATCAGACGCGGTGGCCTTAATTGGCCCCCAAAGCTCGGTTTTAGCTCATGTGATTTCCCATATGGCGAACGAGCTTCAAGTTCCGCTTTTGTCTTTCACAGCCACTGATCCGACATTGTCGTCACTTCAATATCCATTCTTTGTCCGTACAACTCACAGTGATCTTTATCAAATGGCTGCAATAGCAGACATAGTCAGATATTATGAATGGAGACGTGTTATAGCAATTTACATGGATGATGATCATGGCAGAAATGGAATAATCTCGTTAGGAGATCAATTAGCAGCTAGAGGATGTAAGATCTCCTATAAAGCACCTATCAAGCCCCAAGCAACAAAAAAAGATATAAGTGATGTTTTGCTTCAAGTTGCGTTAATGGAGTCGAGAGTTCTTGTTGTCCACGCTTATGCTGACCGAGGATTAGATATACTTGAAGTGGCTAAAAGTCTTCAAATGTTGGATAGCGGATATGTTTGGATTGCTACAAACTGGCTCTCTACGGTTATTGACATTACCTCGCCTCTCCCTTTTAAGACATTCGATGTTATGCAAGGGCTTCTTACACTGAGATCATACACAAAAGAATCAGATCTCAAAAGAAAGTTTGCTTATGAGTGGCGAAACTTAACCACATCTGGATTAAGTACTTATTGTTTATATGCATACGACACTGTCTGGCTGCTTGCTCGTGCACTTGATGCATACTTTGATCAAGGCGGAAACATCTCATTTTCAAAAGATATTCGGTTGAACCAGTTAAAAGGAAAAATATTGAATCTTGATTCTTTAAAAATCTTTAATGGAGGGAACCTATTGCTTCAAGATATCTTAAAGATTAAAATGAAAGGATTAACCGGGGTTTTCGAGTACACTTCTGACAAAGATTTGGTTTTTCCTGCGTATGAAGTTCTTAATGTGATTGGTACTGGTGTTAAGAAAATCGGATATTGGTCAAACGTTTCGGGTTTGTCAACTATGCCACCAGAAATAGTCAACATGAATCCAGCTCATCCATTAAGTTCTTCTGAAGCATTACACAGTGTGATTTGGCCTGGTCAAAGAATTCAAAAACCGCGTGGATGGGTTTTCCCTGAGAATGGAAGACAGTTGGTAATCGGTGTTCCACATCGAGTCAGTTTTACAGAATTTGTGGGACAATCAAATGACACTAATGCATTTGAAGGATACTGTATTGATGTCTTCACATCTGCTGTAAACTTACTTCCATACGCTGTTCCTTATAAGTTTCAATCCTATGGAGATCGTGTCAAAAACCCAAGCTACATCGAGCTCCTGAGCTTGATAAACGCTGGTGTGAGTGTTTTTCATTTAGTTTCGTATCTCTAACTTGTCAAACGGGTAAAATATTTTGAATATAAAAATGAGCTTATTGGGAAATGGATCAAATGGGTCAAACATATCGAAAGTCGCCCAAACTTGTATTTAAAATGCATAAAACATCATATAAATATTGATTATTAATCATATTTGGCACACTAATCGTTTACAATGAAAATTGCGACGTTTAGACCAAAAGTATTCAAGGTCAACACAGCCCGTTTTGACCCATTACGCAGTCTGCGCGTCATGTCGTTTTCTTTCTACCTATATATTAAAACCGTCAAAGTGATGCAATCCGACATGATTTTTATGTAGATTTTCTTGTTATTTCATTTTTTAAATTTTTTGAAATTTTACAAATTTACTGCAGGTTTATGATGCTGCAGTGGGAGACATCGCTATAACTACTAATCGAACACGACTGGCAGATTTTTCACAACCATTTATTGAATCTGGGCTTGTTGTAGTGGCACCAGTATGGAAGTCAAATTCTAGTACTTGGGCTTTCCTTAGACCGTTTTCTCCTTTAATGTGGTGTGTTTCAGGAATATTTTTCATACTTGTGGGAGCCGTTGTTTGGACTCTAGAACATCGTATAAATGATGAGTTTCGTGGACCTCCTAAGAAACAGATTGCCACAGCTCTATGGTAAGTGTCTTTCTGTTTTTGTTATACAGACTACACCAAGCTAGGCGCCGCCATTTCTTCACAAGATAGTCTTTTTTGTCAATTTCAGTTACTTTTATTTAAAATAATCAGAATTTGCCAAACACCATCTCCTATGGCCTGTTTCGTTACATCCATAGATATTTTTTGAATGGAACATAGATGATTACATGGAAATAGATGGTAAACGGGTAACAAGTTGCGCCGTTAGCCCTTCAACTATGTTTAAAAATGCACATCCAAAGGTCACATTTTTTTCTCTCACAAATGGAAGTTCCTTATTTGCAGGTTTAGCTTTTCAACTATATTTTTCTCCCACAGTAAGTATTTCTTTTCCATTTCCATAAAAAAATAAGATACTTTTTTACCGCGATACAAAACTTTTTTTACTTAACTAATCCACACGATACATTTCATACCAAATCCTATGACACGAATCATCTTTCTAGAATGGAACAAAAGTTGTTGTATGATCTTACTTGATCATGGTTTATGCAGGAGAAAACACACTGAGCGCTCTTGGTCGTATGGTTCTAATTCTATGGTTATTTGTGGTTATGATATTAAACTCAAGCTATACTGCTAGTTTGACCTCAATCTTGACCGTTCAAAAACTTTATTCGCCTGTTAAAGGAATAGATAATTTAATGGCTGGCAAAGAACCCATTGGGTACCAAGAAAACTCATATGTCGGTAACTATCTTACAGCTGAATATAGCATTCATAAAGATCGATTAATTCCTCTGTCATTGTCTGAAGACTTAGAAAAAGCCTTGAAAGATGGTCCCAAACATGGTGGTGTTGCTGCAGTTGTTGTTGAGCGCGCATACGCTGAACTGTTTCTTTCAACCAGGTGTGATTTCAGCATTGTTGGGCAAGAATTCACCAAAAATGGATGGGGATTTGTAAGTACAAAGTTTTCATTGATACATTATGTTAAATAAATAAATTAGCTTTCAGAAGAATTATTCTTGCAAAAGTGTGAAAAACGAAACACTTTTATCCTTCAAGGGGTGGCACAGTGGTAAGCGCTCGACACTGGTTTTATGCCTTGAACTCCCTTCAAGGCAATATGTCGACTGTCGAGCGCCAGCTGCATTTTAAAATGTCTCATTGGTTAGCAGGGTATTGGCGGGGTCCAATAATTTTACCGGTAACAAGTTCTCACAGTTATAAAAGACTTAAAGCTGATTTGTTTGCAACTGAAATAATTAATCATCCCATTAAGTTTTTGCTACCATTGACTTTTGTAGTTAAAAACTTAACTTCATTATTAACTAGTATACGTAAAGATATAGTATTTTTTTTATTCAACCTAAAAAATAACTGGATTTGACTTTATATTTACCTATAACATTGACTTTTCTGCTCACATATTGTAATTCAGACTTGAACCATATCAAAATTAAGACTTTGACCTTGGAAGTCAAACATTCTCTTTCTGCACAGAAAGATTTGACTTCTAAAGTCAACGTTAATTATTTCCATTCTTATTTCATCACAGGCCTTCCCACGGGACTCTCCTTTAGCAGCCGATATGTCAACAGCTATTCTAAAACTATCAGAAAGCGGCAAGCTGCAAAGGATCCATGACAAATGGTTACTGAGAAGCGCGTGCAGCTCACAAGGAACAAGATATGAAGTTGACCGGCTCGGTTTAGCAAGCTTTAAAGGCCTGTTTTTAATATTTGGAATGGCTTGTTTTCTTGCACTTATCATATACCTTGCACTAACAACACGCCAATTTTACAAACACCATCCTGACCTTTCTGAGTCAACCGGGAGAAGCAACCAATCACCGCTTAAAAAGTTCATTTCTTTTGTTGATGAAAAAGAAGAGACAACAAAAGCGCGATCAAAGAGAAAGTATTCAGAAGGAAGTTCAAGCAAGACGTATGCAAGTAGTGCATAGACCGCGAACTATAATGGCAGACCAGGAATACAGGATAGATTTGTCATTGGACACCTCCAAATGATCAAAATGTTGTAATGTTAGTCATATGTGTATCATAGCAAATAACCTTAACTTAGCATATTTAGATTAATCTTAAGTTATATGGTTGATCCAAATCCTAGACATGTTCCATGATCTGACATATTAAGGATCTTCCCGTGCCACACTTCTTGTCTTTGAAACTCCAAAACGTATCGATATATATGTATAAGTTTAACATTAATTGGCATAGATCCCCCCCCCCCCCCCCCCCCCTAATCCTATATACATGCTCTTATGTGATTTTTTTCTTTAAATCAAAATATTTGCCAAACCTACATAGATATTTTTATAGAACAGGCGAATAGCTAACTCACACAACATCTAGATAAAACTCATAAATCTACACTAGTGTTCACCATGTGACCAAAAACCCGTAACCACTTTGGGGAGGAACATGTTACCTAACATTTACTACGTACAGATGAACTCCGTGATCATCCGAATCAACTGACAACTTATTCATCCAGATCCACAGGTTAAAGTTAACTTTATACTTTTACTACACACCTTGATACCGTTATATACTTTTAAGACAAGATTTTATTCTTTATAAATCCTTAATTGAATTCATCTACTAAATGAAGATTTATAATACCTGTCACCCTTGGTCAATCAACTCTAAGATAAACATTTTTATTTTCTATACAAATAACTCTTTAATAGATATATCTTTTAACTAGCTTACTACCCGGGAAAGTCCCGGGGTTGAAAAATCTAATATGAATTAATAAAAAATGATAAAAAGAAGAAAACACACCAGAAGTATTGAAAAGATGAAATTCATTATGTTTTGCGTATTCTCGCAACATTATACTGAGTCTGAATGGTTTAGACCTCTTACTGGTTATTGGTTAAGCACTTGCCCATTTAGAAGTTGTGAAACAGCCCCTAAATCTATTTTCTATTTTGCAAGGCGATAAATGGACGGGTATCTATCCCTAATTGGACCATCTTCCAGCAATGAAACAACCCAGAACAATACATGAATGAAATATATCATACAAAATTGGTTGCTTCAAGAATATTTGATATCATATGTAGTTAAGGGAATAACAAAAAAGACAAAACTTTAGGCATTTTATAACAAAAAAGATGCACACTTTAGGCATATCATATTTCATATGCATACCATAAGTCAACATCAAAGATCCAAGAGCTAATCAGAGTCAACAACCTGACTCCTATGCTTTAACTTTAATGCCATATGCTCATTCTCGAACATCAACCCCTCGTTCTCAAGTCGCGCAGTCTCAAGCTCTCTGTCTTTCTTGTCGCAAAATCTTTGCCATTTAAATCGTCGTTTCTCCATTTCAAAAGCTTTAGTTTCAAGCCCGACTCGTTGTTCACCTAACTGCAACATTCGTTTCTGAATCCACACTTTCTTTTGCAGCCTTGAATTGTTCGGATCTGCAAAGAACTCATTCATCTCATCACGAAAACTGTTATTTCGAGTTTGATCAATCTTGCCCATAGGGAATGCTGGCAAACCCTCCTTTTCCTGGAACAGAATTGCCTTCATACAAATGATCAATAATATATTAATGAATTTAAAAAATTTATAGCAATTACATAAAATTGACAGCCAGCCAACACAACATCAAGAAATCTTTCTTGCCTTCTTCATCCAATGACTCATACACAACTTTCATGCCCTGAGTCGAGATTATCTTTGATATAATGCCAGTAATGCACTCCACCATATTTTTTTAAGCCAAATCTTCACTCATACCATCTTCGGTATACCTTCTAAACAAAGACTCCACAATACCATGCACCGCACCAAGTAAAATACCTAAAATTCACCAAAATTATCAT
This sequence comes from Ambrosia artemisiifolia, assembly GCA_032199755.1. Lineage (NCBI taxonomy): Eukaryota > Viridiplantae > Streptophyta > Magnoliopsida > Asterales > Asteraceae > Ambrosia > Ambrosia artemisiifolia. Next base: position 28,800,253 of record CM063529.1, on the reverse strand, counting down.
ATTGAATACGTAAAGACTATGCTTAGCAAAGTAAAGTAAAAAAAATTAAAAACCTCACCTCGCTACCCGAATATATCACTCTTATACTCCTGCTCAAGTGTAGTGGCAAAAGTAAAAGGTGAACCAAGAGCGACTGACCATTCAAGCGCAACATCTGTGGCTCTTCCATCAACATCCTGCTCACATGCATATCATATTAACCATTAGATATATAAAAAAGTATATAACAATATGTTTAAGACATAAAGAAGTTAACCAACCTGGTGGACAACAAAACTTGCATTGATTCCGGCTCCGTTAATCTCTTTGCCTTGTACATACAGTCTCCTGGCAAATGGACCCATTCCTTTGGGACACACAGCAACCACACTAATGTTCTTGGGGAAATCAAGCCAAGCCGATTGCAGATGACCAAGAAGGAACCCGTGTGAAAGTCCAAGTATGCTGTTTAGCTTCATGTGTGAAAAGATGTTCTCATAGTTATCAGCCTGCAACACAAAAGGGCATTACGGTTAATTCTACTACATGTTAAAAGTAAACAAATGTATATTTATAAACCATACAACGATCAAAACCGTCCGGACCGACTAACCTGAGCGGAATAAGAAATCAAAAGAAGAAAACTAATACGACTTAATAAAAAATCCAATACGACTAATAATGTATATTTTTTATTAGGGTCCCCACACATCAACTAATCCCCCCACATCAATCACCTAATCTTAAATATTTCCAAACTTTTTCCAAACTTTTATAAATCTACCAATTAAACATCTAAACTTGTTTCTAAAATATTTAAACCAAAGAAGCCCCAAACTTTATCTAAAAACAAAATCTGTTTTAGGTTGAGACAATTATCAAAAGCGTAACAACATCACTTTTGTAAAACCATTTATCATAGAGTACGTGATCAACCCCAAAAACTCAATAAAACCATTAAAATATTAAAACGGGTGCGTATGAAACTCATCTTTAACGTTTCCTAAGAATACCATACGAACTCACTATTTGAACACGATGATTCGGCCCCAAAACCGATCCCGAACTACTCGAGCATGACATCCCAGTTATGACCGGTTTTGGCAGCCGTTACCGTCCTTACTATAGTTGTTTAGATAGCTTTTGCAGCCCCAAAACACCTCCTACATACGTATTAAAGGTTCCGATTCGCTGTTGCTCTGTACGTCACAATTCAGCCTCCTAAATAATCCCAAAAACGCACTGGTTGCATGTCATTGTTGCCATGTTCGCTGCTCTTCTTTGGCAGCTATATGTCGCCGTTCATCGTTGTGGATTAGGCATCCATCACCACCCGATTTAGCTGCCACATAACCGTAGCCACTATCAATCGAGTTACCGTCCACCATTGCCGCCCATGTCCTTTCTATCTTTGGTTGGGCACTTGGGCTGTTGTGAGTTCCACTCTCAAATTATGTTTCAGAAGCCCTGATTGATTTGTGCAAACACTTTTCGTCTTTTTGTTTCTTATACTATTTATTTAACCACGACAATGGATTCAAATCATTTGAAATTTAAACAAAACATATAAACTGTTGAGTTGATGCAGAGAAACTGGAAAAATATCATAGTTTCTATAATTAATTCTTAGTATAATCAGAAATATGGTGTCAACAGTTTCTTTCTTCTTAAACTTCTTGATAACATAAACACTACCCATCCATTGAATTAGATACTGATTTTCATAAAACAAATTAGATAGCAGATTGCAAATAAGCTAGCTAATTCTTACCACCAAATAAATCAATATCTCACTGATGTCTATTGATGAATCATGAAATAATGAGCTCACTTTTTACAATTGAACGCCAGAGATGCCTTTGCAAGGCGTTGCTTCTCTGCAACTGTAATGTTTACACTACCAGTGGTAGGGCTGTTGTCCATCTGTATCAATAACAAAATTATGATGAGATATGGCAGGATATTTTGTGCATGACAATTAAAATCATTGCACAACATTTTAGCATAGTAAGTAGAAATATGCAATTGAAAAACATGGTGTAGCGTCCACTAATTTATAAATGTATATAGATAACCGGTGTGTAAGAAAGTGGCAGAAAAGACGGAAAGATGTATAAATTAAAAGATGAACGAATTAAAAGAAAGTTTGGCACATAATGTGAAATTATTAAATCAAGGAGTTCCATTTACAATTGATAATGAACCACATGAAACTCACCATGAAGGAGAGGAGTCCTGTAAGGATACTGCACAAGAAACAAACAAAAAAGAAAATAGTAATAACATTGGAAAATATAAAATATCAATATCTAAAAAGTAAGCATAAGCATAGGATATAGAGCTGTTTCATCAGTTAAATTAGTACTACCTTGAAACCGACCACATTGGGTTCCAGCTTTCTAGATGGACTGGGAAAAATAGATAACACTATTACTCAAGAGTAGAAATCCTTACATAAATGTAAGTTTAATCTTTCAAAAAGAACTCAAAGACTTACAATCACTCATGTGGAACATTTTTTTTCAACTTACTTATCACTTTTTACTTCCATCCGCATGGTTATAGCCACTTCAAAATGCTCCTGGATTATATACAAAAACATATATAAAACTGTATAAGAACAATGATATAAAATATATGTTATCGGCATTTAATCGAACACCTGGTATGCCCAAAAGGCACCAGCAATAAACTGTTTAGAAAACAAATTAAGAGTACCCCAAATAACAACTTGTATGATGTATACATCAAATCAAATAACACTATATCTACGAAGAGAAAATGAGATAATACGAACCAAATATAGAGCTTAAAACCTAAAAAAAGCTTTCCTGTGGGTCTGGTCTCGGGTGAAGGGGAGGGAGGAGGAGGAACACCGACATTAGGTTGTGATTGATTGTAAGTGGTGGCTGTGATGTTATAATAATTAGGGTTTAAAATATGAAGAAGGTATATAGCTTCTGTTCTTATTTCCTGCCAGACCATTCTGAGTTTTTGAATTAAAACAGTTTCAAATGACTCTAATTGACGACCAAAACAATGATGGTTATCAAAACTTGGTGATTTGGGGTTAAGGCGCGCGAATAAAGAATCGAATGATGATGATTCTTTGTGGGTTTCATGTATAAACCATGAATTAAGAGCAGGAAAGGTGAGTAGGAGGAGAAGAGTGAAGGGGCGGATGAAGGAGATTTAGGGTTTAGAAAAATATAATGGGAAGAGAGAGACGGGGAACAAATAGGGTTTTAATAAAAAAACGAAAAAAAATCAAAAACACTAAAAACATCAAAACTTTTACATTAAGATGCCACGTGGCGATTTCAAGAGGGGATTGAATGAACCAATGGACGCCACGTCAGCAAAAGGGCTTTCTTTTATATATATACTAGATTATACCCCGGGAGCATCCCGGGGTTGGAAAATCTAATACGAAGTGTCAAAAAGAAATATATGATTCATGCAGCGTAAACTGCTCATACAGATGTGGAAAGCTTGTTAACCGGTAGGGAAACGTCCAAGACAACAACTTATAGATTGCATAGGGTGGACACTCAAGACAATAACTTGCACCTCGAGAATGGTCCCCTGCCTTCAACTTCGGCACTAAGGTTGTTCATAGACCCGAATTCGAAGCCATGACTACCTGAACCTATTAGTTGTATATATAGTTACTAATCATAAGCATATGAGACATAGCATTTTACAAACTAAACAAAAGATCAGGATTGCGATTGAACAAAACAATTCAAATATCTTAATATGTTTTACAACAAAACCAATCGAGTGATTACTGATTACCTACAGTAATTACAAATAACTTGGTTAATGGTGAAATAAAGAGAGACGTACAAATTAGTTTAGCCACCAACATAGAGGCAAATCTATTTCCAGTTCTCCAATCTCCACTACCACCATGTCGAAATCCACCACCATCTCTGTTGTATCCCACCCACCACCACCACCACCATCATCCACCTTATCTTCTTCCACAACCTTTTGCCTCTTTTCAAGCCTCACTCTACCTTCAAAGCATCTAGATGCACTTTCATTTACAAAATACAAACACAAAACTAACACATTAATTAACTAAAAAAAGAAAAAGAACCTGATGTAGGACACCTCCAAGCTTGAGAGTTTGATTAGTCATGTTTGAGAACATAAACCCTAATAGGAATCCGTGGCCCTATAAATCAAGCAAATGATTCTCCATACACAATGTAATACATACCACTATATTAGATATTCACATTATCCCCAAACATACACAATACAACGAAAATACAAAACAGACTAACAACCAAATTCATAAAACCCTAACTATTCATCCGTATAAAATTAAACAAAACGAAAAACAAATTTCCGACAACAATAATAACCGCTACATTACGCAACGCGATTAAAAGCTAAAAATCAAACAAATGACTAAAAACACGATTAAAAGAACGGAACCATTAACTTTCTGTAATTCTTCTTTGTCCATTATTATTATTATTAACACACGGAGATGAACGATGCCTTTGTTACTAATTGAGAGATGATAATATGATTGGAAAGGAAAAGAATTTGGGACACTTGCAGAGTCAAAAGTAGTTTTGGTTTTGGGAAGATCTCAAGAACGCAACTGGATCACCTACACGGGAGAAGAATTAGTTTGCGCGTTAACTAATCAAATATCTTAAGTATGATTAAAAAAAAGTGATAAACTAAATGTCGTATAGACCATGTTAAGTTACTGCAGAATACATTATGCTCATAATCCCACTCCTAATGTACTTTCCTAATAACATCATATGTCAAACCACTTTACAAACATTCGAAGATAACATAACATAACAATATCAAGATCATTAATTTTGTAAAGACCATAAATTAAATAATTAATTTATTTTGTTTTTGTCAATAATAGTCGAAGAAAGTTATCCTCGTGGGTACTATTACTGAAATATCAAAAGAAATGTCATGGTACTACAGAGGTTGCAACTATTGTAATAGTAAAGTGGAATAGGATTCAAAAGCTCGCTTGAAAGCGAACATGTAAAAATGACAGTGACTATGCCTATCAAGTATCAATCTCACTCACACATCTAAAAGTTCCCAGTAACTTTCACCCCACCTTAACTCCCCTATTGGCCTTCGGATCATACGAGTAAGCCTTTATAATATCAGCTTATTAACTTGTTTTCACGTCACCGTCAAAAACTTACCACCCAAACATTCCACATCAAAAATTCCAGTCAAGCACACATCCCACAAAAACACAAATTAGGTCAAGTCTCCACCACACCCATATAATCATACTTCCCTATCAGTCATAGTATCATGAAAAAATAATAATAAAAATAAATAATAATAATAATAATAATAATAACTTTACATAATTACAGTATTATCCCTACCAGCCAAAACATTACATTTGCAAACTCACTTCATAATCATATCTAACAATATGTTACAATATGTAGAAATTAATAACTTAATCAAACATAAAAAAGTAATCACAAATCGTTATTATATGCCGATCAAAAACTACTGAAAGTTAAAATGTTGATATCGTACATAAGATCCAACCGATACGTATAGTTATTAACAATTCTGAATGTGTATAATTGGAACATCGATCGAATTAATAACAGAGAAACACGGAGACAATTAGAATAGATGAGAAGATTCGAACCTGTTGCAGCAATAGACGTTCGATTTAGAGGAATATAAGTTATGCAATCGATTCTTAGGGCATATTATTACCGTTAACACGAATGTTGGCTGATTTCGATGCATTTGATTCCCTGTGACCGTAGAAGCGGAGATAGAGATAGGCATATGGAAGATGATAGAACTGATCGCAGGGGCAGAGATCGTGACGGCAGGGACGATGAAGTGGAGGAGGTTAGGGTTACGGCGATAACAAAGTGACAGAGAATAGAAAAGAATGAAGAGGAAGGTTAGGAAGAGGCAGGGTTTGATGATTAAGGTTTTTTTTAACTTAAATACCAATTGCCATGTGGGATGACACATGGCACACTCAAAGGGGGGAATGCCTCCTTGAATGCCATGTCATCAAAATGGCTTTCTTTTATTATATATATAGATATATATAGATTTATCTTTGTTATTATAATTTATTTTTTCTTTGAAACTGCGATTAATAATTTTAGGAAAAGATCATAATTTAATTTAAATAGTTGTAGGTTTATGCCACTCCATTCGTAACTTCCAACGTTTGTGTATAAAGTGACCAACAAAAGATTTGATTTATCTTTATAAACAAACATAACAAATTCCGTTGTAGTCTAGTTGGTTAGGATACTCGGCTCTCACCCGAGAGACCCGGGTTCAAGTCCCGGCAACGGAAATTGTTTTTTCAATATTTTAGGATTTTACCTATTTTAATAAAGAACTATATTTCTATAATATTTTTTATGTTAGAATATGTTTATCATCAAAAAACAACATGAATAACCGGTTGGATAATGATATATGAGATTACCGTGTCAACCACTAACCAGTTTGGATTACATCAAAACATGTGAAAATGAAAATTTAAGATGAACAACATTTTTGTCTTGGGTTTTAGTCAAGTCTTTGGCTTCGTTTCAATATAATAAGAATCTACGTAAAAATTAAAAATGTCAATAATCGGTATATGCATTCAATGATAGAAAACCTGGAGATCTCGGGTTTATTTCTTGAGTCAGATAGGTTTTATCGGTATTTTTACAGTCGTGTTTCCGAACGGATGGGTTACCAGGTTTTCCTCAGAATTAGTATTTGACAACCCGGGTTACTCTGAAGTACTCGATTTGTGGAAAGGGTGTCCGAAAGTGCTCGGTTTTGATTTGTTGGCAATAAAAAAAAACTTAAAAAATATAAATCAATAAAAGGTTGTTTATATAAGACCTTTTCATATTTCCAAAAACATCTTTAAATTACATTTATCTATACTACATTATAAAAAAAAGGAGGCATAGACAAATATGTCCAAATTGTTCAAAGTTAAAATGGCATACCAATGGTTTCTTTATAATTTCATAAATTTTATCATTTTTCTTCCCTAAATGCCCATATAATATAATCAACTTTTATATGAAAATGGAACTCATCCAAACTAAATAAAGACACGGGATAACAATATTTTTGAACAAATTTCATATATTGGCGATAAAAGATAATAATTTATGTTACCACAATGAATAATCTATCTCAGCTAAACTTGTATGAGTTTAAAACTTTGTCATACTAATACTTATATTATAAACCATTTTCATATATATGCGTCTACTCAGCGGCAAAGTGGACGGGATGGTTGGGCTCACTGACTACATTGGGCAATTTTTTAGCTGCTGGGTTGGACTGGGCAATTCTATTACAAACTTACAAATTACAACTTTTAATTTCTAAATGGAGAGTGACCTTCATATGATAGTGTATACAATATCATATTATTACTACATAATTTTGTCATGTAAATGAACTTTATCAATTAGCAAGGTGTCTTCAATGGCACGATTATGTAGATATGCAATGATTGGACAGCTTACACAAGAGTGATGTTTATGTTCATATTGATCTGTTACATTAACATACCTTTGGTTTATTAAGATTTGTTCAATAATGAGTACATGGTTTTTGTGGTGAATTGCAATCAGTTGTAAGTGGCGGTGGAAATTTCTTTTCTTTTCTTTCTATGAATACTTATTAAAATATAGGGTGCACATTTCTATTCTTTTTTCATAACTTACGACAAAAACCCTAAATATCAGAATATTGTATTACAACCCATTTGTATATACCGCTGCAACGCGCGGTTTAACCTGCTAGTTCATATCAAAATTTAGAATGTAATGATTAAGATCATGATAATAAATCTTAAAAATACCATAAACCAAAATGTCGTTTAACAATAAAAACAAAACTAGTGGACCATACTTGATGCTACAGCCGAGAAACACCGGATAAAACCCTTTGTCAGTTACAAACCTCCATGTGCCCCTCCAGCTAATATCCCTCACTCCCTAGTCCCCACACACACAGATAACATAAACAATCACACAATTCACACACACAAACACACATAGTCTTCATCTCCTTCGAAACATAATCTCACACACATAGACAACAAACCATGACTCGTTCAACTAGATTCTTATCATCAAACACTACATCATCCTCTTCACTTGACCAGCCAGTAGCCCAACCACCAGAAGCTGTAGCCGTAGAGTCCGACTTCGTCGTCATCTTAGCCGCTCTCTTATGCGCTTTAATTTGCGTACTCGGTTTATTCTCAGTTGCTCGCTGCGCCTGGCTCCGCCGCGGGTCCACCAACACCCGCGGAAACCAGAGCCAGCCCGCAGCGAACAAAGGAATAAAAAAGAAAGTAATAGAAACTCTTCCAAAGATTGTTTATAAAAAAGAGGACAAGGGCAAAACCACATGGCATAATAATGATAATAATAATAATAATATTAATATTAATATAATATCGTTGGCGGACTGTGCAATATGTTTGGCGGAGTATACCGAAGGAGACGAGATCCGTGTGTTGCCACAGTGTGGACACGGGTTCCATGTTGAATGTATTGACACGTGGCTTAATTCGCATTCGTCGTGTCCGTCGTGTAGACAGGTTTTAGCGATGTCAAGGTGCCGAAAGTGTGGTGAGTTTCCCGCGGTTTTCGCAGGAGAAAGTTCCACGTCCGTGGAACGTAAAGGCGAACGACAACGACAACAACAAGGACAGGATAATAATAATAATAATGGGTCGTGTTCGAGTGATTATTTACCGTGAATGAGTGAAGTATGTAAAAGATGTTCAATTGAATGGTGAATTTGTCTTGTAGCTGTTTGTAAAGAGGTGAATAGTGAGCACTTTAATTAGTGGCAGGCAGGCAGGCATGCTTGAAAGTTTAAAAGCATCGATCTGGTACAGTATTTAGATATATGTTTATAATCGTTTGCGTTATTGTTCTAAAATAGAATCTGATGATCTGTTTTGATATGATATGAAAAGTAATTGCGGCTTAGCTTATTGTTCGTTTAGTTGTTACATTATTTATTGTAATCATAGTCGACCATCTTAAACTCAAACAAATAATAGAAGTGAAAATCAAACTTGACAATGGTATGGGGAACTTGATTTGAGTCTTCAAACTAGGGGTTGTGCACAAGGTTTAGCGACTCGAGAGCTACTTGGGATCGAATCGGTAAAAAGTTCAAACGAGCTGAGTCTTAACGAGCCTGAGCCAAAAACCGAGTTTGGGTCTAAAATATGGCTCGTTTAGTTATCCAGTCCGAGCTCGAGCTTTACATACAAAGCTCGTTTTAGCGAGCCAAAACAAATGTTATATTATTTCTTATTAATAATCATTGTGTATTTACACAATATTTATCATTAATAGGTTTCCATTTATATCTTGTTAGTAGTTAATGTGTTCACTAATTCAAGGGATTTGTAATTGTTATATCTCATTAGTACTTATCACTTATGTATGGAATTTTTTCTATTTTAACATACTTAATTCTAATTATTTAGTGAATCGAGCTTTTTCTCGTTTAAACTATTGAAGCGAGCTCAAGCCAAGGATTTAGTTCATTTAAAATTGTTTTCAAATTACCTCGAGCCAAGCTCGAGCTTTTAAGTTTTACTTTTAAGTCGAGCTCGAGCTCAAAATAGTAAGCTCGAACCAAACTGAGCCGAGCTTGACCTAGTCGGGCTTGGGCTCGGCTTGGCTCGTTTAAACCCATACTTCAAACTCATCTAAGTTCAGATTTGGCTGAGGGAAATGAATTGTAATGCAACCTGTTGAATTCTCTTGCGTGCATTGTGAAGGGAAAGTGGTTTGTTTTGATTTGGCAACTACTCTTGATATAACAATTCAAATAGCAAACCTAAAAAAAACAATTTCCTGATTGCTTAACAGAATATCAATACATGTTATACAGCGATTAAAAACTATAAAGTTGGGTACCGTTGTACCATTTTCGGTACTACCGATATCGGTACTAATGTTGCTCGGTGGAATCAATTTGGTCCACCAACGCAGTGGCTCGGTACCGAGACTAAATATAACTTATGATACAAAAGAAAAAACTTTATTTTGAATGCAACTCTATTTTGAACAAAACTTATATCCGAACGTTAAGAAAAAAAGATTAGTTAGAACAATGTATTAAGTTATTTTTTAAGTGAATAAAGTTATTGGAGACATTCGACTTAATTAGGTTAAAAGCAACGCTATGGATAAATAACCGGATTGACAAGCCTACATGAAAACTAACTTTTATAGTGCGTTTGGTTTGCGGAATGGTTTGGAATTGAAATTTGTGTAAGAATTGGAATTAGAAAGAATTTGATTTAGAATTTAAACATTTCAATAGGAATTAGAAGTTGTTAGGATTGGAATCCCAATTTCATTATTATTATGTTTAGTTGGTAAATAAATTAGAATATATCACCCGCGCCCCACCACCCACACCCTATTATTGCTGACCCAAATCGGGTAGCCTCGTCGGCCCCAACAACCCGCTTTGACCGCAACCATCTTCACCGACCCGCCGACTTGAACAGAACTCGGTCAGGTCAAAACGGTACATGTCAAGACGGTTCTGGTCAAAAACGGTGCGGATTAAAACGGTATGGGTTGGTTCAGGTCGAATCAGTACGGGTTGGTATGGGTTGAAACGATTCAGGTCAAAATGGTGTAGGTCGAGACGGTATGGATCAACGTTATACAGGTCAAACTGACGTAAATTGATCAATAATTCCAATGATCAAATATTGGAAGGATTATTTCATTACCAAATCTCAGTTTCAATTCTTTTGTCAATCAAACACATCATGATTGGAATTGAAATTCCAATTCCAACAAATTCTATGAACCAAACACCTTAAGAGTTAGAACTCAAATTCCAATTATAATTCAAGTGAACCAAACACACCTTATACTCTTTTACAATTAGCATGCTATTTATTATTAAAAAAAATGTTATATCTTTGTAGTTGTTATGTATTGACTTTAATAGGGATGACAATGGGTCGAGTTTGGGTCGGGTATTAGTAATCTCATACCCATGCCGGTTATAAAATCATGTTTCATGCCCGACTTAATACCCGTCAGGGATTGGGTATACCCGTTAGTTTGTTAAAAGATACTCATTGAGTCATTGGGATTTTCAAATACATTTTCTTTACAGTTATGATTGTTATATAATTTATATACTACTATTATACACTAAAATATACATTACATATATATATATATATATATATAAGTTTTATCGTAAAATAATTATAACTTTATAATTTTAAAGTAGTTTTATGAATATACCTCACAACATACAAAATTATCAAATTCATATTTCATATATATATATATATATAAAAGTTTTATCGTAAAATAATTATAACTTTATAATTTTTAAGTAGTTTTATGAATATACCTCACAACATACAAAATTATCAAATTCATATATCAAAAGAAAATATATTTTTCACATAATGAACCTACAAAAATAATCACTAAAATAAAAGTATATATAAAAGAATTCATGGGTATATGATCGGGTATATATCTCAGGTAAACGGGTATATGGTTTCGGGTAATCGGGGTCTGGTATCACCTAATCCCATACTCAACCCAAACCCGTTAAAAAATTTAAAACTAATCCCAAACCTGGCCCAGTACCCGTCGGGTTTCAAATACACACGTCCTTTTCCTCACCACTCTTTCAACAGCTTTTTTCAAATTATTAATTAGTTTTAACTATTTGATATTTATATTGGAGATTTAATCACTTTTAGCTTTTCAATAAACCTAACACTTATCCTTTTCCTCACCACTCTTTCTTTACTAGTTTTATCATATTCTTCATGGCTGCAAAACGATAGTCATCACCCTGGGCTTTTTGGTACTTACATTCGGAGTTTAGTCCTATCTACCAGACCTCTTTCATTGAGGGTTATATATCATTTCTAGTCCGTCGACGAGGTAAACTAGATCTGTTCATAGACCATGCTACAAAACAAATCTGTGTCGTGAAGGCTTGAAACCGATCCAACCTTAAACCCCAGTTACCGGTTTAGCCGAAAAACCCTTGAAAACCCGGTGGGTCAAATGAAAAACGATCGAATCCTACTGGCCGAACCGGTGTTGACTCCGATCCCCGGTTGAATCGGTCCGACAGGCCGGTCTGATCTAATTTTGAAAACCTTAGTACTTAAATACCATGTGGAAACAATTAAATCAAATTCTTCAATTGCCTTCTTGTGTCTGTGATGCCTTTAGAGATTTTAATAATCATTCAAACATGATTAAACTGATACAATTTCTAATGAGACTAGATGGTGTGTATCAAAGGCTTCTTTGCTAATCAAATCTAAACTTCCTACTATAAAGGAGGCTTTTGCTATAGTTTATAGAGAGGAATCTCATAGAAACTATAGCAATAAATCCAGCATTAAACCAAATTAGACTGTGAATTTTTTGTCTAAAGCTAATCAAGGTGGTGAAGTTTTTGGAAATAAGAGGTTTAATAAGGGTCCAAACCAGTCTTTAATATGCACAAATCTACTGTAGGTCATATTAAGATAGCTTTTAAGTTGCTTAGGTACCTAAATTCAGCCCCAGGTAAGGAAACTAGAAGATCAGTTACTAGGTATTGTGTATACCCGGATGAGTGTTTGGTTACCTAGAAAAGTAAAAAAGCAGTCCATAGTGTCGCGGTCCTCTGTAGAAGCAGAATACCGTGCTATGTGTGTTGCTGTGTGTGAGGTCATATGGATAAAAAAAAACTGTTATCAGAACTGGATATTGAAGTTGATATTCCAGTTAGTCTTTTTTGTGACAGTTCTGCTGCCATTTCTATTGCAGCAAATACTGTTTTCTTTGACAAAACTAAACAATTTTCTCTTGATCTTTTTTCCTTAAAGAACAAATCTTAAAAGGAGTTATTAAAACTTGTAACATTGATCCTAAAAATCAACTTGCAAATGTGTTTATAAAAGGTTTGTTAACTGTTGATCATCAAAGGATTTGCGATCTTATTAAAATGTTTGATCCCTACCAAAAAATAAAATTAAACGGGGGTGTTAAAAATATAACATGCTTATATTTTATGAGTAAAGATCTTCTACAAAGTGTTTTTTTTTTGTAAGAACTGTGAGAATCAAAGGAGATATTTTTTTTATTTTTTTATTTTTGAAATTTTTTTTCCCATATTGTTAAACATGTATTATAGTATTGAAAACTAAAAAAAAACTAAAACTTTTTTTTGATGTAGAGTAATTACGTGTAGAGTAATTACATAATTACTCTAGTGTAAACTAATATATTTACTTTAATGACGTAATTACACTAAAAAAAATTTTTTTTATTTTTCTGTATTATTCATCTAGAAAGTATGTTTAAGCACATGGGAAAAAAAATTCTAAAAAAAATAAAAATTTTTTACCTCCTTTGATTCTCACAGTTCTTACCAAAAAAAACACTTTGTATTTGATCTTTACTTTATATTTTATAATATCAATTTTATTTTTATTTTCTTCTCTATAATATTTTGCATGAGTATTTCAGGTTTGGGCTCTTGTCTTGGGCTGATGAAACTTACGGCTGCTGGGTTCTAGTTGATGTTGTGAGCTAGCCCAAGTCCAGTTCGTGTAAGAGTCCAGGTTTGTGCTGATATGGCGATCCATGTGCTCGTGTGTTTATATCCCTTGTGTTGTGATTAGGTTATCTAGTTAATAACCTTGTTGAGGGTTTTGAGAGTTGTAGTGATGTCTCTGTGTATGTGTGTTTGTACGATTAGGGTTTTGACACTTTGGGTTGGGTTCTGAATGATATTTGATTTTATTAGTTAAATCCATGTTTGTTGACAGTATATATTGGTTGTTTTGTTAGCAAGAGTTAAACGTAAGGAAAAGATAAGGAAACAAACAAGCATAGTGATTTAAGTGTGTTTTTGACAGCTGAACTAAACACAAGTGACGAAGATGGCAGACTAAAAATCAATTAATATAAGGACTTTCCATGTGTGAGAAAACAACAATAGCTCGTTTCAAGTTCCACGATTGGCATCAATGAATACGTGGACTATCTTGATGGAGTCAGTATTGGGTGCTCAAGGACTTTGGGAGGTGGTTTATCCAGTAATCGATGATGTCATGGACAAAAAGAAAAGCAAAGTTGCTAGGGCGATTCTTTTCCGGGAGCCACCGAAAGACATATTTTTACAAGCTGCAAAACATCTAAAAGCGAATGTATATGGGAGGCTTTACAGGTAAGATTTCCTTGTGCTGAAAAGGTTAAAAATGCTTGATTGGCTACATTAAGAAGGGAATGCGAGTAGCTTCAAATGAAAGAGATAGATTCTATAGAAGATTTTGCTGTAAAGTTAAGTGGATTTGTTTCAAAATTTATTTGTCTTGGGTCAAGTTTTGATGATGAAGTGATAGTTTGAAAGTTGTTGGATTCTGTACCAAAGAAGTATCTCAAATTGTTGCTTCTATTAAGCAATATTCAGATCTCCAGAGTATGTCATTTGAAGAAGCAATAGGTAGGTTCATTGCCTATGAGGAACGCAATAAAGAGCAAGACCAAGTGGAAGATAACGGTCAAAGTAAGTTATTGTTATCTAAAACTGATGGTCAAAGTTCTAAAACAAGTGGACAAGACACTAAACGATGGTCAAGAAAAGGATGAAGAACCCGGATGCAAGTGTTGTGGACGAGGGTGGTCAAGCCAAATTATTGTGCTTGGGGTCTGGGTCGAGGAGGACGATTCCAAAGAGTTAAAAGGTTTATCATATGTTATAATTGTCATGAAATTGGTCATTATGCAAATGAGTATCCAAAGAAGGAGTCAAAAAAGAAGTAGCAAACTTGCTGAAGAGCATGATCCGATGCTATTTTGAATAATAACATGTTCATATCAAGATTAAAGGGGTGAATGAAGGATTACTCTTGATATAGGAAGGAGTTAATTGGATGAGGATCGTTGGATAACTTGGCCATCAAGTAATCTTTACATAGGTAGAGATAATTATTAGTTTGAGTTAATATGTTTATATAGCTATTTTATTAATTTTTAATTAAGTTTAGAGTTAGTATTGGTTTAGTAAAGCCAATGACCTCCTCCCCAGCTGGGGAGAGGTGGGAGGGTTTACCTCTTCGGAGGGTTCCCGCCCGGGCTTGGTCTTGAGTTCGAATCCTGCACACCACGAAAAAATTTCCTGTAACGGTTTGAGATAACTTCAAAGTGGACACCGGTGCGTGGGTAGTGATTCGAACTTGGGTCGAAGGGTTGTCTGTCGATTGGTTCCACCGCTGAAGCACACCTTCCAAAAAAAAAGTATTGGTTTAGTAAAGCTTGTTTGTCAAGTAATTAGTTTAGTATAAATAGATAGGGTAAGGTTATGTAATTCCCTAGATGTTTTGCTTTGTTCTTTATCGATATAGAAAAGAGTCTCGAGGAGTTCTCAAAAGATCGTTGTGTTGCTGCATTTTTTATTCGATTGTTCCAACATGGTAGCCTCTGGCGAGGTCCAAGAGGCCGAGCCCTTCACTGGGGTCGAGCTTTGAAAATTTTGTTTTGACACATACCATTATCTTCGGATTTTTATATCAAAAAATATGGTGTCAAAATTGGGCAGATTTTATTTAAAAATTTAAATTCAAAAGTAAATCACCAACAGGCAGTTTCTGAACCCATTCTTGGAGAAGCACAAATTCATCATTTGGTCAATTATGTTGGCTCACGAATTCACTCTTAAATTACATACAAAATTCTTATTCTTAAAATCTAAGTTGTATTCAATTGGATATTTTGGGCAACATCGAAATAATTCAGAAAATGACTATACACCATCCGCTGAATCTCTATTTTCAAACAATTTTCATCTAGGGTTTGTTACAGATTTCGTCAATATGATTAACTAATGCTTAAATTTCAGAAACATTTTATCCATAGTATTAAAGAAGAAAATGTGAGAATTCGCTAATGTTTTCATTTTACGTTCCTTTTCCTTTTCTATCCTTTCATCTTTACTTTACTTGCTTTTTATATGTTTCTTTTTATCACTTTTATTACAAACACTTATCTAAAAAATTTCCATTAAAGATTTTTCTTTTATTACATATTTTCATCTGAATTTTATTATATATTTTATAAATAGTAGATTACACGTTTGCTAATTACAATAAAGACGATTACACGTTATACAAAATGCCTATCTACTAAGCTATTCTATCTAATAAGTTGTTATCATAGTGAAATGCACCAACAAGGATCAAATACACATTGAAAGAAAAATAGGAAGTCGTACGAATAGTATCAAACGAACTCCGATGGAACTCATACAACAACATTGGAACCGTCTCATTGAACCATACGATCTTACGTTTTAGGTTTTTGCTTTTTTGGATTTTTAGCTTGTAATTTTTAGAATTTACGTTATATCATTGTTTATTTTGTGTAGCATTGTGTCTTTTTCTTATTTTCATCATTGTCACACTGTGTCATTTTTGCTATTCATTGTGTCTTTTTTCTTCAGTATTATGTTATAATTTTTGGCATTGTGTTATATTTTGTGGCTCATCATAGCATATTTCGTGATCTATTGTGTTTTTTTGACTTTTGTATCCTTCTTACCCTTCTAATTTTTGTTACAATGTGTAGAATAACTTAAGTCTAGTTTTATAAAATAAAAGTGGTTAAAAAATAAAGAATGTTGAAAATTGCATGTTGTATCTTTCAATAACAAGGACAAAATAGTTATTTTGTTAATTAGTGGAAAAGACGAAATCCGTAACAAACACTAAACGAAAAGGAAAATTTGTTTAGTTAAGAAAGACAAATCGAATTGGGAAATTATTTTGTTATAGTTATAAAATATATATCATATATATATAGATATATATATATATATAGAGTAAAGATCAAATACAAATAGTTTTTTGGTAAGAACTGTGAGAATCAAATGGGGTAAAAAAAATTTATTTTTTTTTTAGAATTTTTTTTCCCATGTGCTTAAACATTCTTTCTAGATAAATAATATAAAAAAAAATTTTTAGTGTAATTACATCATTAAGGTAAATACATTAGTTTACACTAGAGTAATTATGTAATTACTCTACACGTAATTAATCTACACCAAATTTTTTTTTTTTAGTTTTCAATACTATAATACATGTTTAACAATATAGGAAAAACAAATTTTGAAAAAAAAAATACCCTCCTTTGATTCTCACAGTTCTTACCAAAAAAACTATTTGTACCGGATCTTTCCCATATATATATATATATATATATATATATATATATATATATATATATATATATATATATATATATAAATTATTAATGAAACTGATTTCATATTTTGTCTTACATATACCAACAAAAAGAATTAAGAAAATTGAAGAGGATGGAGTAGTTTTAAAGTTGGGTTATTCTTTTTATCAACTTTGTGTATGAAATACCTAGACCTCATATTCTTCATATATATCATTCAGTGGGTATAGCTTAATGTTCTCCGGTATCAAATTTTTGAGGTATACTTTATACCCGACCCTTTGAAGCGTGCACTTTAAAGATACTAATATATTTTATTTCAAACAATTGTTGCATACCTATTAGTTACAAGGTGGGGCATGCTATATTTTAAAGTCTAAAAGAATACTCAACTTCGAGGTCTTTTCCGTATCATATAACAATCATCCTTTATTCGGCACACTATAACCCCAAATTA
This sequence comes from Ambrosia artemisiifolia, assembly GCA_032199755.1. Classification (NCBI taxonomy): domain Eukaryota; kingdom Viridiplantae; phylum Streptophyta; class Magnoliopsida; order Asterales; family Asteraceae; genus Ambrosia; species Ambrosia artemisiifolia. Next base: position 28,782,535 of record CM063529.1, on the reverse strand, counting down.
TTGATTATTAGTGGAGTTAAAAAAAATTGTAATGTATTTAGGGGGTGACGTAAGATGTACCTTTACTGATGGTTGCAAAATTTGCAGGCGTTCTCAGATCGGTAGGATGGGGATTTACGAGTACCTGGGCTAAGTGGAGAATACTCGGTGAGTACGTGGTAACTGGTAAGTAGTCGGACATAATAAATTATAAAAAAATATATTTTGGGAAATTACATATTTTTCAAATATTTTACTAAATTTATAAAAAAAAAATCGTTAATATCAACATAAATGAAAAAGACACATATTTAAATAATAAAGAATTTTAAAATTTGATATTTATTCTTTTATATTATATACATAAAACTTAAGTTTTATTATTTGTTAAGTCAAATTTGGCCCGAGTTGACCATTTAATCCAATTCTAGTAGAGGTTGACCGCTTTTGATCGATTCAAAGTAATTAGGCGGAGTTAAAAAAATCGTATCAGCATCATACTTTGTAGCAATTACTTGGCCGCCCGACTTTGCTTTACAACATTGCCTACATTTATTTTATTTTTACCAAGTGTATCATCTGCTATCAAGTTTTACGGTAGTACAATTCAAATATTTTTTTTTATTCTGTCATTTGATTGTCTTTCAATTATTTGAAAAAAAAAGAGAGAGAGAGAGTTTATCAAGTTTTTGTACTATTTTCTAAATTTTTAAGTGAAAGTTTTCAACATTTTTTAAAAAAAAATTGAATCGTTGTTAATAAATATTTTTCAAAAATTAAGTACAGGTTATTACAATGTTTTGAAAGAGCCACAGTCGTATATAAAATCTGTAAACCTCATGTGCACTCATTTTCCGGATATCTTATTTCCTATTAAGACAAAGGATTTGGACCCGTTTATAAAAAGTAAAAAGTGAAAATATTCTTAACATTAATAAAGCATCCTACTAGCTTTTTATTAGAATTTCCTTTTCTTTTAATTTTGAACACTGAAGATAAGATTCTTATACCATCTCCAACTCATGGTCACCAGTCCAACCCCTACCCGGTGCCACCTTGACCTCATCTTGCCCGTCCATCCTCCCCTTCCCCTACAACGGGCACTCCAGCTCATGGTCCATCTCCCCTCTAACAATCTCCGTCTCTTTTCTCCAAAGGCATGCCCTTTACTACAGGCGGCTCCCCTCTCTCTTTCTTCCGCTTCACCGTCCATGATAGTTCACATCAAAGAAGACTGCTACGGGCGGCCGGAGCACAGGCGCTTTAACATTTGTCCATCTCAACTTCAATTATTTGTTTGTGTTATAGTCATATTTTTAACGTACAAACTATTGTTTATTTAGTTCTATAAAAATAACACAGTTTTTTTTAGTTATGACTTATAAATTATTTAAATTTGTTAGTTTTTGCAAATATCTATATATATATATAAAACAAAGCCCTTTTGCTGACGTGGCGTTCAATGGTGCATTCAACCTCCCCTTGATAGTGCCACGTGGCATCCTAATTGAAAGTTTTTAGTGTTTTTTAATTAGTTTGGTTTTTAATAAAAAAAAAGGAAAACCTTTAAACCCTAAAATTATATCCGCCTCTTTTCATTCTCATTCCCAAACCCTAGCTCTCCTCCTCTCTCTTCTTCTCTCTAAACACCGTCAGCCACCACCACCTCACAGCCATCACCCACCACCTGAGCGCGCCTTCTTCTTCCTCCCTCTTCCGTTGGCCACAACCCTAACCATCTAGGGTTCCGCTACACACTCATCCCACAGTCGCCGCCACCCTATTTGCTGTTAGGGCTTCGGCCTTCAAACCAGTACCCATACAAGCTGACGCATGTACTACTGCCATTGTTCTAAGCCCAGGTTAGGGTTTTCCGGTCGCTTCAGTACCGGTGGGTTTCTCTCTAATAACTCCATCTCTCATCGATAACCTAAACTTTACTAACCTCAAGACAAAGTAGATACGTTGCGGCAGAGATGCTTAAGATGTGAGTTTTCCAAATGAAACCAACTCCTATTTATATTTCATTCTCTTTAGGTTGTAATATGTCGGCGATTCTTCCAATTTCATCTTCAGGTACTTTTTCTTTTTAATTTATGTATATTCTCATCTCATGTTTCAATTGAGATCTTCATGTTCTTATTTGCAATTTCTTATTATTAGATTAATCTCAAATTAGTTACATACAATTGTATTTTAAGGAAAAGTAATTTTATTGGTTAATAAATCAAGGTTTGCTTCCTAAGAACTACATCAATTTGTTTCCCTTGATTTTCAGTGGGTACTCTGTTTCAACCGATGGTTTGCTTCTTAAAATGATTACTTATTTGAATAATTAGATCACATTTTATATGTTAGTATTTGACTTATTGACTATTGTGCATACAGCAGGCCACAACAAGTAGGTTTGTTTTGAAGTTTTCCGCTATTGAAATTTATAATGAGACGGTCGTGGATCTCTTGAACCGTGATTCTGGTCCCTTTCGTCTCTTGGATGATCCCGAGGTGAATTAACAACTTCATCATGGCGCGCAGATGCTATGTTTGGGTTTCCGTTTTTATTTAATTTTTGTTTTGTTTGAGTCTAGAAAGGTACAGTCGTGGAGAAGCTGACAGAGGAGGTCATTAAAAATAGTCAACATTTTAGGTGCTTAATTGCTACTTGTGATGGTAATCAATCGCCACCTTCATTTGTAACTCATGATTCTCGCTTGATATCGGATGGCGATTAATCACTTACACCTGCTTTTGTTTTCAGATCAGAGACAAGTAGGTGAAACTTCTTTGAATGTCGCAGCTCAAGATCACATCAAGATAACCAGACTGGTAATCTTAACATCGGACAGCTTTTGCTTTTTTTTTTGTGTGTGTAGATGCATCTTGACATTTTGTTGTGATTACAAAATACAACTAATTTAATCCCATCAGGCTGCAGTGATGATAAGTCAATATTGTTAATGATGATCAAGAATAAAAAAGTTCCATTGTTAATTTTTAGTCTGAAAGTTGTTAGTGATTTGATTTGTGTATCTATTGTAGTTTTAGAGTGAGCTATCGCCACAAACACGAAACTTGCTTTGAACACTGAGACAAGGTAATTCAATGTTTTTTTATTACCAAAGGATGTAATTAGTTTGTAAAAGTGGCCTCATGTATTGAATATTTGAACTCATTTATTTTTGTTTACTTTTAGGTTTTTGATATCAAAATAGAAGATAAAATATATATATATATATATATATATATATATATATATATTAGAGTTATGAATTTTTTTTAGCCTTTATGACATGTATTAGTATTAGAGTTATACATTGTTTTAGGTTATGTATTGAATATTGATATTAGAGTTATGCGTTTTTTAGCATTTATGATAGGTGTTAATATTATAGTTATACATTATTTTAGGTTAGGTATCAATATTAGTATTCTGAGACTTGGTACATAGATGTGATAAGTTTTTTAAAGGTTACAACTTCCAACTTAAATGATTGTTTAGTTGATTAGGTTAGGAATTATAGGAGTCATTAGAATGTGAGAGATTAGAGAGATGTGATGAGTTTTTGAATAGTTGCAGCTTACATAAGTGATTCTTTAGATGATTACTGATTAGGTTTTAGGTTAGGGAATATGAGTTATTACTGATTAGAATACTATGGATATGCAATGATTGAGAGATTTTGTAGTTAGTTAACTTGATCCATTTGCAATAGGTTATCACGTCAAATTAGTTTTTTCAACCCCGGGACCCTCCCGGGGTAATCAGCTAGTAATTTAATATACCACTAATATTTTTAATTTCCGAAATTTGATATTAATAACAAAAGATATACCAAATAAGTGGGCATGATTTAACCCTTCTACACTAGAAGCCAAGACTGCTTTATTTTTACTTGAGAATCAAACAATTTTAGGTTTAATGAATGTGTAGTGACTAATTAACCTCAAATATTATTTTAAAGAAAAAGGAAGATGCAATGTGATGTGAAACATTCATCGAATGAAAATTAGTTCATTAGTTAGTTCATGATAATAAAATAATGACTCGTTATCTTCATCTCCAAATGGTAACATGATACAGAAAAAGTTTTTAGTTAGAAGTTGTAAAATAAGCGAGTTAATAAATTAATAAAATTAAGTTGTATATGTGAATCGAATCAGATAAGACATCCCTCTCTTTTCTTAAAATTCATATATAACTAGGGGTGGTGGAAATATACACCCACCTGATTAGGAGATATACATCCACATAACAAGGGGACTGAAAAGTGTAAAAAAAGGTGTCAGCTTTCTGCACTACGTTCAGCTGTTTCCTTAAACTGCAGTTTCCGTTTATCCTTTAAACCTAAACTGCAGTTTATAAAACAAAAGCTTTATTGAAAACAAGCAAGCATCTGATTCCCACATGTTACTGGTAGGATAAGATGCCACGTGGCTGAATCGTATATGACCTGACGTCATGCTGACGTCACAAGGTGTAAGAATCTCAGGTCCCATAACTAATGCATTTTGTATTATTAAAAAAAATGAGACTATCAAAATTATTATCTTGACTTTTTTTTTTTTTTGATAAAGCAAGTTAGGGATTATAAGTAGGAGTGTTCAAAATATCTGACTTCGTATATTCGATCCGAACTATCTGATATCCGAATATGCATTATCCAAAATTTTGGATATATGAATTTTTAAACTCGGATGGTGATTTTAAATTTTTTATGTATTTCAGATATTTGAAATATCCTATATACGAAATAAAATATCTGGATATACGAAAATATCTTAAATATCCGGTTTTGAATAAATAAAAAATTGAAAAATTAGACATTCGAATAGTGAAACCAGATATCCGAAAATTTTAAATAAATATCCAAAATTCAGATATCTTGTTTTAGACACCTCAATTTATAAGTGTTTCAAAACAATGTAGGTTACTTTTAATTAGCCCAACCATGATCAATTTGTGCTAAATTGATAAATTGGTTGCTTTTCCTTGTTTTTTGATGACCTAGTAACAATTCGAGGTTTGCGTGTACTTTTACTTAGGCTCCTTTAGCATCTTTCTTATGGAGGTTGGGTGATAAATAAAAGGAAATGTTTATAATATAATGGCATTCAACTAAGTATGTTTTATCACACTTTTGACTTTAACCTATTTTTCTAATTTCAAATTAACTAAAAGTTAACCTGGTCAGTTTTATCTGACGTAGACTGCCACATAAGCAATCAATGTCATTAAAACCTTGTCACATAAGCGGTCTATGTCATCAAAACTTTGTTTTTTATTTTCAACACAAGCATACACGTCAACAAAACTTTGACTTTTTTTTGCCATATAAGCAGTTCACGTTAGCAAAACTAACTGGGTTAAGTTTTAATTAGTATCGGATCGTTGAGGGAAAATATATTGAAACTTGGGACTGCTACAAAACATTTCTTTAGTTGGGACTATTGACGGTCAATATGTCAAAGTTGAGATTCTTAAAATCCAATTTTCTAAATAAAATTGGTAGCATTTGGTTGTTTCAAAAGAAAAATATATAACTTACCACAACTAAAAAACAAGCCGGTTTAGGTAAAAGCAGCCTCAACGGGCCATCCGGAATGGTGGTCGGATTCTTTACGAGTGAGAAAAAGCAGCCTCAACGGATCATCTGGAATGGTGGTCCGGATTCCGGACAAGTGAGAAAAAGCAGCCTCAACGGGCCATCTGGAATGGTGGTCCGGATTCCAGACGAGTGAGAAGCGGACCGTGGCATGTTATAGGTGTCGCCCAGAATGGTGTCGTCCGTATTTCTTTCTTTTGGTTTTAGCCTTTGGCATCCTTGACCTTTTTTGTGTTACCCTTTATTCCTACTTTTCTTCTGATTCGTTAGTGTCTTTTCATTAGTCATGTGATATTTTCTATAAGCTTCTCTTCAATCTTCATAATAAATTGACATAGACATTGATTATTGTGGTCCCATACTTGAGCTTACATTCATGAACAAGTGGGATGATAATAATATGAATACGACTACCATCATAATTGTTTGAAACTAACTTTGGATGATCACTACAATATTTTGATAAGGTCACAAACACATGGCACATGCCTTAATGGCTAAATGTGGTAGGATTCCACTTTGGGTTGGGTAGTAGTAAAGGTGGATAGTTTGTGATAGATCGCCAAATTTACATATTACTTTAACTTTTACTTTTTGGTTGTGAAGTTTTATTTTTTTTAATTTCTAATATGTATGTATGTACGTACACACGTGTGTATGCTCGCACGCATTTTAAATAAAAACATACATACTATAGGAATGGATCTTATTTTGCTCAATATCATGTTTAAAAAATAATTGTGTTCTTTTATTTTCTTCTTCCTCCACTCGATGCTCACAATGGATGAGGGTAATATTATTCAATTTAAGATGTTACTACTTTACACTTTCTATATAGATGTGTACATATCTAGGGACGGATCTAGAGAAGGAGCAGGGGTAATGTCCATTACCCCTCAACTTTTTTGGCGTAGTGTATTTTTAGTGTATTTTTAATATTTTTTCACGTGTTTTGTATTACGTTACCCGTGAAATTTATGTAACGTTACCCCTGAAATCTTGGTCTAGATCCGCCACATATGTGTATGTGTGAATGCATGTAAACTAAAAGCATTAGAAATGTTTTAGTTACAAGAGTGGTTTCACATGTTATTGTCTTTCCTTGTTTCCATTAGTGAGTTGGGTTTTGGTGTAAGGCTTATCTTACCTTAGAATTTGTCAAAAAGTAGGAGACAAAGCCAAAAAGATTGGGTTGGCTGAATTTATTATTAAAGAAAATACACTTTAATGTGACAAAGTCCCCTAAGACCGGGTGTAGTGGTGGCGTTACCGGGCGCGAAATCTAAAAATAACGCCCCCCACACCGTTACGGGGGGGCGTTATATTGCAAATCCTCCTTTTGGCGTGATTGTTATAGCGCCTGTCCAAAAGAACAAGCCATCAACCATCCATGGCCACGTGCCATCTGCCACCAACAATTGAATATATATTATTATTTTATTACTCTCTCTTTCTATATATTATTATTTTATTATTTTTTTAATTTAAAAAATAAAATAAAATATTAATAGGGGTTTTATATATAAAGCCCCACCACTACACCCCTTTTTCACTTTATCTCTCCATGCTGACTCAGCTGTCACGTGGACCAATCAGAAAGAGGAGCTCTATATATAAAGCCCCCCACTACACATGCTCTAACAATTAACATGCATCATGACCACAAAAAAGGGTCTAGTTGAGTTATATTATACTTTTAGCATCCTTACCTGAATCCAAGGACTTGGAAGTTGGAACATTAGGTTTAGATTTGGATTTTATATCTACTTCTGGAAGTAATATTTTGCACTTTATTACAAAACTGATAACGATGAATCCGGATGGCGGATATAAAGAAGGAACTAACAACATTATGGTTTAGGCATGTAATATTTTGATAATTGATGTTGGTTTATTTTTGACATAAATGTACAAATGTATGATATACAACCATATACCACTCTGAAGCCTCTAAGGCCATGGGGTGTGGGGCGCGTCCCGGCCTGGCAAGGAGCGTCCACACCGCCCCCTTAGGGCTTGGCACGTCAAGACCCGCATCCACAAGACGGAGAGGACGAGCCGGAGTGGGTCAAATTCGAACGTCGGAATTTAATGGGGGGCATGCAACGTTGACGTGGAGGCTCATCCTCCACACCCTAAGACCATTCCTTAGGTGATGGCCCTGCCTACACTGATGTTCAAAAAGATTATGGTTTCGGCATGTGCATATTTTGATAATTGATGTTGGTTTATTTTTGACATCAATGTATAAATGTATAAGGTTTAAGAACATAATGGTATTGGCATGTGATATTTTGATAATTGTGTTGGTTTATTTTTTACATTATTGTATGGGCGTATGGCATACAACCATATAACAATCTTAAGCCACTAAGACTAATGGGTATGGGGATCGTTCCGGACCGTCCAAGACGGCAACACCGCCCCCGCCGGGACGTCCTCGTCTTAAACATCCTCTGCAAGACGATCAGGACGGGCCAAGACTCTATTATTTTAATATTTTTTTAACCGTTGTATTATAAAAAAAAAAAACTTTTTACCCCACTGTATGTTGGTGGTGGTGGTTGTCGCCGGAGAAGGCCGGTCGGGTCAGAGCAGTCCGGTTCGTTACCGGGCCGGTCGGGTCAGAACAGTCCGATTCGTTAACGGGCCGGTCGGGTCGGAACAGTCCGGTTCGTTGACGGGCCGGTCGGGTCGGAACAGTCCGGTTGGTTAACGGGCCGGTCGGGTCGGAACAGTCCGGTTGGTTAACGGGCCGGTTGGGTCGGAACAGTCCAGTTGGTTAACGGGCCGTCGGGTCGGAATTGTCCGGTTCGTTCACGGGACGGTCGGTTTGGAACAGTCCAGTTCGTTCATGGGCCGGTCGGGTCAAAGCAGTCCAGTTCGTTAACGGGTCGGTCGGGTCGGAACAGTCCGGTTGGTTAACGGGCCGATCGGGTCGGAACTGTCCGGTTTGTTAATGGGCCGGTCGGGTCGGAACAGTCCGGTTGGTTAACGGGCCGGTCGGGTTGGAACAGTCCGGTTGGTTAACGGGCCGGTCGGGTCGGAACAGTCCGATTGGTTAACAAGCCCGTCGGGTCGGAACAGTCCGGTTTGTTAACGGGCCGGTCGGGTCGGAACAGGGCCGGTCGGGTCGGAACAGTCCGGTTCGTTGACGGGCCGGTCGGGTCGGAACAGTCCGGTTGGTTAACGGGTCGGTCGTGGAGGCCACAATGGGCTGTCGAGGCCTTAAAGATGGAAAACGATGGGCCGTGGCCCATCCCAAAAACCTATCCACGGACCATCGAGGCCTCCACAGCCCGTAGAAACACCAAACTTCCCCAAGAAGCTTCGTGTGTTTTATAATAAAAACAAAAAAAAATATAAATCGACGGACCGTGGGGGCCTCCACGGCCCGTAGTAAAACAACTTTTCAGACTTTTTGCAGTCTGAACACCCTGCTTTTGCAGAGAGTTCAGACTGACACTGTCGTTTTTCACTTTTCAGATTATGACGGGCCGTGGAGGCCTCCACGGCCCATCGTTTTTCCCTGATTTGGCCAGAACGGCCCATCAAGGCCTCCACGGTTCGTATAAAGGTCGTTTAGGGTTTTTTTTGGGTTGTGTAGATAGTATCACCCTTTTAAATATTCAAGAGGAGTGAGTGAAAAAACCATCATGGCATCTACGGTCAATATCACAGTTGGACCGTGCATTGACCTTGGTCCTTGGATGCTCTAATCTATTTTTACCCTAAAAATTAGCGTGTTCAAATAGGTCAAAAACTGGTTTATAATTTTTTTAGATATGAAACACGAGTTAGTGACATCTTTCCGTCACAAACACACACACACACAAAAAAACACTTGTTTCTTTCTAAGAATGTTTGGTCATATTTCATTATCTTAGACTGCCTTTTTGCCCAAGTTTTTAATTTGGAAAACTTCCACTTAAGGAAGATCCATCTCCATTTTGAACTTATTTCTATAAAACTTAGTTTTATTAAAAATAAAAATAAAAAAGAAGAAGAAAGAAAAATAGTTTACTTGTAAAAGCTTGGATTAATTTACAAAAACAATTATTTGTTCAAATTATTCATATCTCATATTCGTGGTTTAGTTACTATTGAAGGACGTTTGCATTTCTTTTGACTCAGCTAAACCATGGAGTCAACATTGTACTTGTTGTTTGTGAACTCTGAAGGATCCCATACATTTTGAGTGGACCTTAAATAGTCTATGCACTGCTCGGCCATACCGTCGACTATTGTTATCATTTTGACACTTGTGCAAATTTTTGTTCAGAGCTGAAGCAAATACAAAACCTCTGCGGTCGATGTACATGTAGACCGTGGGGCTTTTGTAAACTTTTTTGTGTTGTCTTTGGAGGGTTTTGTTTCAATAATAAGAACATATGATCACATAACCATCTTTACGTTGCATTTAACTTATATGACCAATGGGTAACAATGTTCCGCGAAATGATGAAACTAGTCAAAGTTGTCATCAGAAGGCATGCGACCAACGTCTATCTCTGAAAAAGAAACCGGTGAAGAGCAAACACGTTCGTGAAACCTTTCAACCTGTTTGCGTTGCAGATACACCATACTTTCCAACCATATAATCATGAAGGGACGGGCCACTGTCACCGGGGATGCCATCCTATCTCATGAGATCCTCAGTTACTCACAGCCGAGAAAATATGTTAAAACCACCATCCCATCACAAGATTTAACAAACAGCTAACCTACTAGTACTGTGTGCTTCATCAAGGTTGTGACCCCTAAACCGACAAGTACTACTCGCTAAGAAAACAAGTCGAAAGGCAATAACAATCGGTAAGCTAGCCCACCAAGTAAAAGAGATTAAGGCATAGAGAGATAAGCAGTCAGCTCCAAAGAAATACAAAAGAATAAGATCATTAAAAAAATTTAAAGAAATACAGACGATATAAACATTTATCGGTCACACTCAGCAGACCATCTAGAGGCAATGATGCAACATGAGATTTCTTTTCCTCCTGTCTAGTTTGGCAACTTCAATAGTTGCTGTAACAATCGTATCATTTATAAAAGAACGATTCGAGTGTATTAACCATATATCATTAGTCTACATGTACAGAAAAGCTTTGTAGCAACAGATTATTTTCTACAAGTCCAACCGCCTCGATGAACAAGAAACACATGAATCCACAAACTAACAAAAGCCAAGCCACAACATAGTTATATCACTAGAGTATATATTATTCTACATTAGACAACTAAAAACTTCATAGTTTCAATTCTCAAGGAATAAGCAAGTAAATTTTACACAGCATTTAGGGAGTTAAGAAAGTTTAGTTTATAAGTTTCGCGGTGTCTTTAATGGCCATTGTGTATAACTAGAAACAAATAACGAAAGAGGAGCATACAGAAATCACTAACCTTCAAACCTTAAGCACTTACGCGGCATTGTTATGTAACAAACCTTCTTAACTAATTGCTGGAAACATTTACTGATCTATTTCTTCTTCATCACCACTACTGCCTCCAAACATTGAAGCCATTTTCATGGCTAGATTTGCAGCCATTTCCCTTCTTTGGAAATCGGGCATCAACCTCAAACTGTCACGCATACTTCCGATCTCAGACAACAACTGTTCCATATCCTCGAGTTCAAAATGCATACCACCCTCATCAGATTCTTCATGTGCTTCAGGTTTTGCGTTTTCTCTTTCTGTTTCAATCTCTTCTTGTGATTGTGATGTTGATGGTTGCATGTCATTGTCTACCTTAACTAGTCTTTCATTCTTGAGACTTGCTTCTGCGTTATCATTGGTTGCAGAAACCCATGATACATCTGTGTCATCCCATGGTTCTACAGATCCAGCTGATAAGATTTCGTACTCAAATTCGTAATTCGGTTCTTCATCTGATGAATCTGGAAAAAAAATAATAAGATGTAGAAAGGTTATAAGGTAAAGGAGGAAATTTTGACGGCCCGTTTACTTATAAATGGTTTGCTTTGGGTTATGTTTAATGTGGGTCAAACAGGTTCAATAAAAAAAAGCTTAAAAAAGAGATGGGAAGAAAGTGTTTTTATTTGCATAAAACAATAAAACCTCCTAAATCATGTTATTCAAATAATTAGATTACTACTGAAATAATATAATGTTTACAAACAATCATACTTGACACGCTAATTATCTTGGTTTTAAAAAGCAAAAAGCACACAAAAGCGACAATGTCTAAAACTGAGGCGCGAAGCGCTAAGCGCACCGCTTTTGTACCCGAGGCGAAAATGATTATATAACTTTTTATATATTTTCTATAGGTTATTAGCATCATTTACCCAATATTTTAAGACAAGTAAGCTTTACATATGTTTTTATATGGAATTGCATACATGTACCATAGTTGTCAAAGCGCCTAGGCGCACTCAAGGCGCATAGGTCGAGCCTGGAGCCTAGGCGCATAAAAAACGAGGGCTTTTTATAATTAGGCGCATAGTATAAAATACAATTTTTAGGTGATTTAAAGATGTTTTAGGCTTGTTTAGGGCTATATTAGGATGTTTTAAGGTTGTTTACAGCCTCAAAATCATAGCTAATGCACAGTAATTGGAAAAATATATGTGGCGCGCGCCTCAGGGTCAATTTTTTGCCAAGAAATCGCGCCACTCGTGGGCTTTTTGGAAAAAAAAGCGCACCTTAAGCGACCAAAGCGCAGGGGCTTGAGCCTTGTTGAGCATTGAGCCTAGGCGCGCTTTTTTAAACCAAGCTACTTTAATAATTGGAAAAATATGTGGTGCGCGCCTCAGGGTCAATTTTTTGCCAAGAAATCAAGCCACTCGTGGGCTTTTTGGAAAAAAGCGCACCTTAAGTGACCAAAAGCACAGGGGCTTGAGCCTTGTTGAGCTTTGAGCCTAGGCGCGCTTTTTTAAACCAATCTAATTATATAAAATAAACTAATCAGATAGTGTTTCAACTTTCAAGTCAACTCATCCTGACCCCTACCAAAAGATTACATATGTTGACCCGTTACCCAACCAGCCTGACCAGTCAGTTTTGCCTGCTCTATAATTAAATACCAAGAATGTATAATAACCTTCTTGTTCAGGTAATGTAGGTTGATTTATAGTGTCACCAGATTTCAAGACCATTCCAGGCCACATATGAGCAGATAGAGCCCCGAGAAGTCGTTCAACACCTTGTGAATCACCATCAACCGACAAACCTGCAATGAAATTTCCTATATTTGTAGTCACATCTTACAACTTAAACTAAAATATATATCAATTAATTATATTTTACATTTATCAAACCGAGGATTTGATGCACAAGCTTCAATATATTCTATGTTATGCTCCAAGCACCATTCCATACAAGACCTCTTAACCTCCAGTGGTGATTCTTCATCTCCAAGTAAACTACTTCCTTCGTTTTCAGAAATACCACATTCCGATGACTCATCAAGACTTAGTAGATGTCTTCTGTATTCAATATGGGCCGCATGACCGGGAACAAGATCTGCTTTGTTCCCAATGCATAACAAGATTTCGAAGTTCTGAATATTATTGCATGATACCCATTTCTTAAGTTCAGAAAACGAAGACATCTGCATGCAGTTACAAACATTTTATCATGATTATGATTAAAAAAATCAACATAAAATCGTATGGGCAGAATTAAGCAACGCTAACATTGTTCAGGTCGAAAACCATCACTAGGGCGGCAACTTGATCAAACATCGGCATCCCTGTGATTGAAAATTCATTAAATAAATGAGCCATCCACATGGAGACATCAGCTGTGTAATACTTTGTGTTAATTGTCCACCTGTAAGTTAACACAACCACAAACATTTTTTAATTAAAAAAATCACAACATAATCATCCATGATTCAATGAAAAATGTTACCCATAAGAAAGAATGTCTGAAGACGAGTCCGAATCATCTTCAAAATCTATAGACAGTAACCCTACAACATGCAAGTAGCTATAATGTTTAGAAAATGAACTAAAAACAGATAAATTATACAAAATTTATTTAAAAAGTATATAAAATATGCCCTTGAGATAGAACTCCCTACACTTTGTAATGCAAGAACTCGATCACGGATGTGAGAAACAGATGAAACACAGTCTTAACAGTAACACTAATGGTCATCTTCTATATTTATTATCATCTCCTATGGGCATTGTTATTTGTAATTCTCTTTTTTTTTCAACCAAATGAAACCATCATGTAAAGTTTTACCCTTCTCAATTTCGGAGATAAGTCATCTTGGCCTTTACAATACATTTCACTAATTTTAAGATCCTATACTTCTGAAATGCAGAGTGTTTTTTATATTAGTTCTAAACATCCCATCCTACATTTAAACAAAATTTTACTGTTTACCTACTTAACTTATTGAATATATCATATATACGACGTAAATTTGTATTGTTGTGTGCAATTATCTGTATTGATATAAACTTTACACAATAAAACTAGATACTACACGTTCACTATGTAACTTGAAACTTTGAAATTTTACACCCCACATTGAAAGAAAAGCATACATATAACTTCTTAGCATCAAATGAGTAATCCTTCAGTTAATCCTAAATTGCATAAACTATCACTTGAAGTTGAAAAATGCATGAACTAAGAACAAAGTAAATTATACAAATCTTTTTAAAAAAAATATAAATTACGCCCTTAAGAATAGAATTCCCTAGTATGCAAGAACTCGATTTCGGATACGGGAAATAAAGGAAACACAACCTTAACAGTGACACTCATGGTCATCTTCTATTTTATTACCATTTTCTATGGGCATTGCTATTTGCAATTCTTTTTCAAACCAAATGGAACCAACAAGTGATTGTAATGATACCGAGTAGATTAACATGGACTACTGTAACAGTAACACCCTAGTCAAATCCCATATCTGCCATGGCCACGAGAGATTCTTGGTTCATAACAAATCCGTTGCCTCTTAAATCACCAACGCGCTTTGGGCTTAGTGGTTGTGGAGCACATAAATACTCTACAGTTAAGCATGCCCAGGTGGGAGTAGTACCAGGATTGGTGACCACTTGGGAAGTCTCCAACGAGGGCAAAGCAGATAATATTGGTGAGGAGGGGCCGGATGTTACAAAAGGTCTTCGCCTCTCGATTTTTATTATCATACACATGACTTAAACCTGTATGCAATCATCTATACTGATATTAACATAACCTTTACATAGTAAAACTAGATATCAAACATTAACCACATAACTTAAAGTTTTAAGCTTTTACACCCCACACAGAATTAAAAAACATACATGTAAGTATGTAACTTCTTAGCACCAAAAGACTAATCTTTAAACCTAAATTGGATAAACTATCATTTGAATATATGATAGTCTAACCTAAGTCCTTATGAGCTAAATTAAACCTAATAAACCAAATTAAGCAAATAATTGATGAATATAAGGTGAAGACAAATCATGTGTGTGAAGAAACGAATGAATTAAAAGGTGAGATGAGTTACGAGAGAGAAGGGTCCGTTTGCCGACGCCGGAGGATCCGATAACGAGAACACCGGGTCTCTTGGATAATGAATCTCTGTCTACAACAGTTGGATTATGATCCATATCTATGAGATCTGCAGCAAGATTTGAAGTTGGTAAATGGTGTTTTGGTCTCTATTGGTGAATGAGTTTATTTATGGACCTTTTTAATTAAACCCCTTCGAGGTTCTCTTTCAACCACCCACTAAAGCGCCTCGTTTTGAGTAAAGCGGGATGTTTTGGATCACTTCGTAGTACCAGGTTGACTCCTTTATTAGAAAAGGCAAAAAACAACTTCAAAATGTCTCGCTTTGTCCCTTTTTTCTAGGGGGATGAATATAAACATGTTTTCTAGATTTACCCCTAAAGCACCTCGCTTTGACCAAAGTCAAATGCTTTACCCCCAAAGCACATAGCTATGGCCAAAGCCAGGTGATTTGGCCCTTTTAAAAAAAAATATTGTTTTAATTAGATTTAAATGATTTTACTTAATTAAAAAAATATTTTAATTCATTTTTAATTGTTTTAACTTGTTTCCAATCAAAGAAAAATTAGTTTGGCGTGTTTCAGTTCGTTTATTGCTCGTTTGTGGTTTTCAGAAGAAACAACCGAGAATGAACAACTTTCATAAATATATGTGCGTAACACATGAAGTGTGCAATCAATACCATGTCTTATCAAATTTCAAATTTTACATCTCTAATCGATATACTGGACTTCCGGACCTTGTTTGACGCGGTTTGGTTCGTTTAATTGCTCGTTTGTGGTTTTCAGAACAAACAACCAAGAATGAACAACTTTCATAAATAATAATATAACTTTTAGAGTCAGGTGCTTTACCCCCAATTAAACTATCATTAATAATTCTAAAAGTGTTTAGTTTTTATGTTTTATTTAAAATAATAATAATAATAACCTACAGAGTACACTTATTCGAACAAGGTCTACATGAGTATTATTAATAAAAGAGAGTATGTGATGAACAATAGATTTAGGAAGCTGTGAAATCCGATCCATCTCTACACTTAATTTCACGAGCTAACTACAAAAACATCATCAATTTGGCGATGGTTTCAAACAAGGGTTCCTCTGAAAACCACCAAGGATCTATTAAACATTCCGAAACGCGCCAAACAGAGTCTGGAAGTCCAGCATATCGATTAGACATGCAAAAATTGTATTTTGAAAAAAATATGGGTATCAAATGTATAGTCCGAGCACCACGTACAATGATTTAAGAAAGTTGTACAAACTTGGATGTTTCTACCGAAAAACACAAACGAGCAATATATATATTGAATGGGATCATAGGAATGATGTGAACCTAAGATTCAAAGCATTAAAAGCAACATAAGAATATTAGAGCTAGACATTGGCACGTAAGGTTCGTACATGCAGAGGCGAAGGTTATTTAGGGCCAGGGGTGGCCCTGGCCCCCCCTGTTTTTTGGCGCAGTAGTGGAAATTTGCGATTTTCGTAGGTAAATTGTGTCCGGGTTGAGTCCGGCCCCCGCCGATTTTCCATTAACGATCGAAAAAATTTGAGTCCAGCCCCCGCCGATTCCGAAACCAAGCTTTGCCACTGCGTACATGATTATATCTATTATTTAACAAATAATAACAGATAGATCATTGGAATAGATATTACTTTAAAATTCGACATGGAATGGTAATGAGTAGAAACCATACGGTGCAAGTTATGTTGGAGCACTGTTCATCTTCTTCTTCAACTTGCTTTCTCTTGATCTTCACATTTGCTTTTGGAGCTCAGATCTTCTTCCTATTATCTTTGTTAAAAGCGGTCCAACTTCTTGCCTTCATCGTTAAGTCAAAAGTGGTCCAAACACCATGGCTGTTAGACATTGTGTGAGAATGCATAGTACAAAATTCTTTTGACAAACGTCTGGCAGACCTGAAGTTCCTTTGCAACCTAGTTGCTTTTAATTATAAACAACATTAAAAAAGGACTTGTGTTATTTCTTTTCAAACTCTTCCATCAAATACCTAACACACTACAATAATTCACCATTCTATACATACAACACACACCTTCAAACCATTCTCCTTCTGTAATGATCAGGAACATTCCAAATAACTGTTTAGTTATGAATCTTTTGATCAGAAAATATATTCTCAAACAATTCCTTTGATCAGGAACTAGTTTGCAAATATAATAATAATTTAAATAATTATAATAATTTAAAATTATAAAAATCCATCACATCACGATTATTTATTTATTGTATACTCGTACAATAATAATTCAAACCTTCACAAAGTACAATTTAGAGTATAATAATTTAAAATTATAAAAATCCATCACATCACGATTTGCATCCCGTCAATAATGAGTAACCTACTAACCTGTATTAATAGACTTCATTTATTTCTTCTTCATCTTCTTCTACTTGAAGTGCAAATTGATAACCAGCCCTCCATCTTCTCTAAGTTGTGTTTATGTTCTTTAAGAATTAAAAAATTTGTTCTTGGCAAATGATAACCCATGTAATTGGGATTGGGTTGTTATGGGTTTAAAATTTGAATTTGTGGGTTGAGTTGGGTTTACTATAATTGTCAAGGGGGTTTAGAATGGGTAATTTTAAATGTCAGGTCAAAACTGACCGGGTGGATAACGGGCCGGTCAGTTCGAAACCGGTACGGTTCGTTACCAGACCTGATCAGGTAGATACGATCCGGGTGGATAACGGGCCGGTCAGTTCGAAACCGGTACGGTTCGCTGTCGGGCGGTCAATTCGAAATTGGTACGGTTTGTTACCGGACCTGATCGGGTCGATACGATCCGGGTGGATAACCGGCCGGTCAGTTCGAAACCGGTACAGTTCGTTACCGGGCGGTCAGTTTGAAACCGGTATGATTCGTTACCGAACCTGATCGGGTCGATACGATCCGGGTGGATAATGGGCCGGTCAGTTCGAAACCGGTACGGTTCGTTACCGGACCTGATCGGGTCGATACGATCCGGGTGGATAACAGGCCGGCCAGTTCGGAACCGGTCGGTTCATTACCAGACCTGATCAGGTACGTTTTAATTGATCGGATGTGAGTTCTAAAAACCACAAACGATGAATTAAACATTCTGAAACGCGTCAAACAGAGTCCGGAAGTCCAGCACGTCGATTTTTTTTTAACGGCCAACTAAACAGCGTCGGGTACTTCGTACGCAGCCCCCCAGTGGCAAAGACAGGGGCACAGCCCGGCCCACCCCAGACGCACGAAGCCCCTAGCCCGCCCAACAGCCCGCTTCCACGGAAAACCTGACCCACATACCCGGCCGAAGGCACGACAGTAGTGAACCGGTAAAACCTGGCGAGATCAGGACTCGAACTCATGACCATAGGCCATGAGTCATCCATCATTTCTCATTATGTCCTTCGTGGGAATCGAACCTGAGACCTCTAAGAGAGATCCCTCGTCCATTCACCAACTAAGCTATCCGTGAAGGACGTCCAGCATGTTGATTAAACATGAAAAAAATGTGTTTTGAAAAAATACGGGTATCGAATGTATAGTTGGAGCACCACGTACAATGAATAATGAAAGTTGTACAAACTCGGATGTTTCTACCAAAAAAACACAAACGAGCAATAAACGACCTGGAACGCCTCAAACGAATTTTGTTGGATTGGGAACAACTAAAAACATTTTAAAATGAATTAAAATTATTTTTTTATCAATAACAAGTATTTAAAATGAATTAAAACAAATTAAGTTTTTTTTTAAAAAAAAAAAACTTAAAACCATTTAAATCTAATTAAAACAGTATGTAGGTTATTAATATTAATATTATTATTTTTTAAATAAAACATAAAAAATAAACACTTTTAGAGTTATTATTGATAGTTTAATTGGGGGTAAAGCACCTGACTTTAAAAATTATATTATTATTTATGAAAGTTGTTCATTCTCGGTTGTTTGTTCTGAAAATCACAAACGAGTAATTAAACGAACCAAACCGCGTCAAACAAGGTCCGGAAGTCCAGTATATCGATTAGAGATGTAAAATTTAAAATTTGATAAGACATGGTATTGGTTGCACTCTTCATGTGCTACGTACATTGATTTATGAAAGTTATTCATACTCGGTTGTTTGCTTTGAAATGAGTAACTAAACGAGCCAAAACGCGTTAAACAATGTTCCGAAGTCTAGTATATCGATTAGAGATGTAAAATTTGAAATTTGGTAAAACATGGTATTGATTGCACACTTCATGTGTTACGTAAATATATTTCTGAAAGTTGTTCATTCTCGGTTATTTGTTCTTGTTGGGACAAAGAGGATTGAAGAAACCACCTTTTGATAACCTTAGTCCAAATCATATTCTGCTTAAGTATAGAACTGCTGAAGAACAAAGACACAAGTGCTGAAGAGTTAAAGCATCAGAAGTTCTGAAGTCTAACCAGACATTACACTGAAGAACTACTACTGAAGACAAACTACTCATCAGTAGTTTGTCACTCATCAGTACTTTCACATCAGAAGCTTCTAACCGACTCTGCAACTTCAGTAGTTTAGTTTAATATTGTTTTGTTAAAGTCTTGGATCAAGTTTCAATGTAAAGCCTGTTGTAAACATTATCCTAAGTATAATATCTTAGCTAAATATCTTAGATTACTTAGTACAACAGTCTTGTATGTTTGTCTATAAATAGATGAGCTTGTTCATCTATTTTAGACATGTGATTTACTTTGAATTCATTGAAAAACCTTCGAGGCTTTTTAAACTTATAATCCATTTCACATCTGAGAATCATAACTTGCATTTACTGCTTTATACTTGAACTGTTTATTGATTCTCATTAACTGCTCAGTAAAGGGGGAGTAATAACTCCTGTTAAAAGTGATATTTTAACCTTAAAACATTTACTATTCCGCTGTGCAATAACTCTTATATAAATCTGTAAACACATAAGTGTTCTGTAAAGAGGCCACTGATCCAACAGTTCTGAAAACCACAAACGAGCAATAAACGAAGTGAAACACGCCAAACTAATTTTTCTTTGATTGGAAACAAGTTAAAACAAATAAAAATGAATTAAAATATTTTTTTAATTAAGTAAAACCATTTAAATCTAATTAAAACAATATAATTTTTTTTAAAAAAAGGGCCAAAGCACCTAGCTTTGGCCAAAGCGAGGTGCTTTGGGGGCAAAGCACCTGCCTTTGGCCAAAGCGAGGCTTAACTGTGGAGTTTTCATGTGCTCCACAGCTAACTAAGCCCAAACGCGTTTGTTATTTATGAGGCAGGATATTACTTATGAACCAAGATCTCTCCTGTCCACGGACAATGTGGGATTAACCTAAAGAATAAAGTATTTGTAAGGAAATGAACTTAGAGTCTAAGTTATCAAGGATTACGGTGAGTATTTCCTACCCCATTTTTGTTTTTTATTCTTTTTTAGGTGTTACATGTACACTTATACAAATTACACATACAAATTCACATCTTTACAATACAATTCTAATACTATGTGCATTTTCTTACAAACATGCTTTATGCTTAGACACTACATGTAGAATAAATACATTTGTACTTACTGAAATCATTAACCTTGTACAAGCCGACCTTAACATTGGATAGCGCTATTGGATTGACAACCCACCTAGGTGATTCTCCCCCTTTTTCATCGGAGAATTCATGGTCATTGTTAAGTTATTATCCATTTGTTGGATAAGTACACCGCCGTTCATTTTAGTACATATATACAGTCACAAGATTGATTTCGCTCATTTGTATGATACATAGTTTACATAAATGCACTGTAGCTTGCACTTGAATTGTATAACGTTTTCCTACTTACTATATGCATTAAAAACTAGGAATGCTCACCAACATTTCATGTGTTGACAAAAACTTATTTTGTACATGTTTCAGGTGCAGTTTGATCTTAGTTGCATAGCGTTGGATTTTAGTGCTTGCTTTTAATAATTTATTTCAATTTCATGTTTTGTTCAGACTTTTGTATTTTTCCCATTTCATCCATGTAAGACAATTTGAATTATTCAATAATATATTTACATTTTAGTAACATGAGCTTTTGAACAATCGTCACTACGTGACACCTCGATGATTCCGTCATCGTTTGGGGTGTTACACCCCCCAACATTTGAAATTTACAAGCCACAACTTTCTGGAGATTCGCCGATGGAAGAATTGCATTACGTATAAGATTACACAATGGATCTACTACAACTAGGAGCGATTCGGATTGGAGATGTTGTTAGAGTGCCAATGCGTAACACTCCTACAGTGCAAAACCCATCGGTATCGGCTACAACTATTCTAACTTCAGCTGAAGATTACGAAACTGATCCTGGGACGAATACGAAATGTATTTGGATTCGGATGATGAAATGTCTTGCCCGACACCCGAAAGTAAGGGATATCGATACGCGAGGTTGGACGAACGTGATAGTGATCGTGACTGCTCTTCGCCCGAGTCAATTGTGTATTCTTTCTTTTATTAGCTGTGTATTTCTTTAAGTTTAGGAATGTAATTGTTTTAATTTTAGGTATGTAATAATTTTAATTTTTGGAATGTATTATTTTAAATTTTAGGAATGTATTAAACATTAATATCATAGAAATTTTAAATAATTAAAATAGAAATTAAACATTAATATCATAAAAATTACAACTATCAAACTACATTATTTTAACCTAACGCAACAATTGTCATGCCGCAACATGGGTGAAATTGATGTCGTGCGTAGCCACATAGTTGATTTGTGTGAGTTGAATTGCCATATTCTCGGCAATATCAGGGTGCTCCACAATCATGGCTTCAAAGAGGGCGTTCCATCGGGTACACTTGGCGAAGAGATCCGCCCACTTACTAACGAGCTATCCATATTGCGGTAATTTGTAACGCTTAGCCGAGTGAATTCCACCAACACATTGCGCCAAAACGAAGCCTTCCTTAAAATGGTAGGATGATGTTGGTTTTGGACATTGACCCACGCCGTCACTAACGCGATCTTCTGATTTACATTCCAAGCGGCCATTTTTACAAGATGATTTTGGTTTTGGTATTAGAAATTATGGTTTTATAGGGTTAGTAGCCGTTAGAAAATGTTAACCTATAGTTATTGGGAAAATTGTAGCCGTTGGGAGAAAACGGTTGGGGAATTATTGAATTTAAATGAAAATAAATAAAAGAATCAGTGAAGTGTTCTCCAAAACTATGAGTGCCCCTCTAATGCCATAGTTTATTGGTAATTTTAAGAGTTAATAGCCAAAATCGTCCCCGAGGTTTGGTCACTTTTGCCACTTCAGTCCAAAACCCAAACGTCTTAAATCTGGGTCCGTAGGCTTTTGATTTTTTGCCACATTCGTCCCTGACACTAACCCAGCTAACTTATCTCGTTAACTCTGGGGGCATTTTTGACTTTTTGCCTACAAAATCGAGGGTATTTTAAACATTTTGGCTATTAACTCATAAATAAATAAAAGAAAAAAAAAATAAAAACAAAAACAAAAACATTTACTTTAAGTGAGAGAGAGAGAGCAGAGATAGAGAGAGAGAGAGGAGAGAGATAGAGAGAGAGAGAAGAAGGTGGGGGAGGTGAGTACCACTTATTAAGTAAAAATATTAAAAAATAAAAGTGTAGGCAAAAAGTCAGAAATACCCCCCAACTTAACGAGATAAGTTAACTGGGTTAGTGTCAGGGACGAATGTAGCAAAAAATCAAAAACCTACGGACCCAGATTTAAGACGTTTGGGTTTTGGACTGAAGTGGCAAAAGTGACCAAACCTAGGGACGATTTTGGCTATTAACTCTAATTTTAAAAAAGGTTATGCGTTTCATACATCCCATAACATCACATATATCATTTATAATTAAGGGGTGTATGATTTCTGAATTCTATTTTTACTAATTATGTTGGTCAAAACTATTAATATGATAATTTCCACCTTTTTAGCCGGTGAATATATTGTGTTAGAAAATAGACGCAAGTCACGCAATATTGTTGTCCGTTTGTGATTAGCGTACTTAACCTAGCCTTCTTCCTAGTAAACATCGTTCGCATAAATAAATAATAAACCCCTTCCCAATATTCCAAGGGTTTAAACTTTAAACTTTAAAAGCACAACCCAAATTCTTCCATCCTTTTCACTTTCAGTGGCACAAAAATAAAACGAATAAAGTGTTGTTGTTGCAGCCAGCACAAATGCTTGTTTTGTGAGATGGGTTGAAGACCCAAATCATTCACTTGCAACATGAAAGAAAGCAAATTCTGTGAGGAATTTTCCTCTAAATATTATTATGGGATTTGTGCAGTTGGAGGAATGCTTAGTGCTGGAACAACACATCTTGCTATTACTCCACTTGATGTTCTTAAAGTTAACATGCAGGTTTCTATTATATTATTTTACTCTGCTTTTGGGTTTCATGACTTATGCTTTTTATTCATGTGGGGTTTTGTTATTCTTTTTTTTTTTTTTCTAAAATGCCAGACAGAATGTTGTGCTCGCATAACTTTGACACGTGACGCAACCTGTTACTTATTTATTTTATTAGGTATAGATTTAAAGTCCATGTTCATGATCCTCAAATGTTTGTGCATAATTAATTTTGAATGGGGGGTTTTGCAGTCTAAGTGGAGCGGTAAAGGAGTGTTCATTTCAAAACCAATAGTATGTTAAGGGTTGTAAAATATAATGCCTTAGTATGTGTTATTGGAAGTTGTATAAGTGAGTAAATAAGCGTCTCGCGTATTGCATTTAAAGCAATATGTACAAGTGAATTATGTAGTTTTTGTGGTTCTTAACATAATATTGGTCCTGTCGTCCCGAAACAAATGTGCTCTTGTTTATCTATACATGCATAATGCAAATTGTACACTCGATAAAGAACTAGTTTAAGTAGCAGTGTTGTAAAAATCAGGATTAGTCGCTAATTAATCCGAGATCAGTAGTTTCCTGTTTAAATTTCATCTTTTCGGACCTATAATCGGTTAAAGGCAGTCAAAAATCGATCGAAATTCTTGAAGTTTATCCTCTGTGATTAATAAGTTTGAAACATCGCTCGACTAGCACCTAGCGATTTTTACACCCATGTAATATAGAGAACCCCGAGAACCACAGAAGCAGTTGTACTTTGTGCTTGTCACCTGGGTTTTAAAAGGCGCGCCTAGGCGCAAGGCGCAGCCTAGGGCGCCTCAGGGCTTTGCGCCTATCCTTTTTCCCAAAGGCGCGCGCCTCAGGCGCTTTTTTGTCATATTTTAGGCGCTTTTCACCCTGAGGCGTGCGCCTCACGTACCTGGGTATTTTTTATGCATAAAAATGTTGTACCTTGGTGTTTTTGGCTTGTACATATAGGTAAAATCACATAAAAACCTTATTTATAGCTATATTTTGGGTAAATGAAGTTAATTATTGTGCACTTCGGGTACGAAAATACCACGTTTTTTGCGCTTCGCGCGATGTGCTTAGCCCTCGTCGCGTCTGTGCGCCTAGCGCTTTTTAAAACCAAGCTTGTCACATACAGTGGGACAGAGATATATTGATTTGTGTTGAACAACCGACTGTATTGAAATCATTCATTTGAATTTTACCGCATGTTATGTTGAATCCCTGATTGTAATGTTTTGGAGTGTAGGTCAATCCGGTGAAGTACAGTAGCATTTGTACAAGCTTTACAACTCTACTGAGAGAGGGTGGGGTTTCGGCTTTCAGGAGAGGGTGGTCTGGGAAGTTCTTCGGATATGGCGTTCAAGGAGCTTGCAGATTTGGTCTTTACGAGTACTTGAACAAGATTTACTCAAACAGTTTAAAAGATCAAAACAAGAGTCTAATCTTTTTCCTCAGCAGTGCAACTGCTGAAGTGATTGCTAATGTGGCTCTTTGTCCCTTTGAGGCCATCAAAGTTCGCGTTCAAGCTCAACCTCGTTTTGCAAAGGGTCTAGGAGACGGGTTTCCTAAGTTATATGCATCGGAAGGTCTTCGTGGGTACAAATTTTAAATTTACTCTTCTTAGATTCACCCTTTTATTTTATGGCTGGCAATCGTGTTGGACTGGTGGGTGAGGGTCAAATCGTCAAACCTGGACAAGAGCCATATATTTAATCACTTGAAAGACATCTAGCCTGACCCGACACACTTAAAATCGTGTAACCCGAACACAACTTATCTAACCTATTATTTCAATGAGGCAACTGGGTTGTAAATGGTTTTGTAATCAAGTTGTAACCGTGTTAAAAGTGTTTGCAGGTTGTAATAAATCGGTTAAATGAGTAGTAAACGTGTTGGTGGGTCAATTTGTTTTTTGAATGGGTTGCCGGGTAAACATGTTAAGCATGTCAACTCTTTTAACACAATCTGTGTAATGAAACAGGGCAATCTGGACTAACCATACCGGTTCTTTTTGCAGCTTTTACAAAGGGCTCGTTCCACTCTGGGGCCGAAACTTGCCATGTAAGCTAACGCTATCATAAAATCAAGTAAACCCGACTAAAATAGTATTTTTTTTTGTGCCTAATTCCTCTTGATATTTTTGATTCATCTGGGCAGTCTCCATGATCATGTTTTCTACTTTTGAGCACTCGGTCGATTTTCTTTATCGGAAAGCACTTCGAAGAAAAAAGGAAGACTGCTCGATCACACAACAACTTGGGGTTACATGTTTAGCCGGATACGCAGCTGGATCTACCGGGAGTATTATTTCAAACCCTGCAGACAACATTGTCGCCTCTCTCAATAACAATAAGACAAGCAGTCTGAAGATGGTACCTCTATTTTATATCTTTTCACTTCTATTTTCTTATTTTAATTTGACCGGTTATTTCTTTAATGTATGCAGGTTGTGAAGAAAATCGGGTTGCGGAATTTATTTACTCGTAGTCTTCCGATCAGAGTCATGCTTGTCGGGCCGGTTGTGACTTTACAGTGGCTGCTCTTTGACACCATTAAGGTGTTAAGTGGCTTGTAAGTCAAGTATTTGATATAATAACATCATTCATGATGAATATATGTATGATTAGAATATGAAACTATTTGAGCCAACTAGATTCTAAATGTAAATTCTTGCAGACCAACAAGTGGGCATATTACAACTGAAGTAGAAGCTACCATGGTCAAGATACAACCCGCTGGATCAAACTCTTGTTAGCGATTCGGGCTGGCAACATGACACCATGCTTCTTCAAGTAAACCATGTGTTTTGTTTGGTTCGGTTGGATCTCTCGTAAGTTTTCCTTGAAGTGTTTCATTTTTAAGGACGTCTTGGCTCTCGAGTATGATCACCTTCCTTCCCTTTTTGTGTCTATATCTTTTACCTAGGAGTATGTACAGTCCGGTTTGTTTTTACCTTATCACCGGACCATAGCAATAGGTTCGGTTTTTTGATAATTATATAAATGGTTTGGGTTGATGGGTATTCTTTAGTTATTTCTGGGTTTGGCTTAACAGGAAGTTTAATACAGATTTGTACAGTGGTTAAAAAAATTCTTACCTCAAACTAAACTGTACGTTTTAAAAATAAAGAAAATATCGGCTGATTAATGTGTTTTGGCTCGGTTAGCACATTCAGTTATAATGTAATTTGGTTAGCACATCGGTTTGGTTTGATTATTTTGGGTAAGTCCATCACTCATCAGTCTTGCCATGGTTCCGCAACGTGTGGTTATGTTTAATTAATCATCTTAACTGTTATGTAAAAATGTGTGACGATCGTTATGGTTAAATCATCTTAACTATCATGTAAAGCACTAAAGTATAGATCGGTTTATACTTTCATAATCATTACTCAACTATTTATATGATATATTTGATAACTAACAAATGTGAAATGAACAACCTGAAGAGGTTGAAAACTTGAAATACACAGGCTTCTATCTCGATACGATGTAAAATACAGTATAAATCCAAGTACTGCAATTGCTTGTGGCAAGTTAATATTGTTTATGTGGGTGGAAACCAAGATTAATGTCTCGTGAAATACTTGCTCGTTGTTTACACATGCATAAATGTTTGATGATCATAAGTATAAAACTAGACTGTTAGAATGTGATTGGTACCATCGATGTTTATGTCCATGATGGACAGATGAAGTATTCTCATATTGGACCCAGTTCAACTAGACAAGCCCAACCCAAGTTGGTGCAATATCAATAAGACCCAAGTCAAAACTGGTCTATTAGTGTTAGAGCCCAACAACCTATAAATAAAAGGCTCACGGTCTACACTCTAGAAGTCAACAGTCACCACTAGGGGGACTTGATACATATAAATTTTTGGCCGAAAACCCATTAATTTAGACATGGCACCCCTGGCCATGTAGAAGCTTTGCCCTTGCCACCACTTATGCACGATTTCTCCCCCAGTGAGTACAGGTAGGGGTTAAATTAAGTTAGAACCAAACTACCAAAGCATAAAACTTTAATGCCCAATCAATTATTGTTGTCATCTTTATCCTCTTACTAAGTAATAACTGCCTCGGTTGTGACATGTTTTTCCATGTATGTCTAATCAATTAGGGGCCGCTATGCTTCTCTCAATAGTACTTTCGAAAGATATTGACCGGTAGGTCAAGAATTCAGGCTGGAGAAAGCGAAAACCAGCTTATATTCTTGCCATTATAAGAAACAAGAACTATGTTGGTCATTACTTCTAAGTTAGCTTACTTTGTACCCTAGAAAGCAATTATGGCGGCATCTGCAAGTGTTTGCTTTTATCTAATTAATTCTGGACGAGTTGTTTAATTTACTCGTTTAACGTCATACTCTTGTATCGATTTTCCAGTAACATAATAATCTTTAAACCAACGGCTGCTAGTATAAAAAGTAGGCTCTGAATCAAATTCGCGTACCAGTGTTGGGGCATATGGCTATACATTATAGGTGTATGCAAGCATAAAAAAAAGTAGATACACAAATCTATCTATCTATACATATAATAAACCAAAGCCATTTTAATGACATGGCACTCCTTGAGTGTGCCATGTGTCATCCCATGTGGCATTGAGATATTTTAGGAAAAAAAAATATTTAAAAAAAAATTGGATTTTAATTGTTTTAGGTTAGGTGTTACCCGAAGCTTTCTTGCGTGTAACTGTAAAACGAATCATTCTATTTCATATGTAAAATTAATATGTCATATTAGATTTCTCAACCCCGGGACGTTCCCGGGGTATAATCTAGTCTATCATAAACTGTTTATTTTGGACGCGCAAAAAAGATATTTGTAAAGATACAAGGGTATTAAAAATATTGATTTTTCACACCAAGTAAAAGTCATAAAACAAGCAGAAGAAAATTTTGTAATGAACCATCTTTGAGAAATTGAAGCAAACCAAGGGTATAGATCTAAAATAAAAACAACAGATATAAGTCACACTAACTAATGTCACATTGTATCCTGAGAAAAAAAAAGGGGGCTGACAAAATATGAGTCACATTTCCTAATAAACATGATATGTCTTCAAATCAATCTATCACCAAAGCATATCAACAATGCCTTGTTGATTATTGTTATAACTCTGGCCAACCGGGCTCCCGAGAACCCCACCTGAAGACTCACTCAGGCTTCCAGACACTGGATTTGCTGAATCGTTCACAACTTCTGCTTCGCTGCCAGCTTTTTCATTCGTTGGTTTACGGCTTTTTGGAACAAAACTACCAATGATCACCTGCTTACACCAAGAAACAACCATTACAGTTATTAGCAATGTATCATACATGGTATATCTGACTTGTTTTATGAACACTATTTTTTTTTTCTATCATTAATATATTCGTTGACCTATAAAGGGCAAATTACATAAGGATGGCAGTTAAACATCCT
Source organism: Ambrosia artemisiifolia (assembly GCA_032199755.1). Taxonomy (NCBI): domain Eukaryota; kingdom Viridiplantae; phylum Streptophyta; class Magnoliopsida; order Asterales; family Asteraceae; genus Ambrosia; species Ambrosia artemisiifolia. The sequence continues at coordinate 28,753,653 of CM063529.1, read as the reverse complement.
GATTTAGATTTAACACCAATATTATATCCTATTCAATATTTTTTTTAGTTTCAACTTCTTTCATGGCCTTAGAGCATCTAAAGATTATGAGGATCAACTAATTTTCTATTTTGAACATTTGACCCAGAATTTTAAACATATGCAAATGAAGAATCTATCCTGAATTTTAATATCAAAGCAAGTTATAAATCCGGCATCGACCATGAACTTGTAAAACGGTAGTAAAAATCGCAGCAAAGATGAACAATCAGAAACATAAGATCAAAGTAGAGATAGAAGATTTTACAAACACAACAACAAGACTCAACATCCGCATTTTTATTTATTTAATTTGTTTTATCTTTCCTTTACATTATCTGTTTTAATCTAAGCATTAATTCGAAAGTCACGTTAAGTTACATGGGGGCCTATTAGCAATACAATTATACATATATTTTGGAGTTTGATTTATCTTTAGAGTTTATAATATATAATAGAGCTTATCAATATTAGAGTTTATCACACAGATCTTATCTTTTGACTTGTTACATGAACACTTAGCATTTATCTTCTTGATACATCTTGAAGTGTAATGATCACAAAGGCATTCAACACCAGTAGTGTATTATATATTTTATTTTAGTTTTCCAATTTCTTTCATGGTCAAAGAGCATCTAATGATTCTAAAGACCAAGTCATTTTTTGTTTAGAACATTTACTATGAAGTTATAGACAAACTCAAATCAAGCATCTATCATGAACTTAAAAAAGTAGTACAAATTTGAAGCAAAGATGAAGAATCGGAAACACAAGATCGAAGATCTTACAAGCAAAGCAATAAGAATAAATATCGGTGTTTTCAAGTTTTAATTTTGTCTTCTGTTTACTTAATTTGTTGTAAGCTTAACATATAAATCAAAATCCCCTAGGGGGTAAATTAACTATATATAGTTCACTAATATTAGAGTTTACAGTATACTATGAAGTTTATCATAGAGGCTTTTATCTGTTTATGTTTTTGAGCACTTATCGTCTAGGAGCTTTTTAGCATTTTTTTTTCTTGCATTGTCTCTCCATATATAGATACTTGCTGAATTAAAATGGACACAAAACATTTGAGACAAATATTGTGTTCTATTTTCTTTTATGTATTTAATTTCTGTCAACAAGGTCTAGTGGTGTTTGGTAACATAAAAAAAGGGAGGACAAACCTGAACTGGTGATGCAGCGGTTAGAGGCCCGGCCACGTTGCCACCTAATACACGACCATTTGGCCCGGAAAGTGCCACACTTAATCCACATATTCTACTATGTTGATTGTCGCTTTCAGGCACTATAAATGAACCAGAAAGAGAGAGGATCTCAAACTGTCCCTATAAATGTAAAGTACAAGTAATAAGTAATGGTGACCACTGACCAAAATAGATACGTAACGATGATTTAACATAACATATCACGTAACACATGTAATTAGTCTTTGATATCGCCATAGAGGTATACCAAACATGTAAAAATGGCTACTTTCATGGTTTAACGTCACGTAACATATGTAATTAATCTTTGATATGGCCATATATAGAGCCATAGAAGTATACCAAACATGTAAAAATGGCTACTCTCATGGTTTAACGTCACGTAACATATGTAATTAATCTTTGATATGGCCATATATAGAGCCATAGAAGTATACCAAACATGTAAAAATGGCTACTTTCATGGTTTAACGTCACGTAACATATGTAATTAATCTTTGATATGGCCATATATAGAGCCATAGAAGTATACCAAACATGTAAAAATGGCTACTTTCATGGTTTAACGTCACGTAACATATGTAATTAATCTTTGATATGGCCATATATAGAGCCATAGAAGTATACCAAACATGTAAAAATGGCTACTTTCATGGTTTGTCGTCACGTAACATATGTAATTAATCTTTGATATGGCTATAGAGCCATAGAGGTATACCAGACATGTAAAAATGGCTACTTTCATGATGGCCTTGTAAAACTAATGCATTTAAATGAGTAAAATAATGAATTTTATTGAAGAAATTTAAATGGCAATACATACCTCATAGGTGGCAGTTCCAGTAGAAGTTGCTGCTAGTTCAAGTGTCACATTTGATATCACACCACTGGCTGAAAGTATGCACAAAGCTCTTGTGCTATTCTGGGAGAGCCATATAAGTTTTGCCAATACATCCTATATACAAAAAGCTACGAGTGTTAAGAATATATTTATGAAATAGAATTAAGTAGATCAAAAATCACACAAACAAAAACAAAATCATGAAATTAGCCGTTTTCTAGTGTGTGATACCACTATGGTCATATTCAAACAATTTTCCATGTAAAACCATAAGATACATGAATCTTTGGTCGCGTATATACTTTACTCGCATACTCCTATATATTTTCCTTTTGTACATGATTACTAAAGCATACATGAATCTATACGCAAATGATTAAAATATTCACAAAAAATACATATGCGAGCAGTATATAATATGATGACATGTATCACATTAGTTTAAGTCATTGTTAATAACATAATAAAGTCTTATACATTATATTACATGACTAAATGAGTGATTTGTTTTGTGACATAGCTTTATTTGCATAGTGTAACACATAAAAAGATGATTTCTTGATTTTCTTCTACAAGATATAACCATCTCTATTGCTATATAAACCTTCATACACCTTAACCGCCTACCCCTGCATTTTGTACACGTGTAATAAAGCATACGTGAATCTAAATGTAAACGATAAAAATATTCACAAATAAAATACACATGTGAGTCTATATGCGATCATATCACATTAGTTTAAGTCATTATTAATAACATACGTTATATGCATTACCAAATGAGTGCTTTGTTGGTGATATAACGTAGTGTAACACATAAAAAAAGATGATGAATTGTTTTATTTTCTTCTAAAAGATAAAATACGATAAAGTCTTCCACCACTGTATCCACTTGAATATACCAACCATACATGGCTAACCCCAAATATTTTAATTTTGTACACGAGCAATAAAGCATACATGAATCTATATGCAAATAACAAAAAAATACATATGCGAGTCTATACATGATATAGTGTCATGTATCACATCAGTTTAAGTCATTATAAATAACGATTAAAAGTCATGTATTAACTCCAGCCTAGGGGGGGGGGGTCGACATGGGTGAGTGACATCCTTAGACGCGAACGAACGAGGAATGTAAGAGGGGAAAAGAGAGGAAGCATGTCGGCCATGGTATCTCTTTTAGGCAAGCTGAGGTGGAGGGATAGGACTAGTCTAAAGAAACATGAAAAAACATTAATACAATATCAACCAAGATTAATATATACATCAAACAAAGCTTGATCATTAACCAAAAAGACTCCAACAAAAATCAAACACAAATGTCAAGTTATCCAAAAAATGTACCTCTCCAGAGTTAACATCAACAACATGTGGCATGAACCCTCCTCCTGGTGAACCTGAAGCAACAGGCTGCAGTTTCTTCGTCGAACCAGGCGGTCTACCCCTCGATTTCTTCCCTAAATTAGGCTCGCCAGATTGACCTGCTTTTGCCACCATCGCCAGCGGTCCATCACATCCATCAATCGGGGTTTTCCTTGGCCTTCCTCTCTTCCTCTTGACCACATCGCCACTACTGACGTCGATCCCTGCAGCAGTCAAAGCATAATCACTCTCTCCATCTCCTAAACTAAAGCCGTCACCGTTAGGGTGGTTGTTGTAAGGAGATGATGTAGGTGGCAGCATTGGTGTATATGCTGGCGTTTCATCGGTGGTGTATGTTTGTTGCATGTTGCTGATTGTCGAAGGTTCGTATGACATGATTGGTTCTGTGTCTGCTACAACCTCGAAATAATAAACCCTATGATTTCACAGCAAACCCTATATTTTTACTGCTCCAAAGTGCATATCTAAGTTGCTACACTCACTTTGATAATTAATTAATTATTATGGGTAAAGATAAATAAATGTTATTTATTTATTATTTTTCTAATATGGTAATTATATAATTATAATTAATCCAATATATATATGATTTTTTAAAACATCCAAATATATTTTTAAGGGAAAATCACGATTTTGGCCCGTTGACCGACCCAAGAGACGATACACGGGTCCCAAGACGTCTAAAACGTCACCCGAGAGCCTTTGGTTTCCATCCAATAAAAGACCACCATGTGTTGTTGTTGATCCCGAAGAGTGTCAAACGTCTCCGGAGACGTGTAAGTGCCGCCAAGACGTCTCTGGTGGGCCCTTGAAATGTCTCACTGACGTCTGGGCTCAAGCCTTCTTCAGCTCGGCTTGAGCCGTCTCCGAGCCGTCCTGAAGCGTCTCCAACTGTTTGTGAACAATAAATTTTTTTATGGGTATAAATAGGATAGTTTGTGTGGATAAAAACTCAACCACATTTATCTTTCCTCTTTTATTTCCTCTAATCAAATATATCAAATGTTTTACCAAAACAAACCATACTTTCTCAAGTATTCAACACGGTTGAAAACATATATTTTTAGTTTATTCGACATGTTCTTGAGCTTCAGAAAACTAAAGTATTTTTTCGGTTAACATCATGCCGCTTTTTAATCCCAAACCTTTGGGATTAAAGTTATCCCCTTCAAGTCCCCATCCTTTTACTCTCACATTTTCTGTTTCCTTCCCTCCGCTATCACCCCCACCATTCCAATTTCACTGAAAGATCCTCTCCTCCCTCGCCATTACTAATCCTTCTTGTCACCTTCCAAATTTTTTTTTGGAGCTGCATGTTTAAAGTGGAGAAAATTGTACGATATTTCTAGAGCTGAATGTTTAAAGATGTTGGTTTATATTTTTATTTTTTTATGAATTATCTTCTAATGTTTGTGTGTATCTTATTTTTGTTGGAAGTTTTAATATTATCAAGAATGTTAAGTTTTTTAAAGTTTGTGTGTATCTTGTTTTGTTGTAAGTTTTAATATTTTTATAAATATAATTTTTATAGTTTGTTCATTTTAAGTTGTTAATAATTTAAATAATAATGTATCTTGAGCATCACCACTTGCCTATAAATACCATAACCTTCAATACCAACTTTGAAAAAAGTGTAAAATACATTAGGTGTAAAAAATAAATACTAGTTATAATCAGAGTGAGGCATCCCAACCTTCGATCACTAAGCGATATTCTCGTCGACGTTCAACACGTGCTCCATCCATCCCCGCACCAGAACCCATATACTGTGGACCAGCTCCCACTGAAACGACACCGGGTCAATCCTGTCGAGGTCCTGGTCAAGCCGTGTACACTGAAACAGCTCCATGGTTTGAACAACCTATCGACGAGGAACTTAACTTGCTTTATGACCAAACGTTTGGTCAAATACAAGGTCATGAGCCACCAATTCCGGAGACGGATACAAAGTCTCCAACAAACCCTCTTTGAGCAGTGTTCGTCCAACTCAAGAAATACTGAGTTGGGCGGAAGGGTACGAAATGACCCGGGCGAGGAGTACGTTGAAGAATTTTACCACGAAACCAATTTTCTATCTCCAGACTTTGGATGTCACAATCAGGACTATAGATCGGACGGTTGTAACAGTGACCATGATGTGTCATCTTCTGAGTCTTTCCTTAGTGAATGGGACGTTTAATGTTTTTCTGTATGTTTTAATAAATTTAATTTAAATGTGTGTGTAGTTTAATTAATATGTTGGTTACTAGATTATACCCCGGGAGCGTCCCGAGGTTGAGAAATCTAATTTTACATATGAAAATAGACTGATGTATAACTCTAATATTAATATCTTACCTAAAACAATGTACAACTCCAATGCTAACACCTAACCTAAAACAATGTAGAACTTCATTGTAACTCTAATATTAACACCTATCCTACAGACTAAAAAAATGTACAACTCTAACATACTAATACAGGGCCGGCTCAACCATTTTGGTGGCCTAAAGCGAAGTAAAAATTCGGGGCCTTAAAAAAAGCCATTTGCAGAGTTGCAGCCCCATAAGTAAGATAACTCCAATGAAAAACCTATTCAAAACTCAAAATTTATGTTTCCACCCATCTCTCTCATCTTGCCTGTTGCTTTTTTTTTTTATATTGTTCTTTATTCTTTCTCGATGCAGTAGACAAATAAATGGTCAAGTTGTAAAACCTAGAATGAAAACAAGCACCTTTATTATCTGTTGGTATTTCATGAGGATAATTAATTGATTAGGAGACCTGCTCGTATATCAAACCATCATTTAGGCCCAAATGAAGCCAATTTTCATATACAAACTAAAAAAATAAAAATAAAAATAAAAATTGGGGGCCCAAAGCCCTAGTCTCAAAATAATTGGGCTAGAGCCAGCCCTGTATTATTATAGATACATAACCTAAAATAATGTATAACTCTATTAACATATTCGGCTCTGGTTGAAAATAGAATTCATATTTACAAGTTTGAACATAATTAGTGACTTGTCTATACATAAGACATGTTTTTTTTGCTGTATGAACAATACCCCACAAAAAAATAGTTATTTTTCTCCGTTTTTTATATAACACTTTGGTACTCGTTGGAAAGATAATAAAACGCTCGTTAATTTGGTATAATTTTTTTCTTTAAAAAATCTCGTAGATAAAAGGTATTAACGTTTAAAAATTATAGGAGGAAACATGAGAGAAAAAAAATCAAATTTTGTTTTTAAACTTTATTTTTCCTAAAATTACTTAATGTTACATGGCATCCTACATGACACTCTCAAGGGGAAAATGATTATATGAGTGCCATGTAGGATTTGAGGCTTTCAATTATATAATAGATTTTAGTTTTATTTATCAAACAATATTTATCAAACAATATATATAATTATTATTTATTATAAAAAATAATATAAATAATAAAAACAAATATATATTTTACAAATAAATAAAATTACAATAAAATGAGTTAATTATAATAATAAGTTATATACAAGACATTTTTTCGATCCCCACACTCTACATCTTTTTTTTATATATATATATTATGTACTCGTGTATACGGGAAGTGAAAATGCAAAATCATAAAACCAATTATTAACAATTATTGGCAATGATTGATAGTGAGTGAGAGTTGTGAAAAAGAAGTGTGTGTGTTTAAGATGGGTAAAAATGAATGTATATGGGTGTTTGGGATGGGTTGGACAATACAATTTTAAACAAAATGTTTGATTTTTATAAATGTTTTTTTTGTTATTTATATAAAATGATTTTTTATATGGATGTTATTTTTAAAAATAACTAGAATTATCCTTATAAAATGATATAATAATCGTTGCGTATACATTAACGTTTATGTAATCGAAGTAAACAAAACATAAGATACGAACAATAAAACAAAATAAACCATAATATTCAAACGTTTACATAATTAAAATGTTCATACAATAATAATATCCAAATAAACAACTAATCATCCTACCCTGAGATGCACCGGACGTACTGGCCAGACTGCTGGACGGCCCACCCCGATTGGTACGCGGTGGCTCACCCTGATTGGCCATCAGGATACACGTCCGCCATCTCTACATCACCACTGGATCGCCCTCATGCTCCGTTGGCAATGTGTGGCATCTCAACCTCCTCGGCCCCACCTGGAAACTCAATATATACCAGCGGCAGGGGTACAAATGGCCGGTTCTCCGAACCCGGAGCACGCTGGTAATAAACGGGTGGAGTGTCCTTGGTCTTTCCCGCCACCTTCACCTGCAACATAGTCCGCAAACCTAACTCGCTGAAACGCACAACAATAATAATGATAATATTAAATAATAATAAATAATAACAATAAATAATAAATAATAATCATACTTGGGCCTCATCGGACGTGGCAGAATATCATCGTCAATAGAAGTAAACAAAGAGTCTGTAGCAACACGCTCCGCGATGGCGGTGATGATCCCCCTGACCGGAATACCCCCGCTGAATGCCTATGAGGATAGGCAGCAATATACTCTGCATAACACCTATGCAGGGAAACCGACCTACCCCTGAGGATGCAGTAGAGATAGAAAGGTCGGTCTGCAAGACCCTTTCGTTACTGGTACACCGTCCAACAATAGATCAAGTAATCAGACGGTGTATCTAACAAATTAAAGGGTCCTGAATGTTGTTTGCCCTATCCGACCTGCACAACATAATAATAATTAATAGTTTAGGCGTTTTGTTTAAAATGCCTAAATTATATAAGTTTAGGAATATGACATTGTGAGACCGGGAAGTCGGTGGCAGTTCAGAGAGAAGTGGTGGTGATGTTTGAATGTTTGTTTGAAATGAGAACGAAGCTGCTCCCGTTTGTGTTTAATTGGAAAAAACCACGGGCCGCGGAGGCCACAATGGGCTGTGGAGGGATTAATTTAACACATATGCTACATTTCCACGTCCTTGGAGGCCCCCACGGGCAGTGGAAGTACACTTTTCAGTGTGAACTCTTTAGTAACGCATTTTAGAGTCTAAATTTTAAAAATTGTTTCCCGCTTGATTCACTATAAAACTTTTTCACCCCTTTAAATTAGGAAAGTTTATTGATAAAAAAATGTTAAATCAATTATTTAAAAAAATATTTGACATGGCAAAAAAATAAGAAACTTTGTTCAGAATACCCACAAGGTTTTTTTCCTTGTGTTGTGTTTATGATAAAAAAAACTGTTTAATAACAATTATTATAGTATTGCTAATAACTAAACACTCATAATTATGATAATAAAAACAACTGTATAACATTAAATTAGCTTATAAACTTCTAATCTATATAAACTTATCAATGCATGACTTATTTTTACGATTAAAAAATGAGTTGTCAGCAATAATTATCATAATATTGTTAATATTAACACACTAAAAATTATGATAATAAAAAACAATTATATTACATTTAGTTAACTTCTTAAACATATAATCTATATAAACGAATAAATTACCCGTCATATAGATTGCATTTGGGGAAATAAGTTGAATTAGTGTTTAATATCTGTATGCTAAGGCAATAATCACTTGTACGTAAGACATTTCTTTCGTGTACATTTCAATCCACACATTGATATTGACTAAGACAAACATCAAAACGTAGACAAAAATGAGTAGGACGTCATGGTATTTTTGAATATTTTTAAAATATAATAGTTTTAATGTTATGATAGAATTAAATAAAAGAATTATAATTTTGTAGGGGAGGAGATAAAAATGCAAGTACTAATTAAAATTAGAGAATTAAAGTTGCAACTAAGATACGGTATTAAAGTATAAATAACGTATGAATGACTATTTTACCCTCATTACAGGGTTATTAAAAAATTAGTTTTTAACTTTTAGGTAACTTAAACTATCCCTCCCTCATGCATTATATTATTACTAGTGGGATGCCCGCACGATGCGGCGGGGAACACAACACTTAAAGGTTGAGTGGATTTGGGGCTCGCTCGAGTGTGACTTGCACTTCATACCGAGTTGGTTTGGGTTGACTCTAATCTAAAATAAAGATGGAATCTTAAACTCGAGCTCGGCTTGATCAAAAATCAAGTTGGTTTGCTTAACTTGATTTGATTAGACTTTACAACTAATTTACCATAAGGGTAAAACATATAAATTATTCTTTATAGCTTTACATATATTTAGTATTGTCGTGTATTTATTACTGTTGTTTTATTAACCTCTTTACTTCAATATCAGTCTTTCTTTTCTTTTGTTCTTTATACAATGCATGATGAAGACAACGTATATAGGGAATTATAGTAACTTTTACTCGTAATAAATGTAATAAATACAAGGAAAGTTAATGTATTTGGTTTTGTAACAATAACACGCAAACCATCCGTGTTGGTACGTTCTAATTCGAATGGATGTGAATTAGATTAGAGATTCATATAACAACATCAAACTACCACAAATCGTCCTAGATGCTAGAGTTCCATCATCACCAACATACATGCAAAATCAAACAAACAATGAGCTTAATCATATTACAAAACGAGAGTGTTTTTATTTGTGGTACATCACTGACATGTGTCATTAATAGATAATGTATTTATGTATAATATTGTTTCTATATTATGGTTGTAATCATCCCTGTAATTACGGGATTGTATCTTCTATATAAAGTTAATCCCAATCAAAGGAGAGGATCAAGGATCCTATTGTTTCATGGTATCTATTATTCATGATGCACGGATTTTCCAACATTGTCCACAATATCCCTCGTAATACATTTCGCTTCACATCTTGTGTGTTTCTCTTTTGAGCTATATCTCAATCAGGAATATGAGTTGTTAAAGTTTATCACAAGATGCTACCATTTCCCGTATTCTCAATAGTTATTCTTAGCAGCCACTATATAACTTATGTAAACATAAGACCAAAGATTATAGAGAGAAAGATATGATGGAAAATGAGAGAGCTCTTTATCAATTAGTTTTACCAAGTACATTAAGCCTCTAATTTATATTGACATAACATTAATACAAACTTAATGTTATATGGGACTGGGAGTAAGAATATTTATAGTCGTCATAGTGTATATGTTTATAACAAATAAATTTTAGTTATATCATAACTCTTTTTACTATCTTTTTATATTATCAATATTTATACTTAATGCTACATGAGTTTTAATTAATATAATTTAATAATGTTGTAGAAAGGCGATTTTAACCTTTTACTAACTTCATTAAGGTGTTGTACCATAAGCATAAAGTATAGTAATTACTTAAATTTGATTGGTATCTTTGCCTCATGCTTTATAACAGTGCCGGTCCTTAGGATTTTAGTGCCTTGGCCGAGTAAAAAAAAAGGGCCCTTAGGCACAAACGAATTATATAAAGTAATTTGTTTTAAATGACGATTAACGTTATAGCAATAAGAATAGCAAAAATATAATATTAGCATGACATAATATAATAGCTAACTGATGGTTTATGAAATTTCCTAGCATTCTTGATAGCAAATTGTTTGATCAGCTTTTTACAATTTATACTCTCTATCTTTTAGAGAGGTCTAATAAGTTTTTCATTTTCATATAAAATTTATACTCTCAAAATTTTCATGCTTGTTTGTTAAATTGGTTCAATATCTTGTGTGAAATTATTTATTAAATTTTGTTAAAGAACTGAGAATTCTCACACTTACTATTTAATAGCATTTTAGCCTAGATTTTATTTTTAAGCCAAATCCTTATAAATAAAATAAACAAAAATAGTATTAGAAGAAACCACATAAAAGTAAAATAAAATGTAGGAATATGTAAAGACAAAGAAAAAACAAATAAATAATACAAATTAGTGAATTTACTCTGTTTCTTTATTGTGTCAGGTAAAAAAATAAAAGGAATTTACAGATTTTAGAGGTTTACCATGATTCGAACACGGGATATTAGCTAGGGAGGTAATCACTTGAACCAACTAAGCTGCAACAATTTTGCAAATTGTTTCGCGCAAAAATGGTTATAACGTATATAATACATTAATTTTTTGGCCCCTTAGATAAACGGGCCTCGGCCGGGGGTGCGGCTCGCCCACCCCTAGGGCCGGCCCTGCTTTATAATATAGTATAAATTAAAAAAACAAAAAAAAAAACTTTTAGAGTACTTATGTATAGGTGCTATCGGTGTTGAGCTAAACAAGTAATATTAGGGTGCAGATTCCACCCCTACTAGTAGCGTTACCGAGGAGGCATTTTTTTTTGTTGAACGGCCAAATTTTCTCCAATATTAGGGTGCAGATTCCACCCCTACAAGCAGTGTTACAGAAGATACATTTTTTTTGAACGGTCAAATTTCTCCAATAATAGTTGTTAGTGATATTAAATCGGTGAACTTCATGTTAATACATCAAGTTAGTTATCGCCACACCGGAAGAGTTGAGGCTAGGAGACATTAAACTCGATTTTTAAAACATTAAAATATGATGTTTAACCAACTTTTCCATAAAAATATCTCACGTCTTGACTAGGCTCTGACACAACATAGTGCTTTTTTATTATTTATTCTCATCATTTTTATTTTTATAAATTTCCTTTTCAAACTAAAAATAACAATAATAACAATAACTTAATGACACCCTCTTTAACAAATTTCACAATTTCGTTCCCTTTAATCTCCGATCAAATGTCATCACCACCAAATTCCCCTAAACCCTTACCACCACCATCAACCACCACAACCACCACCATCACCACCACAACCACCTCCGCCGCCACGTCATCACCCGATCCTTCACAAAACCCACCTCAGATCCCTATAACATGGCCATCAAACAACACTCTAACCCTCGACTGGGTAACAACCCTCATGTCAACCTTCGACTGGTCATCTAAAACCCTCAGACCATCGGAATTTCCAACAGTCTTACCAGTTGAGGCGTTTGATGGTCTAGTCCTTACTGCTTCCAAGCTTTTACATAAAGAGCCCAACTGTGTGTTAATTAACCCTGATAAGGATGTAGGGTCAAGTGTAGTGGTTGTTGGAGATGTGCATGGACAGCTGCATGATGTGTTGTTTTTGTTGAAGGATGCTGGGCTTCCTGATAATAATAAGTTTTTTGTGTTTAATGGGGATTATGTTGATCGAGGTGCTTGGGGTCTTGAGACTTTCCTTGTTTTGTTGGCTTGGAAAGTAAGTAGTAGACTAGTAGTTGTCTAATTGGTTTACCTTTTATATCTGTTTATTGTTCGGTTCGGTTAATTTGGTTCGGTGATGATGCGATGCAAGGCAAGGTCTTACCTTTTATTGATTAAAAGTTTAAATTTCCTATTTATTGTTAGGATTCATAGTTATAAATTGGAATCTAGGGTTATTGTTTATGGTTTCTTTGAACCATTCGGTTCTTTAAGCTTTTGATTATAATCAGCGGCTTATTTGAGCCATTTGATTGCTTTTGTTCCTGCATATCCATCTCCAAATGCGTGGTTTTAAAAAGCGCGAAGTGCACAAAAGCGACGGGATCTAAAACCTAGGCGCAAAGCGCAAAAGTGGTGGGATTTTCGTGCGCGAGGCGCAAGACTATAATATAATATTTTTTTTATATATCCTATAGGTTTTTATATATCATATATAACTAAGGTTTATATATGTACAACCATTTTAGCTACCTGTATTAAGGGCTGTATAACACTTTGAAGCACAAAAACACCCCGTGTATGAAAAGTGCGCGCCTCAGGGGATTTTTTTAAAAAGGGCGCTTTTCTTGCGCTTTTTGTACATTGCGCGCCTTGTGTGACATAAGGCACATGGATCCGCGCCTCAGGTCGCCTCGCGCTTTTTAAAACCTAGCCAAATGTAAATGTTAAAGAATTATGAGTAGGATGTTACTGGGTATGTTTGTTTGTTTCTATATTTTTGTATATTTGTTATGTTAATTGTGTTTTTTTCTTTGGTTCAGTTGGTTAAGTTGGGTAATTTGGTTACCCCTTAATTTGTGATAGAGGTAAGGTTTGACCTCGTGTTACGCCGCGACTGTATTTTGTGTGTTGTTATTATGATCTGTTGATGGAGTTAGATGGCAGTGTTTGGAATTTGTCCCAAATGAGAAATAAGTAAGAGAGACAAGAGACAATGGAAGGTCTTGAAATTATAGGCTTTGGAGAGAAACAGGAAATCTAAACTGAGATGTAGATAGTAATTTGGATTTTGGATTCAGATCACATATCTAACAATATGTTATGCAGCTTCAAGAGTATGTATGCGGTATGCCAAACATAAACTTAGTTGGATTCAATGCAAGTCTCTTGTGTAACTTTTTTTGTTAGTCTAAGAAACCGGTAATTAGTAATGTTTCTCCTTTTAGAGGACATATTATTAAAACATTTAAACATGGTGTTGTTAGTACCTAGTAATACCTTATATGTGCATCTTTAATGTTAGTTTTATAGTAAAGAGGACGTGGGATAAGAAACGATGGCTGCTAGACCCTTTTGTGTCTTCAGAAACGGTGTTTATTTTGTTTATTTTGATCACCAAGGTGAGTTTCTCATTCTGATATGACATGTTTTCTAGGTGTTTATGCCAGACAGAGTTTTCCTACTTCGTGGGAATCATGAATCCAAATACTGTACCTCAGTTTATGGATTTGAAAAGGAAGTTTTGGCCAAATATGGCGATAATAATAGAGGAAAACATGTTTATCGTAAGTGTTTGGGGTGTTTTGAAGGACTTCCTCTTGCTTCAATTATAGCAGGGCGTGTTTATACAGCACATGGAGGGGTTTTTCGCAACATACCAGCAACCCCATCAAAAAGGCCTAAAGGAAAAAAGAACCGTAAAGTTATAGTGAGCGCAGAGCCGGTTCCCTTATCGCTTGGTTCTTTGGAAGAATTATTGAAAGCTAGACGAACTGTACTTAACCCTCCATGGGAAGGCCAAAATTTGATTCCAGGGGATGTTTTATGGTCTGACCCGTCTATGAAACCCGGCCTTTCTCCAAACAATGAAAGAGGTATTGGCCTTTTGTGGGGTCCAGATTGCACCGAAGACTTTTTAAAGAAATTTAGTCTCAAGGTGATGCATTGAATACAGTGTCCACTTTCATGCCATTAGTTTCTTTGTAGGTCCGCTTCTAAGTTTTGTCATCATCATCTTTATCATTTATTATTATTGCAGTTAATTATTAGGTCTCATGAAGGTCCTGACGCAAGGGAAAAGCGATCTGGTCTTGGAGGAATGGATGAAGGATACACCATTGATCATGTAGTACCATCTGGGAAACTGATAACGGTCTTCAGTGCTCCAGACTATCCACAGTTTCAGGTGTGTATCTGCTCCTGATCTTAGTGGCTCTACTTAATGCTGCAAGTTATGTTCATTATTGATGCTATAAGTTATGTTTGATTGCTTAAGTATTAATTACCATATGTTCTAAACTCTTTCATTTTATAAAGATATGTCCATATTCCTCATCTCTATTATTAGGTTTTTCAACTTTAGGTAAGATGATTTTTTAATGTAAGGACCCCACTTTGAATACCTTTGATAAGTGAGGCTTAGTGTTTGGGATGTGAGATGAAGAGGTACCTGTTTTGATCTGGTGGTTTCAGTTCTAGCTTCTCTTAAGAGAATGTAAAATATTTAATGCAATTATTGCGCCACTTCTGAAGTTATGGTGAACATAAAGAACTAATCTAATTGTGGATTGCTAAATTACAATCGGATAATGGTGAATGGTATGTTGAATTCATATATCATATTGAAAGTTTCTTCAACGATGGCCGTTGAATAATGGTAGCTAGTAGTTCTTGGTTTAAAAAAGCGCGCTGCGTGCCTCAGGCGCGCTTGAGGCGCCTGAGGCGCTAGGAAAGCGCTTTTTTTTGGCCTGAGGCGCTAAACTACATGAAGCGCTGTGAGGCGCCCGAGGCGCCAAGGCGCTTGACATTTTACTGGGTTTAGTTCTTCCATTAAAATGCAATATTATTTGCATTGTGAACAGCTGACACGTTATCGCACCATAAGTTTATGGGTTTAGTTTGGCAACTAATTTCACCGAGTAGATATTGACATTATGTAGCCAAATAAGTTTACAAGTAATTTGAGCTATGTCTATATTCGTATTCGTCACTAGAACGTGGCACAACATAGGGCTTCTTTCTTCTCCAAGAAACTAGATTACCCCTGAGTCCCAACCCAACAAGGGATAGTAGAGTTCTACTTGGTTGTAAGATCTTAGGATGTTTTAGGATATGACTATCAACTTCTCAGCATGAGGTCCTTGGGGACGAAATGAATTGACCTACCACACCTACCGAAAAGGCAATATCATGACGTGCAATGGTAAGGTAGTTTAACTTGCTAATAGTTATTCTATATCTCTCATGGTTCTCCGTAGGTAAGTTCTCGGCTGTTTGTTCAAGGAGCAATGGAGCATAACATGCTTTTTGCTTTAATTAATCCTGAGTCAGTAAACGTGTCCATAGTTCCATACAACCCTTCCATTGTGATAAATATATCTCTTTCTTATAGCAAGAAACCTGAATCTCCAAAAAATATTTTAGTGGGCAAGAATGCAAGATCCTTCATCTAAAATTGGGTTCCAAGAAATGCTTTTAACTTGTTAGTCCCATTTTTTATTATCACTTTAGTAATTGCTATATCATCCACATGTACAAATATACAACCAGTAAAATGCATCCATAGATAGATGAAGTAAAGGAAAACCGAGTGATTATATGAATTTCTTTATATTCTACAAGCCAAATTCTTTAACCAGTGTTAAAATTTCCAAACCAAGCACGTGGAGGTTGTCTTTTTTCCTTTGGAAACCGAATAAGATGTCTCGTAATAATCTACGCTGTATGTTTGAGCATAACCTTTGGCAGCCAATAGTGCTTTAACCTAGGGAGATATCCGTTAGGATTAACTGTCACTGTAAGCATCCATATGATATACCATATAATCAGAGGAAAATCATAGTTTCCGTAATATATATTATAAACCAGAATGTACCAGGTGATATATAGGAGAGTGAACACAAAATGTCTGTTTATATTCTAACCTCACCTCACCAAATTACTCCATTTCATGAAAGTATAAGTAGCAAATTAGCCTATATAAAAGAAGCAGAATTGCCTATTTTCTGATGACATCTTTTTTGCCCGCTATATTGGTTTGTCACTTTGTCCTTTAAACTACCAAATCAACCCATTTAAAAAAAAGTATGATAACCAAGATGAGACGTTCACGTTATCGCTTATAATTTTAAACAGACCACCAACCTAAGTACCTAACTATGTTATTATTTGAAATTGGAGTTGAAAAACAATATCTAAGTTCTAATAAACCAGCGATTAAAGAAGGGATAATATGTGGTAACTGCCTGATTGATAGTTAAGTGTAAAGGTATTCTTTGTAACCGTGTGTGTCTGTTTACAACTTTCCTCATATAAATTTAATAAATGTCTTAACTGTGTGTTTTGATGCATAAATATCTTAACCGTGTGTGTCTGTGAACATCTTTCCTCCCTCTATGAACAAACTTAAAACCTTATGTAATAGTTACATTAATATTATGTTTAAAAATCCACATTATTTATAATAGCTTTGAATCAATCAAAAACTCGTATCCAAACAACATATCTTTTGACTTGTCAGGCAACAGAGGAGAGATACAAAAATAAGGGAGCATACATTGTTTTGAACTCCCCGAATTTTGATACCCCTATCTTTCATAGTTTTGAAGCAATCACTCCCAGACCCAAGGTATGACCTTTTAATCTCCATTGTTTCTTTATCAATTATTTATAATTTATAATAAACTGAGGATTGAAATATGAAGATCAAACCTTGATCCAGGTGAACCCTTACTATGACTTTGAAGACGTGATTGATTCAGATGAAGAGTTAGATCTAAAGAAGATGGTGGAGTAAATGCGTCATGTAAGTTGTAAGTTAATCATCTCATGATTTTGAACTTTCTTTTTTGTATCCTTCATTGCATAGAAGGTTTAAGTGTTCATGATGAAGTGCCCCTGCAAAATTATTATTTAAAATTGGAAATGTAGATCTTGTGTATTGATTTTATTTCTATACATGGGGCAATTGTATATCATTTTCCCGGATCAATGATGCTAAAGAGTTTTGTGCTTTGTGCCGCAACTGTTGGTACTTTTTTTATCTTTCCAGCTCTCCACACCGAAGTTGTATTTTTTTTTTCCATTATACCATTAAGCATCCACAATGGGAAGCTAAAAAATGTCTCCACATCACCCTGGCCGCCTCTTATTGGACGTTGCCCTCTCACAACCAAAACCGTTTCCAGAAATGTCCCCCCTCTCCTCATATATCTGTTTTTGGGCGTTTTTTTAACAAATACGCCTCTTCTCTCTGTCATCCAAATCAACTGCATTTCGCCCTCTCTCCTTAACTGGAGGCAAAAAAAAAAAAAAAAAAAAAAAACCCAAAAAACGTGCATTGGGATGCTCTAATCTTGGAAGTTAGGAAATTTTGGGTTGAGACTGTTCAAACAAGTTATATGGTAATTTAGTTTCTAAAAGTCTAAACGATTAAACATTGACTGGAAAATGATAATGGATGAAGTTTTGGTGTGATGATCTTGTTAGCTGTGTTATGGGGCTTGAAAGGGGCGCCAAGGGTACCACATCAATGGGTTCAAGGCGTGAACACTGTTACGGCACTGAGTGCTCGCAGGCATGAAAGGGGGAGAAGGTATTTTTATTTCTTTTGATATAAAATATATACCCACACAATCATATCTAGCTACAAACCATCAATGAAGGCCCCCGCACTTGGACCGTGGCGGTGTGAAGGGTGAAAACAAGTGCGTCTATGTCTCACCTATGTGTCGACACTTTTTAGTTAATGAAGCCCCAACGGAGCAACTCCATAACACATAATCTCATGAAACATTTCATACGATTACAAAAATATAAATTAAAAATTTAAAATGACGCTAATATTCCAGATTATGCAACGCTCTACTCTCGCTAATTATTGTCTTCTTTTAAAACTACACCAGGAGATAAGATGTGACACGGGAAGTAAATTTTTTTCACATTTCAACCAGTGTCATTTGTAACTAAAGAATACATTTTTTTTAAATTGGTATTCTCGATTGATTGATTGACTTCTTCTCACACTCTCACAATGCTTATTAACCCTTTTCAAGGGTGTAAACGGACCAGGCTGCTCGTGAGTTACTCGAGATTAGCTTGCTAAAAACTCGAATCAAGCTGAGCTGAAACAAGTTCAAGCCCAAGCCCGAGCCAACAACAAGCTTATTTAATAAACGGGGCCAAACTTCATTTATTGACCTAGAGCCGGCTTACGAGCCTAAATAAAGCCTTTTATTTATAATTTTTTTATCTAACATATATTTATATATAATTGTAAAATTATGATAAAATAACTAAATACTATATTATGTTATATATAAAAAAACTACAATCGTAAAGAATAAAAAAACAATTATAAATGTATATGAATTATTTAATAAATAATAAATGATAAATGAGTTGAGTTCGAACTTGAAAAACTTTTCACAATTCAAGCCTGATCTTTAAAAGTAGAGCTCGGGCCTAGTGAAGTGTTTATACTCCTACCCTTTTGACATCACTATTCTGTTAAATTAACTCTGAATATCCCCTATTAATATAATCTTCCCTTATTGCAAACATTATTTGAAGGTGCACAAAAAGAGACTGTTGATTCATCAACATGAACATCATTACAGAAAACTGAATACACATAAGGAGAAACATTTGTTTCTATCAACCGGTATCTTCTCAATATTCTTCTTCAGCCAGGTTGTTTTTCTTCCTTTTTTTTCCGACGAGCTAACCTACTCTAAATATACATACATCTTCCAAGATTTGAACCCTCCATCTCTTTCATCTGGTTCTATTTCTAAGTTTTTTTTTTTCAATTGTTTCATCAGTAACCGTCGTTCTCCTTTTTACAAATTCTTCTTCTACTTCATCTTCCCAACAACATGGTTGGTCAACTAACAACTTTAGTTAGTGTCTCATGAGAAGCAAATTAATTTGGTTAGACCAAATGTTCCACCCAAGTCAATTTTGACTAGGGTACCATCATCTAACTAATCTCTTTGCTCACATGTACACAAATATCTTTGATTCTCAAAGAGTGTTCAAATTTATAAGTGAATAGAATTATCAAATAATTTTGTTTTGTGAGGACTAAATGGTTAATATCTAAAAACATATTTTCTTTTTGCTTTTATAAAACAAAAGAAACAAACGGTTGTTAGAAGGCACATAAAAGTGACACTAAATTTCACAAGTCTTCCTATGACTATGGCAACTCAATTTATTTCGGGCCCAAATGAATTTTCGGGCCATGTATTTAAGAAAAGTGGGTAATCTGTTTTTTACAATAGATTAGTGAATAAGAAATAAATATACACTAAAAAGAAGTTTTTTTTTTTTTGGACGGCAAAGTAGCTCACCTGTGACTTCCCACCTCATGCATTGTCTTAACCGGGCCTGCTTCAGTGGGAGTCGAACCCTTGACCTCACCCGGGTGGAAACCCACCTATGGTGTTAAACCCTCCCACCTCAACCATGTTGCCATGGCATCATTGGCATACACTAAAGAAGTTAAAGATAAATTATCGTCTCATATTGATGTAGGAAGAAAATGATAGACAAAATAGTATAAAACAAGTATTCTCGTCTTATATTGCTAAGCAAAAAAAAAAAGTAAAAAGTACTTTAAATTTTAAAAACACTTGGCCCAACATCAATATCTATATTTTTTTTAAGTTTTTAAAATTTAAGATGCTTAAAATCCATTTGTTTTTGTTTTTCTAAGGCAAAGAGTCATACCTTTCTATTACAGGGTAATTTTTTTGTCGCAATAGCCTGCAGTTGGTCATACGGTTGATGCAGATGACACGTTTTTGTACATACTATATGTGGATACAATATAACAAAACGTCATATACTAACATTAATGAAATATGTTATCAAAGTTATGAATGTGGGAAATTGATGGCGGGTATTCATTCCGTACTCGAAGGGCACGAGGCACATTCCTAATAAATATATGTAACGTCCTCCTCTACCTATGATTTTATTCGCTTTGTAAACCTTACAAATATATTAAATTAATGAATGTAAAGTTGTTGCTTTCATTTTATGACTGAGGATATTTTTTGGACATACTTCTTGGAGGTAGTTAGCAGGTTTTGAACTATGTTATATGGCTAATTGGCTATTTTAAAAGAATAATATATAGGCGATCTAACACGTGGAATATGATTACATACATTTTTGTACGACTTCTAAAAGACACGCAATCACATGCATTAGGGCTAAGGGTGTGGTTGTAAGTGGAGTGACCATTATCAACCTTCACCTCAGCGTTACGTCAGCACACCCCTTCTAGTTCTACCATCTCTCTCCTCCACTAACATATGGTGTGTTCACCACCATCACTACCCTCCACCATCTCTCTCCCTTGGTTTCACTCACCAACCAATATTCCTTCTGTCACCTTCGTGGCCATTGTGAAGATTTCCATCATCTTAACTACAATGATCATCAGGGGTGGTGTGCAAATCATGGCCTTGGGTGCTATGTCACTCTATGAAGGCTTCACGAGTCCTACACTGTATGGCCTTAGAGTTAAAAGTGAGTTTTAGCGAAAAGAAAACCTTCAAAGTATACTGATTCTTTGCTCTCATTATCAAAACCTAAAAATTAAACAAAGTCAAAACTTAAATCACATATTAAAACCCAATTTGTAAAAATGTACAAAAAACACAAAGATAACTAAGAATTCAAACATAAAATTCTAGAGATTAAGAACCAACGAAGTTGTGATCAGAGAGAAAAATTCAAATGCGATTTGAACTTAGGGGCTGTTTGGTTGATTAATGCTGAATCATTAAGAAGTCTGAATGGTTAAGAGGATCTGAATGGTTAAGTGCTGAACCATTAAGTACTGTTTTGTTGGAACTCTAAATGGCTAGTCTTCTTGTCCCACATTAGTAGGGTAAGTAAAAATGGATTCATTCAGTGCTTAATGGTTCAACAACATCCAAAGTCTTAATGGTTCAGCCTTAACCATTCCAATCAGATAGTAAAACAAACGTGTTGAATGAGCTGAATACTGAATCATTCAACGCTGAATAATTAAGAGACTCATTAAGAGCCTTACCAAACAACCCCTTAGTGTAAGCCTAAAAAACGAGGAACCCCTTAAACAGAGGGCCTCAAATGTGTGTGTCTCTCTGCTTTTTTTTATTTTATTTACATTCAAACCGTATCATTATCATATGCATTTAACAAGTTAATGAGCTTACATAGTAAACATTACTATCTTGTTATTTTGTTGATTAAGGGATTCAAAGCCAGTAAAAGGTTTGACTAGTAAGAGACTCCGAACCAGTAGTGCTCAGCCAGTAAGAGTACGCCTCTGTTCTGGTGGTTGGTGGTGGGTCAAGGAGGTGGTTCGTGACCAAGTGAGTTTATAACATAAGTGGATGGACAAAGAGGTAAAATTTTCATCCAACATCATTTTGAAACTTCGGTGTTGTTTGTTTTTGAAGAGGTAAAAGGTCTGCAATCTGCGAACCACATCTGCAGACATTTGCAAGAGAAGAGGTGGACCAAGAGTCTACAGTCTGCAAGAAGAAGACTGTTTGTTTGTTAACGTCTGCGGCGTAACCTAAGCATAACCAAACACAACCCACCATAACCATAACCCACCACAACCCACCAATACTCACCACAACCCACCATAACCATAACCCACCAACACCCATGCCATAACCAACCACAACCCATCATAACCCACTTTAAGTGTAGAGAGAGAAACATAAGAGAGAGAGAGAGAGTGAGAGAGAGAGAGAGGAGGGGGAGAGGAGGGCAGGAGAAGGCGGCGGCGAAAGGTGGAGGGAGGGAGGGAGGAAGAAGGAGGAGGATGAAGATGAACGAAGAAGATGAAGAATAATGTCTGTTGTTGTGGGTGAGGAGAAAAGAAGAGGAGAAGACCTTGGTGTAAGTCTGCACCAAGAAGAGGTCAGGAACACAATTTTTTAATAAAAGGTATTCCAAAAAATATAAGTTGAGCGCCCTAAATGTCCGCCCACATCTGCATGGCGTAGACAGAAGTGGTCAAAAGCACTTCTGACAAAAAAAAAAAAAAAAAATAAACACCCTCTTAATGGGTAAGATGCTTGTTGCAATGTTGCAGATTCTAAGGTGTCATTCTTGTTAAACAAACACACTTAATGTTGTTGACTGATTCAGAGGTAGTCTCTTAATTGAATTATTATGAGGCTAGCAAACAACTATTAAACGTACTAAAATTTCAATTATTTTAACTGATTATATTGAAGTTTATAGTTGAGAATACAAACAAGACCATGGTGGATATTGATCGTCTATAGTTAGGCACATTGTTCCAAATTACGTAATTTTGTAGACTGAATCATTAGAGGTAAACTTGTAGAGATACGAGGATTGAATCTTTAATTCTTTAAACGAGCCAATATAACACTTGTATTATAAACATACCGAATTGACGGAGGTTGCACAATATACCGGTGGTATTGACATGATAAAGTACGTAGTTTTGAATATCTAAATGCAGATAAAAAAGCACCTAGATTGAATAAAACATACCTCAACAAGGTGTTCAAATTTGTATGACATAAGGGTGGCTAGAGCGCCATCCACAAAGTTGTCGAGCCCCATCCAGTCCCTCCTTGCCATGTCAAATCCACACCAAAAATCATCATAATCCTCCCTTACCGATCGGTAACATGTTACCGTGATAGTTAAAAAATCAGGGTAGCCAAGGGGTTGACGACAGTGTTACCGTCCGAAAACGGTAACCACACAGGTGTTGCTGTGTAATGCCCCTAGCCCTAAGAAAGTTGAGCAAACCAACGACATATACATACTCGGTAAAATAAACAAAGTTGTAATTTTAAGAGAGCAGATAAAGGTGCATGATTTTCAGTATGTAAAATATATAGTAGTTTTAGGATGCAATTGTTTTCCTGGTTTTAACTCCATAACTTTATTATCTAAATAGATTTTTTTTCATAAATTTAGTTGAAAATACATATCACATTAAGATGCATGTGAATATTTACTTATGGTGGCAAGGTCTTCAGCAAGAGTACTGGTTGATGAAGGGTGGTTACTGATTTCCATAACAAAAATTTAAGAATTCCATGTTAGCTATTATTATTAATAAAAAATGCATTAAATGGGGTGGGTGGTAGTATCTATTTCAGGAACCTTCTCTATATATAGATATATAAACACACACAAACTTAACACACACATACATACAGGACTTTATAGAATTTATTGAGATTTTATTTGTTTTGTGGAAACATAATTAGTTGTAAAGATGGGGTTTGTGGATCTATTTTGTGCTGCTTCTATGCCTGTTCTCAAAGTGTTGATAATCACTGCACTTGGATCTTTTCTTGCATTGGACTCTATTAACATTTTAGGAGAGAGCACTAGGAAGCAAGTCAATGAAGTAAGTGTTCATAGTCATTGCACTTGGATCTTTTCTTTAGTTGATTTGGGGCAAAACAGATGCAACCAAAATGGGTTCATGATCCGATGGTGACGTGTCATAAAAGGTTGTTTTAAAAACCTTTTTAACTTGGTTCGGGTTAAAACAATCTGCTAAAAACGGGCTCAGGTTAAAACAGTCATTTAGATAATAAAAAGTAGTATCAAAATAAGTTTAATTATTCAAGAAACTTGCTAATGGGATTAAATTCCGAGATAGTTATTAGTTACATGATTTAAGTGTTGATTTTTTTTATTATTTTTTATTTATCATGGGTGTTAACAAGATCCGTCCTTTGTGAACAGCTTGTGTTCTTCGTGTTCAATCCGGCACTTGTAGGTAGCAACCTGGCTAACACGATCACATATGAAAGTCTCGTATCGTTGTAAGTTATTTAGGGTGAACTTAATCTGGATTATGTTATTTTATTTGATCGGTTTTGTTTTCTTATATTTAGTTTTTAATCTTAAGATCAAACCATTGCAACTGTAGGTGGTTTATGCCTGTTAATATTCTTCTAACATTCATAATCGGGTCTGTACTCGGATGGGTGCTTATGATCATCACTAAACCTCCTCAACATCTAAAGGGCCTAGTACTGGGCACCTGTTCAGCAGGTATTTACTAGTACAATTGTGATGAGTAAAAAGAACCATAATAATAACTTTACGTGTCGTTATGACAGGTAACCTGGGAAACATGTTATTGATCATAGTACCAGCTGTATGCAAGGAAAAAGGAACTCCCTTTGGATCTTCTGATGTTTGCTCTGAGTATGGCATGGCTTATGCTTCACTATCTATGGCGGTATCTATTTTCTCTTAACCTTTAATCCTTTATTCCTATACTAAGTTAAAAAACCGTGTATTACACACGGTTGGATTAATGAAATATTCAAAATTTATTAATAAAGTGGGAAGAGTGAAGAAAATGGTTAAGAAAAGAATAGAAAAATTATGATTTAATGTTATTATTTTAGAAGAAAGAATTGGAGAAATTGTGATTTAATATTATTATTCAATATATGTGTGTGTGTGTGAGAGAGAAAGAAGCGTGGGAAAGTACCAGAAAGTAACACGCACCCTTAAATATTTTTATGTATTATATTGTATCAAGTACAAATATAAATATAGATATAGATATTTGGAAGCTAAATGTGTGTTGTTTGCTACGGATGGCAATGAGATGAGTGTTAGAAGGTTATCATGCATGCCCATGAGCATCATGTATACCAGTTAGTTTGTTCAAATACATGCTGGAAGTTTCAAATTCGTTCTTCTTGCCATTCTACTATTCTAGTTTTGTATAGTTTTAAGTTAAATTCAACAAGTTTAAAATTATAAAAAGTTACATATATACTATCATTACCATAAAATGTTTTACATATCTAAAACATGCAGATTTCATGATGATATTAATTATAAAAGATAAGTTCATACTTCATACACATAACATAAACTAGTAGGACCTCTCGCGCTTCGCAGCGGGTAGATCCATATCAATGTGACAATGATACTCTAATACCAGGACACTAATATGTAGTTGTATCGGAAGGATTTCATAATCGAGATTGTCAAGAAAATAGTAGATATGTTCAATTTCACAATCAGGTTTGTCAAGAAAACATATATATGTTTATACACATATATGAATAGCAGCAAAGTGTTAAAAAATAGAAATTGTTATAGAGAAATAATGTAAAAATCATCCTAAGAATGAGGGCTTTAAGAATGGAACTCATGTCATTAACATAGAGGACAAGTGCCTTCAACACTAAGCCAACTACACCTTTTGCTTTTCTTTTCTATTTAGAAGCTATATATAGAAATATTACAGTGTGAGAAACAAAAAAGAAAGAATTAGTGCCATGTGGCATCCACTGATTGGATGATCGTCTCCTTAAACAAATCAGCACAGCCCTGCACTATTCATGATGAGTTTAAATTTATATGTATATAATAATATAAGGAAGTAATCATCACAAAATATGATTTTATTTTCACATAATGAAACTACTATAATATTGCATACTAGAAAAAAAGTTGCAACTTTTGAGGTGTACTATTTGGTATATGGTTCAATAAAAAGATATATGCTTTTGGGTAACGGGACTGGGTAGTATTACCATACCCGTACCCAAACTGAAGTTTCTTTCATCAATCCCATACCCGAATACCTGTCCCGGATGCTTTAGATTTTTAGCAGTATACCCGTCTGGATCGTTTATTTTCCATCCCTATTCTTTGCTCCATTTCAGTCACTAACAATGTATTAGAAATTTACCAGATTGGAGCTGTATTTTTGTGGTCATATGTTTACAACCTAGTACGAGTTTTCTCTCAAGATTCCGGAAACAACCAAATAGAAACCGCGCAAGAGGATCTAACCGTGCCTTTGCTTCCTTCGTCTGAGTCATCCATCGATGACAGCAAAATGAAGGTGCAACTTTTATTTTGCTAGATTTGACTTTAGAGTAATACATTTCTCATTCCAGCATCACTTTTGCCCTAACAACTCAACTGTGGTTTGCATAGGTGATGTTAAGTTCAATGAAGCAACATTTTAAGAACCTTTCAAGTCGCATTAACTTGCAGGCAGTGTTTGCACCATCAACAACCGGAGCGGTATACAAATTTTCCAAATCTTGATTGTAAGAGATTGTCAAGTTCAACATATGTGCATTATAACAACATTTTCTTTTTGTAATAGATTATCGGGTTTGTCATTGGAACAATCGCACCAATTCGCAGGCTGCTAATTGGCACTACAGCTCCACTCAGAGTGCTTCAAGATTCTGCATCTTTAGTAGGGTAAAATCTTTTAAACATTTTCTCAATGGCATTTCAATGCAAGCATGGTAAACTAATGGACAGTTGGATATTGATCTTCCAGGGACGCAGCGGTTCCAGTTGTGACGCTTATAGTTGGTGGGAACCTATTAAGAGGTAGAACCAACTATGATTCAGCATTCATGCATTTGTTTTCTTGGTCTTACTAAAAGTATATGATTTGCAGGTCTCAAAGGGTCAGGTATCTCGATACCACTCGTGTTGGGAATCGCAGCAGTTCGGTACATTTTCTTGCCACTATTCGGCATTTTAATTGTGAAAGGAGCACTTTATTTTGGTTTAGTACACGCAGACCCTCTCTACCTTTTCGTTCTTCTACTACAATTTGCGCTTCCACCGGCGATGAACATTGGTATATGCTATTGAGCTCTGAATGATGATTTAGTGACTATTATTTATTTTTCTTTTTATAGATTTTTAAAGCTGTTAGTGTGGTTGCAGGTACAATAACACAGTTATTTGGTGCTGGTGAGAGTGACTGTTCGGTGATCATGCTATGGACTTATGCTTTGGCATCGATCTCGCTTACCCTTTGGTCAACCTACTTCATGTGGCTCGTTGCTTGATCCGTTCCATTTGGCCTGCTACTCTAAGATGTCCTGTAAAATAGGCGAAATTGCAAACAGTTTTGGTTGCACATTCAAATTTCAAATCGAAAATTGCATTCAAGTTGCAAATTCAAGCACCACCGGTTAATATTCAATCAAAATGCAAGTTTTACATACATACTGAAGCTATTAACCTTGTTAACATTTTAATAAATTTAAGTATAAGAAAGTTATTGCGAACGCAAACTGGTGTCCATCTCAGAAGGGTCGACTAAGCCTTCCAACACAACAAGTTCATCTAATAAAGCTAGCTTTTCGTCTTCTAGAGATTTAACTGCATCTTGAATCTGTCTTGTTTCTCTTTTCAAATTGAAGCCTTTTTCCTTGAGAAGTAAATACTTGCGCCTCAAGGAATGATACTCTTCGCTCGTTGAAGAGTCATTAAAAGAATCCGAAGTTGACTTTTCTTTTAGTTGGAATATTTGGAGTTATTCGCCTTTAGAGTTTCTTTTGGAAGAGTTGGTTGCTTCAGGAGCACCCTGCATATTGTTTTCTTGCGTCTGGTTCTTTGGAAGCAATTTCGTGCAGCTGGTTTCCTTTTTGTTGATTTGTAAATATAACTTATTAATGTTTTATGTATTGTGTTGTAAATATGAATACTTGTATGTATTATGTGTAATATGTAGAACATTTATGTTAGGGAACAATAGATTAGTTAGTAATATACTAGAAAGAACAAAGCAAATGGGTCAAATATCGGCTGCAAAGAAAAGATCAAGGCCGTTCATTGATGTTTCAAGGCTGCACAACATCTAAACAAGGCTGCATACATATATGAAGTCGGTTAACAGTAGCAGAAGCAAAACAGAAGCAATATGTATCTTATTTGAAGGTTTCGAAGGCTGGAAAAAAGACTAAAAGGACAGAAATGCCCTTACGGTTAATTCAGTTACATTTGGCGCCAAATCAAAGTCAAACCGGTGGGAACAAGTGTCACAACGGTTCACAAGGGACACATCTATTCGAAAACTATATATATCAAAGACAAGACACCGAAAACAGTTATCAAGATTGTAAACATAATCACAATCCTCTCAAGTCAAAAAAACCTTCCTGAATTCATTGTAATCTTTGTTCTTTTGTTTCAGTTATCAAACATTTGATTCTATAATATTGTTTGTTCTTATATTGTGTCTCTTATACTTGTGTTTATCATACTTATCCGCTGCATAGATTTGTTTCTGGGCCAACAATTGGTATCAGAGCCAAGTTGTTTTTTTTCATTCGATAAACATTAAGTCGTTGTCAATATTTCCAGTGTCTGTGTTGTCAGTTTTCTATTCATGTTTCATTCTAATTCGTGTCAGTTTTATTCATTGATCTTCCGGTTTAAAAGTCCACTACCATTTATAATTATTTTGGTTTTCCAATCGATCATCAGTCATCATAAATCCGTTCAAAATCATTACAGTTATTCGAAGTTTGCAACATATTGTTTCTGTCAATCATTGATAACCACAAGTATTATTCTCTGTCCATTCGATTAGTGTATTATAGGATCAATTCAGGAAGTTTGTATTACACTCTGAAATTTCGAGTCAATAAAGTCATTTAAAATATTTTCGTTTGTTCCTTTTGTATTCAGTTTCTGTTATATATCACTTCAGAAAGTTTATTCCTTTTTTTTTTCGAACACAACTTCCTTAGTCACAAACAATTCGAACAACATACAAACATGTCTGAATCTACAGGGATTTCATGGGATCAAGGCCACAAATACATGGCAAGATTTAGACAAAAAAAAGAGAGAAAGGCTGCACTAAGGAGAAAAGGGATTGAAACAAGAAAATGTTACTATTGTAAACAACCGGGTCATTTAATTGGTGTGTGTGGCATAAAAGAAAGAGATGAGGGTGCACAATTAATAAGAGATGCCATCGACACTGGGATTTCATATTATCCCGAGAATTCATACGGAAATGATGAAGATTACATTCTTCAAGGATCCGACAATAGTTTATGGAAGAATATGTGGTATGTAAGTCCCAACCTTCAAAATCATATATCGGGTAACTTGGATTTCTTTCTTAAGTTAAAAAGGTCATTTGGGGTTGAGAGTAGAATAAAGAGCGATTTCGTTTTTATAAGGGGGATTGGAATTGTAAGTGTTTCGGTCGAAGATCAACAATTGGTCATACCCAATGTGTTCTATTCGACTGATTTGGATGACAACATACTAAGTCTTTCACATTCTACTCAAATGACAAACTGACGTTGGACAGTCGAAGAGGAATTGAAATCGCTTTGGCCACGAGTTGGGTTACCACAGTCAAGTAAGGGTTGGGGGCATGAGTTGCCATGTGGCAACAATAAGGTACACAACTCAAGCCTCCAAAAAAGTGGAGAGTGGCGGTTGGGGGGGGGGGGGGGGTTGGGGGCTCGAGTTTAAGGGCATGAGTTGTCAGTGACATTTTTTTATAAACTAATTAAAAAGTCATTTAAATTAAATAAAAACACATTAAATTTAAAAAAAATAATAAAGTAATAAAAAGGACATTAAATAAAAAAAATGCACTAAAAAGACATAAAATAAAACAACGAACATAAAAAATTACACTACATGTTATATTTTTCCATGATCTCGCGTTTCCTTTTTAACGTCATTTCTAACTCGGTTGCGTGTATGCATTTTTTTTAAAAGATGAAGTTTTTTATAAAATTAGAAAAAAGATGTAGAGAGAATGGTTAAAAAGGAGTTGAAATGGGTTGGTTATATAGGTAATCATTTGAAAGTAATTAATATTGTTATTATTTTTTAACTATAGCCGTTTTATAAAGGTTAGTTCCTTATTTATTTATTTTTTAAATGGACCAATAAACAAAGCCCATGTCGCCCACCCACCCAAGCCCCACGCCAAACCAAAAACCCTCACCCTTGGGGCCACGCGATACCCACACCGAGTTAGGGATGGTGTTCACAGTGTGGGTTGGCCTTTCACACCATTCCCATGCCACCACTCGCCATATTCTTACAGCTTCTCTAACGATGAGGTGAGTTTAAAATCCAATCATATCATACCAACACACCATATCATTCTAAACCCATTTTTTTTCTTCAATAATAAATCAATCCAAACCTTCAACTCATCACTTGCTTTTCCTTTTATATTAAAAAAGTAAGTTAATAACACCAAACTATTATTAAAATTAAAGAGTTAAATGCCAAAATGGCCCCTGTGGTTTGACCCAATTTGCCACTTTGGTCACTTTTTTGAATTTTTTGCCAACACCACCCCTCAAGTTTCGAAAAGTGCCAAAATGAACCATATTTAACTGAGTTTCTAACGAGGATGAAAATCTCAGTTAAGTCTGAGGGGCATTTTTGTCCTTTCAGGTCAAAACGTTTTAAAACCCATTTTAAACCCATCTTCTTCATCATTTTCATCCCAAATAAAACCCTAAGGTTTAAGTTCTTCTTCCTCTGCTCATCCTCGTCGTTCATCATCTCTGTTCAATAATGTTGAAGTTTCGAGACAAGGGTGTTGATTTCAATCCTCTGCTTAAATACCGTAAGTTATTATTGCTTATTGGTGCATCGTTGTTGTCTCCACACGATCACCTCTGCTCAACATGATCAATAATTTTTTTAGGTATTATTTTAAAGTTCCAGGTGACGATTTAGACTTTGGGTTAAGACCATTGAATGGTGAAACTGATTATAATGTAATCATGAGCTGACTTCAGCTGTAAAAATCGTCACCTGGTGTCAGACTTGGAGTGTTAATGGCGGCTCCTGTCAGTTGCTGACGTGATCTCTGTTGGGATGCCCCCAACTTCATTTGATCATTAAAGACCCTATATAAGGTAAATTTTCTTTTAACACAAAACATTAACACACACATTAACATACCCACTGATCGACACACACATTAACACACACACACAGCCGGTACCCTGCACTACCATAAACCCTAAACCTAATGTCAATCGCTGCGCAAACAATGAATCTTACACAACCTGAGAAGGCGGCCATTGAAGGTATGCTGGAGTTGTCTACCCGTCCTCCAAATGCCTTTGATCGATTAGCTCAATATTGTGGGCATTTGTTGGAACAAGAACAGATTCAACAGGAAATGGATGATCAAGGTACATCCTTGAAGATGAAGAGGTTGTCTGAACTAGGTGACATTCCAAAAACACCGAAGCTCAGGTTTCGCCGAGTGGAGGGTAGATGGGAGCATGCTCCAAATACCTAGATTTGCAAGTCTTAGTGATGCATATATTTATTGATATTGATATTTTGTATTCCCTATATGATGCCCCTAGGTTTTTGCTTGGAACCACCTTTTGTATGATTGATCAGGGATGAATATATATATATATGATGCCCCTAGGTAGGGATGAATATATGATGCCCCTAGGCAGGGACATGTTTTTGCTTGGAACTACCTTTTTGCATCAAGTAAGTATAGTAATGTACTATGTGCATGTTTTTTGACTGTTTGACTGTAAGTATAGTAATGTACTATGTGTTAATATGATACAATGTGTTTCTCAGGTGAGTGGTCCAGGGCTGTTGCTATGAAAGAAAGGAGGCTCGTTGGAGGTGGCAGTTGACTGGAATCACAATGTTGCTATGAATTGTATATTATGTTTAGTATGTAATGTACAATGTGCATGTTTTTTTGACTCTTTGTAATGGTAATCAAATGGTAATGAAAATGTTTAGTATGAATTTAGTATGTGTGTGTGACTGTTAAAGATGGGTCAAAATGGGTCTAAATTTGTCAGAATGCATGGACTGTTAAATACCCTATGCAAATGGGTCAAGATGGGTCAAAATAAAATGGGTCAAAATGGGTCAAAATAAAATGGGTCAAGATGGGTCAAAATAAAATGGGTCAAAATAAAATGGGTCAAAATGGGTCCCAATCTACTGCAGTTTCATGTTATAAGCAGTTTGGCATTTCAATTCTTGCAGCAGTTTGCCAATCTACTGCAGTTTGGCAGCAGTACATTGGTAGTTTGGCATTTTGCCATTTTTGGCATTTTGGCAGTAACATAAATGTATCATTTCAGCAGCTTGGAACAAACATAATGTACCATTTTGGCAGCTTGGAACAAACATAATGTACCATTTTGGCAGTTTGGACCAAACATAGTGTATCATTTCAGCAGTTTGGACCACACAATCTAGTCTGGTAGTTGCATTCAATGAAGTTCATTTATGGGGGTAGATTTCAGGTAGATGGATGACTTAATTGTTCAGCTGACTTATAAGTCCAAATATTGCAAAGCATTCATGCAATTCAACTTCTCTAAAATCTCTAAAAGCTCTAAAATACTATAATGTTTAAGCAAGTTGTTCTTGCACTACCTGCAGTTCAACAACAGGTTGAAAAGCCTGAAGTTGTTGATCAAGAGTCTGATAAAAAGGATGATGAAAAGGTGGTTGAAGAGTTTGTTGAAGATAATTTTGAACAGGTAACAAAGGCTTTTGAACAGGTAACAAAGGCTGATGAAAAGGCTAAAGGGAAGGCAGTTCAAGAACCGGTTGAAGAAGAGGAGCTTGACCCATGTAGAGACTATGACCCAGAGGTGTTAAAGGACGCCTGGAACTATGCATCAGATGATGATGATTGGTACCATGATCCCTATGAAGGAGAGCATGACACAGATTCGGACTGGTATTCGAATGATGATTGTCGTTGGAAGTAGGCTTGTTGGTTCTTGTGGGTTATGTTTCCTGTCTTATGCACTAGACTAGTTTAAGTATGAACCTTGTTTAAGTATGAACCTTGTTTAAGTATGAACCTTGTTTTGTATGTTTCTGTTTGGTTATGTACTACTAATGCTTTAGTATGTTTCTGTTTGGTATGTTTCTGTTTGGTTTAGTATGTTTCTGCTTTAGTATGTTTCTGTTTGGTCAAACCTTTATTTTTCACTACAAAACAACCTACACTGAACATTTGCAAACATACATTACAACTTCAACAAAATCTGATCATTAGAATAAGAAACAACATACATTGAGTTTTTATCATTACAAAACGACCTACATTGATGGACCATCATCTCAAGGGTAGTTCAGCCCAACAATATCATTGCCACTACCAGGAATCTGACCCAAGGGTAGTTCAGCCCAACAAACGAAACCACAGGTCCTCCCCTTCTTCTTGTTGCAGCAGAAAAACCGCCTACCAGGGTTTGCAGAGGTGGAAGACACACGTATGATAGTTAATCGAAACCTGTGTGACTTCGAATAGTGACGAAATCCACAATTATGTAGTTAATCGAAACCTGTGTGACTTGGAATAGTGACGAAATCCACAATTATGTATGATTTATGGGGTTAGGGTTTGTATGATTTGTGAATTAAGGTTTGTATGATTTGGGAATTAGGTTTAAATTGAGAGGAAGAAGAAGAAGAACGTCTGATGATGAAGAAGATGGGTGTAACATGGGTTTTAAAACGTTTTGACCTGAAAGGACGAAAATGCCCCTCAGACTTAACTGAGATTTTCATCCTCGTTAAAAACTCAGTTAAATATGGTTCATTTTGGCACTTTTCGAAACTTGAGGGGTGGTTTTGGCAAAAAATTCAAAAAAGTGACCAAAGTGGCAAATTGGGTCAAACCACAGGGGCCATTTTGGCATTTAACTCAAAATTAAATAAAAAGCATATATAAAACATCTAAAAAAGCATAAGCAAAACTAAAAAGTTCAATCTTGTTATTCCTTGTGATCTTGATCTTGCTCATGCTCCTGCTGCATGCTTACGTGTCCAAATGTGTCGAAGGGTGTGATGAGCTTCCCTATTACGTAAGTTTCTAACCCATTGTAAACACTCAACGAAATTGTATGTCAGTCCACGTAACGATGGTGGCACATCCTCATCATTATCCCACTTGGATTAGGCATAACCTTCATCTTCTACAATCATGTTATGTAGTATTATGTATGCGTCCATTACATTACATTGGTTATAACTCTTAGGCTCCAAATCATTTTTTGCCCTTGTATAATATGCCCTTGAGAAAGTGCTTACGTACGTAGTTACGTGCTTGATCAGATGGCTTTTCACCTTTTTTTGGGTTTTGTTTCCATTTTAACTATATTTCTAAAATTTACACATTTGCTTTGTTATAGGTAAATTATTATCTAAGTGGGTAAGTTTTAACTCTAGATGCGGATGATATATATGTGCACGTGTATTAAAGTGATTCATAAGTTGAACCAATTAACAAGTTCCTTTCTTTGATGTTGCTGGTCATAGGGTTGATACAGAAGACACGCCTCTTTACATATATATCGTTTAGTCAACAAAAAACTGGTAATCAACAACATGAACAATTAATCATAACCAAGAAAAAGCTACATACTGAGAACAAATTGTTTGCTTAATCGGTAACAATTATTATTTTTTAAGCAGCAACAATGAATAATTTGCATTTTAACAGTGGCGGATCTAGAGATTAATTTCAGTAGTAACGTTTTCATTTTTTTCATTTTACTCGTAAGGTTTTCCAAATATCGTAAAAAAACACAAATTTCCATTAATTTTAACTACGCGCGCGAAGTTGAGTAGCAACAGACGCGACACCTAGCTTCAAGCTAGGTCCGCCCCTGAATATTAAGCTATAGTGGAAAACTAGGGAAAAAAACCAACAAAATCCGATGGACCCCTACATACAAAACATACATAAACCAAACAAAGAACCTCTTTTCTACTGCAACTTAACTACAGAAAAGTAAGGACACGTGCGCCACAATCATAGATTACATTCCTAGACTTGTTCCCAACCTAATTGAAAGCTTGAATAGAAAACAATTAATATTGAAAGAAAAAATAACATACCAAAGAACAAATGTTTTGTAAATATGGAGAATAATGAACAAAGAACAATTAATGATATTGAATCGACCTTTTACGAATGGTTGCTAAAATTAATCAAAATCGACAAAGAACGCCATATCTCGTGCTACTAATTCTTGGAGAAAACTAGAATGGAAAATGTTACATGTATAACGAATTGTTTTGCCAAAATCGCTAATTCTTGAGGGTCTACGTTGTTGTTTTTTTGACAGAGGTTGAAACGGCAGATTTTAATATGTTTTTACCATTAGAAAAATCATGTAATTATACATAGCATTTAAAAAAATAAATTGACTTATAACATCACCAAGGTAATGTAGAAAACTGGTAATCACATAGATTAGAACGTGTATGTTAAGATTTGTCATGTCATATGGTCTATATAGTAATGTCAGTTTGCCAACCTCCAGTCCTCCACGCTAGACCCCGAGTGCCCGTGGTGTGGTTGGCGTGAAAAGGCTTCACACACCCTTCCACACCTCCACACCGTACAGTCTTATAAAACAGATTTTAAGATGTTTTGTCAAGTAATAATTATTTCCGAAGCCTCCACGTATATTGTAGAACTACCACAATTGCATTTACATATTCACATTCAATCATCAACTTGTTTAAACATAATTATCTTACCAACTAAACATATTAGAAAGTTCAAACATTTTGACTGATTTTTCAAGTTTTTAATTGACAATAGATAGTCGGCTAAAAAGACACATTGATATCTTAAGAGGGTGATATTGGTATTCCATATTTATGGGATATTGGGATATTCAAATTTCAAACAATCGTATACGACTTCATTGATCTCTTAAGAGCGTGTTTGGGATTGCGTTTTGAATCTGATTTTTAGATTACCGCGTTTTGAAAACGCAGATAATCAGTTTTTACTGTTTGGGATTGCGTTTTAAAAAGACAGATAATCAGTTTTTTAGGCTACTAAAACGCAATAATATATAAGCAGCTCCACCTCTGTTTTTTTAAAACGCATAATCTGTTTTGAATAATAAATCCCAAACACCCCCTAAATAAGCACGACTGCTAATTTAATACGTTTTTTAGACAAACACAAAATATGATCTAGGTTGTAGACTGGAATGATGAACAGAAGCAAAAGAAATTCTAAATTTTAAAATTAACCTTGTGGACATATAATTGAATCCTAAACAAAACAATATAATATTTTCTAATATTATCTTTACTTGTGAAAATCACGAAAATTGGAGATTGTCTCTTCTACTTTACGAAAACAAACATCTAAGGCGTCTAAATTTAGACGCCACATGAGTTTTGCGGCGCTGAGGCACCTAAAGCCACTTCACGTTTGAAGTGGACACGTGAAACAATTTGTTTGGCTTCTAGGTATTTTGCGCAAAGCGTCTCAAAAGTAGCCTCGTGTTTTTTGTGAGACGTCTAAATTTAAACACCTCATATGTTTATTATTAAGGAAAGTGAAAACTCAGTGTCCATTTTTCTAATTTTCCTTGTTTAATTCGTAGCGATATCCTCATAATAGAAAGATTTGGATGTGTTTGTTTAGATAATTATCTTATTATAAAAATAGGGTGCTACTAAATGTACCCAGTCTCTCACTTATGTTGTTATTTTTCAAAATTAAGTTGAAAATATTAGATAAGGCACGATTACCGTAGAAAGTAATAATATCGTGCGAAGTGTGCGAAGTACATCATAATTACGTAATGTAATCTTACTGATAATTACGTAATGTGTGATACAATTATATATAAACTAATTACGTAATAATTGATAAAGACATATCTTTTGAATGACATACATTACGTAATCTGTTCTTCCTAACTACATAATGAAAAACACATAATTACGTAATTAGTAAGAACATATTACTTAATTTATGTCATTCAAAATATATGTTTCTTAAATTCATTACGTAATTTGTTCTTCCTAATTACGTAATGAATGCAATAACGAAATAACATAATACAATAAAAAAATAGCTGAATTTAGTTTTAGTAACAAAATACGTTAACCAAAATCATGAACAAATCAATCGAACAACATTATGTAACAAATAAACAACTCAATTCATACCTACACAATCATTAATCACAGTCATCTTCAACGCATCAATGAAAAAAATCGTTTGGAGATATAATCGAAAGAGATCAACGAACTGATTTAGGATTGATCGTTTGATGATGATGATATGATTAGTTTATATATAGTTGTATCGTACATTACGTAATTATCAGTAAGATTACATTACGTAATTATGATGTACTTCGCACACTTCGCATGTTTTGAAGACTTTGTATTTGAACCGGTAACATATTAGATATATACCAATATAAGATTGCATGTGTATGTTCACTTTTGGTAGAAGTCTCTTGATTTTAGATTGCAATAATGATTGACAAGATGGCTGTACGAGGACTTGTGGAGGGAGGGTGGTTGACATGTTAAAGATCAATCGCTTTGAAGATATGAATGTGAAGTGGCGACTGTTTGATTTGAAAGTACATGCATATTGACACATCTCATTATATGCAGTACACACATATACATACACACATATAATCAACAGTACGTTTATAAAAATTGTTCAGATTTAATTTATATATTTTCTAAAATTTCTGGAAACGATTTGTAGTAAAGATGGGGTTTTTGGATTTGTTTCGTGCTGCTTCTATGCCTGTTCTTCAGGTGTTGATAGTCACTGCACTTGGAGCCTTCCTTGCTTTAGAATCCATTAATATTTTAGGAGAGAGCTCAAGGAAGCAACTTAATGAAGTAAGTTTTTTTTTTTTAATTTAATATATATTTTGTATCATCTTCTAGTTGATCGGATGATAAACTAGCTCTAACGTTCAAGGTAACATGCAAAACGAGCTGTTTTAAAAATATCAATTTGGTTCATGTCAAGACGGTCCCATAAACAATGGGCTCGGTTGAAACATGTTACATGTTATTTAAAGAAAAGTTTTAATTTCAAAAAACTTGCTGAGTTGCTTAAATCCCAAGGTATTAAAAAGATCTGTTGTTTGTAAACAGCTTGTGTTCTACGTGTTTAATCCCGCACTTATAGGCAACAAGCTGGCTGACACAATCACGTACGAAAGCCTCGTATCATTGTAAGTTATATCATGTAAGTACGATATGTATTATGTTGTTTATTTGATCATTTTGAAAAGATCAAAACTGTGACTGCAGGTGGTTTATGCCAGTTAATATTCTTTTGACGTTCATAATCGGGTCTCTACTTGGATGGGTGCTTATGTTAATCGCTAGACCGGCTCAACATCTTAAGGGCCTGGTACTTGGAACATGTTCAGCAGGTAATGTATTTGTTGGTGGAAGGGTGTCATGACGGGGCAAACCTTACCTTTGTACCAGGAGATACAGAGGTTGCTCCCACTGAGATCCCGGCTCCACAAACTTGTTTTTTTTACATGAGCATAACAAGAACCTAAATAACAGTTTTTTTTGGATTGTCGTTGCGATTGACAGGTAACCTCGGAAACATGTTTTTTATCATACTACCAGCTGTATGCAAAGAAAAAGGTGCTCCCTTTGGAGATTCTGAGGTTTGCTCAGAGTTTGGCTTGGCTTATGCCTCACTATCTATGGCAGTATGCATTTTCACTTGAACCTTTAATCCTTATTCCTATATATGGTCACTAAGACTATGTTCTTTCCTCCGTTTCGGCCACTAACTGTATATAAGAAATTCATCAGATAGGATCTAT
Source organism: Ambrosia artemisiifolia (assembly GCA_032199755.1). NCBI lineage: Eukaryota > Viridiplantae > Streptophyta > Magnoliopsida > Asterales > Asteraceae > Ambrosia > Ambrosia artemisiifolia. Next base: position 28,714,633 of record CM063529.1, on the reverse strand, counting down.
ATTTTTGTGGACATATGTTTACAACCTAGTACGTGTTTTCTCCCAAGATACTGGAAACAACCAAACAGAAACCGCGCAGGAGAATCTGACTGTACATGTAATACCTGTTACAGTACCTTTGCCCCCTTCGTCCGAGCCTGAGTCGTCCATTAATCATGGAAAAATGAAGGTAGATTTTTGTTTTGTGAGTTTGGTTGGAATCATCTAATTCTCATTCAATTAATAGAGTCAAAAGTTTAGTAGAAACATTTGGTTTTAAAAGTCAACCTGTGTTTTGCATAGGTGATGCTAGACTCAATGAAGCAACTTGGGAGGAACTTTTCAAGACACATTAACTTGAAGGCGGTGTTCGCGCCATCAACAATTGGAGCGGTATACTGCATTTCCAAATCTTGATTGTAAAATATTGTAAGGTTCAACACATGTGCACTATAACAATGTTTTCTTATTGTATCAGATCATCGGGTTCATGATTGGAACAATCGCACCAATTCGCAGGCTGCTAATTGGCACCACAGCTCCACTCCGAGTGCTTCATGATTCTGCATCTTTAGTAGGGTAAAATATTTTGAACATTTTGTGAATTGTTTTATACTAAAACATGGTGAACTAATGGACAGTTGGACATTTGTCTCTTAGGGACGCTGCGGTTCCAGCTGTGACGATGATCGTGGGTGCGAACCTTTTAAGAGGTAAGACCGGCCAACCATGATTTCACAATCATACATTCGGGTTCTTGATCTTGTTAACAATATACGATTTTCAGGTCTCAAAGGGTCGGGTATGTCATTACCACTTGTGTTGGGAATAGCAGCAGTTCGATATATTTTCTTGCCAGGTTTTGGCATTTTAATCGTTAAAGGAGCGCTTCGCTTCGGCTTAGTACGCAAAGACCCTCTCTATCTTTTCGTGCTTCTCCTACAGTTTGCGGTTCCACCGGCAATGCACATTGGTATGTGGTCTGGATGATGATATAGTGACTGTTTTTTATTAATTTATAAATTTGTGCAACATGTTAATATGGCTGCTGCAGGTACAATAACACAGCTGTTTGGTGCTGGTGAGAGTGACTGTTCGATAATCATGCTATGGACTTACGGTATGGCACCGATCACGCTTACCCTTTGGTCGACCTTCTTCATGTGGCTCGTTGCTTGATCAGTACCGTATATGTGAACCGACGCTAAGATGCTTTTTTGGTTGCAAAATGCCAACAATATATTATATTCAGTTGATATATTCACTTCAGTGGTTGGATAAAGGAGTGTAACTAACTCACCTATTTTTTCACTTGTAATATGGTACTGACACATTGCATTTGATGGAATCATTTATTATAATCAAGGATACGGATAATTAAGGTTTAATTTCACATGGTATGGTATCACAGCCTCCATATCACCTATCAAGCTTTATCCTACTATGGATTTTAATAACCTAAACCATTTAAAATTGGTCGTTGGCACCCACAACTAAAAAATTAACAATGAGCTTGAGACAATATATTTGTAATCCCAAAATTGTGCTTCACTAAATGTAAATAACTAGTTTTTACCCGCCCCGCGTTGCGGGGCACAATGACAAACAACTGGCGGCGATGCTCGTTTATAAGTTTAGGTTGTGTTGGCGGTTGTTAGATCGATCTGTTGTAGCTGGTTCTTCTCCACCATTAATAATCTTGCTGGTTTGATTACACAAAACCTAGTGCCCACAATATGGTTAAAATTTATTTATTAATTAATTAATAACTATTAACATGTTGCATTTTAACATCCACTAACGGTTAAGTCACTAACGCCGTTAGTGGGTTCGCTAACGTGGCACCAGTTGCTGACGTGGCATGATGATGTATCCCTCATTTAACCCAGTGGACTGATGATGTGTCTTACCCATTTAAAATAAAAACCTAAAATAAAAAAAAATCCACATCATCATCATCATCATCATCGTAGAAAACATATTTGTTCATTTGAAAGATCTGAACCCATTTGAAAACCACTACCGTTCCCCCCTCTCTCTCTACAACCACCACCATCATACCTCTCTCTCTCTCTCTACAACCGACCACCACCGTACCTCTCTCTCTACAACCAACCACCACCGTACCTCCCTCTACAACCATACCCCTAAAACCGTAACCCTATCCTTATCTTCTCCTTTATTCATCTCCCCAACTCTCAAAAACCTAACCCTAACCCTAACTCCGATCCAAGCATACATCCACCGCCGTCGCAGATTTGGGATGGTGAGTTGCAGAAACGCCGTCACAGATTTGGGATGGTGATGTGTCCCGCTTTTCACTTTATCAGCTCTTGAGTCGAATAAATTGCTGATTCGTCTATGGAATGGTTGTAGAATAATATTTGGTGGTGGTTGTGATGATGGTGAGAGAAGTGACGGCGGATGTGATGAATAATATTTGGTGGTGGCCGTGATGGTGGTGGCGAAGAATAATATCTGGATCTTGGTTGTAGAAAGAGAGATGTTTATGGATGATATAATTGTTGAAGGTGTGTTTGGGGAAGAATCTTGGATCTGATATAGTTGTTAAAGATGGAGAGGAAAGAGATGCACACGTGGATTTTTTTATTTTATTTTATGTTTTTAGTTTAAATGGGTTAATACACACCATCATGCACCATCAACAACTGGTGCCACGTCATCAGACCACTAACATCGTTAGTAACTTAACCCAAATTAGGTGTTAAAATCCAACATGTTAATAGTTCATGTACTAGATGGCCAATTTTTTAGTTGGTGGTGTCATCGGCCAATTTTGAATAGTTTAGGTTATTAAAATCAGAGGCTGACATTCCCTGCTCCACAATCTCTGGCAGGTACGAGGTGTAGAAAAAGGACAATTGCAAATTACATGTGGCCAATCACAAAAGGACAGCAACCCAGCTCTAACGATTGTCAACCATGTGGGACCCGTGCGCGACAGCTGTCATTCCTAATGAGCCGATCACAGGACGCCTTCCAAACCTATAAATATCCCTCTCCCCTAAGGGAGAGGATTCATTCTGTTTTACACTCTCACATACTTAGAGAAATTCTGTAATAGCTTAGAAGGAAAGATTATAGTTGAAACGTTGTATTTCATTTATATTCGAGTCTTTGTTATCGTCCTAGCAAGTATCAATAAAATATCTCTTCATTGTGCTCGTCTGAATAGGTGTTTAATCCAGTGTTTCTTCATTGGCATCATCCGTGATTGAGCATTTAGAACAACAAACCCTTTTTTAACTTCTTTCTTTCTAAAAAACAGCTATGAGTTCTCTACTACCATCCTTCCCCGGGAACAACTCAGCTGCTAGTACTGCTCAAGTCGGTACCAATCAGCATGAAAACACCCAGGGAGGGCAAGAAAATCCAGGAGAGGCTGTCCAACATACTACGCCATCTTCAGGCACCCGCCAGACCCTTTCTTTCCACTTTGCCACTGACAACGTTAATCAAAGCACTCCTACTGGAAATGTCGCGTCGATGATTAGTTCGGAGATGTGGTACGCCCAAGAAAATGAGGCTTTGAAGCGCAAGTATGCGCAGATATTTCGAGAGCAGCAACTCAAAGAAATGTCTCGGAAGTTATCCTATGACGAAGAAAGGGCCATCACGGTGTCCGAGGGTCCTTCTAAGACCATCGGGTACGCCAGCGAGAGCAAAGAGAAAGACCCCACTTGGAGGGAGGATTCTGATGAATCTCAGAGCCACTTCCGCCGTGACAATAGCCAATCTATCGTCAACACTGTTGCGCGTGGACACTATTTGTCCGGCGAAGATGACCTCACTAAGCCATAGTACCCTCCGTCTTTCAGTGAAAAATCCTACTTTGCTTCGCGCATTGCGTTAACCCCGTAGCCACCAAAAACCAGGATCTCAAGCAACCTAGGAAAGTATGATGGAACTAGGGATCATGACGACCACTTACTGAGTTTCGAAGTGGCAGGCAAGTGCGCATAGTAGACCTTACCAGCTTGGTGCCACATGTTCGCGCAGACACTCATGGGTGCTGTGCGGGCATTGTTTGACAATCTAATGGACAGATTGACATTCTTAAAGAGCTTACTGATAAGTTCTCAAGTCATTTCAGTCAACAGCGCAGAGTGGAGCGCGACTCCACTGATATCCTACAAGTGCGCAGATATGAGAATGAGTCAATTGAAGACTATATCACTAGGTTCAACAAAGAAGCACTACAAATTGGACCTTTCGGTTTTGAGCTTATGAGGGCAGCTTTCAAATAAGGCGTGCAGTGCGACGCACTCGTCTGCACCCTCACAGGATGCATAGGTATGCCCAATACCTGGGACGAGGTCATGCACGGAGCCAAGCTATACGCCCGAACAGAAAGGGAATTGCCTGTATGGAACAGAGTGCAAGCACCACAATCCACGGATACACAAGCTCAATCCGCAAGAAACAGGCACAATAGACATGACAGAAAGGGGAAAGGATCTGTCTGGAACAGGCTTCAAGGAGCCTCCCAGCCAGAGTCTAAACCCGCTGAAGCATCAGAGAACAAGGGACATCAGTCAACCGATCATAAGTCCACAAGGTCAGTCACAACTCATGGACGCCCTAGATAAAAACTCCAGCGCAAGTCTTAGCCACGGAGAACATTGACTTCCTTGAACCAAAGGTGATCAAGAAAAGGGATGTCCTAAACCCTAACAAGTTCTGCGCCTACCATCTAGATATTGGGCATGAAACAAATGCATGCTTCCAACTAAAAACTTCAATAGAGATGGCTTTAAAGTCTGGAAAGTTGGAGCATCTTCTAAATAATGTACAAAAGAAGCAAAATGATGGCTCACCCCAAAAGAAGATCAAGAATGTGAGCATAATGATCCAAGGCGGCATGCGCAGGCGCAATAAAAGAAAAACAGACCAAATCGTAGGGTGGAAGGAACAACAAGTATGTTTCCCCGTTGTTAAAGGCGGACCATCATCTACTCTCGCATTGATCATCACCGCAATCTTCGGTCACTACAGAACAACAAGAGCCTTCATAGATACAGGAAGCAACTCAAACATCATGTATGAGCAGTGCTTTAATCTGTTAGATGGCGAAGACAAGGCGCGCCTGCGCCCCATTAACTCACCAATCATGGGCTTTTCAAATGAGGAGGTGAACCCCATAGGGGAGATCTCTTTCGACCTCACGATTAGCGATGGGACACATTCAAAAATAGAACAAATCACAATTATGGTGATTCCAACAAGATCAAAGCATGATATCATCTTGGGGCGCGACTCCATGGCAGCTTACAACATGGTTCCATCACCACCTCACGACGCAATTGGTTTCCCTACACCAATGGGGGTTTCCATAGTTTGGGCCAACAGGGAATGCGCCATGATAGATGAGCCGCACCCACCAAAAATGATCAAGCCAACTCCCCGCACTGAACCAGAAAAGTGGGTCTTGAATCCCAAGTTTCCTGAGCAAACGATCACGCTGGCGCCAGCCATCTAAGAAAACATCAGAGATCACCAGAAACAACTTCTTGTAAAGAATAGTGATGTTTTCGCGTAGCAGCTATCAGACATGATGGGGGTCCTGCGAGACCGGGTGGCTTGTCAGCTTCTTATACCATTGCATCCCCTCATACATGGGCAACTGAACATCGTCAAACTTCAGATCAACGCACCTTCGTGACAACTTTAATGGGACAACGCCCTCAGCCACCCAAAAGAACTTGGGTTTCCACTCCCTAAAGCTCTTTACACCCCCAGTTGAGTGCGGTTTGGGCCCGTGGTGCGGACAGCAAGAGAACCAGCTCTCAGAAGCGATCATCACGTAAAAAATATTAAACATGTCCAAGTGAGGCTCTATGCCAAGCGCCCGACAACAATATTCAAAAAACATTAAGCGGGACATGGCGCCCGGGTATAGCTGATTCCGGTGAATCTTGAGAGTCTCCAGCACAGATGCTAAAAACTTGGGGATGGGGAGCCTAAAATTGCACATTTGAAAATAAACATCATATACCCCTATTTTACCCTCTTTCGACAAGATAATAACCGAACCATGCTTGGGGAGCTCGGGCTCATACTCATCCGGGATCCCATATTGAGAACACAGGATGTCTAACTCATCCTGTTTCCATTTAGTGGCCACCTCCCCCGCAAGAGGAGGTATAGCCTTCTTGGACACTTTATCCTTCTTACCTCCTTTCTTGGCCTTCTCCTTGACAACAAAGGCATCAGATGATGAAGCCATAAGTCTAGGATGGTAAACCGAGAAAGGGTTTGTGAATCGGGGGGAGAATGACGAGATTAAAATATGAAAAAAAGGGTTTTCGCTGGAAAAGATGAGAGCAACTGTGCCCATCTCCTTCTCTCTACTGACCTACCAACCTATCACCACCATAAACCACCACCACCACAAGACACCACCACCATCACAATGCATTGTCGTTGCCACCAATATACACAATTCCCACCCCAATAATACCTCCCTCTTGTCATGAAACACCAACTCCCCCACCACCGTCCCACTACTCACCTCCCCCTTCTCATCCTTCGTCTAATTGCAGTCCAAACAGATCCTTACAAACAATACAGATAACAATCGATCGAGGTTGTCGCAAGGTTAAATAGATAGTTAATTACACAGCCAAAGTACAAATAATTGAGGCTGTCAGAAGGTACAGTCATACAGAAACCTTACATGAACCTGTCGTTTCTCTCTTTCTCCCACACACCCACTACACAACCACGGAACCACTTCCATTGCACCACCGCACTACCGCACCCCACAATCACTAGATCTGGTAAAGATCAGACTTTTATGTTCGAATTTGGACCTATTGCAGATTCTGATCCACTTATGCCATCGTTTACAATTAGAATTTGAAGCAAAAGTCAGGGTTTCCAAAGGATCAATCGCCATAGTAAAAATCTGAAGCCAAAAGCATCAGAAGTTCGGTAGCCGAAGTCAATGGATGGTGATAATCCTCCAAATCAATCCCTATTTACCTCTCTTGCGTTAACACTCGTCGATTCCGTTTCAAAACCCCATAACAGAAACCAATTTGGGATCCTGAAATCAAAGAGTTTGAGTGGGGAAGAACAGTGGTTGTTTGCTGGTGGTGGAGGTTCCAATAGGTTTGGTGGAGTATTGTAATGGAGACAATGATTGTGTGTGGTGGTGGTTAGTTGGTTATGTGATAAAACTGGTGGATGGAAAAGAATAAAGAAGATCACAAAAGAAGAAGAGAGAGAGAGAGAGAGAGAAAAAAGAGAGGCAATAGAGAGTGAAAACATAGAGATCGAGAGGGAGAGGACGAGTTGATTTATATATTAGTTTTTTATTTAATGATATATCATAAAACAAAAATATAAACCAGGGACATTTAAGTCATTTCATAAAATTTAACTGAGAAATCTAACAGAGGTTATCTTTTGGACTCAAGAAGTTAAGATTAGAAACTTTAAGGACTCAGATCGAGACACGCTTTGATTTTGGACTCAAATAGTTAAAATTACCCAACCACAGGGACTCAAATAGGACTACACTCTTGAAAAGGCAACTGATGGCTGACGTCTGACCTCCCAGGCACGTTGCTTCTACCATACTAGGTATGCCACATTAATTACGATACACCCGCACCTGCGTTCACCACAACCCTTGCGCAAAGTGCGGGGAAAGGGAATTCTTAAACTTCAGCACCGCGCCCTGCGCTGAACACGAGGAAGGACGCAGAACCAGTGTTGTAAAAGTCGGGAGTACTCGGCGCCTACTCGGCGACTACTCGGACCTCGGAACCCCTCCGAGGCGACTTTCTCCTACTCGGCAAAACTAGTCGGCCTCAGGTTACTCGGCCCTGTACTCGGGTTACTCGGCCAACTCGGCCTTGTACTCGGCCAACTCGGCCCTGTACTCGGTCAACTCGGCCATGTACTCAGTGGTCAAAATCAGTCATCTTCGTCCAACTCGGCCCTGTACTCGGCCTACTCGGCCTTGTACTCGGCCTACTCGGCCCTGTACTCGGAAAAAATTGAATTTTAAACATGTATCTTCAAAAAAAACATGCGTATTTGACATGAATTATGCTTATTTTGATATATATATTATATCCAATAATTAATTTTCTTTATATTTACCAGGTCCGAGTACTCCCCGAGTACTCCCCGAGTACTCCGAGTACACCCAACTCCCCAGTCAGCCGACTAGGGTCCGCCTAGCGACTTTTACAACACTGCGCAGAACAACAAACATAACAAGTAACCGACTCCAAAAGCAATCCAAACAATGACGACATCCACTCTACTAAGTCCGGCATCCCGCATGCTACGCATACAACACACTGGACTAGGGGGACTTAAAGAGATATGTACACGCGCGTGCGCACAATCCCATATCTAACTACGCATCATCAGGAAAGCTTAGCAAAGCTTTAAGAAGCCTGCGCACGTTTCCTAGTACATGCCACCTGTGACCCGACAAGGAAAGGGACGTGTAGCCAATCAGAAGCTGTCATTCCCTGCTCCATGATCTCTGCTAGGTACGAGGTAAAGAAAAAGAACCACCGGTTTCGCTTGGTGGGCCGGGAATGCCCGGCTTATCAATTTATCCGGTAAACTATTAGGGGCTCATGTAGCCCATGCCGGATTAATCGTATTCTGGGCCGGAGCAATGAATCTATTTGAGTGGCTCATTTCGTACCAGAAAAGCCTATGGATGAACAATGATTAATTTTACTTCCCCACCTAGCTACTCTAGGTTGGGGGGTAGGTCCTGGTGGGGAAGTTATAGATACTTTTCCATACTTTGTATCTGGAGTACTTCATTTAATTTCCTCTGCAGTATTGGGCTTTGGCGGTATTTATCATGCACTTTTAGGACCTGAGACGCTAGAAAAAGGATAGAAATGACGATTGCAAATTACATGTGGCCAATCACAGAAGGATAGCAGCCAAGCCCTAATGGTTATCAACCATGTGGAACCCGCGCGCAACAGTTGTCATTCCCAATGAGCCAATCACAAGATGCCTTCCAAGCCTATAAATACCCCTCCCTTGGGGGAGAGGATTCATTCTGTTTTACACTCTCACATACTTAGAGAAATTCTGTAATAGCTTAGAAGGAAAGATTATAGTTTAAACGTTGTATTTCACTTATATCCGAGTTTTTGTAATCGTCCTAGCAAGTATCAATAAAATATCTCTTCACTGTGCTCGTCTAAATAGGTGTTTAATCCAGTGTTTCTTCAATACTCGACTCGGTTCATGCCGCCTATTTTATTGTAAATTCCACCGTCGATTAACACCGACTAGTCACCGTTGAACCACCGTAAACTTTACTATTTCTTTCACATTTGTCTTGATCTATCGGTTTCTTAATTAACTCTTAACAAAAATAGCATATTGGTTTAAGTGGTTTGACATATGGCATATAAAATAGACTCGTGGCAGTAAATAACGCATAACACCTCACATGCATATTGTCATCTTTCATTTAATGTAAAACTTGTCTAATTTTAAGGCTATCACCGTAGAGTTTGTTACATCTTGAATATCACCTTGAACGATCAACTATTTTCTCAATGTACCTTGATACATATTGAAAACGAGAGTTGTAGAGATGAATCAAGTAAGTTAAGGGTGGTATTCGTAGGCGAAAGACGGAGATCGAAGGCGTGGTGATCGGTGACCAGCGATAATCGGATACAAAAACCGCTATAGCGAGTGTTGGTACCGTATATTAGTCACCGATACGGGAAGGTAAAATACTTACCCTAATATATTGAGGATTGTATTATTATTGAAAGCGATATTATTGTTGTCATGTGAATGGTATTATTTATACGGTTAATAGTGAATTATGTAAAGTTATTAAAATAGGAAAATACTTAACCCTCAATTGTTATTAGTAGTTATATTACATTGGTTGTTTAATTGTTTAAGCATCTTTGAGCGGTCAGTTGATAAATCACCGTCAATCGGGTGAACTGTGAAAATCATAGTTAATGATGAATTGCCATAAGTGGGATATGGTGGGATTGATAAAACTATGCATATGGAGACATTATTTACACGTCTTTTCTTTTGGCATTGTCTAATAGCTCTTTAAATAATGGTACATTATGTCAAGAGTCTCAACTAAGGAAAAGTTTAGTGACAGTCTCAATTTTTAACTTATTTTTCTAAGTGGTCTCATACTAACTAAAATTTAACCCAATTAGTTTTGCTAATATGGACTGCCAGATAAGCAGTCCACGTCATCAAAACTTTGCCGCATAAGCAGTTTACGTCATCAAAAGTTTGACGTTTTTTTTGCCATATAAATCGTTCAAATTAGCAAATACTAAATGCGTTAACTTTTAGTTAATATGGGACCGTTGGGGGAAAATAAGTTAACAATTTGGACTGTCGCTGGACATTTCCTTAGTTTGGACTGTCACTAAACATTTCCTTAGTTGAGACTATAGCCGGCCAAAATGTCAAAGTTATGTTTAATAAAATCCAATAAACCGTTTTTTTTTTTCCAAATAATAAGTTTTTTTCACGTAAATTTATTATTATTACTTAACTGGCAAATTACATTAAGATAGCAGGTAGACGGGCAACAAGTTGCCGCCACACATTTCTGAATTGCAAACCCTAGACTACTAAAAACAAACTCCTCTCTCTCTGGGTCGAAATATTGTTGTGGACAACTCATTCGACTCAGCCCTAATCATGGCTTAATTACCCAGCCACCAGGGCCGGCCCTGAGGGGGTGCGGGGAGGACTCCCGGCCCGGGCCCAATTTCTAAAGGGGCACTTTGAGCGGCGACGAGTGTTTTTTTTTCTGCAAGTATTTTCTTTCTGTTTCGACCCAAAAAAAGATCTCATCTTGAACATCACTGGTTATAAACGCCAAGAAGGTGAAGAGTAGATAAGGAAGAAGATGAGCAATACATGAAAAACTAGATTAGAAGGATACGAGAAAATTAAAAAAAAGTTAAAGTGTGTTACTTGAGATTTGTTTTGTTGTACAGTAATTGTGAAGCCTTTGCAGTAAATTTTAATACAAAACAGTAATTGCCTCACGCTTTTACACATGATGCAAGTCAAATTCGTTTTATTAAAAAACTTTTGAAGTCTAGACATAAATAATGGCGCATCAAATTATTATGGAATTTTAAGAAATGGTGGTTTTTTTATGAGCCAATTAGCCAAATTTAACATATTATTTTTTATAATTATTACGACACTTTCAGTTCTATATCCGGTTCGACCGGTCCGACTAGAGAACCGGCAAGAACACTGGTTCAACGTCCCATTCGGTTATGAAAACATTGCTTAAAAGACCTAAGACTAAGGGGCACATATTTCGTGACTCGGCCCGGGCACCTGAATGTTCAAGGCCGGCCCTGCCAGCCACAAAACCATTATCCCGAAAATCAGCTAGAGAGGACACATTTAAATAAGATGCATGTGAATGTTGAAAAAATTAAAATAAGATGCATGTGGAATGTTCACATTTAAACTTCAAGAGGACTATTGAAGAGAGGGTGGTTGACATGCTAAACCTCAATCACTCACAAAAATAAATTAAATTAGTGACGTTTGATTTTGAACATAAGAATGTGAAGTAGTGACGTTTGAATTTGAAGTACATAATACACCTCAGTTTATACACAATCACGAGTTTATAATTGTTGTTCAGATTTTATTTATTTTCTGAAATTTCTTGAAACATTTTGTAGTAAAGATGGGGTTTTTGGATCTGTTCCGGGCTGCTTCTATGCCTGTTCTTCAAGTGTTGATAGTCACTGCACTTGGAGCCTTCCTTGCTTTAGAATCCATTAATATTTTAGGAGAAAGCACAAGGAAGCAACTCAATGATGTAAGCAATTTTTTTTACTGTTTTTCTTATTATTTTTAGTCATCTTATAGTTGATCAGATGATCACTAGCTATAACTTATAAGGTAACATGCAAATCGAGTTGTTTTAAAAAAATTGTTTGTTTGGTTCATGTCGAAACGGTCCTATAAAAAATTTGCTTGGTTGAAACATGCCATTTAAAAAGAAAAAGCTTCGATTTCAAGCAACTTGCTGAATTGATTCAATCCCAATATAATTATTAGTTTCATGAACAAAAATTCGGTTATTGGATCATGGGTGTTAAAAAAAAGTTTGTCCTTTGTGAACAGCTTGTGTTCTTCGTGTTCAATCCTGCACTTGTAGGTAGCAAGCTGGCTGAAACCATCACGTACGAAAGCCTCTTATCATTGTAAGTTATCTCCTGTGAGTTCAGTATATCCAGATTATGTTGTGTATTTGATCAGTTTGAAAATATCAAAACTGAAACTGTAGGTGGTTTATGCCTGTTAATATTCTTCTAACGTTCATAATCGGGTCGCTACTTGGATGGGTGCTTTTGATGATTGCTAAACCGGCTCAACATCTTAAGGGTCTAGTACTTGGTACATGTTCAGCAGGTATTTATTCTTACCACACAACGGTGATACACGAAAACAAACAAACTATATGTTACCTTATCTTTGTATGAGGAGATAGAGAGACTGCCTTCAGTGACATCCCAACTCCAAAATCCTGTTTTGTTTACATGAGGGGTATATATAGCGTATACTAATCCAGATGACATAAAATGTTGTCAAAAGAATCAAAGCAAACCACCATGCAAAAATACTAATAGTGAATGTTTTAAGCTACCTCTAACATACAATGATGAGTATACTTTAGAAGCCATAGATAATAATCATCAACTTTTATACAAAGACAGCAAGGGGGCTGATGTGGGGCTAGCCCACTTGGTAGAGGCACATGCCTCTTAGAGAGGAGGTTCCATGTTCAAACCCTGGGTAAGGGAGTATTTTGTAATATTTAGTGTAAACTAGAGTAACCTTTGTAGTTCAAAAAAAGGGTGGGTGATGCATAACAAGAACTTAAATAATGGTTTTTGGATTGTCTTTATGATTTACAGGTAACCTCGGAAACATGTTGTTCATCATAGTACCAGCTATATGCAAAGAAAAAGGCGCTCCCTTTGGAGATTCTGATGTTTGCTCGACGTATGGCTTGGCTTATGCCTCATTATCTATGGCAGTATGCATTTTCACTTGTACCTTTAATCCTTATTCCTACTTGGTCACCAAGGCTATGTTCGTTCTTTCATCCATTTCGGTCACTAATAGTATAAGAAATTCATCAGATAGGATCTGTGTTTTTGTGGACATATGTTTACAACCTAGTACGCGTTTTCTCCAAGGATTCTGGAAGCATCCAAACAGAAACCGTGCAAGAGGAACTGACCATAGCTGTAATACCTGTTACAGTATCCCTTCCTCCTTCATCGGAGCCTGACTTGTCCAACAATGACGGAAAAATGAAGGTTGTCTTTTGTTTTGTGAATTTGGAGTCCTCGATTTCTCGTTCTATTAGTACTACTACTACACAATGAGCATCGCCAATGGATGGTATCTGTTGGTAATTATCGGAACCACTAAATGAAAAAATAAATATAAGAAAAGTTAAAATGCCGCCGGTAATCCATCGTTTGTTACCATCGGAATTCATAGCCAAGGTAATCAATCTGTGTCGGTAATCCGTAACCAAGAATCTGTTGGTAATCTATTAGAATTTTTTTTTAAGAAATACAATCAATAGTGGTCGGTAATCCGTCGCTCATTGTTCCATCGGCGATTTGTCAGTGTTCTGAAAGTCATTAGTTTTTAGTAACTTTGACCATAAAAGTCAACTTGTGATTTGCATAGGTGATGTTAGGTTCATTGAAGCAACAATGGAGGAAATTTTCAAATCACATTAACTGGAAGGCGGTGTTCGCACCATCAACAATTGGAGCGGTATTCTGCTTTTCCAGATTTTGACTGTAGAAAACACATGTGCGATATTAAAATGTTTTCTTATTGTAATAGATTGTCGGGTTCATGATTGGAACAATCGCACCAATTCGCAGGCTGCTAATCGGCACCACAGCACCACTCCGAGTACTCCAAGATTCTGCATCTTTAGTAGGGTAAAATCTTTGTTAATATTTTGTGAATTACCGTTAACGAAAACCTAGTGACTAATAGACAGCTGGACACTGATCTCTCAGAGAAGCTGCAATTCCAGCTGTTACGTTGATCATGGGTGCGAACTTGTTAAGAGGTAGCGTAGAACCGACCAACCGTGATTTCACATTCATGCATTTGTGTTCTTGATCTCAATAAAACATATGATTTGCAGGTCTTAAAGGGTCGGGTATGTCGTTATCACTTGTGTTGGGAATTGCAGCAGTTCGGTATATTTTCTTGCCAGGTTTTGGCATTTTAATCGTAAAAGGAGCGCTTCGTTTCGGCTTAGTACGCAAAGACCCTCTCTATCTTTTCATTCTTCTGCTACAGTTTGCGCTTCCACCAGCCATGAACCTTAGTATGTTCTCTGGATGATGATTTAGTGACTGTTTTTATTTTATAAATTGGTGTAGATTTGTACAACTGGTTAATAAATATGGCTGCTGCAGGTACAATGACACAGCTATTTGGTGCTGGTGAGAGTGACTGTTCGGTAATCATGCTATGGACTTACGGTTTGGCATCAATCGCGCTTACGCTTTGGTCTACCTTCTTCATGTGGCTCGTTGCTTGATCCGTTTCATCTGAACAACGCTAAGATGCTTCTTTTTGGCTGCCAAATGCCAATAGTATAGTTTATTAAGGATAAACATTCAGTTGATATATTCAAACTAGCTGAAGAAAATTCAATCCACCAGCAATGGCATAGATCTTCATAAATGTTGAGATATAGATTTATATATTAGAGTGTGTATAATTTTAAGCCCTTATGAAAATGATGGAAAGAATATATAGTTTGGAGAATATTTGAATTTGTATGTTGTGAATGAATATATGCATATTTGTTTCTGTTCCTTGAAGAGTGTTTAAACGTCTAATATTAAATTTGAACAGTTATTCAATATGGAGAAGGTATTGGGTACAAAGGATTATGCCACAGCGAGTAATTTTAAACCTAATCGATAGCCACAATTACTTCCTATGCTTGGCACGTTAAGAAAGCTTTGTACGTTATCTTTCCAATTCAATATCTATAATACATTTGGATAGGTCATTATTCCTTATTGTTATTTGGAAATATTATTTAAGTTACTATTCTGCTTATGTTTTATGTTACTATTGAGGCAATTTTATGGAATGGATAGATGTCCCTTACACTCGTTGTTTTGTGTTATTGTATCAACATTCATATTGTTGTGTGTCATTTTCATTCAGGACAACAGGCCCGTAAGTATCTTGATAGTCACAAGTGTTAAGAAAAAAAGATTATTTTGATTTATTTATCTATGTTGATTGAAGAGATAAAATCAAGACGGGTTATAGATAATTCTTGGTGAATTATTTATTATGTCTTTTATATTTAATTAGGGATAATTATTGGTTTAACTAGATAAGTTTATCTAGTTGGCTTATTTTATTATTTAATTAGTATTTGAGTTGGGTTAGGATTAGAATAAGTTTACTATAAATAGATGGTTAAATCTATTGTATTTGGTGTGCTTTGGTTAATAATAAAAAGAGTCGAACGAATTCGTTCAATCTCGTGTGTTTTGTGTTCGATCAAAGGGCCTGATTTTCCAATAATTGGTATCAGAGCTTAGCGGTTTTGAGAGTCGTATTCTGAAAAGGAGAGCAGCCCCTCGCGGGGTTGCAATGCTGGTGGACGGCAGAAAGATTAGAGAGCAATCAGAATACAATGCACGGTGGATTGAGTCTGTGAAAAATTATATTTGGTAATTGGTTTGCAAGGAGAATATACATGATGTAAATTGGGTTGTGCATGGTATTAAACTCATGTATGAATCATGTCACGTGAGAATAAGAGGGGCGTGTATATACATGTTGAAACGTGGAATCCATGTGAGGATTTTAATAATGAAGCATACAAGTGTTCAGAATAGCAACTTCTGTTTGAATCTAATTGGGGAGCGGCTATGATGTGTGGTTTGGAACACTCGTCACGAATGAGGCGGCGATGGACAGCCGAGTACTTACCAACCAGAAAAACTAAAGGGCGTGTCGAGGGAGAAACGAAAGAGCGAGGAGCTACGGAATTCGTTTGGCGACCGAAAAGACGAAATAGCGGGGTGTTATTGTCTTTGTTGGTTATTGATATTCGTGGTTGTGAACAGTGGTTCAGGTTAGCCGTATATCGGGGTGTACCGTTTGCGATGACGGTGGTGACTAACCGGTGTTCGGTTCAGTGGTGATAAACTTCATAGCACTAGCAACTTTCAATTTAGGTAAGATCAAGACCCGGTCCTTCCTGTCAAGGATAAGAATGGAAAAACCGGTGTAGGTTGTTCTTTTTGGCAGATGTATCTGATCGGAATTTGCGGATAGACGGACGGAAGAAGATTCGTCAAAGCGGGTGCTTTGAATCTTGTCGTGTCTAGCAAGGAAAGAAAAAACGGAAGAAGCGGGGAGCTTGTTTTTTTCTTTGACCGTGGTCAAGAACGGGGTAGTTCTGGAATCATTAACCTTGTGAATATATGATGATGGAATCATTAATCGAGCCAATATAATATCTTGAGGTGATATCTTCATAATAAAATGATTTGGACGTGTTTGTTTAATAGTTGTGTTGTACAATATTATTTATTGATTTCTAGGTGTGTGTATAAAGTTTGTTAAAATAAATTTAAGGTTTTTTGTTGTTTAAATAGTAACAAGTTATCATATAATATTTTCATCTTTTGCGAATAAATTTTAAACAAATTAATTGACTTGAAACACGAAAAGATTTAAAGTCCATGCGTTATGGACGATATCTTCTAGCCCGGATAATTATTGTTTTAACTTATTATATAGCAGATAAAGCCTAGCTCAGTTGGTTAAATTAGTGGGAGTTAAAGCGGAGGTCTTGTGGAGGTTGAGAGTTCGATTATAGTCGGAGTCATATTTACCACATGTGGGGGTTTCATCCGCGAAGATCCTCAATCCAGATGGGATGGGTAATCATTACAGACTGACTCAGAGTATTAGACGAAACTTCACCGCCTGCACCATGGCGTTCAAAAAAAAAAAACTTATTATATAGAATCACATTTAATTATCATAGAACAAGAATCCTGCACCACACATATGAAACTTAAGTGAAGTAAACTAGATAGATACGTCATTGGAATTTGCGTAAGATCATGAAATTAGTCTCAATAATTCGTTTAATATTTTGTTAAAAGGTCCATGTGGTACCAAATCTTTTAGGTGTTGGTCCTTGTCTATTTGAAAACTGTGTTAAAAAACATATAAATTCGATTAAATATCTATTTATTTTCGCATTAAAATCTATAAACTCACCAGCATAAACAATGACCTGGCAATTCACCGGTAACCACGATCGGCCGTACCATCAACCACCACTATCGGCCACAATGCTAAATGAAGACTTGTGTAAATGTCTTCACAAAGTGACATTTGTTCCATTTGTGTCTTTTGCCTTCTCTAATGACATTTCGTGATGTATGTTACAAATTAATAAAATAGGTTATCGAGTTTTAGTCGATATACTTAATCATTTATTTAGTACATACTTTGTATATAGGCCCCAATCTATTTGATGTTCCAATTTCATGTTTAAAAACACGTAGCTAGTGAAAATAGTAAATTATAATCTTTCTCTCTAACCTTACGTCTACTTCTCAATTATAATTTGAAACTATATTGTATATTTAAATATCGAGTATATTATTCAACCATCTTAGTGACTAATGTTTTTTCTATAAAAATTTAACAATCATATACACATTTCTTCAAATTACCCTCTCGAGTGGGAGTTGGTTTAAAAAGACTTATTCAGAAAGTTATTAAGGATTTGTTTTTATAATGAAGATAGTTTTTATAAATGTTTTTATATATAATAAAAAAGACTAATGAAAATTAATCAATAAAACGAAAATTATCAGCCACAATCCAAGGACGAGCTGCGTCGAGACGTGGTGCAGTAGGTACGTGTTATATTTAATAAATCATGGAGATTACGACGATATTTAATCAATGTTATACTTAAAATTGCTTAAGAGTCAACTAATTAAACAATATTCTATTAACTTATGAAAATTAAAATGTTACATGGTAAAAATAATAAAATTTACTAAAAATAACTAGTGACTTCAGCAACAACAACTATGAGTTACTTAAAACAATAATAAAACCATGCATATAAATGTCATACGTCATTTTATATTAAAAAATTATTTAAAAACGTAAAGAAAATTAAAACATCGTTACGACGTAAATATGTTTAAATAGAAACTTATATATTAAATTTTATGAATTAAAAACAAAGTTACAAACTTTTTTTCAATGGATAACGAATATTATACAAGCCCGGCCAGCTATCCGGGTAAACCTACCGGCGAAAGGTTAATAGCAGAGAAAGAAAAGAATTATATACTTGTCCCATAAGACCATGTGTAATGGGCATTATAGGGGCATGAATAATCACAATAATGTCCCCAACACCATCCCCTTTGGCATTATATAGGCATCAAGTGGGTGGGACATTTCTAGTATAATGCCCAAATAGGATAAAAAAATATGGAAAATAATAACTAAAAAGGGCATTAAGTGGCTTTAACTATTACACGATTTTTTTTGAGGCTTTATGATAATGATGTGGCGAAAAATGCCCCTAAGAAACATCAACCATTACTTATGGTCTAAAAAAAGGTTAACAATTTTTAGGGTGTAAATAGAATTTCAGATACAATTTTCTTTATGCTAACTTTAATACATAAACAGACAAACAGGTTAATCCCTTGCTATCTTTTCATGCATTATTTGACAAAATTTGAGTTGAAAATATATAACAAATGTACAGTTGCGTATGAAACTATGAATATTCAATTTTGTTGGCATTAATGTCTACATTTTTAAATTGCAATATTGACTGGCATTGTCGCTAGCAAGAGGACTGGTGAGGGAGAGCGGTTGACATCCTATATATTAATCATTTATATCTAAAATTTCATGATATTATTAGAAAAATATATTAAATTTCTGATGTTAGTTTTGAAGATTTAAATGTGAATTAGCTAGCTGGCTCAACATTTAACCAACCAGTAGTAGGTACATATTTCAGCAACCTTCTCTATTTTATATAATTACACACTTTCACACAAACACACACACATGCATGTTTGTATGTATATATGAATTTATAAATTTTATTCAGTTTTTATTTGTTTTGTGGAACCATAATTAGTTGTTGTAAAGATGGGGTTTGTGGATTTGTTTTGTGCTGCTTCTATGCCTGTTCTCAAAGTGTTGATAGTCACTGCACTTGGATCCTTTCTTGCATTGGACTCTATTAATATTTTAGGAGAGAGCACAAGGAAGCAACTCAATGAAGTAAGTTTTTTTTTTTCAATTTTCTTTTAGTTGATCAAACGGTAACATGTCAAAACGGATCATTTTAAAAATAATGTATACATTAATTTGGTTCAAGTAAAAACAGATTTGACCAAAAATGGGTTTATGATCAGATGGTTTGTTTTAAAAAATGCTATTGATTTGGTTCGAAAAAAAAAAAGTAATCAAATAAGTTAACCCATTGTATATGATTCAAGATTCTTGCTAATGTGATTAAATCCCAAGATGATTTTAAGTTCCATGATTAAAGTTTTGAATTATTAATCATTGGTATTAAAAAGATCCTTTATTTGTGAACAGCTTGTGTTCTTTGTGTTCAATCCGGCACTTGTTGGTAGCAACCTGGCTAACACGATCACATACGAAAGCCTCGTATCGTTGTAAGTTATCTCAGGTGAATACGATTGGGATATTATTTATTTGATCAGTTTTTAAAGAACAAAACTATGCAAGTGCAGGTGGTTTATGCCTGTTAATATTCTTCTAACTTTCATAATTGGGTCTGCGCTTGGATGGGTGCTTATGATCATTGCTAAACCGCCTCAACATCTAAAGGGTCTCATACTTGGTACCTGTTCAGCAGGTATTTATTAGTTTGAATTTTGAAAGTTTATTTTAATTTTCTGCTTTTGTTTGGTGTTTATCTTTTACTAGTGTACTTAATCGTTTTTTGGGTTGTAAAAAAAAACAAAAAACTGTAATTAGGATTCGATTGGGACGATTTAGTGGCTGAATACTTTTTATTAATTCTCAAGCTTCTTTGGTTTTCTTTGGATCTCATTGTTGCTTAACTATGTTTGCATTCCTCTAAGTGAAGATCCAAAAGTTAGACCTCCAGATCGAAGTACTAAATAATGGTTTTTCGGATTGTGGTTATGACAGGTAACCTTGGAAACATGTTGTTGATCATAGTACCGGCTGTATGCAAAGAAAAAGGAACTCCCTTTGGAGATTCTGATCTTTGCTCTAGTTATGGCATGGCTTATGCTTCACTGTCTATGGCAGTATGTATTTTCACTTAATCTGTAATCCTTTATTCCTGTTTGTTTACCGAAAGTATGTTATTTGGCCTAGGGAAGGCGATGGGACGGGTACACGTAATCTCAGTACCAAATCCAGTTATAAAAACCTTGTCAAAAAATACATGTTGAGATTTTCAAGTACATTTTTCATACCATTCTAACATTTATATAATTTATGATTTTTAGAACTATACAAATTAAAAATGCGATAAATAACATACATATTATTAACATGGTAAAAATTTTGAAATGTCTAAAACATGTAAGCATCATTACAATACAAATTCTAAAAGATAAGTTATACTTCATAGCATACAAAATATAAATAATATCATGAAATAAATATACCAAAATAAACGTTTATATATTCACGTAATGAAACTAAGAAGATATTGTATTACTAGAAAAATGTTAATTTTTTCAGGTATGGTTTGGGTAAATGAATATATGGTTGCGGGTAATCGTGCTAAGTATTACCTAATATCATACACGTACGCAAACCCACAAACGTTATTTTATCAATCCCATACCTGAATACACGTCGTGGATGTTTCGTTGTTATATTCCTGTCGGGATCAGCATTTTTGCCATGTCTATTCTTTACTCCATTTCAGTCACCAACAGTGTATTAGAAATTCATCAGATTGGAGCTGTATTTTTGTGGTCATATGTTTACAACCTAGTACGAGTTTTCTCCAAAGATTCGAGTAACAACCAAACAGAAACCGCGCAAGAGGATCTGACCGTGTCTTTGCTTCCTTCGTCTGAGAACGAGTTGTCCATCGATGAAGGAAAAATGAAGGTTGATTTTTGTTTTCCAAGCTTCAAGTCCTCCATTTCTCATTACAATAGTGCAATTGACTTTAAAAGTCAACATGTGGTTTGCATAGGTGATGTTAGGTTCAATGAAGCAACGTTGGAGAAACTTCGCAAATCACATTAACTTGAAGGCGGTGTTCGCACCATCAACAACTGGAGCGGTATGCTGTTTTTCCAAATCTTGATTGTTAAAGATTGTTGGGTTCAACACATGTGCGATATAACAATGTTTTCTTATTGTAAAAGATTGTCGGGTTCGTGATTGGAACAATCGCACCAATTCGCAGACTGCTAATAGGCACCACAGCTCCACTCAGAGTGCTTCAAGATTCTGCATCTTTAGTAGGGTAATATCTTTTAAATATTTTCTAAATTGCATCTTAATGAAAACATGGTAAACTAATTGACATTTGAACAATGATCTCCCAGGGACGCAGCGGTTCCAGCTGTGACTTTAATCGTGGGTGGGAACCTTTTAAGAGGTAGAACCCGCCGGCTATGATTTCACATTCATGCATTCATGTTCTTAATCTTGCTAAAAGTATCTGATTTGCAGGTCTCAAAGGTTCGGGTATCTCATTACCGCTCGTGTTGGGAATCGCAACAGTTCGATATATTTTCTTGCCTGTTTTCGGCATTCTAATAGTCAAAAGTGCGCTTTATTTTGGCTTAGTGCATGCAGACCCTCTCTACCTTTTCGTTCTTCTACTACAGTTTGCGCTTCCACCAGCCATGAACATTGGTATGAGTTCTGCATGGTGACTGTTTTTCTCAACAAAAAAAAATGTGTTGATTTGTTGAACTAGTATGGTTGCTGCAGGTACAATAACACAGTTATTTGGTGCTGGTGAGAGTGACTGTTCGGTAATCATGCTATGGACTTACAGTTTGGCATCAATTGCGCTTACCCTTTGGTCAACCTTTTTCATGTGGCTCGTTGCTTGATCCGTTCCATTCGAACCGACATTAAGATGCTCTTTTTGGTTACCAAATCCAAATGCCAATAGTATATTGTTAGGTTTCTACAGAATAGGTTATATTGCAAAAAGTTTTGGTTTCAGATTCAATTTTTCAAACAGAAAACTACATTCAAGTTGCAAATTCAAGGACCAACAGTTAAATATTCAATAAAAATGCAAGTTTTACATACATACTAGAGCTATTAACCTTGTTAACATGTTAAATAATTTAATTATAAAAAAGTTACGATGAACGCGAAGTGGGGTCCATCTCAGAAGGGTCGACTAGGCCTTCCAACACAACAAGTTCATCCAATAAGGCGAGCTTTTCGTCCTCTAAAGATTTAACTGCATCATGAATCTCTTTTGTTTCTCTTCCCAGATTGAAGCGTTCTTCTTCGAGAAGTAAATACTTGCGTCTCAAGGAACGATACTCGTTACTCGCTGAAGAATCAGGTAAAGAATCAGATGTTGACTTTTCATGCTGTTGGAAGATTTGGGGTGATTCGCTTTTAGAGTTTCTTTTTGAAGGACGGGTTACTACATGAGCACCCTGCATGTTGTTTTCTGGTATCAGGTTCCTTGGAAGCTTTTGTGCTGCGGGTTTCCTTTTTGTTGCCTTTGGTACGATTGTTTCCTCGACTGGGTTTACTGGAATCATCCCATGGTCTTGCATTTTCAAAACTTCTGTAGCAGCTGGTTTAAATCATACAAAAAAATGATTTAAAAAAGTTATATAAGTGATCAACCAACCAACGCTATAAATCTAAACACACAAAAATATGATTTAGAAAGATGAACCAACCAACGCTATAAATCATGAACGAATAGGTAGAAAATGCAAAAATGGAAGGAAAACTGTCGATGGATAATTAATGCATAGCAGCAGCTGGTTTAAATCAAAGAATTTCAACTGAAACTGAAACACGTGACCAGGTCTACCTGAAACTGGGCCGAGCATTTTATAGTTTGGTCTTAAACACAGATTTAAGTTGTTTTCTAGTGGGGAAACAACAGCTTCTCTGTAAACAGAATACTCAAAGTGCATTAATGACTTACGTATCGCACTAAGGATATGCTCACTATCAACATAGAAGAAATCTTATGACTCAGAAGATAAAGGAATCATGCCCACACTGCAAAAAGTGAAACTAATAACAAAGCTTCCACAGACTATTTCTATGATTCTATCAAATCTTATTGATCCCGTCACATAACACGATTCAGGGAAAAACTAAGACCACAAAGTTTGTGGACGAAAAGATATATAATTGCCTGTTACTGTTGGGTACAGAACCTCTATATAGATTTGTAAATATTAAAAAAATTAGATTTCCTCATGTAAATTGTATGAATATGTCGAGCTCAATCAACATAAGCATGTAAAGATAAATTATACGTTAATTATCTTTAAGTTATTCATTAGATCAAAATGTTTCTCTGTAAGTTCAGATGTAAACATTCAAAGAACTCTGAATGTAAAGAGTTGACTACATGAAGCTATCTGTCTGTTGAGAATCTAACTTATGTACGCTCTTCTGGTCAGATGTTCTAAGTTGTTAGTCAGTACTCAGCACAACACCTTCTGATTCATTAAATGATCATATGTTCCAGAAAGGTAAAGTCGGATGTTTTAAGTTGTTAGTTAGCAGAACATCTCATTCATTAAAGGTCCATATGTTCCAGAAAGGTATAATTAGATTTGTATTTGAAAGAACAATCTTCAGACTTGATGGTCTCTGAATTAAAGTGTTCTCAGAGATTCAAATTTATTCAGAAGATCACTTCAATCAAGATTAAAACTCTTAAGAGTTAAGACCTAACAATATATACATATTTGCATGCATAGCACATGCAGATTATCAACAGCCATGTCGGAGGACGTTTATGAAGAGATCTACACAAAAAATTCTAAGATGAAGTTAAATCACATTCCTAATTAACTCTTCATTCAACAAACTCTCTTAGAGATAAGAGGAGTGCATGTTTAAGACATGTTTTCCTTATCCAAATACCATAGAGGGAGAGCCACAAATACAAAGAGTCTATACTCCATAGTTATACACTGGAAATTCAATTCCTAGTTTGTTCTACACATCTAGAGATCAATGTTTTTTTTCATTGTTCATTGATGTTCATGAACAGTCTGTAACTTTAACCGCTAGTATAATTCTACCAAATTAGTAACTTTATTTTCTAAAAAAAATGTCGAAAACCTCTTAGCTCCATCATTGCTTTCATCGTTATGTCCTCCTCCTCCCCTTCTGCTGCTACTTAACTGTTACATCTTGTTTTCTTACTTTGATCAATCACTTAATCCCTCATTCTATATTACTTAAAAGTAGTATTAGTTTGCAACTAAAGTAAGTCAAAGTGTCAAACCAATATCTACTTTACACTTCAGAAAGACGACCAATAACCGCTTGTAAAAATCCCGTGTAGCCTCCAATTAGTCTCCGATTAATCGCTAGTCGGTGGTTCACCGAGTAATTTTCAACTAAGCACTCAATTAATCAGTAAGCGGTCAACAGTGGTCAAATCCGGTCAAAATTGGCCAAAAATCACAGGCAATCTTATGATTCCGGCCAAATTCTAGACAAAACCTGTAAATTCCAGCTAGATTCCGGCCAAAACTTGTAAATTCCGGCAAATTAATCCTATCTACTTCAAAATATGGGTCGATAAAGGTGTTAAAACATGTCTACTAACAAAACTGCATATAAAAAGGTGTGTGTATGTACATATAAAACTGAAAATTACATATAAAATCTCAATCCGATTAATCCTGATTAATTGCTAGTCAGCACCCCACCGGCCAACTAGCGCCTAGCGATTTTTACAACTTAACGTAGCAATTACTCAAACTTCGAAGCAACTAAACCATATTGATGTAAAATTTAAACAACGCGAACCGATCCTACACATATAAACTTCCCAGCCTATAATAATAATAATAATAATAATAATAATAACAATAATAATAATAATTTAGTAGCAAATCCATAGGATATCTTATTCTTCTAAAAGTAGATAAATAATAAGGCGTTTGACATCTAATGAAACTGCAGCTATAATACAAAAAACAAAACATGTAATAATAAACCCTAATGAACTAAATCTCGATTACGTAAACGAAATCGTGAAATAAAAGGGTTATTACCAGCAATTAAGCAATTGAAGGAAACGGTGTGAGATTAATCGATCGAGTTTGGGAATTAAGTGAATAGCCGTCGATCGCCGGAGAATCAGAGGGAAGCAACGTATGAATATTGCGGAAGAAGTTGTGAGGGTATATATATAGTGTACTATTGTAGCCTGTAATGAATTAGGTTCATAGTTATTTTTTTATCACGCGGATTGGACATTAAAAAAAGTGTTAATTTCCATTTTCGTCTCGTGAGGTTTATCTATTTAACTACTAGTTTAGTCTAAAAATCTAATTTTTAACATATCCAATCATGAGTAGGGGCGGATCTATAGTGTAAATAGGGGTAACGTCTGTTACCCCTTAACTTTTTTGGTGTAGTGTATTTTTAGTGTATTTTAATTTTGTTTACGTGTTTTGTATTACGTTACCCGTGAAAATTATGTAACTTTACCCCTGAAATCTGGGTCTAGATCCGCAACTGATCATGAGGTTTGTATTTTCTAAGGCCACCCAATATGAGGACCGGCATTGGCCCGGCAAGCACAAGCCAGGGGCGGTAACACCGCCCTCTGGCGCGTTATCATCATCACCAACAACCTAGTTTCGGTCAAGACGGGCCTCCCATTTTCAAAATTCGAACATGGGGACCATCTCCAGCCAAAAATGAGGCTCGTCTTCACAATGCACACCACCCCTAGGCACATCCCCATTAAGAAGACCCTCCCCACTTAGGGGCTATTTGGTTGATTAAGTGTTGAATTATTAAAAAGTCTGAATGGTATTAAGTGTTGAATTATTAAGTGTTGTTTTGTTGGACCTCTGAATGGTTAGTCTTCTTGTCCCACATTGATAGAGGAAGTAAAAATGGATGCATTCAGTGCTTAATGGTTCAGTAACATCCCAAGTCTTAATGGTTTAGCCTTAACAATTCTATTCAGATATTGAAACAAACGTGCTGAATGTTGAATCATTCAACGCTGAATGATTTAGAGGCTCATTAAGAGGCTTACCAAAGAGCCCTTACACTTTTGCCTACGTGGAGGCTCATCCTCCCCCAACCACAACCACACCCACTAGCCTAACATTTTTTTTTCAAATGGATAGCTCCCCCAACACACACGGACTAAAATGAAAGTTACTTTTGGTATACTAGTAGGAAACCCGCGCGTTGCTGCGGGGGAGATCATATAGTGTGTGATACTCTGTATTTAGTTTATCAATTCTCTCGTGCAGTGTCGTCTTGAGGATTTACGTACTCCATCCAGCCTATAAAATATGTCTCTAAGGCTTTATAAATGGGTATTGGTATTATTGGGCTTAGCTATTAGGTGTTAAATGAGTCTTCTATTTAAAAAAAGGCGCACACGCACGTATATAGGAATTTTACAACAAAAAAATTATGCCCATGATAAAAATGGGCCCGAGCCGTGTGGACTCCCCTATAACATTTTAGAAATATATTGGGATAGTATGTATGTTAGGTTTTCTTATTCCTATAACATTTTACAAAAGTTTGTTATGTTAACTATTTTTATTTCTATTCAAGTTTTCGAGTTGTGAATGTAAGGCTTCCCCAAAATTAATGAATTGTTGTTAACAGTTGCATACTAAGGCAACAAAAAAAGTTGCCCTCAATCCTAAAGTGTTTCAACACACTGATGTTCATACATATACTAAAAAAGACTACAATTCAATAACAGTTTTTAACTTCTTAAAACTTAAAATACACTATAAACATTGAGCATGCCTTGTAACATAAGCATTGTCCAAGTGAAATTAAAAATAAAAAGAGAATCAATAGATTGGTTTCTTGAAAGTTGAAACAAATTTAGGGAAACTAAAATCATGTCATTTCGAACCAACCATCAACAACAAAAACAACAAACTTCAAAGTTTGGAAGACCTGATTTTGTTAAGAATCACCATTTCTTTACCAACAAATTGGAAAAAAAATCATAAGAACACTACAATCAATTAACATGATTAAGACAGTTGAAATGTTTCTAAATGTAATCGACCCATCTAAATGGTAACTTGTTCATGAGACGTTATAACAGATTCTTAATAGGTTGAACAAAACATATTCGAATTGAAGCACAAACCAGTTAAGCTTTCCAGAAGTATAATATTGCAGCCATTTGAATGAAATTTTGCTTATATGAATCTTGGAGCGCCTTCCTTGTCGTCTTCGCATAGGTATTCGCAAAGAGGTCCCCTTTTATGTGCATTTATTTATTGCACTTTAAGCATACGACATAGTAGCATATGCGGTCTACGTGTACGCTTTTAACCTTCGCAATACAGGCATAACTACCGTTTGATATCTTGTCTTCTTTGGTTTTCGCCACCAACTCTGATTGTAATGAGGTTTAGTGGTGCCACTCCTTGAAGCCTGTTTAGAAAGGGCACCAAGATGCATAGAATAAGAAAACAACGTAATTTTAAGCATTCTTGCTGACCAAATTTAACGCCTTTTGTAACGTCTCATCTCCCTACAATATAAAATACCCAACAGCTACTGGTTAAAGCTATAATCAAATGCCTCCAATACCCATTAAACAAAAGATTCAATTTAGACTATAGCTAAATTTCTGCAAAAATTAATGCAACAACAGAAAAGTTTGGGCCAAATAAAGACGATAAATTTGAGTTGTTATTAGGATAATAAATAGCTTTACCGGCCAGAAAATGAATCGAAGGGAGACTTTCAACCCATTTTCAGTTTGACCCGTTAGAAATACATGTTACATAACCCGAATTGCCCCATTATAAAAGACTACAACCATAAATGAGCATGTCAAAATATATTCATAGCTTGTAAAGCAAGACCAACATAGAACGTTCTTATCATATATGTCAGCTTTAGAAGAATAACATATATAAATAGAAATCAAATATAAAAATAGAAACAAAAAATATTTCCCAAGAAAGAACATGCAGCCTTTAATCAAGCATGTATTTTGAATCAAAAGAGCTCACCTGAAGAGTACTGTGTACATGTCTTGAACATCATGTATTCTTGTCAAGTCCAAAATAACGAACTTTATCCATGAAACGAATACAGCCAAATGGATGGGGAGAACGGTGGTGAATATGTTCCAAAAACTGAAAAGACCAAAAAATCGAAACGAACCGTTAGCAAAACTGAACCATGCACACCCTACCTAAATGTAGGTATTGTTCATGGGCTTTTGACCTTTGTATCATTAGAATTTATCAATAAAAACCTAAAAACGTCTTAACAATGGTGAACCTGATAGGCTGGTTGATTTATGAAGTACATAAGAGCCTCAACAACATAAATTATATCTTATGTACCTCAAGTAAGATGTTCAGAAAATAAATAGTCAGATGTATACTTACTTTCTCTTGAAATAGATCCATGTATGAGTCTGCTAACTGGTTTGTTTAACTGTAAAACATAATTTTTTTATATCATTTGATGTAAGAGCGTTGTATGCAACTTATAGGGAAAATAATAATAAAATGTTAGAGTCGTAGAGCACCTAAAAGTTAGCAAATATAAGCATACCACCAAAGCTTATTGAAACCGAAACTAACATAGGACCAACTCCCTCAGAGTTAGCATGGTTTCCTGAATCAGCAACATAAGTCCACGATAACCAAAGGCAGTCTGCCAAACTATCATCAGTAACACCAAAAAGCGCCAACACACCAACACCAATAAGAAGTAGAGTCGCAACCAGCAACGCCAATGGCTTCGAATATGGGCGTACCGATAAAAACACATCAACCTTGTAAGCTATCCATTTATTTAACGAGGCTTATTCCTTTGAATTATCAGGTGATCTCGACTTTGATATGTACTCCACATACTTGAGAAACAGAAAAGGAATAGAGAGAATTGTAACCGAGGCAATCAACGATATACTTTTCAATCTTTTATTAGGAATTTCAACATTTTCTTCGGAATCATGATCATCAAAATCCATAGGTTGCACCAAATTGCAGGCTTTTAATCTCCCATTGAGCTTGATAATCTGGGCCTACATCAATTTTGAATACAACACTACAATCATTTACATAACTCGAAAATATTGACTACAACACTTGTGCCTAGATACAGCATCACGGCTGTACCATAAGTAGGAAAGGGTTATGCATCTATGTTAAACGTACCCCCTACCCCTTATCCGTTTTTACTAAATGCACCCCTGTCAAATCAGTCACTACATGGGCCCTATAAGAGAGCAACGCTCACATGCTGCATCTTATACGAGCCGTATAACATGTTTTCTTACCAAGTTAAGTTAAAATCAGTCAAATCAATACAGATGCATTCATTATAACCCTACATAAACATTGCATTAGTTAAGTCCTAGGTTTGACCTCCAAACTCAAAATACTCCATCTGATGTGTTATTATTAATACCTGAAGATCACTGATCTGATTACGCAAAGAAATATTCTTGTGCAGCAAGGAAGAAAAAGTCATTATCAAAACCTGCACCAGACAACAAACACATCACAAAACCTTGACATGCTTATCTAATTCTTGTATATAGAAACTATTATCAAATAAAAATAGATCAAATCAGAATCGTAATAATAAAAATACCTATCATGAGCGATTGTTCTTGAAAGAATTGACAATAACCTATGCCATAACAAAAAAAAAATAAACAGATTAGAATTACTTAATCAATTAGGTACAAATAAACAGATTAGACCTGAACATTTCTCCATATAAGTTCAGAAACCTCAAGTTGTAATTCGAAACCTTTTGCAATTCAACCTCCACGAAACTTGTAAAAACAAAAAGAGAAAACATTTTTAAGAAGCCAACAAAAAAAAAGTGAAACTATTACCTCTGTTCATTCGAGTCATCTTCCTGACTTGAATTCTCATCGCATATCAATTTTCTTATTTTCTTTCGCCCTTTTATTTCTACAGTGAGCTTCAACAATCAAATTTACGGATAATAATGAGTAACGGAAGTATTAAAGTTCTGTGATGAAAAGGGGGGATTCAAGGGGGTTACGAATTGAATGACTAATAATTTGTAATGAAAGAATTGAAGAAGCAGGTGGATTAACTTGAGGGTTAGGAAGTTGAAGAAGCCTGTGTGTTTAAGAGGAGGATGGATTATAAGGGCATTAAGGGAAACAATTTTTTACTTTTAACTAAAATGTGAATACAAATTTACTAATATACCCTTCTAAGTGTCTTAATGTTCCACAAAGTTCCAATTATACCCTCATTATGTAAGCATAAATCACTTGTGCATGTTGCTTCTTAAGTTGTACGGAATTGAAAATTACTATCCTAGCCGTCACTCTTCCTTAATAAGATAAAATATAGATATATTAATAGTGGGAAACTTAACATATACCTTTCAGTTATGAAACTCACTCAAAATAAATTTTCACTATCCATTTTGTTGCATGAATCAACCTTTAATTCCTAACTCTCATTGAAATTTTCGTTAACTCACCTCACATGCAAAGGGTAATTTAGTCTTTTACTGAGTTATTATTATATTGTTTCACTACATTTTGTTAGCACCTGTTTTGATAAACTTTGTTCTAATTGCCAGGAGTTATTTTCTAGAAGTTTTGATCTTTTTCCCTTGAATGATTTTAGATGATTTCTTGCATTGAATTTTGTGGTCTGTTTTTTCTTCATTTTTTATTGGCTTAATTTGATGTTTAATGTTGTGTCTTGTCTGATTGATAATATCATATATATGTTTGATATGTTTGCAACAATTATACCCATAACAAGTATGAGTGATAATATCATGCTTTTGAATAATATTGGCTCCGTAAGCATTGTTGTTCTATCAACAGTGCTTGTTCTTTGTTTGACTCGCATATTGTCTTTTCTGAAACCGTAACTATCTGATTCGCTTATTCATAAATCGCGCGTCCTTCACATTACTGAAACCGTCCATTTGAATGTCAACTGTAATGAGCAGTTTCCGCCCATTGAAATCGCCAATGGGTCAAAGGATAAAACATGCAAGATTTTGAAACAGAAAGTACACAATTCATCAATTTTAAACGTAAAGGGCATTCTTTGCAATCGAGTATAAAGCTAAATGACAAAACTTGTAATTCAGTCTTAAATTATGTGTTGATGAGAGTGGTTCATGAGTAGGGTGGATTGGTGAACTACATGGTGGGTTAGATGTTTTTTTAAAATATTATATTTCATTGATATATAAAGGGCAAATTACATAAAGATAGCAGGTAGACGGGCAACAAGCTACACCGCCACCCATTTCTGGATAGTTCTGAATCGAGCACAACCTGGCTCTGATACCAATTGTTGTAAAACACCAGAACAATCAATCAAAATCGAACAAAATAACCAACGATTGAAGAACTTTATTGATAGACAAAAGAACATACAAAAGGAATTAGAAAAGAAAAGATTACAATGAATTACCCTAATTGAAACCCTAAGTCAGATTATATAGACATAATCTGATCTCAACGAACATAACAAACTAAGTTTCAAAGTTGACACAAACAGTCCCTAGACTTCTGGACATTTATTAAAGACCCACTAAACTTATTATAACACTAATAAGACTTTGGAACATATGCAGAATCATCCCTTAAACTTTCAGCAGCCCTTGGCAATAAGATTCTGCCATTTGACTTTCAGGTTTGACTCTTGATTTTGACTTAATATTCTAACACAAACACTATGGGTTTATACGCATGACACCAGTACCATGTCTGCCCATGAAAGGAAGGTTTCAGATACTACTTGTATGTCTTCTACCTATTTGAGGTTGATTTTTTTTCAGAACTAGTTCAATAATCTCATGTACGTTTGACCATTGAAGTCAACTTGTGGTTTGCATAGTTGATGTTACATTTGATGAGGCGACATTGGGAGAACTTTTTCAAGGCCCATTATCTTGAACGCGGTGTTGGCACCATCAACAACTGGGGTGGTAACCACATCTTAATTAGATTGGGGTTGTGTTAAACGTACATATATCCGTTTTTACTAAATTTGTCCCTTGTCAAATTAATTGTTATATAGTCTTATAGGCTTTTTTTCTAAATAAATGCAAAATCAATCGAATCCAATATTAGCATCGATCTCACTTACTCTTTGATCAACCTTCTTCATGTGGCTCGTTGCTTAATCCATTACATTTCACCGATGCTAAGATGCTCTTTTCGGTTGCCTACAGTATTATGTTGGGTCTCTGTAGATTAAGCAATATTGTAAAAAAAGGGGTTGGTTTCAGATTCATTTTTAAAAAAGAAAAGTACATTCAAGTTGCAAATTCAAGCTTTGCACGGCTATTAACAACTTGCGTCTCAAGGATTTAAATAGATAATTAAGTGTTATGGAGGTGAAACAACTTACACCCCATCCGTATACAATCCCTACACATCATGCTTTTCTTGACGATTAATCTCAATCTAATACAATATCTTGCTTAGTCAACCCACATGTAGGTTGCCTATGTTTAGACAAAGCCGTTTAAAACGATGGTTCCTTGCTTACCAACAAGGGTAGGTTTGATTATTCACAGCTAACTCACACTGTCACACCTACTCTAATCCTATTCCTAAATCTATCCGCTTATGTCCACCACTGGATTTGAACCCTCACCTTGTTGGCCCAGACAATTAGATCAAACACGAACACGAGATATTTGGGGGGACAAACCCGCGACTCTTTCTTATTCAATCAAACGAATAAACAAACAAAGGACAAATAAAACCATTAACCTAGACCCCTATTTATACTAAATTAAACATACTAATCCTACTCAAATACTACTACCAATTCTATTCTAATACTAATCCCACATCATAATCTATACTAATTAAATCAACTAGATAATTCTAAACATTCAAACTAATCTAAACCAGTCTTTCACTTTTGGTCCTTCAACATTCAACTCATACTTATTTTAAGATTAACTTTCAACATTCCCCCTTAATCCTAAAACCCGACCATGCTTCTCTTGCTTCTCCAATCTAGCCACTCGGGTTTGATCATTCTTGCTCTTCTTTCTCGATCGAACCACGCAGGTTCATCTTGCTATCTTTCTTGATCGAACCACGCAGGTTCCTGATCTTCATGCGTCAACTTTTGACTGCATCATCTGTGTCTTTCATCTTCAAGATCCACTCTTGAAGGCATCATTCATCAAGATCTGCTCTTGGGGGCTCATTCATCAAGATCTGCTCTTGAGGGCTCATTCATCAAGATCTGCTCTTGGGGGCTCATTCATCAAGATCTGCTCTTGAGGGCTCATTTATTCTTGGGTTTGCTCTTTTCATTTGGAATTGATTCCCGATCCCGAAACCAATCTCCACACACCGCAAAACTTTAATTAATCAAGAACAATATTCTCGATTCACCAACTTAACCGGAAACAATCTCGCAAACCTGAATAATACTTGCTTCACGGTTATTTTCACATCACCCGAGCAACACTTGTTGCCTTACGACCAACAAAACAAACACGCAGCTTGTTTTTCTTTCGGGCTTACAATCAACAAAATAAACACGCAGCTCGTTTTTCTTTTGGGTTCGCTAATAACCTCCACTCAACAAACACCGTTGTTACGATCAAAACCTATCGTGTAAACTTTCTTCATGACTCAAACACTTGACCAATGCCGCCCATACTATCACTTGCAGTGACACCGGCTGGCTCGAAGCAACTCATAACCGTCAGTAGCAACAAAGCCACCAATTACTACCAATCAACACAAGACGCAACTCACATGCGCTTCTTCGGTCACTACTTCAACAAAATCTCATCGCTACTGTGATTTGATTCTTGGCCCACCTTGGCTCAATCATTCATTTAATCACCATTCAAAAGTCATGCAACAACCAAGCGCTGCTAGATAATAAACACTCTAACACGAGCCATCCAACTTTGACCACCAACATATAATTCTTCAAAAAAAAATTACTATCTTGCTATCACCATTCACGTAAACACCTTTTATGAAACCCACATTATTTTCTCACATGCATATCTGTTGGGTCTGCTGACCTGGAGAAGAACAGATGATTGAAAGCCAAAATATACTAAGTGTTGATCAAGAATAAATAACAGAGTTTACAAGAAAGCTTCCTCCAAAGAACTGCTGACTCCAAACTGCTGATGCTTAAACAACTGATACAAGACAACTGCTGCTGATGAAAGGTCTGATGAAGAAAGTCTGAAGAGCAAAAGTCTGATAAAGAACAAGTACTGATCAAGATCTGAAGAACAAAGGTCTGTTGAACCAACAGCACTTTGGTTCAACAGATGTTAAGAAGACATCAGAGTTTATAGCTTAACAGAGTTTCCCTTCAGTAGTTTCAATGTAACAGTAGTTTATTGTTTATCAGATGTTGTAGTTTGTTAGTCAGTTAGGGGTCGCTTTCTAGGTGACGTCAGCTATGTGATCATCAGAGGTTTGTACTTGTCTATAAATAGAACAGTACTTGTACTGTTCTATTGGTCACTCATCATTCTCTCTAAGACAAACAAACTCTGAGTGATCAGGCTGAGGGGGAGTGATAATTGTACCTTTGTAATCTTTCAACTTTAATGAAAGCTTTCGATTGATAACAATTATTCTCTATGTTTTGATTATTCTTTATTCCGCTGCACTTTCCATTTATACTTCATTCATATTACATCATTAATCAAAACAATCCAATACTCAGATCCTAACAATTGGTATCAGAGCAAGGTCAATTAAATCTGATCTAATCAATCAGTTTAATACACAGATCAGCTCACAATTATTGATATCGTTTGTTTGTCGGGTTAAAACAGAGTAATAGTTTATTTTCGTTTCAACAGTTAGTAAACAGACTTTGTTTTTGAAAAACCAAGAGAATGACTTCACTTAATCAAGATCCACACAACACTGGCACACACAACAAGCCACCGATGCTTGTCAGGTCAGAATACAACATCTGGCAGCGTCGGGTAGCTCATGTGTTAGCACAACAGAACACAGGGTGCTGGAAATCGGTAGTATTTGGACCACATGTTCCAATGGTACCGAGTGCCGAGGATCCAAAGATCCAAGTACCAAAGAGTGTTGAGAACTACTCAGAGCAAGATTTTCAAAAAATCGAGCTAGATGCCAAGGCTTTCAGCATAGTAGCCATGGCACTGCCGAATGATATCTATGCCGGTCTCTTGCACTGCAATAGTGCTAAAGAATTGTGGGATGCTCTTAAAGAGCAATTCGGGGGAACTGATGATGTGATTGAAAACAACCGTGAAATACTTAACCAACAATATGAAACGTTTAGTCACATAAAAGGGGAGTCATTAACACAACAGTTTGAAAGGTTTAACTGTCTAATTAGTGAACTAAAACTGGTTGGTCTAACTTTTCCTAATTCAACACTGAATCATAGGTTTCTTAGATCACTTCAGGACAAATGGGACACTATAGCTATTGTTATGAGAAACTCTATCGGATTCAAAGACCTAACCCTGACCCAGCTTCATGGTAAGCTCCTGACTTATGAAAGGGAGCTTAACCAGAAAAAGAAGCTCCAGGACTCTGGCAAAGTGTCAGATGACTATGTATTTGGTAATACTGCACTGTTGGGTCAGGATGATGGTTCTGGAAGTAGTAAGGATCAGAGTTATGATCATTACATTGACATAACAACTGGTTTCAATAATGATTCTTACTCATCACCAAACAACTGTGCTTTCACAGCCAGTGGTGACATCCAGGCTTCTGATAATACATCTTTTGTGTACAATGACTTGCAATACATTGACCCTTTGGACCTAGAAGAAATGGACATCTTACATCAGGTTGCCCTGCTCAGTATTAGAACAAATAACTTCTATAAGAAAACTGGCAGGAGGTTCCCAGGTTTACATGGTGGGTCAAAGGTTGGGTTGGATAAATCAAAGATGAAGTGTTACAAGTGTCATAGAATGGGTCATTTTGCTAGGGAGTGTAGGAGTCAAAATGGAGTTCCTATGATCACCTATCCAAATCAAAGACCACAGACCAACACTTATCAGACCATCCCTAATGTACCTAATGTGCAAAACACTGCTCACTTTGCACAGACCCAAACCACTGTTCCTGTGCACTATGTCCAAACCACTGTTCCTCAGTATCACTATGTCCAAACACCTGTTGCTCAGGCCCCTGTGCCAATGACTGTTACTCCACCCTCTGCTCCTGCAGAGACCAGTCAACCAGGTCAACAGAGTTTCTTTACTCAAGGCTTTGTTGATTGGAGCAGTCTACCAGATGAGATAACAGATGACAACATTGCCCTAGTTGCCAACACTGAAAAGGATTTTTGTTTTATGGCACTAGAAACAATTGTTGAAGAGACTGATTCTGAGGAAGTGGTGTCTATGTCTGAAAATGTGACTGATGGTGTTGTTGGTGAGATTGTTTCAGCTGAAGAATCTGAAGTGGAGGTTGTGAATCTATCAGACCCCTGGGGTAGTGATGACTGTGACTGCCAGTGTAACTGTGCCTTGATGGCTGCTGCTAAGGTATCTCCTCAAATCTTAAATGACTTGTGCTCAGACAAATGTATTGTAGCATTTGCTAAGATAAAAGAGGTGAATGAAAACTTTAGAAAGAAAATTTTGGATTCAGAAATTCAGGTTGAAAAATTAACAAAAGAGTTAAAATCAAAAATATCTGAAAAAGAGTCTGAAATCAGTAGTCTAAAACATGAAGCAAGCATAACCAAAGACCAGCTTCAGACTATGATAACAAAATATCATAGTTGTAAGAAGGAGCTTGAGTCCACCCAAGTTGAATGTCAGAAATGGGTGGAATCATCAAAGGGTTTTGAGATGATTGTCAACCAACAATCTAAAAGTCATGTGAAATTTGGGTTTGGTTTTAAAACCACTGATCAAGTTTCACAAACCACTGACAAAAAGGAACCACAGTTGGTTGAGGTCATCCCTACAAACTCAAAAGGTCAAGAAATCAAGGTTACTGAACCCAATGGCAAGAAAATCATTCTTGAAAAGTTGGAAGGTACACCCTCATTTGATGAAATTGAGAAATATCAATTCAAACCAACATGGTCAGATGAGTGTGAAGTCCTTGAAAATTTCAAACCAATGACCTTCAAAACCTCTGATGGCAAAATGGCACCACAAGCCAAGGTTATCCCTCTAGTAAGTCTTCCAACAGATGATGAAACATCTGTTGAAAAGAAGAAAGAAAAAGGGAAAGCAAAGAACAACTTGTTTTGTGATTTTTGTGAAAAGAAGAACCATGTCACCAAAAACTGTTTTCTTCTAAAAGCATATGACATCAACAAAACAACAAGTTTAAATGATTCAAAATCTAAAGAATGTGCAATCTGCAAGAAAAAGAATCACAAAACAAAAGAGTGCTTATATCTCAAAAATTTTGATGAAAAGATAAAAGAGTATAAAGCTAAAACTCTGGAGAGTCAAGTGATGAGTACTTCAAAAGGAAAATCCAAACAGACTTTTGAATCTGTCCAAACATCTGTTACCCAAAGTCTGAACAAAAACTCTGCTCCCAGAGAGGTTCAGGTAACAGATGCTCCACCTGTTAACAGATTACCAAGAGGATATGGACAACCCACTTGTCATCGTCTGCCACATGTTTATGATGAGCCCAAGAGGCCTTCAAAACCAAAAGTGAACAGACATCCTCATGGTTTTCATCAACTGATAGGAAATGATCAAACCTCTGCTGGACCAAGTGTTGACATACAAGCACTGGCAAATGGTCAAATGCAGCTGTTGAATCTAGTTCAAAAGCTAGTCCAAACCACTGATCATTCTTCTCAACTTAAGGCTGAGACAGCTAAGGACCCATCCAAAGCCAATTTGGCTTTGGACACTCACCAAAACTAAAATCCTTACTGATGTGCAGGGAGCTTCTGCTTGTTTAGACAGTTTATGGTATGTAGATAGTGGAGGCTCCAGGCACATGACTGGATGTAGAGCCCTTCTTCTGGACTTTCTTGCTCATGGAGGGGGTGATATATCCTTTGGTAATGATTCTAAAGGTAAAGTGTTGGGTTCTGGTACTGTCAAAGCAGGGAGACTTAAGTTTGAAAATGTTAATCTAATAGACAATCTAAAATTTAATCTACTTAGTGTATCACAAATGAGTGACAAAGGCTTTGGGTCATTCTTCACTAAGCAAACGTGTAAGATTGTTGGCCCAGAGGCTGTTGAAAAGATTAACACCATCATTGCTGAGAGCAAAGCACAACTTGTTGCTCACAGAAGTGGCAATGTGTATGTGGTTGATATGTTGAAGGATAATCCTACTGCAAATGTCTGTCTGTTCTCAGCTGCCTCTACAAAAGAGACAGAATTGTGGCATAGGAGACTTGGTCACACCAACCTTCAAACTATCAACTCACTCTCCAAACAAAACCTTGTCAGAGGTTTACCATCAAAAGAATTCAAATGTGATGAGCATTGTGTTTCCTGTTTAAAAGGCAAACAACATAAAAGCTCTTACAAATCCATTGATGAGTCCAAAACCAGTCAATGTCTACAAATGTTGCACATGGACTTGTTTGGCCCTGTAAAAATCATGAGTCTAAGAAGGAAAAGATTTTGTCTTGTCATAGTTGATGATTTTTCTAGGTTTACATGGACTTACTTTTTACACTCTAAAGATGAGACTGCAGGTATCTTGAAGGACTTTGTTACCAAAGTTGAAAAACAATATGACTTGCCAGTAAAAGTCTTTAGGAGTGACAATGGAACAGAGTTTAAGAATAAGGAGTTAGATGATTTCTGTGTGTCAAAAG
The DNA here is from genome assembly GCA_032199755.1 of Ambrosia artemisiifolia. NCBI lineage: Eukaryota > Viridiplantae > Streptophyta > Magnoliopsida > Asterales > Asteraceae > Ambrosia > Ambrosia artemisiifolia. Next base: position 28,675,511 of record CM063529.1, on the reverse strand, counting down.
GGATTGTAAGGCAGTACAGCATCCCAAGAACACCAGAACAGAATGGGGTGGTTGAAAGGAAGAACAGGACTCTCATTGAGGCTGCAAGAACAATGCTAGCAGATTCTGGTTTACCTCTGTCATTTTGGGCAGAAGCTGTAAACACTGCTTGTTATGTTCAAAACAGAGTTTTAATCAACCCTAGACATCAAAAGACTGCTTATGAAATTCTGTTTAAAATCAAACCACTGATATCATTTTTCAAAGTCTTTGGCTGTCCATGTTTCATTTTAAATCTTAAAGATTCCATTTCAAAATTTGCAGCCAAAGTGGATTGTGGATATTTTCTGGGGTATTCTTCTATTGCAAAGGCCTATAAAGTGTTTAACACAAGGACTAAAACAATAGAAGAAACTCTGAATGTAAAGTTCAATGAACTTTCTTCTTTAAAAATCCCAGCAAACCCTGCTGAGTTGTTTGATTTAGATAAATTCAAATTTGAAGATATTACTGTCAAAACTAACCCTGCAGGTACCCCACAATCTTCACAACAAGATTACAGAATAGATGTTGTGGTTCCAGACCACTACAATGTCTATCATGTATCAGAGGAAGCAGTGGTTCAAAACAACTGTCAAAACTCTGTCACAGCTGAGTCAGCCACTGTTGGCCAGTCTTATCTTCAATCCACTGATTCACCCAGCCAATCCACTGTTCAATCATCTGTTGACAAGAGTCAATCATCTGTTGACAAAAGTCAGTCCAATCTTACACCACTTGGACCCATTCCTCCACCTCCATTTCAAACATCTGTTGCCTCTTCAGAAGTGCCAACAGATGTTATGTCAACAGAGTCTCCAAACCTCTGTCCTTCACCACAAAATGCCATCATACCATATCAGGGAGATTTAATCTACCTAAGAGCTCATCCACCAGATCAAATCATTGGCAACATCAGAGAAGGTGTGCTCACAAGGAGCCAATCTTCAAACATCTGTCTTTTTGCAGGTTTTCTATCCCTTACACAACCTGTCAAGTACCAAGAGGCACTAAAAGACAACAGTTGGGTGGAAGCCATGCAAGAAGAACTCCTTCAGTTTAAAAGACAACAAGTATGGGAACTTGTACCACTGCCTAAGGATGCCTATCCTATTGGCACAAAGTGGGTCTTCAAAAACAAAACTGATGAAAGGGGTATAGTTGTCAAGAACAAAGCCAGGCTAGTGGTACAAGGCTTCAGACAGGAAGAGGGGATTGACTATGATGAAACCTTTGCCCCTGTAGCAAGGCTAGAGGCAATCAGACTCTTCTTAGCCTTTGCTGTCAACCACAACATCAAGGTGTTTCAGATGGACATCAAGTGTGCCTTCCTATATGGCAAAATTCAGGAGGAGGTCTATGTATGTCAACCACCTGGTTTTGAAGACACATTCCATCCTGATCATGTCTACAAGCTTAACAAAGCATTGTATGGACTCAAACAAGCACCAAGAGCCTGGTATGAAACTCTCTCTACTTTTCTCTTATCCATTGGTTTCACTAGAGGTAAAATTGACAAAACCTTGTTTTTAAAATGGAAAGGAAAAGACTTAATGATTGTTCAAATATATGTGGATGACATCATTTTTGGATCCACATGTAATAAAATGTGTGAGGAGTTTAGGGAACTCATGACAGCAGAGTTTGAAATGAGTGCTATGGGTGAACTTCAGTGCTTTCTTGGTCTCCAAGTAAAGCAACTGCAAAATGGTACTTTCATTCATCAAAACAAGTATGTGAAAAACTTGTTAACAAAATTTGAGATGAATGATTGTAAGCCATGTAGTACACCCATGAGCACTGTCAAGCCACTCACTGATGATGAAAAGGATGAACTTGTTGATCAGACACATTATAGATGCATGATTGGGTCTTTATTGTACTTAACAGCATCCAGGCCAGACATTATGTTTGCAACCTGTGTGTGTGCTAGATCTCAGGCTTCTCCTAGAAAGTCTAACCTTATTGCTGTGAAAAGGATCTTCAGATACCTAAAAGGTGCTCCCACACTTGGTATCTGGTATCCTGCTAATGGAAACATTGAGCTTTCAGGTTATTCAGATAGTGATTTTGCTGGCTGCCATACCACAAGGAAGTCCACATCAGGAGGGTGCCAGTTTCTAGGGAATGCCTTAGTTTCTTGGCAAAGCAAAAAGCAAGCAGCTGTTTCAACATCTACTGCTGAAGCTGAATACATTGCTGCTGCAAGCTGTACAGCCCAACTTATGTGGCTTCAAAATCAACTACTGGACTTTGGGGTAACAGCACTTAGGACTCCACTCATGTTGGATAGCCAAGCTGCTGAAAATATCATCAAAAATCCAGTCTCACACTCAACCACCAAGCACATAGATATCAGACATCATTTTGTCAGGGATAGTTATGAAAAAGGTTTGATTTCTCTGCACCATGTTCCAACAGAGGATCAGTTGGCAGATGTGCTGACAAAAGCTTTAGATACATCTACCTTCACAAATCTGATCTCTCGAATTGGAATGTTAAACATGGATTAAAAACAACAAAAATGTTTTCAATAAAACATTAAAATGTTTCAGAAAATCAAATTTTGCTAAAATAACACTTTGGTTGAAAAATCTGTTTTAAAACCACTGATTCAGATAAAACAACCACTGTTTTATTAAAACCACTGTTAGTTGAAAAATCTGTTTCAAACATCTGATCAGGTAAAACAACCACTGTTGGTTGAAAAATCTGTTTCAAACATCTGATCAGATAAAACAACTGTTTTCATCAGTCTTTTGGTTAAACAACAGAGGTTGGCAACAGAGGTTTAACAAAACAGCTGTCTGCCACCAGATGTTTCAACCATCAGATGTTTGCCACATCAGCGGTTTCACCAGTGCCTATAAAACCATGTTCTTTCCCCCAACAGCAGTTTTACTGTCTCATTGTATTCAAAATACTAAAAACCGCTTTTGTCTTCCTCATAACCCTCAATCAAAGATCATTACTTTCATAATCAACATCCATTAAAATGGAACTTCAAACAAAAGCCACTCACAATTTCCTTCCATATTTGGTTAAAACCGAAGACAACACACCATTTCATTCCACCATTGACATCATCAATAACTCGAAATATAAAAATATTCTTGTTGCTGATGCCCCCATTCACCTAGAAACACTCCAAGAATTTTGGGCAACTGCTGAGGTTTTATACCAAGACAAAAAACCTACGTCCATAATTTCAAAAATTGGAGCCACCAGTATCGCCATAACCCCTGAGATCATCTCCACTACCTTCTCACTGAACGATTTGTCAGGTATGGAAACTTTTCCTAAAACAGAGCTTCACACTGAGTTTCAAGAGAGGGGGTATGATGCTCAAATGACTGGTTCCACACTATACAAAAAGTTTTTCCCACCAGTCATGAAATTTTTCTTCCATACCCTCCTCCTCTGTGCCTCTGCTAAGACTACATCCTTCAATGAAATCCCATTGAGGATACAATACTTGGGATATGCTATGTTGTCAGACTCTGACTTCAATCTATCTCAGGGATTGTTTTCAGACTTGGTATCAAATGTGAAAGCCATAAAATCTGGCTCAAACAATGCTTTTCTGCTCTACCCTAGAATCCTAAGTGTAATTCTACAAAAGCTTTTACCTGAAAAGGATTTTCAAAAGGGAGAGTCATTTAAAATGAAAAGTTTAACTGATGAAACTTTTACTAGAATGCTGGGTTCTTCAACCCAAGAAAAAGCACAAAAAGTTCAAAAAGTTTCCAAAACACAACCAAAGAGGACAAAGACAACAACTGTTGTTGAAACCTCTGTTGGTGAGCCCACTGCTCCTGGTGATCATGGCACTTCATCCAGTGCTGTGAAACCCACACCAGCCACCAAAAGAAAACGTCCATCCACCAAAACAACCACCAAACCCAAAAAGGGACTTCTGGAAGATGAGATACCAGAAGCTAACCCTGTTGCATCACCAAAGCAACATGAAACCACTGTTGTTACTTCCTCACAACAGTTGGAGATATCTCAACCCAAGCAAACTCCTCAAGATTCCTCACAAAAGGAACTTGTTGTAAGCCAAAGGGAACCTCAAACTGAGGCATATGAGTCACTTGATCATATGTTTACAAGCCCATCTCCCAGGGCTAATCAGCTTGTTACTCCACCTACATCACCACCACATGTCCCACCAACAATGCAACCCCTGTTTGAGGCTATTGATAAAACTCAGGACAACCCCAGTTCCTCTCAATCACCTATCACTGAGAGTATGCCACTACCAGTGACTGGGACTGAGGAAAATCAATCAGCCATCCCACAAACAGATGAGGAGGTTATACTCCCAGAAGTACATGTTACTTCTGATGAGGTTTCAAGAGAAGCAGCCACTACTGCTGTTGAGACCATTGTCTCACAGCAGGACAGTGGTTACATTGCTAAGACTTCCTTGAAGGCAACAACTGCTGAAGACACAATTGTGTCTCCAAAAACAGTTGGAAGTCCCCAGAACCAAGACCAAGGGGCAGCAGGTTCTTTCTCCATGGACTCACCTCCTAGGACTGAACCAGCTAAAACTACCTCTGGTAGGGACTCAGATGATCCTATTAATTTAGGTGATGAGTCAAAATTACAAGAATTGACGGTTAAAGTTCAAAACCTTGAATCCTCTGTTGCTGACATCAAATCTGATGTCAAGTCAATTTTGGAAACATTGAATAACTTTACAAAGAGTCAACCATCAACTGCTGATGTTGCTAATGAGCTATGGAAATCTGTTTCCCCCATCATCATAGCTCATCGAAAATTAGCAGATCAGACACAAGAAACCTACATGACTGTGATCAGAAACATGGTTGATGCCAGATTCAATGATACAAAGGCTGATATCAAGGTGATCAAAGACCACTTGCTGAAGACCACTGGCTCTGCCCCTACCACAATTCTCAGAGATGAAGATGATGATGAATTCACTGCTGATGATGCCAAAAAGGGGGAGAGTGGCAGAGATAGGCTACCAAAACTAAAAACACAAAAAGGGAAGAAGCCAACTGCTGACAAACCAGGGTCACCCAAATCAGCTCCACAAACACAACAACCAAATGTTCAGTTCCCTGTCTCTGAACCAGCTCCAGCATCAAAGGCAAAAGAAGTTGACACTTCAGCTAATGAAAGAGCTGAAAAGGCTGCTGAAGACAAAATGAAAAGGGCTGACACATTGGAGGTAAAGGCAGAGAGGTTGGTACAACTGAAAAAGGAACAGCAACAGGAAGTGGAAGATGTGGGCACTTCAAAGAGAAGGAAAATGCCAGCCAAACACACTAGAAAACCACCTTCCAAATTAACTGCTGAAACTCCTGTTGTACAAACACATGTTACCACAACCACTGCTCCACAAACCACTGCCACCACAACCTCTGTTACCCAAACCACTGCACCTAAAACAACTGAACCTAAAACCACTGCTAAAACATCTGCACAACCCAAACCAGTAACCAAACCAACCACAACTCAACCAACTCCCAAACCTACTCCAACACACACCACTACCAAACCTACTTCAACACAACCTAAAACTCAAACAACTGCTGGTTCCACAAAAGGACCAACAGATGTTTCTCAATCCACTGCTACATCCTCATCCTCACCCAAAATCTTGTATAGCAGAAAAAGGAAATCCACCTTTGTTATACAAGATGAAAACATCCACAACACACCACCTAACACCCCAATCACATCCACACCAGTCAATGCCATTCCACTCTCATCTTACTCACCACACACTGACCAATTCAGATCACACAGACCACCACCAACCATCACCCCATTGGCTGAGAAGTATCCCCTTGAGTTGGATTTAATCAAGGGGGAACTTCAATCCTTCTATAATACTGATCAGCCATCAGAAAGATCCTTCCCTTCTCTTAAAGGCTTCCCTGTTCCACCTAATCTAGACACATATCTCAAATACAAGGGTGAACAGGCTGATGCTGTCATCAAAGAGAAGTGCAAAGGGAAGGATGACAGGACTGCTCAGGGCATCCATTCAGCAGAGCTTAGCAAACTCAGAAGGATTGAAGATTATGCTAAGACCCTGAGCAACTCCATGTCAACCATGCCTCTCAGCAGACACTTGGAGATGGAAGTAAGGGATTCACTGCTGGAACAGATCTTGGCATCCAAGCCTTATAAAGCAACAAAGAATCAATTTACAGGCTGGACCACACATGCTCTAAGAGAAGAACTAATCAGAATAGAGAACATGGCCAAGAATCCTCCTGCTAAGGTCTCTGCCCCTGATTTCAAAAAGGGGAGAGATGAAGCTAGAGCCTTGAAATTCAGAAGAATGAGACAAGAGCTTGTAGCAGCTAAGTATGGAGAGATGAAATCTGTTGCCAGATGGTCAGAAATCAGGCTAATTGAGACATATAAAAAGCTTGAACAAGAAAGAAAGACCAATCCTGATCTTCCAAGAAAACCAGTGTATGATGATGCTCCCAAGAAACCCTCTCAGGCCTTTACATTAGATAGCTTGCTTGCAACCTCTGATCTATCTATTGCTGCTCAAAGGCAATACAAGAAGCAGAAGGAAATGTCTGAAGAAGACACAAGGAAGTTCACTAATACTTATGTGAAAGAGGAGATCTTGAACCAAATCAGATCTTTTTCTGATCCTGTGTCAGACAGGCTCAGAGAACTCATTGGAAGGCCACCATCACCAAACTCATCCAAAATAAAGATGCATCCCAGTCACTCCTCTGATTCTAAAATTCTAAAATGGAAGTCTGATAAAGAGACCCATGAATTGACATTGCTCAGATCAGATGGTAGTGTTCAGAAGTTGAGCATGGATGAGGCACCTGGCCTAAGTGCTGAAGATCTCCAGTCACTTCTAAACTTGACACTGGATAGAGATGCTGAAGACCTCTTCTCTCTGCACTTTGAATTGCAACTAAAAGGGCAAATTAGAGAAAGTCTGATGAGGAATAAAGATCAAGAATAAAGCAGAGTTTTGGCATCATCTGTTCTAGGGGGAGATTGTTGGGTCTGCTGACCTGGAGAAGAACAGATGATTGAAAGCCAAAATATACTAAGTGTTGATCAAGAATAAATAACAGAGTTTACAAGAAAGCTTCCTCCAAAGAACTGCTGACTCCAAACTGCTGATGCTTAAACAACTGATACAAGACAACTGCTGCTGATGAAAGGTCTGATGAAGAAAGTCTGAAGAGCAAAAGTCTGATAAAGAACAAGTACTGATCAAGATCTGAAGAACAAAGGTCTGTTGAACCAACAACACTTTGGTTCAACAGATGTTAAGAAGACATCAGAGTTTATAGCTTAACAGAGTTTCCCTTCAGTAGTTTCAATGTAACAGTAGTTTATTGTTTATCAGATGTTGTAGTTTGTTAGTCAGTTAGGGGTCGCTTTCTAGGTGACGTCAGCTATGTGATCATCAGAGGTTTGTACTTGTCTATAAATAGAACAGTACTTGTACTGTTCTATTGGTCACTCATCATTCTCTCTAAGACAAACAAACTCTGAGTGATCAGGCTGAGGGGGAGTGATAATTGTACCTTTGTAATCTTTCAACTTTAATGAAAGCTTTCGATTGATAACAATTATTCTCTATGTTTTGATTATTCTTTATTCCGCTGCACTTTCCATTTATACTTCATTCATATTACATCATTAATCAAAACAATCCAATACTCAGATCCTAACAATATCGATTATCGATGTCTAAGATTCAAGCCATTCAGCCTCCAACTTATTTGCAACCTTATTCTTATCCACCGACAAGTTCTTGAAAGCCATGCATATAAGAAACCACCATATAGAAAACTTAAAATTCTGTAAACACTTTACCGTCAACTCTAACGGCTGACTTCAATTTTTAGTTACACGGCGCCAAGTCTTCTTTAATTGTCGAGTGTCGACCACTTTTTCCCACCGTCAACGACCCCACTGTTTTACCGCTGTTGCAATCCTCCATTAATTTTTCTTGTCTTTGGTCGCAATTACAAGCCAAGACGAGAACGGAAAAATACAAACGGCCATACGATCTTCGAACAAAATAAACTACACTTATGCGAATCGTTTATCACTGCAAAACCGAGTGTATAATGATCCAACCTTGTTCTCCGTTCCGATCACAAAACTTGATCGAGTTCTTCACAGTCTTGCACGCCAAGTCGCGTCTGCCACCGTCGCTGCAGCCCGCGAGGGGCGGCTTCCCTTTCTCAGAAAACGACTCTCAAAACGGCCAAGCTCTGATACCAATTGTTGGCCCAGACAATTAGATCAAACACGAACACGAGATATTTGGGGGGACAAACCCGCGACTCTTTCTTATTCAATCAAACGAATAAACAAACAAGGGACAAATAAAACCATTAACCTAGACCCCTATTTATACTAAATTAAACATACTAATCCTACTCAAATACTACTACCAATTCTATTCTAATACTAATCCCACATCATAATCTATACTAATTAAATCAACTAGATAATTCTAAACATTCAAACTAATCTAAACCAGTCTTTCACTTTTGGTCATTCAACATTCAACTCATACTTATTTTAGGATTAACTTTCAACACACCTCTTAGCGAGAGACGTTTTTTTTTTAAATCGTTCACCGCTTGCTTGGAATTTGCTCGGAAAATGCTTCGCGATTTTTCACTCGGTTGTAAACGAGTCAAACACGAGCAAAGGTCCGCTCGGCTAGGTTCGGCTTGATATAACTTTTATTAATTTATTATATACATAATTATCTATAACTTATAATAAAAGAATTGAGTTTGTATGAGGTGGCATTCAATGGAGGCCTCAACCCTTATTGAATGTGCCATGTGGCACCTTGAGGTGATAGTATTAAATTTATTATTAAAAAAATTATATACCATATGCCAAATTAAAAAAAAACAAATAATAATATAAAACCTAATCTACTAAAATTAAATTGAGTTATTTTAGGAAAAAAATAATTTAAAAACAAATTTAAATTTTTCTCTTTTATGTTTCCTCCCATAATTTTTAAACGTTAATATCTTTTATATACGAGAGTTTTTAAAGAAAAAAATTACACCAAATTAACGAGCGTTTTATTATCTTTCCAACGAGTACCATAGTGCTATATAAAAAACGGAGAAAAAACGACTATTTTTTGTGGGGTTTCATTCATACAGGAAAAAAAACACAATGTCTTCTGGTTATTCATTAATCATGTTTTTTTTATTTTAAACCAGATTCTTATCTACGATGTTGAAATTAAGCCCAATCGTCATGCTATCATTGGAATTTTACTCTTTAAAGATGCATAGATATACTTCATCAAGAGAAGCTAGGAGAAAGAATCGCGCAACACTGCAACACATGGTGTCACCTTATAGCAAGGTTATTTTTTTTATTTATTTAATTACAAAAGTAATAATTATAACTATTAGTATTAGTATTATTAGAATTGTTATATTTTTCAACCCCGGGACGCTCCCGGGATAAAAGCTAGTAATTATATATACACTTTAAGAGTAAAGATCTTGTACAAAGTGTGTTTTTTGGTAAGAACTGTGAGAATCAAAGGAGATTTTTTTTTTCGAATTTTTTTTCCCATATTGTTAAACATGTATTATAGTATTGAAAACTAAAACAAAATTAAATTTTTTTTTTGGTGTAGAGTAATTACATAATTACTCTAGTGTAAACTAATGTATTTACTTTAATGACGTAATTACACTTAAATTTTTTTTTTATTTTTTTTATTATTCATCTAAAAAGTATGTTTAAGCACATGGGAAAAAAAAATTCTAAAAAATAAAATAAATTTTTTTACCCCCTTTGATTCTCACAGTTCTTATCAAAAAAACACTTTGTATTTGATCTTTACTCTACACTTTGAGTAAAGATCTTGTACAAAGTGTTTTTTTGGTAAGAACTGTGAGAATCAAATAAGGTTTTTTTTTGTTTTTTTTTTCGAAATTTTTTTCCCATATTGTTAAACATGTATTATAGTATTGAAAATTAATTACGATTATGTTTATAGTTTTATACATATCACTCTATTGGGTTTAGCTTAATATATGCGTATATACAATTATATTTATAGAATTATAGTTACTGACCTTGTCAACCCAATGATAACTTAACACTAAGTTTAATTGTAAAACCCTAAGTCGTGAAAATACATGTTTGACTTCCTATTCCCATTAGTTGTCCGCCATCAATCGTCTCTCACTATCAACCTACGCTACAATGTGACAATTGTTCTCTATAGTATGCTCATTGCCTTACTGGCCTCAACCTGGACGGTAGAACCTCATTCATCACTAGGCAATGAGAGCATTAAAGGAAACATTCCAAATTTATGGTTGTCTGAAAAAAAACTCGCTGCTCGTCGCTCGCTTGAAAAAATGTGTGCTCGAAAAATGGTTGCTCGATTTTCGGCTTGGTTGTAAATGAGCCGATCAGCTCGGTTCGATTTGTAAATAAGCCAAGCACGAGCAAAGGTCCGCTCGGTTCAGCTCGACTCGTGAACAACCCTAGTTTGGACTGATCTTTCGTTTAACTAGATATATAGGCCACTCTTTGTTCGCCAATTTCAACCTGCCAACCCAAACTATGTCAACCCACACAACTGACACCCCTGGTTGACTATAGAAAATCGAATAAAAAAACTTACCTATAAAAGAATTTAGGCCCAAATTATTATCCAGTGTTTCGAATAGGGGTGTTCAGAATTCGATTCGGATTCGAAAAAATCGAATTTCGACTTAGTTCGATTCGATTACCAAGAATTCGATTATTAAGAATTCGAATTTGATTCAATTCGAATTCGAGTCCAATAAATCGAATACAAATCGGATAAGGATTTATGATTTTAAATTCGATTTGATTCGAAATTTGAATAAAAACTGTATATGTATATTTTTTTAAATTTATATACACAAATAGACACATTGAAAAAAAAGAACTTCTAAATTTTGGTTAAAATCTAAGAATTCATAGTCGCTACAACTTTTATCGTAACCATATTTTACATATTTACCTTATACATCATAAAACTCTAACAAACTATACTCTCAACTATTTTTACTATACCCGTTTTTGACATATTGTTGTTTATCATTTTTGTAGATTTGTATTTTATATGTTAAAATAATGAGTTTATATTAGTTTTAAAACTAAAAGTAAAACAATTTATTATTTATGGTAAATTTAACCTAAATCGAATTTATTCGAATTCGAGTTTCTTATTCGAATCAAATAAATTGAATTTTAAGCGAATACGAATCGAATACGAATTCAGGTAAAAATATTAAACATTCGATTCGAATAATTTGAAAATTTGTTATTCGATTCATTGAAAGAATAATTGCTCCTCATCAAAGAAGCCATATATCAATCCAAAATAATAACTTGGTTTTGGGTTCCAACCCATTCAGTCAAATCCAAATCCAAATATCTTGAAACTGGATCAATCCTAGTTTATCACTTGTCAAATGTTGGTGTATGCAAGTGAGCAAGAGCTTCACCCGCCTTCAGCTTTGTGGACATCCTCATCTTCCTATAATCTTCATAGGTGGTAGGAACAAACTGCCGAGGATGATCATCATCCACAAGTTCCGATGGAGGCTCCACTGTCCCTCTAGGCCCCAAAAGGAACGATGCAATCGACACTCGTATCTTAGCTTCTTTGCATTGCACCCTATGTTTCACATTGCATAACCTGCCATTGCTCCACACCGTTCCCATGTCACCGAGGTTAACAAGAAGGGTGTTGGGCCATGGGTCGACCGGGATGAACTCTCCTGACTTGGTCATGACTTCTAGACCGCTAACGGCTTCATCGTCTTGGAGGATGGTGAGGAAACTAGAGTCAGTGTGCATTTGGACACCAGGGGATCCAACACTCTCAGGGGTGAAATGGTATTTGTTCATTCGGCATTCACTTGGCCAATTCTCTATTCCTATATTTTCGCCTTTTACGCCTAAACTTTCAGCTAGTTTCTTTCCAATCCTCGTAAAAATCTCATGTACTGCCTTAGCGTATCTCAGAATCGTGTCTCTGTTATATAAAAAAAAAAAAAGTTACAGAAGGATTAAAGATATATAAGTAAAGTATATAGATAAGCGATATGTGAATCTATCTTCTCATATCTACTTTTACTAACATGTCTTACATCATTCCATTTGCAAATAACACTACATACACAAATCTAAACACGAAATAGGTTGCTTAAATAGTTTGCGCCTCAAAACTCAAGTGTAAATAGCTTGAAAAAAAAGCTCAAGTTAAAGCACAACTTTAATAAATATAAAAATATATTCGGCTTTTAATGTTTATACTTACCAATATGGTACATAATTTTTAAAACTTCAAAAATCAACGAGTTGGATCAAACTTTATCCGAGCTAAGCTCGAACTCAAATGTCAGCTTGCTAAATGTTTTTGAAAAGAACCGAGTTGACTCATTTAATTGTGAGCCCAAATTCGAGCTCAACCGAACTCGAATCACCCTCGTTAAGCAACTCTAAACGCAGATAACAATACATACTTGAACCTATAAGGCTAATGGGTGCAGAGGCGTCCTGAGGATGTCCCGGACCGTCCTAGACGAGCTACACCGCCCCCAAGGACTGTCCCCGTCCTAAACATTCTGTGCATGATGTGGGACGGGCCATTTTGGGATTTTATTATTATTATTATTATTCTCTCTCTACCTACTTTTGTTCCACTTTAATCCATTATAAATAATTAATAATAAAGGGGATGGTTGTCTTCACACCCTTGAGTTGTCCCAATAGAGAGGACAACCCACCCTGCTTATGTGGGGGGTGATGTGGCGGGAGAACAACCCTTTTGGGATGTCCCCATACCCACCAGCCTAAGTTCTATGGTCATCATGTTAGTCTAACCCAACACTTAGGGGTTGTTTGGTTGATTAAGTGCTAAATCATTAAGAAGTCTAAATGGTTAAGAGGTCTGAATGGTTAAGTGCTGAATCATTAAGTTGGGCATCTTAATGGTTAGTTTTCTTGTCTCACATTGGTAGGAAAGCCTCATCAAGGTTCAGCCTAGTTCAGTGCTTAATGGTTCAGCAACATTTCAAGTCTTAATGGTTCAGCCTTAACCATTCCATTCAGAAGTTGAAACAAATGCACTGAATGGTTCAGAGCCTCATTAAGAGACTTACCAAACAGCCCCTAAATACGCTACGTAAATATAAGAATTTATTACACGGTTAGTTATATGGTACTTTCATATTGCGACTCAGATACATATTTATTGAATACTACATTATTGTTTCCAAGTTATGCAGAAATATATCTTGAAACAAATAATTCATCTAGGGATAACTTTGCAAAATAGTAACAAAGTTTCAGGAGTGTTCCAATCAGGTCATTAATAATTTTTTTTGTTCCAATCAGGTTACTAAAGTTTACATTGATGTTTCTATCTTAGATATTTTACCTAAAGAAAAGGTTTTCATCCTATGTGGCATTTAAAATGCCAACTAGATATTAATATAACCAATAGAGTCTTCACCAGAGTTTCTTGTTGAATAGTCAAACCTACAAAAAATTACCGCCAAAAATAATAACCCATTGTCTATGGCGTCCAAAATCTTCATCGTCCTCATCCTAACCACCACCATAATTCTATAAACATCGTAGTCCAAACAGTCGTACCAGACCGTTGTGCCGGCCAGTCCGTGCTCGCCGATCTCCGACCTCCACTACGACATCATCAACGGTAACAACTTTACCTTCTTCTCGCCAATTGATTCTACTCTGTATGTTGTTCACATGAAGCTTTCAGCCGCAGATTACACCACGGTGTTGCCGCTCCACTTTGTTCCTCACCATCTCACGCTTACAGATCTTCGTACTCTTTTTTACGGTTTGAATTTTGTTCTTTCACTTGTACTTGGTCACGAGATTCATGTAGTGAACCTGTTGATGTTATGATCGCCGATCATGATTCGTCTCCTTTGCCTGTCTTCCTGTGCAAATCTCTATTTTTCTTTGTGCACAACAGTAATCGGCATAAGACGGGAATTAATTACTCAATCGAGAGAAGAACCTATGAGATTTAAGTTGATTTCTCATAAAATACATGATGTTTCACTGCTAATTAAAAAAAGATCGATAGGTACTATTGTATAGGAATTTACATGTATATGGTGGGTTGATTTGATTTATTTTCTCTGTTATTAATTAATTGATTATGTTTCATATTAAAAAAATCTAAATAAATGCAACATAGGATAGTTACCTGCTATTCAGGTAAACTATATAGGATTGAAACATAAGATGAACTTTAATGACTTAATTAGAACAAAAATAATTTTAAGTGACCTAATTAAAACACTCATAAAACTTGGTTACTATTCTACGAATACGACAAATTAATACCAACTATATTACGTTTATCCATAATTTGAAACCAACAATATAGTTGCAATAAATATTTACTAAAGTTATTAACATGGACATACGAGTAAGGTACTAACCGTCTACTTTATTCATTTTCATTTCGACCGTCCAAATCAATCAAACGGCTATCTTTTACATCCACATATGACACAGAGAAACAAAGACCGTTGACCAGAAGATTTACTCAAGACAACATTGTTACACCGTTCATCGTAATATCGTGTAATATCGAAAGAGATACCTTTGATGAGGCGATGCATCCAACTGAGAACAAAACTTATCCACGTCAGCAAAACACGACATATCGTAAAACGCTAAGGACTCATACAACGGATTTTTAACCGTGGGAGCCATATACCCACTACCTGCGATGACGTCAACGTTCCTACGCTTAATCTCGACCGGTAGATCAAACAAAGATCGAACCGCACCCTTCATGTCGCTCATCAGAGTCAACGGAAGCACATCGTGAAAGTTGACTAGCCTAAAACAGCCCCACTCTTCACTAGCTGCAACAAGTTTCGATGATTGGTTTGAGAAATCAAGAAGATCGATCACTGGGATCGTACAGTTATTGGCCATGCTGGGTTTGTTAAAATTTGTGTAGAAACTATTTTATATTATATATACATATATATAGCATTACTAACTTGTATGATTTTTAGGCTTTATTGGTTGTAATATATGGTTTACATTGTTGTACCGAGTTTGAATGGCGCGTGTTTCTCCACAGAATTCAAAGCCAAAGAAAATTCTTGATAAAAAATCCAACTTTTCCACAGCCATCGACTACCAAAAAAACAAAAGGGTACATTAAAGTATCTAACAAACAAAGAGGATAAAACAAAACCAACAAAAGATATAAAACTTTAGGGCTAATTTAAAAAAAGAAATAAAAGATAACTTCAATCCATGCATGCATGCAACTTCACGTGGGTTGGCTATGGTTCGGATCTGTTTAGTAGCGGATTCAGAATTTTTCGCTAGTGGGTGTAAAAAATAGCCATGTTAGAACAGTTAGAATATGCCGAATCGGAGTGAGTCAAGTAAAAAAGTAGACTAATTCGTAAAAAGTACCCCGGGTTATGAGTATATGACACAAGTTTATGTAATAACATAGGCAAGCAAACTACAATAAAAAATATTTTAACCGCAAATACATTACCTTATAAGTCTCATCCAAAGGATGCAAGTTATTCATTCATAAATAGCCAATATGATAAAAGAGTAGATTAAAACCAATAGCAAGAGATACCTCACTAAGTCAACGAGATAATGGGACGTACATGAACTTGGGGTTGAAACTGATAGTAGATTTTTGCAAAAAGTATTGGCAAAATGGAATTCAGATGGTCATATGCGGCTACTTTAAACTCGGCCTAGATAAATGGAACTACCATTTGTTTTGTTAAAGGATTTGTTTTAACAATTGAGCTTGGAAGAAAATGAGGACTTGGGGCATAACAAAAAAAAATAATGGGGCATATTAGTGTAAAATCCTAGTTTTATTATAAAGATACATGGTAATTTCAAAGTTGAGTGGGTGCATATGACCCCATTGGCCTTCAAGTCCATCCACCCATGGATCCGGGTCTACTCACGAGTCAGGTGGATCCGAGTTATCAACATCACCCAACCTTCACGTTCACCTTCAACGGCAACATTTGTCATCATCACGATTCAATAGATAGCCGTTGAGATAATTAAGATCATACTGACTATCTGACTTGATCGAGTTCCACCAAGATGAGCCCACATAACAAAATTAAGATCATCATTACCTTTGCACCGCCACAACTTCTGTCTCAAGGTCTCTTCTTCATCCCTCTTTAAAACCCTCTTCTTCGAACCGTGCTATCGCCCACGCCTTTTCTGGCCGTCTATATATAGTCATTGTAGTTCGATTTTATTTTTTCCCCTTCTTCTAGGACTAGAATGTAACTTCTTTGGGCACAACCGACTTTAATGCTACTTATTCTAACATGTCC
This sequence comes from Ambrosia artemisiifolia, assembly GCA_032199755.1. Classification (NCBI taxonomy): domain Eukaryota; kingdom Viridiplantae; phylum Streptophyta; class Magnoliopsida; order Asterales; family Asteraceae; genus Ambrosia; species Ambrosia artemisiifolia. The sequence goes on along the minus strand of CM063529.1, from coordinate 28,659,084 downwards.
TATTTGTTTACCCTACAGAAGAATGGTCCTAAACCCGCCATTGCACGAACATATTTACTTAATAGTTACGTTGTTTGTATTTAGACTGGACGGAAATTTTTTTTACGTTAATATTTAACAAAAATTATCATTTTACGCAACCCACAATAGGATAACTCCTCATGTCACCAAAGACAACCTTTTATATACCCAGGGGCAGACCTAGATAGTGTTGGTCAAAGTCCCCGGACCTTGATGTTATTAAAATGTTAGTAAAACTGGTATGATAATTTTTCAAAGAACCCATAAGAGCATCTCCAGTGGAGATTGGAGATGGTTTGGAGTGGTTTATTAAACGGACGGACCAACCAATTCTGTATATGCCATTGGAGGAGTTTCGAATGAGTAAAATGCGAAAGGATAGAAAATGTGTTATTGATCCTAGGACAGTGGCGGAGCTAGTAACATTTTTCTATGGTGTCGGTTTTTTCCATACTCAGGTTTATAATAACACAGTATCAATATTTTCAAATCGGGTCGGGTCAATCACACAATAAAAATCGATGTCATAATAAAAGTACAATATCATTAAGATAATACACAATAGAAATACAAAGTAATTTAAAATATATAAAAAAATTACATTTTATAGTTGCTCCCTACGAGTTTTCATGTTTTGAAAACGATTCATTATAAAAGTACAATATCTTTGTTCCACCATTATTTTTGCAAGATTAGATATACCTTTCACGTCGCCAAACATTTTGTCACCTTTTATGTTATTAATGTAGATGTTGAGCTCATCCATAAGATCATCTCTTTCTTCACAATTAGAATCATATGGGTACATCTCCGCCAACCTTAGTATCTTTGGAACATTAAATGCACTAAAATTATCATTCGGGCTTAAGGCACTCATACACAAATAACAATCACGTAAATAAATTACACATTTTATTAACTAATTTAAACTCTATTCAAGCATTCAAAATTCAGGTTGTCAAGTATTCATGTCTCTTTTTAAAATTAAAGATTAAAGAATAACTAACATTTACTTATGTTATACTGTTATTGATTCTTTGATAAACGTTTCCTTGCAACTTATCTTAGTTCTTGAGTCCTTGACAAAAATAAATGAGGACTTGTAAAAACACCTAATCTAATTTCTACAAAATCTATACAAAACTCACTAGACCTTACAACAATCAAACATTATAATTCCAAACTTATTATTGGTCCTCTGCTCCTCAAAGCCTAAAAACTTTTAATTATTGCTCTGCTCCTCAAAACCTTTTTAATTTAGGTTTACCGATTTTATATTTTGAATGGATGGGACTATTATATTTACTGACTTGTTGGGTTAAAAAGTAAAAACTAACAAATATGGGTCTCTCAATGATTTCAAGTCTATCATTAAAAATTAAGTAATTGGGATTACCATTTTTAAACTATAAGTTTTTTTTATTATTTAAAATGTTTAGAAAAAATAGTAACGGTGTTGCTCGTAAACAAAACAATGGTGTCGCTTGTAAAAAACGATGGTGTCGCTCGAATATTTTTTATTACACGTTACATATAATACCAAAAACTGAATGGTGTCGGGCGCACCGTTATCGTGTATGTAGCTCCGCCACCGCCTAGGATTGGACCTTTTCATTATTCAAACTGGAAGACTGATTAATGAAGTATAAGTTTTTTTTTATCTAAATTATTATTTTTCAATTTGTTATTCCCTGTAATATGTCTTAGGTGTTGTTTGTTTTTTCGCAGGTAAAGGTCTGCAGTCTGCGGACCACATCTGCAGACATCTGCAGGAGAATAGGTGGACCAAAGGTCTGCAGTCTGCAAGAAGAAGATTGTTTGTTTGTTAACGTCTGCAGGCTGCTGAAATGAACTGAAATTTAAATAAACTGATTTTTTACAGCAGTCTGGTGGTAGACGATGGTGGTGGTGGTGGTGGTGGTGGGTGAGGAGAAGAGAAGAGGAGAAGACCTTGGAACAAGTCTGTACCAAGAAGAGGTCAGGAAGACCTTTTTTAGTGAAAGGTCTTCCAAAAAACAAACAATCTGCAGACTCTAAACGTCTACGCGCGTATGTGCGGCGTAGACAAAAGAGGCCAGAAGTACTTCTGAGCAAAAACCAAACAACCCCTTACCTTTTTGGAAGCAGAATCATGTTTGTGACGCCAACTTGTAGTCATGGAGTCCTACTCATCATTAGTGTGGTGGTGATTTGGAGCATATTCATGTGGACACATGGGCATCTACATAGAGTTGGTTGGAGCAGGAGCTGCATTAATGGTTTGTTTACGTGTATTAGTCGCCTTCTTAAGACGAGTTGATAATTGATGCCAATTTACTTGTCATAGGAAACATTTGAGGTAAAAAGTTCAGATTATTTGTCAGAGTTTTGATTTATGAACGTTACAAATTGTCGCCGCCACACTATCGCGAGGGTTCTCTACTATACGTGAATTGAAATATCAGTTGTTTTTGTAAGTTGGCTATAAAATTTAATTACATGAACCTGTCACGTAACGTGCGGCTAAAAAACATATATAAGTGCCCGTGTCAACGCGTGCGAATTCCCGCTAGTAAATTTAATAGATAATTAGTTAGCTTAATAAATTACCCTTATAGATTGATTATTTAAAAAGAGTTTCGTAATATTTTTATTCAGATGAATTCATATTTGTTGTTGTTAACTTACATTTTTTTGTGCATAGAGGTATTATACCTCATGGTTAGGATGTTTTTCTTAAAAAAATTGATTTTCTACTCGTAACGCAAAAGTTTTCGGCTTTTGCAATTTAAGCTCAAAACTTTTTAATTAACTTTAGTCGCCTATGCTTTTCCTTTTTCGCATTTGTTTTGTTTATGATTCATTCTAGATTTTGCGAGTTAATACAACACAACGTCTGTCTGTGTGTGGTTCAACGTTTTTACGTCTAATTTTTCTCGTTTGCCACTACGCATGAGTCATATATCAACTTAGTTATTCATTTTATGATTTTCGTTTCGGTCTGATTTCTTTGCATTAACACGCGCAACTCCAATGTTGGTCGTTGGGGGTGGTGGGCATTGGTGCTATTTGCCTGTTTAGACGTTTTTACGCCCTTGCCACAATGCACGGGGATTAATACTAATTATTATTATTATTATTTTTTATCATTTGACTACTTTTATTCTTTTAAGGAATTTGCTACTTTATATTATACTTTATTAAAGACACTATAAAATATGTTGAACCAAGTAACTTATAATAACCAGGTGTTACCATTTACACAAAACATAAATCCGAATATGGGAGAAGATTAAGAAAGATGTAGCCTAGACCCCAGTACAACCAGTTTACAGCTTGTACTTACACCGGCCAACGAATTTCAACCTGTCAATATGTTTGACCCGTTTAAATAAATAGATTACACAGGTCGATCGTGTTATAAATTTTAATTACGATGAGTTAAGATTAATATCTTTGACATAACTAAATATAGGTCATGTTCGGTTCGTAAATTTCAATCTGTCAAGCCAAACGATGTCAACCCGACACTGTTGACATCCCAGGATGAGTTTGTTGACATCAGGCACAAATTATAATTTGTTTTATGAACTATTGCTGCTCATTATAAAAGCCATTACTAAATCCAAAACAATAACTTGCTTCCAGGTTCCAACCGATTCAAAATAACTAAATTATACCATCTTAACATTTTATTTCCCCTGCATATTGGAAACTTAATCAATCATGGTTAATCACTTGTCAGAACTTTGTGTATGCAAGAGAGCAAGAGCTTCACCAGCCTGCAACTTTGTCGAGAGCCTCATCTTCCTATAATCTTCATACGTGGTAGGGACATACCGTTTAGGATGATCATCATCCACAAGTTCCGGTAGAGGCTCCACCGTCTCTCTAGGTCCCAAAAGGAACGATGCAATCGACACTCGTATCTTAGCTTCTTTGCATTGCACCCTATGTTTCACGTTGCATAACCTGCCATTGCTCCACACCGTTGCCATGTCTCCGAGGTTAACAAGAAGGGTGTTGGGCCATGGGTCAACCGGGATGAACTCGCCTGACTTGTTCATGACTTCTAGACCGCCAACGCCTTCATCGTCTTGGAGAATGGTGAGGAAACCAGAGTCTGTGTGTATTTGGACACCATGGGATCCAACACTTTCAGGAGTGAAATGGTATTTGTTGATTCTGAATTGACATGGCCAGTTCTCTATTCCTATATTTTCGCCTTTTACGCCTAAACTTTCGGCTAGTTTCTTTCCAATACGCATAAAAAGTTCATGTACTGCTTTAGCGTATCTCAAAATTGTCTCTCTGTTGTAAAAAACAAAATAAGAAGTTACAAAAGATTAAAAGATATGGTACATAATTTTTAAAACTTCATACATAAATGAGTTTGCTCGAACATTATCCGAACTGCTTTATCTGAGCTTAGCTCGTACTCAAATTCCAGCTTGCTAAAAGTTTTTGAGACGAATTACTTAACTCCTTTAATTGCGAGCCCAAATTCGAGCTGAACCTAACTCGAATCGCTAATCACTCGTTAAGCAACTGTAAACGCGAATAAACAATGCATACCTGAATCTATACGCGCTATGGTCATCATATTAGTTTAACCCTATACAAAGTATGATACGTAAATATAATATTTAATTACACGACTAGTCCATGTGGTATGTTCATATTACGACTTTAAGACATACTTATCAGAAACTACACCATTGTTCTCAAGTTATGCATAAACGCAATATGGTTCATCCATAACTTGATACCAATAGTTTACTTTTTAATAAACACATATCAAAGTCGTGACATCGCAAATTATGACTCACAAGTTTATTTAATGTACAATTAACTCAAAAAAAAAAATCAGTAAATCTATTTTTGCCTCTATCGATCACTTACAATCTCAACCGTCAAAATCAATCCAACGGCTAACATTTTCTACATCCACATGTAACACAGACAAACAAAGACCGCTGACTAGAATCTTTAGTCAACAGTGTTTCACTGTTAACCAATATAATATCGAAAGAGATACCTTTGATGGGGCGATGCATCCAACTGAGAACAAAACTTATCCACGTCAGCACAATTCGCCATATCGTACAACCCCAAGGCCTCATACAACGGATTTTTAACCGTGGGAGCCATATACCCACTACCCGCGATGACGTCAAGGTTCTGTCGCTTAATCTCGACCGGTAGATCAAACAGAGATCGGACCACATCCTTCATGTCGGACATCAGAGTGGATGGAAGGATGTGGTTGTAGTTGATTAGCCTAAAACAGCCCCACTCTTCACTAGCTGTGATCAGGTTCGATGATTGGTTTGGGAAGTCGAGAAGATCGATCACAGGTATCGTACACTGATCGGCCATGTTTGGTTTGTTGAAAATTTGTGTAGAAAATTTTGTGAGTGATAAAAAGTAAAAGGGTGGAGATAGACAGACAGAGAGACAGAGCGTGTTAAATGAGGGAATTTGTTGTTACGTGTAGGGGACAACATGTCGAAAGAACCGCTGATGTCTTCTCAAATGTTATTTAGGCTACCCGGTAAACAGACGCCCCCCACCCCCGTCTCCTTCCTTTTCCCCCGTCCCCAACCCAAACACCGCCCCGGAGCCCCCGTCCCCTCCCACCCCCGTCCCCCCCGTCTCCCAACGGACGCATCGGACGGGCCAATCACCGCCCCCCACCAAAACCTCCACCAATCACCGCCCCCTGCCACCCCCGTCTCCACCTCCCTACACCGCCCCCCTCCCCCCGTCCCCTCCCGTTCTCTGTCCTCCGGTCCCACTTTTTCCGACGTGTCACCCCCTTCCCCCCGTTTGTTTACCGGGTAGCCTTACCGGCCACCAAATGTCACTTATAAGACTAGAGGGAGTGGAGGGGCGGGAAAGAGGGGGGTGAAGCGCCATGTGGCACTTGTGGGACTCATGTAGGGGGAAAAAAATTATGGGAAGTGGAAGGGGGGAAAGGGGGGTGAAATGAATAATATTATATTGTGTTAAAGTTAAATAAAAAAAAGAAAAAAAAATCACCCAATGAAAATAGGCCACCTCACCCATCCCTCTCCTCCCCACCCGGCGAATCCTCCCCGCCCACCCTCCCCGCCCCACCTTTCCCGCCCCTAGGGGGCGGTGTTCCCGCCCGGGAAAGGCTCCCCGCCCCACTCCCTCAAGCCTAAAACTTACTAGCTTTTATCCCGGGAGCGTCCAAGTTGAAATATCTAATATGACATAATACAATTTCTAATATGACAACTTAATTACTGACTTGCCAATATATGATTAATGATTATTATTATTATAATTATTTATTTATTTTGAACAAATCTCTGCCATAAGTTATCATATTAAAAAAAAAACGAATCTCTGCGCCGGAGTATAAATCTAGTGCCACTACAAAATATTATATAATGTCATTAGTCTAAGGGTTATGTGATGCGTTAAAACATTCATAGGTATATGATCGGGTATATAGTTCGGGTATTTGGGTATGCGGTTTCGGGTAATCGGGTCGGGTATCACCTAATCCCAGACCCGACCCGACCCGGCCGAAACCCACAATTTTTTTTAAACTAATCCCAAACCTGACACAATACCTGTCGGGTTACAAAAAAATAGTCGTTTTTTTCTCCGTTTTTTTAACTAATCCCAAACCCGACACAATACCTGTCGGGTTACAAAAAATAGTCGTTTTTTTCTCAGTTTTTTATATAACACTATGGTACTCGTTGAAAAGATAATAAAACGCTCGTTAATTTGGTGTAATTTTTTTCTTTAAAAAATCTCGTATATAAAAGATATTAACGTTTAAAAGTTATGAGAGGAAACATGAGAGAGAAAATAATAAAGGTTGAATATTTAATTTTAATAGATTAGATTTTAATATATTATTTGTGTTGGGTCTGCTGACCTGGAGAAGAACAGATGATTAAAAGCCAAAATATACTAAGTGTTGATCCTTGAATAAAGAACAGTTGTTACAATAAAGCTTCCTCCAAAGGTCTGTTGATTCCTAACTGCTGCTGCTTGAATCAACTGTTAGAGATAACTGCTGCTGATGAAAGGTCTGATGAAGAAGGTCTGAAGGTAAAAGTCTGATGAAGAACAACTGTTGATCAAAGAACTGAAGAACAAAGGTCTGTTGAACCAACATCACTTTGGTTCAACAGATAATAGAAGACATCAGAGTTTAGCTTACAGAGTTTTGTATTATCAGTAGTTTCAATGTAACAGTAGTTATAGCTTAGCAGATGTTAGAGTTTGTTAGTCAGTTAGAGGTCACTATCTAGGTGACGTCAGCAACTGATCATCAGAGTTTTGAGTCTGCCTATAAATAGAACAGTACTTGTACTGTTCTATTCATCACTCGTCATTCTCTTTCAGACAAACATTCTCAGAGTGATCAGGCTGAGGGAGAGTTTTAGTTGTACAATTGTAATCTTTCAATTAATGAAAGCTTTCGGTTAAAAACAATTATTCTCCATGTTTTGATTTATAGTTTATTCCGCTGCACTTTCCATTTATACTTCGTTCATCTTTCATACTTAATCAAACAAATCAAAACAAACCAAAACTCAGATCCTAACAATTGGTATCAGAGCTTGGTCAATTAAATCTGATCTAATCAATCAATTTAATACACAGATCAGCTCATACTCATTGATATCGTTTGTTTGTCGGGTTAAAACAGAGAAATAGTTTATTTTCGTTTCAACAGTTAGTAAACAGACTTTGTTTTTGAAAAACCAAGAGAATGACTTCACTCAATCAAGATCCACACAACACTGGCACACACAACAAGCCTCCGATGCTTGTCAGGTCAGAATACAACATCTGGCAGCGTCGGGTGGCTCATGTGTTAGCACAACAGAACACAGGGTGCTGGAAATCGGTAGTATTTGGACCACATGTTCCAATGGTACCGAGTGCCGAGGATCCAAAGATCCAAGTACCAAAGAGTGTTGAGAACTACTCAGAGCAAGATTTTCAAAAAATCGAGCTAGATGCCAAGGCTTTCAGCATAGTAGCCATGGCACTGCCGAATGATATCTATGCCGGTCTCTTGCACTGCAATAGTGCTAAAGAACTGTGGGATGCTCTTAAAGAGCAATTCGGGGGAACTGATGATGTGATTGAAAACAACCGTGAAATACTTAACCAACAATATGAAACGTTTAGTCACATAAAAGGGGAGTCGTTAACACAACAGTTTGAAAGGTTTAACTGTCTAATTAGTGAACTTAAACTGGTTGGTCTAACTTTTCCTAATTCAACACTGAATCATAGGTTTCTTAGATCACTTCAGGACAAATGGGACACTATAGCCATAGTTATGAGAAACTCTATCGGATTCAAAGACCTAACCCTGACCCAGCTTCATGGTAAGCTCCTGACTTATGAAAGGGAGCTTAACCAGAAAAAGAAGCTCCAGGACTCTGGCAAAGTGTCAGATGACTATGTATTTGGTAATACTGCACTGTTGGGTCAGGATGATGGTTCTGGAAGTAGTAAGGATCAGAGTTATGATCATTACATTGACATAACCACTGGTTTCAATAACGATTCTTACTCATCACCAAACAACTGTGCTTTCACAGCTAGTGGTGATATCCAGGCTTCTGATAATTCATCTTTTGTGTACAATGACTTGCAATATATTGACCCTTTGGACTTAGAAGAAATGGACATCTTACATCAGGTTGCCCTGCTCAGTATTAGAACCAATAACTTCTATAAGAAAACTGGCAGGAGGTACCCAGGTTTACATGGTGGGTCAAAGGTGGGGTTGGATAATGTAACAACCCAGAGTAGACCCCACAAATTTTCGCGTTTAAAATTAACAATTGTCCAAAGAATAACAATTAAAAACATATATAATCAAGGAACCGATATTGGGAGCGTCACATATAAATATATATTTTACAAATTATTATTATATACGAGTAGACGTTGTGATACCGAACCGTTGCCTATAGAATATTCCTAATAAAACGAGTATTAATCACAAACCCGAGACCCGAATCATTATCTAAAGTATATTATTATACCAAAACACGCGTTACGAAACCGAGCCGATACCGATAACGAACCCACCAACCCCATTGGTGAGTCAATGGGGGAGGACACATGTCCTCCCCTCCCCTTGACACCCACATTTTAACCATTCATAATAATAACCCATCTGTCCTATCACTTCTCTTATAAATCTTCTTTATCTTTTGATAAACACACACAACATAAATACTGTAAAAGATGAGAGAGAGGGAGAGTGTTCGGAGCCTCCCTGTCACCGCCGACGGTGGATCTAAGGCGGAGCCACCACACCACACCACACCAACATCGACATACATACACCCCCACCTTCCTGATATAACCTGTAGAAAGACGAGAGAGTGAAACCGAGGAGAGAGAGAGAGAGAGAGAGAGAGAAGGAGCCGAGCAGAAGAGGGAAGGAGGAAGGAGACGACGATGGGTCACAGTGGTTCGGTGACAGATTTAGAGTTCGGACTGGTAACAGAGTAGCAGGATGGGCAACGATGACAATATAGCTACAATACTAATCTCCAATAACCATGGTATTACACTAACCCTTCTTTCTGTTGTTGTTGATGACGGATGACGATGATACCATTCTAATAGTCGGGTAGGTGGTGATAATTGGGGGTATTATAAAGAGATAGGTTTAGTGGTGATGGTGACTAGCAAGAATTGGAGTATAGAGTATGGGGTCAGTAAGGATTGACCAAGAATAATACTAGTATGAGATGATGACGGTGCAGGGTAATCATAGTGTTAAGGGTGTTCAGTGATGGGGTTTAGTTGTAGCTTTCGTTTAGACCGGTGGTAATCGAGTGATGGTTCGAAGGTTGATGGTGTTGGGTTGAAGTGGTCGTTATGGATGAGGATGGTGGCTGAGGTGGATTGGGTTAACTGAGTCAGTCAATACGTCGGGTCAGAGGTTCGGGTCATAGAGACGGGTCAACCAAAGTCAACAGGATAGTCAACTGGGTCAGCGTTGGTCTACACGAACCAGGAATGAACGAGAGGTATAATCGAAACCCGCTAACTTTGCGAATATAGATATTTAGTTATAAACCATTACATTTATATAACCTCGCGTGGGACTTGACGAGCATTATAACGAACCAAACAAAAGGTTGTATACATATATATGATAACTCGATTAGCTAACTTGAGTGTTTTTGATTGAATGTATGGTCATGAACTTGGAAACAGGATCATAAGACTTAGGGATATAACTTGGTTGGAAGAGAGGTTACCTTGACACCTTAAGCATTGATGTCTAAAACTTGAACGTAATATATGGACATGGACTTGAAATGTATAAGATCAACTCATATCCTTTAGCAACTAGTGTACGCCAAAACCTTGAATAAAACCTTAAGAATTGGACATAGTAATAATAGTACATAAGATTCGGACCATAAAAACCCAAGCTTCGGATATGACTATAATTAGTGCGCACTAAGTGAAACAAATGCGTATTGTAGCGAATACTACCTTGACGCTTAGGAAGGAATATTGCCTTGACACCTAAGACGTGAGTGGATGGATAAGCAAAGGAAAGCGGACGCGACATTAGACACGGACTCATATTGGATTAGAATTAATATACGACGAAATGGATTATATATTGAATGACAGTAATAGTATAACCTAGAACCATACGCTTGAGCTCGTCCCACACGTGAGACCTTTACGAATGAACCTAAGACTAATAATGTGTGTCGACATAGGACTTGACCAGGAGAATACCAGGACGTGATCACACGCATTCCGGTTTGCACTTATGCACTACATTCAGGTGAGTCTCGTGAACCTTCCCCTCTTTTACTTTTATTAAACGTTTTGGGGTGAACACATGTTTCCATTTGACAACCAATGAGAAACCAGTATGATGTGGCAAGGTACTCCCGATACCATTCACACTCATCAACCCAAGGGAATTGGGCCACTTAATATGTGGGTAGTACTACTTGGGGAAACCCCCACACACAGTGGATCCGGAAGCCCGGAGAACCCTCCACTGAGATTTGTGACACGTATTATGCCAAGGAATCCATAACGGGAGTATATGGATTCAGTGTCAGGTTTGAGGTGTGGCTTGTACATCACCAGTGCAACCATGTGTTGAACCATATTAATTTGTAAACCTATTTTGGGAATTAAAAACTATTTTGTGGGAAACCATATAACTTATAAACCGACTTTTTGAATGATAAACTTATTTTGAAACCAGTTTAACGCACACACGAACTCACCAACATGTTTGTTGACCCAAACCTATTTTTAAGCATGTGTTCAGGTACCACTTCTGGATTGGAATCGAGGAACGAGGTATATATATATATGTGAGACCAGAGAACGTGTAGACATTTTGGAAGAGCTACATGATACAAGGATTATGCTACTTGAGGATTAGAGCTAAGCATCGGTAGAGATCTAGTGAAGTATACATCCGGGAATGCTTCGACGAGTGCCACGATTCGTTCACGGAGTAGTTTAGTTAAATTATTATTATTTGAGTTGTATTAAACTAGAAAGTGTATAAATTATTATTATTAAATAATTGTTACTTCCGTTGTGCAAGTTTGGTACCAATCTGTATTTTGACCAGGCCCACCTTGGTCGAGTTGTGACAGTTGGTATCAGAGCAGCGGTTGTAGCACACTAGGATTTCCCTTATGGAAAATTCCTAGACTACGACTGAAAGATCGCAGTTTAAGATTTGAGGATTTTCTAGTTAGTAGATACATTGGACATACATAAGACCGGACAAAGTAGTCACAAAATAAGTCGAAACTTGAGTGCCTGAACACACCAGAATGCTTAAATCCTGTAAAGAACCAGTGTAACCAGTATACGAGCAGTGTTTGACACCTAAAATTTATGACTTCGACGGAGATTACTAGAATAATTTCGTGAGGTAAATTGACGATTACACTTGATATCACGTAATCGTGAATTTACAGGCACGAGAAAGTTCTAAGAAACTCGGGGAGTCGTGGAAATTTTAAGTGTTGACCATGGCAACCGTAAACTCACGTGATAAAATGAACTATTTTAGAATTATAACAGACCTACGACATACTTGTGTGACCATTTTAGGAGTTCGAAATCGTTATTTTTATTACAAAATGATGTGTTTTGAGAGAACATATATAAATATAACCCTGACCGTTGTGATACTTGTACTTTTAATCTATATATGCATACTATGAACGTCATTAATCGTGCATAATTTCTATGATCAAATGATTAAGCTAACTATGAGGACCAGGTATCTAACCAGAACTAGGTGCAATATCTGGAAGAAATTCAAAGTACCAAGGAGAATCTTGATCAACCAAGCGAATAGATGCCCCTAATCCGATAAGTTTTCCTTTAAATCAATAATTACTGTCTACCTTATATAGTGTTGTCCTCGTTAATATAGGTTATGCATAGAATCACTTGTTGCGTCTTTCGATTTATTCAGATCCAAATTATAAGTTTAACCATTGGTCAGTAGATTCTTTTATTAAAACCAGATTTGTACCGACTTTCCTAGAATTAAGTCAAGTATAGTGTCTTGGATTGTAATCACAACGCAGGTTCTAGAGAATATTTCCATAGCATTATCTGAAAAGTTAGTAACCCAGATGCAAGAAAGCATTAGTCACCGTGAACATTCAAACCTTCTCGATTTGATGGAATCTAGATTAAACGCTGTGGGAGGTATTTTTTTTAAGATTTAATATATGTTTTATCACCTTAGTGTTCCGTGATATCTTTAGATTAGTGCCAAATGTCTTTGGATTATTAAACCGTTGAAGGTTTCTAAGTAGACTTTTTGGCTACTTTAAGTTTCATCCTAGTTGTTTATCTTAGTGTCAAAACTTTTGAATTAGTTCAGGAACATATTAATACAGAAAAGAATTATCAAGAATTATGTAGTTAGGCCCTAACGGGGGGAGCATATATGTTCACGATAAGTGGTTGAAGAATATTAGACAGAAATAAGATGACGTAGTCGAACCTTAATAAGGAAAGCATTTATAGATGGAAAGTCGACAATATTAGAAGCTAAGATCTAAAATATCAAAGGAATGTATACCCCTTCATTTTGATTCAGAATAATATATTGTGTTAAGACGTCTAACTTTTAGTGTTTTTCGACAACTTGTCGCCATATCCTACACCATTTACCATGAAGACTTTAAAGACTTAAGAATTCAACCATTGATTAGACAGTATAGATAAGAGCTACCTAAGATACTAGACATAAGATGGATAAGAGTGAGAAGTTTTAAGATCGCAACATCGCATTTTAAGTGTTTGACTAAAAAATAAGGTTATTTAAGGACTAGTAACTCCAGGATTTCCTAGGATTTCTTAAGAATATTGTTATCACGTTTTTGAAGAGATTTCCAGTACGTCTAAGAGACATCATTGGTGTGGTGGGTTGGCTGCGGTACACCCTATATATAAACATCAATGATGTGTCGGAAACAAGATTGGGAATCAAACCAAAAACAAACCGTAATCTTTAAAATTTCTAGTACATTTTTGAGGTTACCAAAGGTGTGGTGGGTTAGCTGCGGTACACCCTATATATAAACACCTATGGTGCATCGAAAATGAAACTGGGAATTTAGGCAAGGGCCAACCTTTAGTTTGTCAATAGTTTAAACCACTGCTTCAAAGCAAAATGCTAGGCATCATAAGGAGTTCTACTCTCCATTTCTGGAATTTGGCTGTAAGGTTTTGACCCTTTTTCCTGATCTTAAGAGATTTTAGCATCTCATAACTGTTACCTTGACACCCAAATGTTTTAATGAAAGATACCCATACGAACTCATTCGTACAAATAAATATAAGTAGGAAGTGATTAGTAGTAGCAATACGTAAATTTGAACACCAAACCCAAATATGGAATGTACCGTATGTACAACTAGAGAAAACACGAAAATAATTCCGAGGACGGAATTCTAATAACGGGGGGAGAATGTAACAACCCAGAGTAGACCCCAAAAATTTTCGCGTTTAAAATTAACAATTGTCCAAAGAATAACAATTAAAAACATATATAATCAAGGAACCGATATTGGGAGCGTCACATATAAATATATATTTTACAAATTATTATTATATACGAGTAGACGTTGTGATACCGAACCGTTGCCTATAGAATATTCCTAATAAAACGAGTATTAATCACAAACCCGAGACCCGAATCATTATCTAAAGTATATTATTATACCAAAACACGCGTTACGAAACCGAGCCAATACCGATAACGAACCCACCAACCCCATTGGTGAGTCAATGGGGGAGGACACATGTCCTCCCCTCCCCTTGACACCCACATTTTAACCATTCATAATAATAACCCATCTGTCCTATCACTTCTCTTATAAATCTTCTTTATCTTTTGATAAACACACACAACATAAATACTGTAAAAGATGAGAGAGAGGGAGAGTGTTCGGAGCCTCCCTGTCACCGCCGACGGTGGATCTAAGGCGGAGCCACCACACCACACCACACCAACATCGACATACATACACCCCCACCTTCCTGATATAACCTGTAGAAAGACGAGAGAGTGAAACCGAGGAGAGAGAGAGAGAGAGAGAGAGAGAAGGAGCCGAGCAGAAGAGGGAAGGAGGAAGGAGACGACGATGGGTCACAGTGGTTCGGTGACAGATTTAGAGTTCGGACTGGTAACAGAGTAGCAGGATGGGCAACGATGACAATATAGCTACAATACTAATCTCCAATAACCATGGTATTACACTAACCCTTCTTTCTGTTGTTGTTGATGACGGATGACGATGATACCATTCTAATAGTCGGGTAGGTGGTGATAATTGGGGGTATTATAAAGAGATAGGTTTAGTGGTGATGGTGACTAGCAAGAATTGGAGTATAGAGTATGGGGTCAGTAAGGATTGACCAAGAATAATACTAGTATGAGATGATGACGGTGCAGGGTAATCATAGTGTTAAGGGTGTTCAGTGATGGGGTTTAGTTGTAGCTTTCGTTTAGACCGGTGGTAATCGAGTGATGGTTCGAAGGTTGATGGTGTTGGGTTGAAGTGGTCGTTATGGATGAGGATGGTGGCTGAGGTGGATTGGGTTAACTGAGTCAGTCAATACGTCGGGTCAGAGGTTCGGGTCATAGAGACGGGTCAACCAAAGTCAACAGGATAGTCAACTGGGTCAGCGTTGGTCTACACGAACCAGGAATGAACGAGAGGTATAATCGAAACCCGCTAACTTTGCGAATATAGATATTTAGTTATAAACCATTACATTTATATAACCTCGCGTGGGACTTGACGAGCATTATAACGAACCAAACAAAAGGTTGTATACATATATATGATAACTCGATTAGCTAACTTGAGTGTTTTTGATTGAATGTATGGTCATGAACTTGGAAACAGGATCATAAGACTTAGGGATATAACTTGGTTGGAAGAGAGGTTACCTTGACACCTTAAGCATTGATGTCTAAAACTTGAACGTAATATATGGACATGGACTTGAAATGTATAAGATCAACTCATATCCTTTAGCAACTAGTGTACGCCAAAACCTTGAATAAAACCTTAAGAATTGGACATAGTAATAATAGTACATAAGATTCGGACCATAAAAACCCAAGCTTCGGATATGACTATAATTAGTGCGCACTAAGTGAAACAAATGCGTATTGTAGCGAATACTACCTTGACGCTTAGGAAGGAATATTGCCTTGACACCTAAGACGTGAGTGGATGGATAAGCAAAGGAAAGCGGACGCGACATTAGACACGGACTCATATTGGATTAGAATTAATATACGACGAAATGGATTATATATTGAATGACAGTAATAGTATAACCTAGAACCATACGCTTGAGCTCGTCCCACACGTGAGACCTTTACGAATGAACCTAAGACTAATAATGTGTGTCGACATAGGACTTGACCAGGAGAATACCAGGACGTGATCACACGCATTCCGGTTTGCACTTATGCACTACATTCAGGTGAGTCTCGTGAACCTTCCCCTCTTTTACTTTTATTAAACGTTTTGGGGTGAACACATGTTTCCATTTGACAACCAATGAGAAACCAGTATGATGTGGCAAGGTACTCCCGATACCATTCACACTCATCAACCCAAGGGAATTGGGCCACTTAATATGTGGGTAGTACTACTTGGGGAAACCCCCACACACAGTGGATCCGGAAGCCCGGAGAACCCTCCACTGAGATTTGTGACACGTATTATGCCAAGGAATCCATAACGGGAGTATATGGATTCAGTGTCAGGTTTGAGGTGTGGCTTGTACATCACCAGTGCAACCATGTGTTGAACCATATTAATTTGTAAACCTATTTTGGGAATTAAAAACTATTTTGTGGGAAACCATATAACTTATAAACCGACTTTTTGAATGATAAACTTATTTTGAAACCAGTTTAACGCACACACGAACTCACCAACATGTTTGTTGACCCAAACCTATTTTTAAGCATGTGTTCAGGTACCACTTCTGGATTGGAATCGAGGAACGAGGTATATATATATATGTGAGACCAGAGAACGTGTAGACATTTTGGAAGAGCTACATGATACAAGGATTATGCTACTTGAGGATTAGAGCTAAGCATCGGTAGAGATCTAGTGAAGTATACATCCGGGAATGCTTCGACGAGTGCCACGATTCGTTCACGGAGTAGTTTAGTTAAATTATTATTATTTGAGTTGTATTAAACTAGAAAGTGTATAAATTATTATTATTAAATAATTGTTACTTCCGTTGTGCAAGTTTGGTACCAATCTGTATTTTGACCAGGCCCACCTTGGTCGAGTTGTGACAGTTGGTATCAGAGCAGCGGTTGTAGCACACTAGGATTTCCCTTATGGAAAATTCCTAGACTACGACTGAAAGATCGCAGTTTAAGATTTGAGGATTTTCTAGTTAGTAGATACATTGGACATACATAAGACCGGACAAAGTAGTCACAAAATAAGTCGAAACTTGAGTGCCTGAACACACCAGAATGCTTAAATCCTGTAAAGAACCAGTGTAACCAGTATACGAGCAGTGTTTGACACCTAAAATTTATGACTTCGACGGAGATTACTAGAATAATTTCGTGAGGTAAATTGACGATTACACTTGATATCACGTAATCGTGAATTTACAGGCACGAGAAAGTTCTAAGAAACTCGGGGAGTCGTGGAAATTTTAAGTGTTGACCATGGCAACCGTAAACTCACGTGATAAAATGAACTATTTTAGAATTATAACAGACCTACGACATACTTGTGTGACCATTTTAGGAGTTCGAAATCGTTATTTTTATTACAAAATGATGTGTTTTGAGAGAACATATATAAATATAACCCTGACCGTTGTGATACTTGTACTTTTAATCTATATATGCATACTATGAACGTCATTAATCGTGCATAATTTCTATGATCAAATGATTAAGCTAACTATGAGGACCAGGTATCTAACCAGAACTAGGTGCAATATCTGGAAGAAATTCAAAGTACCAAGGAGAATCTTGATCAACCAAGCGAATAGATGCCCCTAATCCGATAAGTTTTCCTTTAAATCAATAATTACTGTCTACCTTATATAGTGTTGTCCTCGTTAATATAGGTTATGCATAGAATCACTTGTTGCGTCTTTCGATTTATTCAGATCCAAATTATAAGTTTAACCATTGGTCAGTAGATTCTTTTATTAAAACCAGATTTGTACCGACTTTCCTAGAATTAAGTCAAGTATAGTGTCTTGGATTGTAATCACAACGCAGGTTCTAGAGAATATTTCCATAGCATTATCTGAAAAGTTAGTAACCCAGATGCAAGAAAGCATTAGTCACCGTGAACATTCAAACCTTCTCGATTTGATGGAATCTAGATTAAACGCTGTGGGAGGTATTTTTTTTAAGATTTAATATATGTTTTATCACCTTAGTGTTCCGTGATATCTTTAGATTAGTGCCAAATGTCTTTGGATTATTAAACCGTTGAAGGTTTCTAAGTAGACTTTTTGGCTACTTTAAGTTTCATCCTAGTTGTTTATCTTAGTGTCAAAACTTTTGAATTAGTTCAGGAACATATTAATACAGAAAAGAATTATCAAGAATTATGTAGTTAGGCCCTAACGGGGGGAGCATATATGTTCACGATAAGTGGTTGAAGAATATTAGACAGAAATAAGATGACGTAGTCGAACCTTAATAAGGAAAGCATTTATAGATGGAAAGTCGACAATATTAGAAGCTAAGATCTAAAATATCAAAGGAATGTATACCCCTTCATTTTGATTCAGAATAATATATTGTGTTAAGACGTCTAACTTTTAGTGTTTTTCGACAACTTGTCGCCATATCCTACACCATTTACCATGAAGACTTTAAAGACTTAAGAATTCAACCATTGATTAGACAGTATAGATAAGAGCTACCTAAGATACTAGACATAAGATGGATAAGAGTGAGAAGTTTTAAGATCGCAACATCGCATTTTAAGTGTTTGACTAAAAAATAAGGTTATTTAAGGACTAGTAACTCCAGGATTTCCTAGGATTTCTTAAGAATATTGTTATCACGTTTTTGAAGAGATTTCCAGTACGTCTAAGAGACATCATTGGTGTGGTGGGTTGGCTGCGGTACACCCTATATATAAACATCAATGATGTGTCGGAAACAAGATTGGGAATCAAACCAAAAACAAACCGTAATCTTTAAAATTTCTAGTACATTTTTGAGGTTACCAAAGGTGTGGTGGGTTAGCTGCGGTACACCCTATATATAAACACCTATGGTGCATCGAAAATGAAACTGGGAATTTAGGCAAGGGCCAACCTTTAGTTTGTCAATAGTTTAAACCACTGCTTCAAAGCAAAATGCTAGGCATCATAAGGAGTTCTACTCTCCATTTCTGGAATTTGGCTGTAAGGTTTTGACCCTTTTTCCTGATCTTAAGAGATTTTAGCATCTCATAACTGTTACCTTGACACCCAAATGTTTTAATGAAAGATACCCATACGAACTCATTCGTACAAATAAATATAAGTAGGAAGTGATTAGTAGTAGCAATACGTAAATTTGAACACCAAACCCAAATATGGAATGTACCGTATGTACAACTAGAGAAAACACGAAAATAATTCCGAGGACGGAATTCTAATAACGGGGGGAGAATGTAACAACCCAGAGTAGACCCCAAAAATTTTCGCGTTTAAAATTAACAATTGTCCAAAGAATAACAATTAAAAACATATATAATCAAGGAACCGATATTGGGAGCGTCACATATAAATATATATTTTACAAATTATTATTATATACGAGTAGACGTTGTGATACCGAACCGTTGCCTATAGAATATTCCTAATAAAACGAGTATTAATCACAAACCCGAGACCCGAATCATTATCTAAAGTATATTATTATACCAAAACACGCGTTACGAAACCGAGCCAATACCGATAACGAACCCACCAACCCCATTGGTGAGTCAATGGGGGAGGACACATGTCCTCCCCTCCCCTTGACACCCACATTTTAACCATTCATAATAATAACCCATCTGTCCTATCACTTCTCTTATAAATCTTCTTTATCTTTTGATAAACACACACAACATAAATACTGTAAAAGATGAGAGAGAGGGAGAGTGTTCGGAGCCTCCCTGTCACCGCCGACGGTGGATCTAAGGCGGAGCCACCACACCACACCACACCAACATCGACATACATACACCCCCACCTTCCTGATATAACCTGTAGAAAGACGAGAGAGTGAAACCGAGGAGAGAGAGAGAGAGAGAGAGAGAGAAGGAGCCGAGCAGAAGAGGGAAGGAGGAAGGAGACGACGATGGGTCACAGTGGTTCGGTGACAGATTTAGAGTTCGGACTGGTAACAGAGTAGCAGGATGGGCAACGATGACAATATAGCTACAATACTAATCTCCAATAACCATGGTATTACACTAACCCTTCTTTCTGTTGTTGTTGATGACGGATGACGATGATACCATTCTAATAGTCGGGTAGGTGGTGATAATTGGGGGTATTATAAAGAGATAGGTTTAGTGGTGATGGTGACTAGCAAGAATTGGAGTATAGAGTATGGGGTCAGTAAGGATTGACCAAGAATAATACTAGTATGAGATGATGACGGTGCAGGGTAATCATAGTGTTAAGGGTGTTCAGTGATGGGGTTTAGTTGTAGCTTTCGTTTAGACCGGTGGTAATCGAGTGATGGTTCGAAGGTTGATGGTGTTGGGTTGAAGTGGTCGTTATGGATGAGGATGGTGGCTGAGGTGGATTGGGTTAACTGAGTCAGTCAATACGTCGGGTCAGAGGTTCGGGTCATAGAGACGGGTCAACCAAAGTCAACAGGATAGTCAACTGGGTCAGCGTTGGTCTACACGAACCAGGAATGAACGAGAGGTATAATCGAAACCCGCTAACTTTGCGAATATAGATATTTAGTTATAAACCATTACATTTATATAACCTCGCGTGGGACTTGACGAGCATTATAACGAACCAAACAAAAGGTTGTATACATATATATGATAACTCGATTAGCTAACTTGAGTGTTTTTGATTGAATGTATGGTCATGAACTTGGAAACAGGATCATAAGACTTAGGGATATAACTTGGTTGGAAGAGAGGTTACCTTGACACCTTAAGCATTGATGTCTAAAACTTGAACGTAATATATGGACATGGACTTGAAATGTATAAGATCAACTCATATCCTTTAGCAACTAGTGTACGCCAAAACCTTGAATAAAACCTTAAGAATTGGACATAGTAATAATAGTACATAAGATTCGGACCATAAAAACCCAAGCTTCGGATATGACTATAATTAGTGCGCACTAAGTGAAACAAATGCGTATTGTAGCGAATACTACCTTGACGCTTAGGAAGGAATATTGCCTTGACACCTAAGACGTGAGTGGATGGATAAGCAAAGGAAAGCGGACGCGACATTAGACACGGACTCATATTGGATTAGAATTAATATACGACGAAATGGATTATATATTGAATGACAGTAATAGTATAACCTAGAACCATACGCTTGAGCTCGTCCCACACGTGAGACCTTTACGAATGAACCTAAGACTAATAATGTGTGTCGACATAGGACTTGACCAGGAGAATACCAGGACGTGATCACACGCATTCCGGTTTGCACTTATGCACTACATTCAGGTGAGTCTCGTGAACCTTCCCCTCTTTTACTTTTATTAAACGTTTTGGGGTGAACGCATGTTTCCATTTGACAACCAATGAGAAACCAGTATGATGTGGCAAGGTACTCCCGATACCATTCACACTCATCAACCCAAGGGAATTGGGCCACTTAATATGTGGGTAGTACTACTTGGGGAAACCCCCACACACAGTGGATCCGGAAGCCCGGAGAACCCTCCACTGAGATTTGTGACACGTATTATGCCAAGGAATCCATAACGGGAGTATATGGATTCAGTGTCAGGTTTGAGGTGTGGCTTGTACATCACCAGTGCAACCATGTGTTGAACCATATTAATTTGTAAACCTATTTTGGGAATTAAAAACTATTTTGTGGGAAACCATATAACTTATAAACCGACTTTTTGAATGATAAACTTATTTTGAAACCAGTTTAACGCACACACGAACTCACCAACATGTTTGTTGACCCAAACCTATTTTTAAGCATGTGTTCAGGTACCACTTCTGGATTGGAATCGAGGAACGAGGTATATATATATATGTGAGACCAGAGAACGTGTAGACATTTTGGAAGAGCTACATGATACAAGGATTATGCTACTTGAGGATTAGAGCTAAGCATCGGTAGAGATCTAGTGAAGTATACATCCGGGAATGCTTCGACGAGTGCCACGATTCGTTCACGGAGTAGTTTAGTTAAATTATTATTATTTGAGTTGTATTAAACTAGAAAGTGTATAAATTATTATTATTAAATAATTGTTACTTCCGTTGTGCAAGTTTGGTACCAATCTGTATTTTGACCAGGCCCACCTTGGTCGGGTTGTGACAGATAAATCAAAGATAAAGTGTTACAAGTGTCATAGAATGGGTCACTTTGCTAGGGAATGTAGGAGTCAAAATGGAGTTCCTATGATTACCTATCCAAACCAAAGACCACAGACCAACACTTATCAAACCATCCCTAATGTACCTAATGTGCAAAACACTGCTCACTTTGCACAAACCCAAACCACTGTTCCTGTGCATTATGTCCAAACCACTGTTCCTCAGTATCACTATGTCCAAACACCTGTTACTCAGGCACCAATGCCAATGACTGTTACTCCACCCTCTGCTCCTGCAGAGACCAGTCAACCAAGTCAACAGAGTTTCTTTACTCAGGGCTTTGTTGATTGGAGCAGTCTACCAGATGAGATAACAGATGACAACATTGCTCTAGTTGCCAACTCTGAAAAGGATTTTTGTTTTATGGCACTAGAAACAATTGTTGAAGAGACTAATTCTGAGGATGTGGTGTCTTTGTCTGAAAATGTGACTGATAGTGTTGTTGGTGAAGTTGTTTCAGTTGAAGAATCTGAAGTGGAGGTTGTGAATCTCTAAGACCCCTGGGGTAGTGATGATTGTGATGGGGTAGTGATGATTGTGATTGCCAGTGTAACTGTGCCTTGATGGCTGCTGCTAAGGTATCTCCTCAAATCTTAAATGACTTGTGCTCAGACAAATGTATTGTGGCATTTGCTAAGATAAAAGAGGTGAATGAAAACTTTAGAAAGAAAATTTTGGATTACGAAATTCAGTTTGAAAAACTCACTAAAGAGTTAAAATCAAAAATAACTGAAAAAGAGTCTGAAATCAGCAGTTTAAAACATGAAGCAAGCATAACCAAAGACCAGCTTCAGACTATGATAACAAAATATCATAGTTGTAAAAAGGAGCTTGAGTCCACCCAAGTTGAATGTAAGAAATGGGTGGAATCATCAAAAGGTTTTGAGATGATTGTCAACCAACAATCTAAAAGTCATGTGAAATTTGGATTTGGTTTTCAAACCACTGACCAAAGTTCACAAAACACTGACAAAAAGGAACCACAGTTGGTTGAAGTCATCCCTACCAATTCAAAAGGTCAAGAAATCAAGGTTACTGAACCCAATGGCAAGAAAATCATTCTTGAAAAGTTGGAAGGTACACCCTCATTTGATGAAATTGAGAAATATCAATTCAAACCAACATGGTCAGATGAGTGTGAAGTCCTTGAAAATTTTAAACCAATGACCTTCAAAACCCCTGATGGTAAGATGGCACCACAGGCCAATGTAATCCCTTTGGTAGATCTTCCAACAGATGATGAAACATCTGTTGAAAAGAAGAAAGAAAAAGGGAAAGCCAAGAACAACTTGTTTTGTGATTTTTGTGAAAAGAAGAACCATGTCACCAAAAACTGTTTTCTTCTAAAAGCATATGACATCAACAAAACAACAAGTTTAAATGATTCTAAAACTAAAGAATGTTCAATCTGCAAGAAAAAGAATCACAAAACAAAAGAGTGCTTATATCTCAAAAATTTTGATGAAAAGATAAAAGAGTATAAGGCTAAAACTCTTGAAAGTCAAGTGGTGAGTACTTCAAAAGGAAAACCCAAACAGACTTTTGAACCAGTCCAAACATCTGTTACCAAAAGTCTGAACAAAAACTCTGCTCCTAGAGATGTTCAGGTAACAGATGCTCCACCTGCTAACAGATTACCAAGAGGATATGGACAACCCACTTGTCATCGTCTGCCACATGTTTATGAAGAGCCCAAAAGGCCTTCAAAACCAAAAGTGAACAGACACCCTCATGGTTTTCAGCATCTGATAGGAAATGATCAAACATCTGCTGGACCAAGTGTTGACATACAAGCACTGGCAAATGGTCAACTGCAGCTGTTGAACCTAGTTCAAAAGCTAGTCCAAACCACTGATCATTCTCCTCAACTTAAGGCTGAGATAGCTAAGGACCCATCCAAAGCCAATTTGGCTTTGGACACTCACCAAAACTAAAATCCTTACTGATGTGCAGGGAGCTTCTGCTTGTTTACACAGTTTATGGTATGTAGATAGTGGAGGCTCCAGGCACATGACTGGATGTAGAGCCCTTCTTCTGGACTTTCTTGCACATGGAGGGGGAGATATATCCTTTGGTAATGATTCTAAAGGTAAAGTGTTGGGTTCTGGAACTGTCAAAGCAGGGAGGCTTAAGTTTGAAAATGTTAATCTGATAGACAATCTAAAATTTAATCTACTTAGTGTGTCTCAAATGAGTGACAAAGGCTTTGGGTCATTCTTCACTAAGCAAACTTGTAAGATTGTTGGCCCAGAGGCTGTTGAAAAGATTAACACCATCATTGCTGAGAGCAAAGCACAACTTGTTGCTCACAGAAGTGGCAATGTGTATGTAGTTGATATGTTGAAGGATAACCCTATGGCAAATGTCTGTCTGTTCTCAGCTGCCTCTACCAAAGAGACAGAATTGTGGCATAGGAGACTTGGTCACACCAACCTTCAAACTATCAACTCACTCTCCAAACAAAACCTTGTCAGAGGTTTGCCATCAAAAGAATTTAAATGTGATGAGCATTGTGTTTCCTGTCTAAAAGGAAAACAACATAAAAGCTCTTACAAATCAATTGATGAGTCCAAAACTAGTCAGGGTTTACAAGTGTTGCACATGGACTTGTTTGGCCCTGTAAAAATCATGAGTCTAAGAAGAAAAAGATTTTGTCTTGTCATAGTTGATGATTTTTCTAGGTTTACATGGACTTACTTTTTACACTCTAAGGATGAGACTGCAGGTATTTTGAAGGACTTTGTCACCAAAGTTGAAAAACAATATGACTTGCCAGTAAAAATCTTAAGAAGTGACAGTGGAACAGAGTTTAAAAATAAGGAGTTGGATGATTTCTGTGTGTCAAAAGGGATTGTAAGGCAGTACAGTATCCCAAGAACACCAGAGCAGAATGGGGTGGTTGAAAGGAAGAACAAGACTCTTATTGAGGCTGCAAGAACAATGCTAGCAGATTCTGGTTTACCTCTGTCCTTTTGGGCAGAAGCTGTAAACACTGCTTGCTATGTTCAAAACAGAGTTTTAATCAACCCTAGACATCAAAAGACTGCTTATGAAATTCTGTTTAAAATCAAACCACTGATATCATTTCTCAAAGTCTTTGGCTGCCCATGTTTCATTTTAAATCTTAAAGATTCCATTTCAAAATTTGCAGCCAAAGTAGATTGTGGATATTTTCTGGGGTATTCTTCTACTGCCAAGGCCTATAAAGTGTTTAACACAAGGACCAAGACAATAGAAGAAACTCTGAATGTGAAGTTCAATGAACTTTCATCTTTGAAAATCCCAGCAAACCCTGCTGAGTTGTTTGATTTAGATAAATTCAAATTTGAAGATATTACTGTCAAAACTAACCCTGCAGGTATTCCACAATCTTCACAACAAGACTACAGAATAGATGTTGTGGTTCCAGATCACTACAAAGTCTATCCTGCATCAGAGGAAGCAGTAGTTCAAAACAACTGTCAAAACTCTGTCATAGCTGAGTCAGCCACTGTTGGCCAGTCCTATCTCCAAACCACTGATTCACCCAGCCAATCCACTGCTCAGTCATCTGTTGACAAAAGTCAAACATCTGTTGACAAAAGTCAGTCAAACTTTACAACACTTGGACCCATTCCTCCACCTCCATTCCAAACATCTGTTGACTCTTCAAAAGTGCCAACAGATGTTATGTCAACAGAGTCTCCAAACCTCTGTCCTTCACCACAAAATGCCATCATACCATATCAGAGAGATCTAATCTACCTAAGAGCTCATCCACCAGATCAAATCATTGGCAACATCAGAGAAGGTGTGCTCACAAGGAGCCAATCTTCAAATATCTGTCTTTTTGCAGGTTTTCTATCCCTTTCACAACCTGTCAAGTACCAAGAGGCACTGAAAGACAACAGTTGGGTAGAAGCCATGCAAGAAGAACTCCTTCAGTTTAAAAGACAACAAGTATGGGAACTTGTACCACTGCCTAAGGATGTCTGTCCAATTGGCACAAAGTGGGTCTTCAAAAACAAAACTGATGAAAGGGGTATAGTTGTTAAGAATAAGGCCAGGTTAGTGGTTCAAGGCTTCAGATAAGAAGAAGGAATTGACTATGATGAAACCTTTGCCCCTGTAGCAAGGTTAGAAGCTATCAGACTTTTCCTAGCCTTTGCTGTCAACCACAACATCAAGGTGTATCAGATGGACATCAAGTGTGCCTTCCTATATGGCAAAATTCAGGAGGAGGTCTATGTATGTCAACCACCTGGTTTTGAAGACACATTCCATCCTGATCATGTCTACAAGCTTAACAAAGCTTTGTATGGACTGAAACAAGCACCAAGAGCCTGGTATGAAACTCTCTCTACTTTTCTCTTATCCATTGGTTTCACAAGAGGTAAAATTGATAAAACCTTGTTTTTAAAATGGAAAGGAAAAGAATTAATGATTGTTCAAATATATGTGGATGACATCATCTTTGGATCCACATGTAACAAAATGTGTGAGGAGTTTAGGGAGCTCATGACAGCAAAGTTTGAAATGAGTGCTATGGGTGAACTTCAGTGCTTTCTTGGTCTCCAAGTAAAGCAACTGCAAAATGGCACATTCATTCATCAAAACAAGTATGTGAAAAACTTGTTAACAAAATTTGAGATGAATGATTGTAAGCCATGTAGTACACCCATGAGCACAGTCAAGCCACTCACTATTGATGACAAGGATGAACTGGTTGATCAAACACACTATAGATGCATGATTGGGTCTTTATTGTACTTAACAGCATCTAGGCCAGACATTATGTTTGCAACCTGTGTGTGTGAAAGATCCCAGGCTTCACCTAGAAAGTCTAACCTTATTGCTGTGAAAAGGTTATTCAGATACCTAAAAGGTGCTCCCATACTTGGTATCTGGTATCCTGCTAATGGAAACATTGAGCTTTCAGGTTATTCAGATAGTGACTTTGCTGGCTGCCATACCACAAGGAAGTCCACCTCTGGAGGGTGCCAGTTTCTAGGGAATGCCTTAGTCTCATGGCAAAGCAAAAAGCAAGCAGCTGTTTCAACATCCACAGCTGAGGCTGAATACATTGCTGCTGCAAGCTGTACAGCCCAACTCATGTGGCTTCAAAATCAACTACTGGATTTTGGGATAACTGCACTAAGGACTCCACTCATGTTGGATAGCCAAGCTGCTGAAAATATCATCAAGAATCCAGTTTCTCACTCAACCACCAAGCACATAGATATCAGACATCATTTTGTCAGAGATAGCTATGAAAAAGGTTTGATTTCTCTGCACCATGTTCCAACAGAGGATCAGCTGGCAGATGTGTTGACAAAAGCTTTAGACACATCTACCTTCACAAATCTGATCTCTCGAATTGGAATGTTAAACATGGATTAAAACACCAAAAATGTTTTCAATAAAAACATTAAAATGTTTTCAGAAAAATCAAATTTTGCTTAAATGACACTTTGGTTGAAAAATCTGTTTTAAAACCACTGATCACATAAAACAACCACTGTTTCATTCAAACCACTGTTGGTTGAAAAATCTGTTTCAAACATCTAATCAGATAAAACAACTGTTTTCCATCAGTCTTTTGGTTAAAACAACAGAGGTTGGCAACAGATGTTTAACAAAACAGCTGTATGCCACCAGATGTTTCAACCATCAGATGTTTGCCACGTCTGCTCTCAAAAGCAGAGTTTTGCCACATCAGCGGTTTCACCAGAGCCTATAAAACCCTGTTTTTCCCCCAACAGCAGTTTTACTGTCTCATTGTATTCAAAATACTGAAAACCGCCTTCGTCTTCATCAAAACATTCCATCCAAAGTTCAGTACTTTCATAATCAAAATCCATTAAAATGGATCTCCAAACAAAAGCCACCCATAATTTCCTTCCATATTTGGTTAAAACCGAAGATAACACTCCATTTCATTCCACCATCGACATAATAAATAACTCAAAATACAAAAATATCCTCATTGCTGATGCTCCCATTTACCTGGAAACACTCCAAGAATTCTGGGCAAGTGCTGAAGTCTTGTATCAAGACAAAAAGCCCACTTCCATAATTTCTAAAATTGGAGCCACCAGTATCGCCATAACCCCTGAAATCATATCCACTACCTTCTCATTGAACGACTTGTCAGGTAAGGAAACTTTTCCTAAAACAGAGCTTCACACTGAGTTCCAGGAAAGGGGGTATGATGCACAGATGACTGGATCAACCTTATATAAAAAGTTTTTTCCTCCAGTCATGAAATTTTTCTTCCATACCCTTCTTCTCTGTGCCTCAGCCAAGACTACATCTTTCAATGAAATCCCATTGAGGATACAATACTTGGGATATGCAATGTTGTCAGACTCTGACTTCAATCTGTCTCAGGGATTGTTCTTAGACTTGGTCTCAAATGTGAAAGCCATAAAATCTGGCTCAAATAATGCTTTTCTACTCTACCCTAGAATCCTAAGTGTAATTCTACAAAAGATTTTACCAGAAAATGATTTTCAAAAGGGAGAGTCTTTTAAAATGAAAAGTTTAACAAATGAAACCTTCACTAGAATGCTGGGTTCTTCAACCCAAGAAAAAGTGTCAAAAGTGACAAAAGTTTCCAAAACACAACCAAAGAGGACAAAAACAACAACTGTTGTTGAAACCTCTGTTGGTGAGCCCACTGCTCCTGGTGATCATGGCACTTCATCCAGTGCTGTGAAACCCACACCAGCCACCAAAAGAAAACGTCCATCATCAAAAACCACCTCTCAACCCAAAAAGGGACTTCTGGAAGATGAGATACCAGAAGCTAACCCTGTTGCATCACCAAAGCAACATGAAACCACTGTTGTTACTTCCTCACAACAGTTGGAGATATCTCAACCTAAGCAAACTCCTCAAGAATCCTCACAAAAGGATCTTGTTGTAAGCCAAAGGGAACCTCATACTGAGGCATATGAGTCACTTGACCATATGTTTACAAGTCCATCTCCCAGGGCTAATCAGCTTCTTACTCCACCCACATCACCACCACATGTCCCACAAACCATGCAACCACTGTTTGAAGCTATTGATAAAACTCAGAACAACCCCAGTTCCTCTCCTTCACCTGTCACAGAGAGTACACCTCCACCAGTGACTGGGACTGAGAAAAGTCAATTAGCTATCCCACAAACAGAAGAGGAGGTTATGCTCCCAGAAGTCAATGTTACTTCTGATGAGGTTTCAAGAGAAGCAGCCACTACTGCTGTTGAGACCATTGTTTCACAACAGGATAGTGGTTTCATAGATAAGACTTCCTTGAAGGCAACAACTGATGAGGCCACCATTGTGTCCCCAAAATCAGTTGGAAGTCCCCGGTACCAAGAAAAAAGGGGCAGCAGGTTCTCATTCTATGGATTCACCTCCTAGAACTGAACCAGCTAAAACTACCTCTAGTAGGGATTCAGATGATCCTATTAACTTAGGTGATGAATCAAAACTCCAAGAATTGACGGTTAAAGTTCAAAACCTTGAATCCTGTGTTGCTGACATCAAAACTGATGTCAAGTCAATATTGGAAACATTGGGAAACTTCACCAAGAGTCAACCATCCACCTCTGACATCGCCAATGAGCTATGGAAATCAGTTTCACCCATCATCATAGCTCACAGAAAATTGGCTGACCAGACACAAGAAACATACATGACCTTGATCAGAAACATGGGGGATGCCAGGTTCAATGACACAAAGGCTGACATCAAGGTGATCAAGGAACATCTGCTGAAGACTACTGGCTCTGCCCCTACCACCATTCTCAGAGATGAAAACGACAATGAATTCACAGCTGATGATGCCAAAAAGGGGGAGAGTGGCAGAGATAGGCTACCAAAATTGAATCCATTTGGTGCACCACCCTCTCAAAAGGGTAAGCCAGCTGCT
Organism: Ambrosia artemisiifolia; assembly: GCA_032199755.1. NCBI lineage: Eukaryota > Viridiplantae > Streptophyta > Magnoliopsida > Asterales > Asteraceae > Ambrosia > Ambrosia artemisiifolia. Next base: position 28,629,024 of record CM063529.1, on the reverse strand, counting down.
GACAAACCAGAGTCACCAAAATCAGCTCCACAACCACAGCAACCAAGTGTTCAAACCCCTGTTGCTGAACAAGCTCAAACAACCAAGGCAAAAGAAGTTGATACTTTAGCCAATGAAAAGGCTGATAAAGCTGCTCAGGACAAAATGAAAAGGGCTGACACTCTGGAAGCTAAAGCAGAGTTGTTGGTGCAGCTTAAAAAGGAACAACAGCAAGAAGTGGAAGATGTGAATACCTCCAAGAGAAAGAAAATGTCTGCCAAACATACAAGGAAACCACCTTCCAAGCTATCTGCTGAAACCTCTGCTGCTGAAACACCTGTTGCCACAACCACTGCTCTCAAAACCACTGCCACCACAACCTCTGCTACCCAAACCACTGAAACCAAAACAACTGCAACCAAAACATCTGTTCCACCCAAACCAGTAACCAAACCAATCACCACACCATCAACCACTAAACCAGTCACAACTCAAACAACAACCAAACCTACCACAACACAACCAAAAACCCAAACAACTGCTGGTTCTACAAAAGGACCAACAGATGTTAACCAAACCACTGCCACCTCTTCACCTTCACCTAAAATCTTGTATAGCAGAAAAAGGAAATCCACTTTTGTTATACAAGATGAAAACATCCACACCACACCACCTAACACCCCAATCTCACAATCCACACCAGTCAATGCCATTCCACTTTCATCTTTCTCACCACACACTTCACAATTCAGATCCCATAGACCACCACCAACCATCACCCCATTGGCTGAGAAGTATCCCCTTGAGTTGGATTTAATCAAGGGGGAACTTCAATCCTTCTATAATACTGATCAGCCATCAGACAGAACCTTCCCATCTCTTAAAGGCTTCCCAGTTCCACTCAACATTGACACTTATCTTAAATTCAAGAGTGAACAGGCTGATGCTGTCATCAAAGAGAAATGTAAAGGGAAGGATGACAGGACTGCTCAGGGCATCTATTCAGCAGAGCTTAGCAAAGTTCGAAGGATTGAAGACTTTGCCAAGACCCTGAGCAATTCCATGTCTTCCATGCCTCTCAGCAGAGATTTGGAAATGGAGGTAAGGGATTCACTGCTAGAACAGATCTTGGCCACCAAGCCTTACAAAGCAACCAAAAATCAATTCACAGGCTGGACCACACATGCTCTCAGGGAAGAACTCATAAGAATTGAGAGCATGACCAAGAATTCTCCTACTAAGGCCTCTGCCCCTGATTTCAGTAAAGGGAGAGATCAAGCTAGAGCCTTGAAGTTCAAAAGAATGAGACAAGAGCTTGTAGCTGCCAAGTATGGAGAGATGAAATCTGTTGCTAGATGGTCTGAGATCAGGTTGATTGAAACATACAAGAAGTTGGAACAAGAAAGAAAGACCAATCCTAACCTACCAAGAAAACCAGTCTATGATGATGCACCTAAGAAACCTTCACAGGCCTTTACACTAGACAGTTCACTTGAAACCTCTGATCTTTCCATTGCTGCTAGAAGACAATTCAAAAAGCAGAAGGAAATGTCAGAAGAGGATACAAGAAAGTTTACTGAAACTTATGTAAAAGAAGGTCTCTTAAACCAAATCAGATTCTTCTCTGACCCTGTCACAGAGAAGTTCAGAGAACTCATTGGCAGGCCTCCATCACCTAACTCATCAAAAATAAAGATGCATCCCAGTCACTCCTCTGATTCTAAAATTCTAAAATGGAAGTCTGACAAAGAGACCCATGAATTGACATTGCTCAGATCAGATGGTAGTGTTCAGAAGTTAAGTATGGATGATGCACCTGGCCTAAGTGCTGAAGATCTCCAGACCCTTCTGAATTTGACACTGGAAAGAGATGCTGAAGACCTCTTCTCTCTAAGCTTTGAACTACAACTTAAAGGGCAAATAAGAGAAAGTCTGATGAGGAATAAAGATCAAGAATAAAGCAGAGTTTTGGCATCATCTGTTCTAGGGGGAGATTGTTGGGTCTGCTGACCTGGAGAAGAACAGATGATTAAAAGCCAAAATATACTAAGTGTTGATCCTTGAATAAAGAACAGTTGTTACAATAAAGCTTCCTCCAAAGGTCTGTTGATTCCTAACTGTTGCTGCTTGAATCAACTGTTAGAGATAACTGCTGCTGATGAAAGGTCTGATGAAGAAGGTCTGAAGGTAAAAGTCTGATGAAGAACAACTGCTGATCAAAGAACTGAAGAACAAAGGTCTGTTGAACCAACAACACTTTGGTTCAACAGATAATAGAAGACATCAGAGTTTAGCTTACAGAGTTTTGTATTATCAGTAGTTTCAATGTAACAGTAGTTATAGCTTAGCAGATGTTAGAGTTTGTTAGTCAGTTAGAGGTCACTATCTAGGTGACGTCAGCAACTGATCATCAGAGTTTTGAGTCTGCCTATAAATAGAACAGTACTTGTACTGTTCTATTCATCACTCGTCATTCTCTTTCAGACAAACATTCTCTGAGTGATCAGGCTGAGGGGGAGTTTTAGTTGTACAATTGTAATCTTTCAATTAATGAAAGCTTTCGGTTAAAAACAATTATTCTCCATGTTTTGATTTATAGTTTATTCCGCTGCACTTTCCATTTATACTTCGTTCATCTTTCATACTTAATCAAACAAATAAAAACAAACCAAAACTCAGATCCTAACAATTTGCTTTTTTTAATTGGTGTATAGGTGCCACCTATTATCCTACATGGCATCTCTCAAAGGAGAGAATGCCTAAATAAATGACATGTAGGATTTTAGGCTTTGCAATATATATATATATATATATATATATATATATATATATATATATATATATATAGGGGAAGTATTGGGAGAAAACCCTCTAAAATGAGTAAACTCTAGTAAACCCAATGAGTGGCTATCGTTGATCCACATCACCACTAAGCATCTTCTTATTATTATATTATCAAGGTTATAAAGGTAATTTTGTAGAGAAGATATTATTGAGGTTGATTTGATGGAGAGAGACTTGTACTACTAATCACTATCATCCTCTCTCTCTTCAACACCTTCTTATTATAACCACTATCATCCTCTCTCTCTCTTCACCACAATTACAAAATCAGTATTACATCTCCATTAACCCCCCAACCCTCCATTATTACCTTCTCTCCACAATTACAAAATCAGTAAATCGATCCTCATTAATGAGATGGAATACAAAATCAGTATTACATCTCCATTAACCCCATCTAATCCTCGATCTGGAATCGTTTCTTAACAATGGTATACAAAATCTGATCCATAAGGCCGTCAGAGATCTTGTTTCCTTCTCTTGGTGGTTTGGTGAAAACGGTGGTAGATGGTGTTCAGTATTGGTGGTGGTCGAGTGATGTTGACGAGGGATTAGGTGTGGGTGTGAGGTAGAGAAGGACGGTGATGGTGACAGTACACAGTGGTGATGGAGCCGTGATTTTCAAATATGTGGTTTTTGTATGGTCTTGGTTTCTTTAATTTAGGTTTTTCTTACCGGTGGTGGTGAGAGGTTGTAGAGGGGTGGTGCGGCAGAGGTGGTGAGATGTTGAAGAAAGTCATCTAAATTTCCATGTAAGTTTCTAGATTTATTTATTAAGTTTCAACTTTTATTTATTAATTTCTTTGATTTAGTAAATAGAAAAAATATTAATTGTTTTGTTTATTGTTTTTTTCTAGTTACCTTACAGTGAAGGTTTGAAGGTTTTGATTTTGTATTAGTGCTACTGATGAATCTATAACATTTATTCTTGATATAAACAGATTGAGATGTTTTTGTATGGGGATAGTTTGTTTGCCATGTTAAACAATTTTGGGGATAGTTTGTTTGCACATCATGTGTTTGATCAAATGCTTGAATGAAAAAAAAAACTTATGTTAACATTTTTTATTTTTTATTATTATTATTATTATGTTGTTTATATTAGATTGGATGTTAAAAAGATCATATTTTTTGAATTGGGTAAAGGTGTTTTTATTGAATAAATGTGGTTTAAGGTTTTTAGTTCTGAATTAGGAGCTAAATCTATCCCAATTAACATGTGTTAAGGTTTAGTTAACATGTGTTAAATAGCAAATGTGTTTTTATTTTCTTGGTATATCTTTTGATTTTTCTCTACTAATTTTTACTTTATATTTCTTGTATATATGTTATTCTGTGTGACGGTTTTGATTTTTTGTATTAATGCTTGCAGATGTGTCAGGGTTCAATTAACATGTGTTAGTATATGCCTAACTAACACGTGTTATCCTTTTTGTAGGTGAAGAGATGTTTGTGTTAAAGATGAAGATGGATACCAAGAACGAAGCATAGCAAGATTTTTTTATGTTGTTAGGATAGTTTTTTTATCATTCATAAATAATTATGTTTACCTTTTTTAGTTTTTTTACTTTTGAATAGATTCAAATTTGGAGATCCATGTACTTTGTTTTTGTTACCACATATGTACTTTAGTATGTTTCTAAAAGACATACATATGGAGATCCATGTAGCTTAAATTTTTAGGTCGTGTATCCAAAAAAAGACATATATACGTTAGTAGGTTTCTAAAAGACATACATATGGTTGTTAGGTAAATAAAACATGAGATCCTTATTAAACTAAACTTGTCCCACATATATACGTTAGTAGGTTTCTAAAAGACATACATATGGTCGTTAGGTAACTAAAACATGAGATCCTTATAAAACCAAACTTGACATTTTCTCAAGCTACCAACACATGTTACCAAAACATACACAGGTCACAATGCATGTGTTAGTAAAGGGGGCAGGAAGGTGTAGTCTTAATGTTTTTTTTAACATGTTAGTGATGTGTTAATATGTGTTTAAGGATTACAACTAACATGGTTTAAAGGGCTCATGTGGCATACGTTATTAATATAATGTTCACAAATTAACGTGATAATTATTTAACATTTTATTTCTTGTATATATATTATTCTGTGTGAAGGTTTGATATTTTGTATTGGTGCTTACTGATGTGTTACGGTTCAATTAACATGTGTTAGTGATGATAACACATGTTTGCATTGGTGCCTACTGATGAATTTATCCCAATTGACATGTTTTAGGGTTCAATTAACACGTGTTATCCTTTTTGCAGGTGACGAGATGTTTGTGTTAAAGATGAAGATGGGTATCAAGAACGAAGCATAGCAAGATATTTTTATGTTGTTAGGATAGTTTTTTATCATTCACAAATAATTATGTTTGTATGAAATGTTTTTTATATGTTTTATTGTTGATTGTTATGATCGTTTTTGTCATTTCTTAAATAAATATACATTTTACGTGTTCTTTTTTTTTTGTTATTTTGGCATATGCATGTTAACACATGTTAGTGATGTGTTAATATGTGTTTAAGGATTCCAACTAACATGGTTTAAAGGGCTCATGTGGCATACGTTATTAATATGATGTTCAGAAATTAACATGATAATTATTTGAGTTTAACTTATTTACTAATTCAATATATAACATGTGTTAAGGTTTTGATTTTTTTGTATTGGTGCTTACTAATGTGTCAGGGTTCAATTAACATGTGTTAGTGATGCTAACACATGTTAGTATATGCCCAACTAACACGTGCTAGGGTTCAATTAACATGTGTTAGTGATGCTAACACATGTTAGTATATGTCCAACTAACACCCAAATTGACCCAGTTAACATTTACTAGTTACAAATGTTTAATTATTAAAAATAATTAATGTAGGAGGTTCTATGAACAACCACCGGACTTCAAGCCGGCTACTTCGCACAAGGATCGACTAGAGATGGAGTGCTAAGGAATGAAGCATAATGTGTTATTTTATGTTACTTTATGATAGTTTTGTATCATCTTTTTAATTGTTTAGATTTATATGAAATTAATTTGTTACACTCAATGTTGATTGAAAATAGTTGGTCGGCCGAAAATATCATTGACGTTGCAAAGGGGAAAATAAAGTCACAAAGCAAAAACGTAACTTTTTATGTGAGAATGAGAATATAACATGTGTTAAGTTTACCTATTTTTCCAGTTGTTAGATAACTTTTTTAAGTTTTTTACTTTTAAATATATCCAAATTTGGAGATCCATGTACCTTGTTTATGTTACCACATATTTATACGTTATTAGGTTTTCTAAAAGACATACATATGGAGATCCATGCATTTTAAAGTTTTAGGTCGTGTATCCAACAAAAGACATATATATGTTAGTAGGTTTCTAAAAGACATACATAGGGTTGTTAGGTAAATAAAACAAGGGATCCTTATCAAACCAAACTTCTCATCACTTACCGGAAATGACGTTTTCCCAAGCTACCAACACATGTTACCAAAACATACACAGGTCACAATGCATATGTTAGCAAACACATTGGTCACAATGCATATGTTGGTAAAAGGGGAAAAGACATGCATATTTTACCAAATCTTACACAAGACAATACACATATGTTAACAGTGGACTAATACATATGTCACCTACCATAAGTTTGTGGTAAAAGTTTACTAATACATATGTCACCAAACTGTTAAACAAGACATGCAGCTTCTTTACTAATACAAAAGGTCACTGCATTCGTGGGTAGATGACATTAACGTAAGCAATTAACATAAGTAATTAACATAAGTTAAGAATTTCGATAGACGATATTATTAAAAATAACACTTGCTTAGCAAAGGGGTCACCAGCCACCTCGTCGCTAATTCTCCCTTCGTCGACCGGTTTGCCTCTTTCCCTCCTATTAAACAAAAACACACCGGTATTCAACGTATGATAATAGGCATTTTTGTGATGAAAATAGAATTCTGCTGGACAACTCTATAACTTACAAATTAGCCTCAGCTACTTGCTTCATCACGTAGGCCCCATTCAACAAACATTATCAACATATGCAAGCTACAAATTAACACAGGATAGCAAAATTATTAACACAAGTTAGCAAATTATTAACACAGGTTAGTTTGTAAGGGTTTTCAGTCTATCCACTATAACAACACACCAATCCATGGACACAAAATATCATCATCGCCCTATCATCATCTATATAACACACAAAGTTGTATGAACACTAACAAAAAACCAATAACAACACTTTTATGCATCAACTACTGTAACAACAATAACAAAAAAATGGTCACCAATCTATTGTCATACACATAACCACTGATTGTATGAACAATAACAAAACCATCTTGTACCCTCTATAACAAAACCCAGAAAATAGAATTCTGCTCGACAACTCTATAACTTACAAATTAGCCTCAGCTACTTGCTTCATCACGTAGGCCCCATTCAACAAACATTATCAACATATGCAAGCTACAAATTAACACAGGATAGCAAAATTATTAACACAAGTTAGCAAATTATTAACACAGGTTAATTTGTAAGGGTTTTCAGTCTATCCACTATAACAACACACCAATCCATGGACACAAAATATCATCATCGCCCTATCATCATCTATATAACACACAAAGTTGTATGAACACTAACAAAAAACCAATAACAACACTTTTATGCATCAACTACTGTAACAACAATAACAAAAAAATGGTCACCAATCTATCGTCATACACATAACCACTGATTGTATGAACAATAACAAAACCATCCTGTACCCTCTATAACAAAACCCAAAACTATGTAACACCCCTATAACAACAAAAAACCACTGTTACCCCTATAACAACTATAAATTAAACTCTATCACCTACCATAAGTTTATGGTAAAAGTTTACTAATACATGTGTCACCAAATTGTTAAACAAGACAATAGTGTGACAAAATGCCAATACACCAAGTAAACAAGCAAAAAACCTAAAACTTTCATTTATTGTTATAACAATAGTGTGACCAGATTTTCCCCTTTTCTTTCTGTCTGTAATATAGAATAACAACATCATCGCATTTCATTCTTTATAGAACACAAGTTAAGAATTTTGTTAGACGTCATTAACATTGTGTAGCTTAAATGTTATAAAAAAACAACCAAGATAACGACTTACTTAGTAAGACAAGTAACAAACATGTACACTCGCCTCCCCAGCCCCATCTTTTCTATAAAACAAACCTACAAATTAACACAGGTTAGCAAAATTATTAACACATGTTACCAGATCTTTTTTTCTTCTGTATTTAACATCCCAACCAACTAGTTTTATGCATTTATTATCAAATAAATTAATAATCAGGAATGAAATCCCCCAAAATCGTATATATTATAACCATTTTGTTTATGTTTCAACACACGGATTTGAAACAAAACATAAAAGAAGCACCAAAAAGCAAATTCCCATATCACTTTTGAAACAAAAACATAAAAAAAACAAACGAGCTTACCACTGTACATTGATTCTCATCTCAGATCACGATCAGTAACACCATAATCCTCTCAGATCTGGATCAGTAACACCATAATCCTACACCCAAACCCCCAAAACATACCTGCCACGAAGCTTGTTCAACAGGGACGATAGAGATGATATAGATGAAAGTGAGTTTTGATTTTAAATTATGAAGCTTGTGTGACACACAAAACGATGAAACAAAGAAATAACCTAGAAATAACATACCTTGAAGATGAAAGATGAGATTTCAGGTTACTATTCAACAACAGGCTCCATGTGAATGATCTCATTATGTTTCTTCGTCTTCAATCTATGGTAATGGCAATGGTGGGTTCTTTTTATGATTCGATCTGGGTGCTTAGATATAGGAATCATATTGTATGGTGGTGGTTAGATGGTGCTATGGTGGTAAGGGATAGAAGATGGTTATGGTTGGGAGGGCACCATGGGGTTACAGAGAATATAGAGAGAGAAGAGAGATAAGATGCAAAGATCTTATATACATAGAGAGAGAAGAGAGACTTTAAATTGAAAATATGAATATAATATAGAAGCAAGAGAGAGAGTGTGACATGATAGGGCAAAGCAAAATACCATCTTTACCCTTCTTCCCTTATAATATAATAAAAGAGGTCACGATTGTATCAATTGGTGGGACCATGGATCACAACCATTGATCATGCTTGATCAATGGTTGTGATAGAGTTTATTGAGTTTACTAAAAAAGATAGGGTTTTCTATTAAACCTTGCCCTATATATATAGGATTTGGATCATTTGAGAACCACCATTTAGGGAGAGAACCAAAGAACCAGTGTGAACAGATGGCATTTTTGTAAATATGAAGGTGTCTACAATAACCCCTCCATCAAAAAATAAAAAAAAAATTATATAACCTAAATAAATAAAAAAATAAAAAAAGTAAAAACACCAAAATGATTATTTTGCATTATTAATTCGAAAAAAAATAAAAAAATAAAAAATAATAAAAAAATGGCTTGTGATGTCATATGACGTCATCCTGATGCACATGTGCATTTCGCTGTTATATATACAGAAATACACTGTATGCACATGTGCATTTCACTCTTAAATCGCACTTTTGAATGAATTGTCAATTACCATAACTAAATGATTATTAAATGGACGCGATATTATATATAAGGGATCAAAAATTTTATTCAATGATCCATAAACGGACGCAAAGTGAGATATAAAAATACACTCGAACTCGTCAAGTGTTTAGTCATGCATATTATAACATAAATTGAAAATAAAACACATGTATGACAACAAACATGAATAAACTTGAAACACCTCTATATAAGACCTATAAAATAAGAAACGTGTAATGCATGCACATGTGCATTTCACTAATATTGTTAGATTGTTTTAGTATTTTAACACTCGGGCATACATATATGCATGCATCATTCTTCAAATAACAAAGTTTTTATATTAATTTGTCTTTATCATACAACTACATGTAGTCTCTACTAAACGTATTAACTCAATAAAACAAACGATAACAAAAAAAATATCCATATTACAAACCAACTATGTTAACCACCTACATACAAAATTCTAAATATCTCACAACCTCACGTTTACCAACATAACAAAATGTTAAACCAAACATACATTACACAAAATGTTATACAAACTTCTTTGTTTGTTTGACAAATTCCTTATACCCAACCAAAGTTGGCGTGGTGTAACGCGTGTTCGTATCTTGGGCGCCAATTTGCTTTTTTCATAACATTCTTTTGATTTGTCTTCACTGCCACCGTTTTAACCGTCATTTTTCACCATCACAATATGTTTCCACTTATTGACCTCGTTTGAACCTTTCTTCTTAAATCTATATCTGCATATAGGATAATTTGTGTGTTTAAACAATCAACATTTAATATTTCACAAGAAAAACTGCACATATGCACATGTGCATTTCTATATAAATGTACTAAATAAATAATACCAACCTGATTCAACTTTCTGATAAACACCCGTGACATTATCAGCTTCCGCTTTTGGGATATCAAATGGAGCTCGATTATAAAATACATAAATAACATAACTAATACAGGGAATAAGGGAATACCAAGTACATTCGGACTAAATAAATAATGCCAACCTGAATCAACTTTCTGATCAACAATCGTGTCATTATCTTCACTTGCATCCAGTAATGTAATACAAATGTTACTTTCTTTGATGTTTTTCCCCATCTCCTAGATACAATCAATAAAAATGCATAAGAAAATCGATATTTCAACCTGATTGCACATGTGCAACAACATTAGTTTATTAAATACAACAAAACAAATGCACACGTTCATTATTGTTAATGGCCTAATTATACCAGTATGTGTTTTAATATTACTTTTAACATTATAAACTACGTTTTGCACATGTGCATATCAGAAAATGGCACATCGTCCAAAACACAAATTATCCTCCTAACTAATATATGCAAACATTTCATCAACAAATTACACACTTCAAACCTAATTCACCAAACACGAAATCATTACATCTAAAAACAACACCACTAACTAGCCGGTGAATCAATCTATCGTAAAATTTATTAGTAATAAATAATTCAAATAATTAGATTAACAAAACAAAATCATAAAAAATAATTAATACCGACCTTTTTTAACTTCCTGATAAACTATTATGTCATCATCCTCAATTGCACCCGACAGCTTTTTCGACCCTCTATACCTTGATTATAGCACAAAAGTTACATTCTTTGATTTTTATCCCATCTTTGACTACAAATAATAAACAACATATAAGAAAACCAAACTTTCAATCTTAATGCACATGTGCATTAACTTTACTTTTTTCATACCACATAACTTATGTACATGTGCATTAGAGCAAAAGACCTTAATGATAACAAGATTTCAACCTTAATGCACATGTACATTTAACATCAATTTTATCATTACCATATAAATTATGCACATGTGCATACAAACGACCTTAATGGTACCAAATCGCTTTCACATTTCGTAAAGCACAAATCATGATCCAACAATACGTAAAAACAAATCATGATCCAACGAGCCAAGCCGAGTTCACACTCAAGCTCACATAAGTTAATCAAGCTCGGGCTTCGCTAGACTCGGCTCGTTTGCACCCCTAGTTTTACACAATAATATAAAGGCGACCTAGATCTGAAACAAAATGTGTAATGAAAAAACGTCAACTGCTTTATACAATATATATCAATTGTAGCTAATTGACTATTGATAATCATTTGTAAAACAAGTTATTATTCAACACATAATGCGTATTGAATTTACTTAAAAAAGTGACTTAGATCTGAAAGTAATAAGTCATAGAAAAAGGTTGTTTTACAAATAACTTGAAATTGAAGCAACAATGAAAAAGGTAACTTAGAACTGAAAATGATTCAATCTGATGCAACAATGTAAAAGTTATCTAGATCTAGTACTCAAATTGAACAAAAGGAACCTCGTGCGTCAAAAATGACGGTGGATTCTTCTCTAGTGCTGCAATCACCATATTATTGTTGTTGTTGTTGTTTAAATGTGGATGCTGAATAATAATAATAATAATAATGTGTAGGTGATTGAGTTGTGTAGTATCTCATTATTAGGCGGAGCTCCGATGATTTACTCCGCCGGTGCCGCCGCTAACGGTGGAGATGTTAGGGTTTGGACTTACCAATCGTGGTTGCAGGTGTTGATTGATTTGGTGGAGATGAAGAAAGCTAGGGTTAGTATGATAAAGGGGAAGAAGATGAAAAGGATGAAGAAAGCTAGGGTTAGTATGATAAAGGGGAAGAAGATGAAGATGATGAACGTGATTTGTTTGTTTCACATCTTTTTTTTTATTTCTTGTCTTTATCATATTTACAAAAATACCCCATGTTCACATTGGTTCCTTGGTTCTCTCCCTAAAGTTGGTTCTCGTATGATCCATACCCTATATATATATATATATATATATATATAGGGGATGGATATATAGGAAACCCCATCTTCATGAAAAACCTCTTAAACCCTATGGTGACCATTGATCAATGGTCCATGATTAATTTCAATTTAATAATCAAAAGCAAGTGGGCCACTATAATATAAAATAGAATTAAGGGCAATATGGTAATCTTACTAAAGCAAGTGGGCCACTTTAATTTTCTGAATCCTAGGTTTAAAAAGCTTGATTTGACCCTAGTCAAGTCACCCCTCTCCAACTTTCCAGCACCAATATTAACGTACGTTAGTGTTGTGATAGAAAATTCTGACCTCGTGTAAGACATTGCTAACATGTGTTAACAGGCATATACTAAAAAGTACAAAAATAAAAGAACGCATAAATTGTATATTTATTTAATAAATGATAAAAACGATCATTACAATCAATACTAAAAATGTATCAAAAAAATTTTCATACATACATAAATATTTGTGAAATGATAAAAAACTATCATAACATAAAAAAGATCTAGCTATGCTTCATTCGTGATACCCATCTTTATCTTTAACACGAAACATCTCTTTACCTACAAAAAAAGATAACACGTGTTAGTTGGACTCTCCGAAACATATAACGAGACATCACTAACATGTGTAGTGTAATTCTAAAACATATGTTTTACTGAATTAACGTATGTCATATGAACCCTAACACACGTTAGTTGGGCATATACTACGTATTTCATATGAACCCTAACATCTGTTAGTTAGGTATGTACTAGCATGTGTTAGCATCACTAACATGTGTATAAGCAACACCATATATGCAGTGTCAAGTATATCATACTCAATTTTACAACTATGTTAATAGAACTACTCAAATACGATTAATAGGGTTTGAAATCCAACAATAATAAATTTAAAAAATCAAATCAGAACCCTAGCACTTGTTAGTTGGGCATATACTAGCATGTGTTAGCATATTCTAAAATCAAAACACTAGCACACGAAATATATAATTTAATAAAAGACATCAGTAGCATGTGTTAGCATATTCTAAAATACATGTGTTACTAAAAATAACGTATGTCATATGGGTCCTAGCACCTGTTAGTTGGGCATATACTAGCATGTGTTAGCATCACTAACGTGTGTGAGCATACAAGACTCGGACTGCAAAAAATAGACATGTACCCTATATGAGTTCATAACAATTTCACTTGCCAAAAATTTATTAAACATAATACAAAAATTATTTAAACACCCTATTCACCAAAAGATTAAACATTTATAATCTTTATAAAAAAACATCACTTACCACAGCCACATCACCAACGCCTCCTTCTTCCAATAGCCTACTCGTGAAAACCAACACTGGAACAGATAACATGTGTTAGCATATACTAACATAAAAAAAACTACAAAATTATTCATCAATCACATGTGATCTGTCAACCTCATGTCCTCAATCTAATAAAAATCTAACATAAACAAAATAATAATAATAAAAAAATAAAAAAAACGTTAACATAAGTTTTTTTTTTTCATTCAAGCATTTGATCGAACACTTGGTATGCGAACAAAAACTATCCCCAAAACTACTACTATTATTATTCTAACAAAACCCAAAACCTAACTACAAACAAATATTTCAAAACTCACCAAGATTCAAGTTTGATTAACACCAAAATATCCAGATCCAGATCTAGCTTATAATAATAATAATAATAATAATAACCGATAAAAAAACAAAACAACAGCGTCGTGGTTTTCACGAGGCAAGAATTAGAAAACAAAGAAAAGAAAAACGATAAAAAAAACAAAAGAAAGCAACAGCAAATGATAGCATTTTCATTCATGAGGCAAGAATTAGAAATTGAGACTTTTATGGCATTTCAAAAATACATCAACTGCCACCTGTCGTGAAGAATATGGCATTTGATTGGTGATCATCATCAAGTGCCACCTGTCGTGAAGAATATGGCATTTCAAAAATACAGCCACATGGATCAAAGTTTATTTACACGATTTGTGAGGTTGGGCATTGACTGAACATAGTTGCTCTGTTTCGTTTGAGAAGTTTTATCTCGGTTTCGTTTGAACAGAAGTGGAGAAGAAGTTGTTATGGTGGCGGTGGTGGTTGTGGTGGTGGTTGTGGTGGTGGTGGTGGTTGTTCTAGAGAGAGACAGAAAGAGAGGATAGAGAGAAGATCTAATTTGAATTTGAAAGAAAAATGAAGAGAGAGGGGGGAAACAATATATATAGGTAGAGAGAGAAGGGGATGGTGTAAAATGTCCAAAGTAACCTTCCTAATATAATATAGATTGATAGTGGCTGGGATGATGTGGCACAACATGGTCCACTCAATGGGTTTGTTGGAGTTTTTCATCTAAAGGGGGTTTCTTCCATATACTTCCTATATATATATATATATATATATATATATATACACACTAGCTTTTATCCCGGGAGCGTCTCGGGGTTAAAATATCTAATATGACAACATAATTAATGATTTGCCAATACATGATTAATGAATAATAATAATAATAATAATATTGTTGTTGTTATTATTATTATTATTATTATTATTTATTTTGAACTGCCATAAGGTATCATATTCAAATATAAAAAAAAAGAATCTCTGCCTATGAAGTTATGTTTATCGTTTGTGATTTATTCGTAAAGTAAAATATATTTGAAAACAAAACCCCACAAAAATAGTCGTTTTTTTCTCCGTTTTTTATATAGGACTATGGTACTCGTTGGAAAGATAATAAAACGCTCGTTAATTTGGTGTAATTTTTAAAAAAAAATCTCGTATATAAAAGATATTAACGTTTAAAAGTTATGGGATTAAACATTAGAGAGAAAATTTAATTTTGTTTTTAAATTGTTATCTTTTCCTAAAATAATTATAATATATATAGATTTATTTAAAAAACTCAAAAATTAAAAAATCTCACATGATGCCATGTGGCACATTCAAGGAGGGGTTGATGCCTCCATTGAATGCTACATCATCATAAGTCAATTCTTTTAGTAATAGTTATAGATATAGATATAAATATAAATATATATATATATAGATTTTTAATTAATACTTAAAAAATTAAAAACTTATATTTTTTTCAGATATAAAAAAACATTACAAATTAAATCAAGATAGCGGGAAGACGGGTAACAAGCTGCGCCGTTACTCCTTTCTGAATAGCAAATCCTAACCGACTAAAAACGTTACCTTACACACCCGGAGCCGAGATACTACTATGAATAACTTGCTAAATTAAAATTAAGATTAATAGATTTTTTTAACGGCTAATTTCTTATACCCCTTTCTTTACACCTTTTTTACACACCCTTAGAGTTGAACTCCCAACCTTACTAAAGAGAGGATTTCCTCTCTACCACTAGGCTGTAACCTATGTGGCATTAAGATTAATAGATGGATTTGGACGAGGAGATGTTTGAGAGCATGGACTTTGAGGCGGGCTTGCGGTTGATTCACTGTTAGTCATCCTTATTTGACGTTTTTGGCTACCTCGGACACGCATGAGAGGTGTGCCAAGGTACAGTTGATGAGGATCGACTGATACGATGTGATCAATTGGTGGTTGTTGTTGGAGCTCAGGGAGGCTCCGAGAGCAAGAGACATTATCGGAGTTGACACTTTGTGGACGTGATTGTTCCAGATAGCAATGGAGGACTCTTATCGAGAGCTTGTGGTTGAGTTCATCTCGTCATTTTCTTTTACCCATCAGTCGGACAATTATATGGAGGACTCGGATCATCCATTTCACGAGATATCTTTCTGTCTAGCTTATCAACATTTTGAGATGTCTCTTGACACGTTTGCGGTGCATTCGGGGTTGTACGTTGAGTCTGAGCTAGCTACAGCTCTTTACATAGAAAGAATCATGGAGTTAGATAGACAGGCAGATCCTTGTTAGTTTTTGGAGGTTTATTGCCAGGACGTCTTTGGGCACATCTTGGGCGAAGGCTAGCACCGTCATGGACCCTTACTTCCTTATACATTGCCTCATCCGTTGCTCTAAGTCAGTTCAGCCGAGACAAGGTCAACTTGAGTGACCTTTTAATTTTGTATTGTCTACTTCTACGCAGAATGTGCGTGCTCGCTGAGTCTTTGGCGGAGTACTTTACCCTCGCGCTTCATTGGCTGAGTCGTGGGTTGCTGTATGGCGGGGCATACATCACCGTCATAGCTCGCTCACTGGGGCTGTTCCTGAGGAGGACCCCAGATGTCCCCGCCATCCCATCAACTACATTGGACAAGAACAACGTCCAGAGCATGCGGGTCATGTGTATGTTCTCTGACATCGGTCTTCGGTTTCGGACATGGGACCACCAGATATTTGTCCCGGAGCTGTAACCGTTGTTGGAGGATATCTCGGTTTATCTTGAGCTAGCGCCAGGAGTACCAACGCCTGTTCAGCATCAGCAGCCGTAGCCAACCGATAATGATCACCCTACACCTCCGTCATCGCAGCCCCAACATTAGCACCCACATCACGTATTTGACAACTTTCCACTACCACAGTCACCATTGCCAGAGGAGGGCCAGTAGCGTATGCTAGTTTGTGTAGTTTTTATTTGTGCAGTTGCACTTTTTAGTAGACACTCGGTTGTATTTTTGTTTTGTATGTACAAACTGACTATATATTTATGCAGTTGATCTTTTGTTTACTTGATGTTTGTTTCGAATGTTTGTAATTTTTTGAATTTTTTGTTCCCAACATATTGTGCGATGTAGTCTTTAATTAAACATGTTTGTGTTATTTAATAAAAAGTGAAGTTTTATAAAATGTTAAATAATAAATAATATAAGACCAATGGAACAATAAAATCGGTTAAAATTTATAAAAAAATAGCACAATAAGTCACCTTTTGAAAATATGTATTTTTAAAAAAGTAAAACCCAAAAACTCACTTCTTAAAAACATATATTTTCAAACAATAACATAAATTTATAAGAAAAAACTTAGTAAAAATAATTATTTAACCAAAAAATCCCCACCAAATACACCGTAAACACACCCAAATTCTTCAACTTTTCAATAAAAAAAACCCCACTTGGCTAATACGCTTCGTTTGTGCCATAACACAACGTTTTAGTTTTGGTCATCAGACAAAGACTGGCACCGTTAGTCTTTATTGTACCTATACACCATGTATGGTGTCGAAATAGACAAATGTGGTGTCTGAATAGACCAGACCATTTTTTTACATGCACTATGGTTTAGTAACATGTTAGAGGTGGGATAAGGCTTATGGACCATTTGGTCCTACGGTCGATTCCCACAAGGGTTTTTCTTTTTCCAGATTTATTAGGTTTCCTCCTGAATTGGTGTATAAACATTATTGCCTAATGGAGATGAATACGATCGGGTGGTTTCACTGATGGTACGATGATACTCTAGTGGTCCATGTGATCCACCGTTACAAAAAAAACACCTCATTCTATTCATAATTTACGAACTGCTAAAACTATTAAAAAGTTGATATATATAGTCTCAAAATGTGGCTAGATGGGTGGTTAGGTCCTAGACGAACAGACAAACAAAAAGCACCACTATCGTTTAGGCTATATGGTGTGGTGATGGCTTCCTCTAAATGTCACATCAGCGTCATATCATTTTGCCTCTTCTCTCTCTCAAACCAAGAAAATGGTTTCCTTCAATTCCCCTTCAATTTTTTTTTAAATTATTTTTCTCTCCCTCTGTAAAACAGATCAGTGACCTCGGTGAGATTTCACTGATCACACCGAAAAAAATACGGGGAGTGGGGCGGTGTTCCCGAGTGCACCGAGGTCCACATCATCTCCCCGACCCTACTCCCCGATTCCACACCAAATGGTCTTATTATAATACTTTATGTAATAATTAAGGTACCGTTTATGTATTAGTGTGTAATGTGTTCATCAAACAGCTTAACGCCAGTGGCGGATCTAGATCAAAATTTTAGAGGTAACGTTTAATTTTTTTTTTACCGCACTCTCATACAATGGAAACGGAATTTTTTTAATACCCGAATTTTTAAAGTATACGTTATGTTTACTTTACAACTTTTATATTTAAGTTTTTAAAAAATGTATATTATAAAGCAAATAGTTTGTAGTTCGGTGAATTTATGTTATTATAATTTGTATTAATTATTTTTCCAAATTACAAAGCAAATATTATTTTTAAACAAAAAAATAAAAAAACTTACTTTTTAAAACCATATATTAATGCCCGAACCCCTACCCGATAATACCCGAACCTGATCATACCCTACTTGGGCACCTATGGTATGATTTTTCTTCTCAATACTCGTACCTAAACCCTACCTGGTTTCTCTCAATACCCAATTTTTCTATACATGTTCTACCCAGAGCCGGATATTAAAAAAAAAAACTCGATAGGTGCACCTCTCCAGATAACCAACTAATTGAGTTTAAGCCATATGGGTTTCTATCTTATAATTAACAAATTGAATGTTCAATGGGTTATGTACTTATAGGCTTCTATCTTTTTTTTTTATGGTGGGCTAATAATAAACTTTGAGAGTGTTTAGGTTTTTAAAAAGTTGAGGAGTAGCGTTAATATAATTTCAGGGATAACGAAATATAAAAAAAAATAAAAAGTAAATAAATTTCGCACTACGCTGGAAAAGTTGAGGGATAACGGGTGTTACCCTCTTTTAAGGCTACATCCGTCACTACTTAACGCCATGTCAATCTTGGACCTTGGGAACGAAGTGATTTATGCAAGAACCTTATGGACTAGAGTTGTATTTTAGTAGCTAAAGTTACTGTTGAAAGGATTTGGCTCCTATGAAACTTTAAGGCACCAAGTTAGTAGTGTGTTTTTTATTTTGGGTTGGGCTAGTGATTAGGTCAGTCTAACATAGAAGGATTTCACAAATTTGTTGATTTAGATGTGTTTGATTGTAGCACAATAGCTACAACAAATGACATATTCCGTTTCATCTCCTAAGTTTTTTTTTTGAAAATTAAACTTCATTCAAAACGAAAGGGCGCGGGCCTCAGAAAAAAGAACCACACACCCCACTAATTACAACATATACAACGGGTTTTTAACCCAATCATTCCATTCAATCCTAGTGTTTTTGGACCTAAACTTTAACCAAATGAAAGTCGTAGACTTGATCAAAGAAAACACTTCCGACACTTTTGGTTGAGCGTTTTGAAACACCACCTTGTTCCTCTCTTTCCATATAGCCCAACAAGTGGCCCAAAAAATCCCACCAATGATCTTCTTTTCCTTCGTACGACTGGAGCTCGAGTTAATCTCCCAAAATAACATGTTCAATCCATTCTTTATTAATTAATTGCCATTTTATGATGTCAATAGCTAAATGAATTTTAGTGAGTTGTAATCTTCAAGTTTCACTTATCTGAACTTGCTACAACTCTTTTAGAACCTTTGACAACATATACTGATTCAAGCCATTAAGCAATTCATGTTTTGTTACTATATATGCAAATCTATATATATATATATATATATAAAAGAAAGCATATATGCCCATTGAGAGTGCCACGTGGCTTAATAATTGAGTGTTTTTGGTGTTTTTGAGTATTTTTCTAAATTTATCTCTCTATCTCTTAATTCTCAATTACTAAAATTAAATTGAGTTATTTTAGGAAAAAAGAATTTAAAAACAAATTTAAATTTTTCTCTCTTATCTTCCTCCCTTAATTTTTAAACATAAATATCTTTTATATTCGAGATTTTTTAAATAAAAAAATTACACCAAATTAACGAGCGTTTTATTATCTTTCCAACGAGTACCATAGTGCTATATAAAAACGAAAAAAAAACGACTATTTTTTGTGGGGTTATATTCATACAGAAAAAAACACAAAGTGTTCAGGTTATTCATTAATCAAATTGTAACATATTTTAATTTACGTGAAGATGATTATATGTTGAAGGTTATCCTTTTAATACTTTATTATGTTTAATATGGTTTATGCTTTTTATTTTTTTAACTTTTTAAATAAATGTTTTTTAACTAAGATTGATTATGTTTAAGTTATTTACTCTTTTCGTGATTTGAGTTTTTTTTTTATCATTTTTTATTAAATCATATTAAATTTTTCAACCCCGGGACCTTTCCGAGGTAATCGGCTAGTGGAACATATTTGCAAAATAAAGTTTTGACAACTCGTTTGTACCATTTCAACAAACCCTTTTTTCACCCCCTGACTGACTGTAAATCCTGGATCTGTCATGCAGACCCACCGTTGCACACGCATGTTTACTTAACAACTACATTTTAAATACTCATGATAAAAAAAAAATTTAACGCAACCCCCAATCAAAACATCCTCATGTCACCAAAGGCTAACATTTTGTACACCCAAGTGCCACCTTGAGTAAAGAGACCGTTGACTACACAAATAGAGTGATGTACCTTTAATACGACGACCGATCCAAATTGGAGCAAAAGTTGTCCACATCACGTCAGACGCCATGTCGCATAGCCTTAAGGCCTTGTAGAGTGGATATTTTACCTTCGGAGCTATATAGCTTCTAAAGGCAATGCCATTGAGGTTTTGCTGCTTGATCTCCACTGGTAGATCAAAGAGAGACCGAACCACAACTTTAATAGAACATGAGAGTCACTGGAAAGACAATGTGGTAGTTGACCCATCGAAAACAATCCCACTATTTGCTAGCCGCAATCAATTTCACTGACTGGTTAGGAAAATCAAGAAAATTGCTCACAGGATGCTACATTCAGTAGCCATTCCCTCAACCTGCACCCTAACTCACCTCCCCCTGCTCATCGCCCTTCTACTGCCCGCCGGTTTACCTCTTCCACCCGTACCACCACATTGAACCCCTTATCCGTTTCCACCCCCTCCCCCTCTGCCAACCCATCTCCTTCCCTTCCTCTGGCCCCTCCCAATGAAATCTTCCATTTCTCCTCTAACCACACCCCTTCGGACCCACTGCCCAATCACTCTGTTATTTCTGAAGTCCTCGCCACCACGGCTCTTGGTGAGGCAGTTGGTATTTCGGCCTCTGGATTTGAGGCTCAGCTTGAAAACTCCATCAGGGAAGAAGGCGTCACTGATATCCCCCAATGATTTTCTTATCTTACAACGTTCGTGGGATTGGAGAGGACCCCAAAATGCTCTCCATCGGTGACACAATCAGACAACACAAGGCAAATTTTGTATCCATTCAGGAAACCATGAGAAGCGATGGCTCGAAAATTCAGGCGCACAAGATCTGGGGTAGAAGACCAATGGCGTATGACTGGGTTAACGCTGAAGGCACCTCCGGTGGCCTTCTCAGCATCTGGGATCCAGGTACCTTTAAATGTTCCCAAACCTTTAAAAATCGCAACATTTTGATCCTGTCGGGTGTACTTCCGCAACACGGCATCACCATTCACATTGCAAATGTCTATGCCCCACAAGGCATCATTGCCAAGAAAGACCTATGGAAACTTATCACAGACAAAATTGAAAGCACTCCGGGTTTTTGGGTTTTAATGGGAGACTTTAACGCCGTTCGCTCTCCGGATGAACGGTTAAACTCAAACTTTAACCCCACCTGTTCAGCGAACTTTAATGACTTTGTTGAAGATAATGGTTTACTCGAATACTCCATGGGGGGAAGAAAATTCACCCGGGTCTCGGGTGGGGGTGAAAAATTTAGCAAAATCGATCGTTTCTTGGTGTCACAGGATTTTTGGGACAAATGGCCAAACGCATCACTTACCGCACATCCCAGAATTGATTCCGATCACAGCCCCTTAACCTTAGCCACAGACTCGATATCTTTCGGCCCCACTCCTTTCCGATTCTACAACTCATGGCTTAAGGCGCCCGGCTTTCAAGACATGGTTCGTGACACCATTGCGGGCTGTGTCTTTGAGGGCAAAAGTGATGAAATTCTGGCACACAAGCTGAAACTTGTCAAGGACACCATTAAATCATGGCTGGTCAAAGAAAAAGAGTTGAAAAAAAGCCGAAGCCTCTTGTGTGAAAACAGCATCTGTCATCTCGACAAGATTGCCGAGACTCGTCCGCTAACTGATCAAGAAAAACTATCTTGGAGTGAAGCAAAAAAAGATTGGGAAACTTTAAAAACAGAAGAAGCCAATGACCTCAAACAGAAATCGAGAACAAAATGGGCCTTAGACGGCGACGAGAACACAAGTTTCTTCCATGGTATGATCAATTTTAACAACAATAGCAAGAGGGTGAATGGTTTTTTGGTCAATGGGGATTGGTGTAATGATCCTACAAGGATGAAATGGGAAGCGCGAAAATTCTTTGCAAACAAATTTAGCGAACATCTATTTGTGCGACCCAACTTCACTTGCCATAACATTAAGACACTTCAACCTTCAGCCGCTGCGGGTACCATAGAACCTTTCTCCTTAGCCGAAATCAAAGCTGCCATTTGGGATTGCGAGAGCGACAAAGCACCCGGCCCGGACGGCTTCAACCTTGGCTTCTTTAAACAATTCTGGGACGCGCTAAAAGACGACATTCTCCGGGTGTTTGAGGAATTTCACGAGCATGGTGAAATCAGTTAGGGATGTGCCGCCTCCTTTTTGGTACTTATCCCAAAATGTACCGATCCTTTGTCCCTCAACGAGTACCGGCCCATTAGTCTCATCGGGTGTATTAGCAAAATCATATCTAAGGTACTCGCGAATCGCATTCGGCCCCTCATGAAGGATTTAATTTCGGTCAATCAATCGGGCTTCCTGTCGCATTGCAACATCCTTGATGGCCCACTAATCATTAACGAGATTCTATCTTGGGCCAAGAAAGTCAAAAAGTCCATCTTTTTCCTCAAAGTCGATCTTGAGAAAGCATTCGATAGTGTGAATTGGAATTTCATCCTGGAAGTCTTATCACAAATGGGCTTCCCGGAAAGGTGGTGCAAATGGATTAGCGGGGTACTTAAATCGGCACGAGCATCGGTTCTTCTCAATGGCTCACCCTCATGGGAATTCCAATGTCATCGTGGTGTGCGACAAGGTGATCCGCTCTCACCCTTTCTCTTCATTATTGCAATGGAAGCCTTGTCTTGTTTCATGAGGAAAGCCGAAGAATCCAACCTTGTTAGCGGAGTTACCCTCCCACACATGGGCCCTACCATATCCCACCTAATGTATGCCGATGACGTCATGGTGATAGGAGATTGGGAAGAATCAAAAATTTGCAATGTGATTCGGCTCTTTAGATGTTTCCACCTCCTCTCGGGCCTTAAAATTAATTTGCACAAATCTAACCTTTTCGGCATTGGGGTTGCCGAGTCCATTGTGGAGGGGATTGCACAACGTATTAGGGTGAGCAAAGGTACGTTTCCGTGTAAGTACCTAGGTGTACCAATTGGGGCCAATATGAACCAAGCAAAGCATTGGAAATGTGTAATCGACACTTGTAACACCCGGCTCTCTAAATGGAAGGCAAAGTCATTATCTTTTGGCGGGAGAGTTGTATTGTTGAAAGCGGTCTTAGATAGCCTCCCAATTTATCACTTTTCCCTATTTCGAGCACCAAAATGTGTCATTGACCACCTAGAAAAATTGAGGAGGCGCTTCTTTTGGGGTGGATCCGAAGACAAAAACAAAACATCTTGGGTGTCATGGGATAGAGTAATTGGACCAAAAAATAAAGGAGGTATAGGACTCGGCTCTCTCCAACACATGAACTTGAGCCTTCTCCTAAAGTGGTGGTGGCGTTTCAAATCGGAAGAAACTAGTTTATGGAAATCGGTGATTTGTTCAATTCACCATAATGACCGTGCCTGGACTTTTCTTCCAATTAAAGCGACCATGCCCGGGGTCTGGAATGCTATTTTCAAAGTGGGAAAGGATTTCGAAAGCCTCAATATCCAGGTTGACAGTTTATTCTATGGCGAAGTCGGTAATGGGTTGCACATACGGTTTTGGCTCGATCGCTGGCTCGGGGACACTCCACTCAGGTACCAATATCCAAATCTATTTACATTAGAAACTAATAGGGGCTGCACTATTGCAGCCCGATTATCCATGCAGGATCCTACACGGGGGGTGGGTTGGGACTGGCGAAGACAACCTCTATCGGCTCAGGAACTGGAAGAATTAGCAGATTGCAACCAACGACTACAAGCTATCAACCTCACTGCAGCGAAGGACGGCTGGAAATGGCAAAACGACCCATCTGGAGCATATTCTGCAGCCTCCTGCCGTGCACTTCTGAACTCAGCTGCGGTCCCCTTTTATCCTTTCAAATGGGCTAAATGGGTACCCAAAAAAGTCAACATTTTAGCTTGGAGAGCGGAGCAAGACCGGCTGCCGACAATGGAAGGATTAATCAAGCGTAAAATCGTCAACACATCGCCGCTTTGCAGCCTCTGTGGAGATTACTCGGAAAACGCCGATCACCTCTTCATTCACTGCTATGTTGCAGCCAACCTTTGGCAAAAGGTCGCCGATTGGTGCAAGATCCCTCCCATTTTTGCCTTCAACTTTAGGGAGCTTCTTGAAGCAGGAAATATAAACGGACTAAGGCGAACAAGAAAACAAGCAATCTATTGTATCATACTCGCAACCATCTGGAGCATCTGGAATGGAAGAAACAAGAAAATCTTCCAAGGGAAAAGACTAAATCTAGATGAGCTATTCGGAGAAATCAAGGCGCAATCTTACCTTTGGATCACTAATCGTGCAAACGGGTTCACAAGAGACTGGAACAAATGGTGTACTTTTGATTTAGAAACTTGAATTGTATGCGATTAATCTGAAGTAGGGGAACTGTATTGGGGTTGGGCGATTTTAGGCTTAGGTGTGTTCAGATAGCTCCTTGCTATTTTGCTGTATTTAAACTTTAAGGTGTGAAATGAAGATGTTTGCCATTCAAAAAAAAAATGTTGGGTTAGTTAAATTTGTGTACAAAATTAAGGGGGATAAGGAAAAGAGCATGTTTAAAATGAGGGAGATTAGTAATTAAATGTAGAGGTCAACATGTCAGAAAACACATGTTATGTTTTTTTATTGTCAAATGACAAAATAAATAACTATATAAATATGAAGTATGGCTTTGGGAATTACCATTTCTTTGGCCATCTTTTTTTTTTGGAATTGGATTTTAATAACCCAAACTATTCGAAATTGGCCACTGGCACCCCAAACTAAAAAATTGGCCATATATAACCTGAACTATTAACATGTTGGAATCTAGCATCCAACTAACTAATGCCGTTAGTTGGGTTGCTGACATGGCAAGAAATGCTGACGTGGCATGCTGATTTGTCCCCCATTTAAACCAGTCATCTGCTGATGTGTTATTAACTCATTGAAACAAAAAACCAAAAAAAAAATCCACGTGGGCATTTATCATATTTATACACATATGATATATCATTTGGGGAAAAATCTGATAACCCTAAACAAACTTCATCTCTTTTCTCTGAACATTGATGAACACCTTCTAACACATCATCATCATCATTATCTTCATAAACCAGATTATCATCACCATCTTCATAAACACACAAAACCAGATCATCATCATCATCTTCATAAACACAACATTATTATCCCCTGCTCTCTCTCTCTCTCTCTACACACACACAATCCACACACACATCATCATCTTCATAACCCGATCCTAGGGTTTGTGAAGAATAACAAGCTTTCGTTCCAGATCTACAAACGATCCACCATCTTCTTCGATGCTGACGGTATTCCTCGAAGTCCTCCTCCTCCGCCGCCTTCATTACCCCTATTATTATTACCTCTGGAATCCAACCATGAAATACATAATTTCTCAGTTACAGAAGTTAAAACCTTATTCAAGTATTTAATTGTAAGAAGATGGGTTGGTTTAGAAGATAAACCGACGGAGAGCGGTGGTAGCCACCGCCTGAAACCACCAAGAGGCACAGCAAGGTGGACGGGGTTGGGTCAGTGGTCGCATGTGGTGGGTGAAGGAGATGGTGCAGGGATGGTGGTTGTGAAGGAGATGGTGTGGTTGGTGAAAGAGATGGGTTTGGGTTTTTAATGAAGGTGGGTTACAATATCAGATCTGGTTTTTTTTTTTAGTTAGTGAAATGCACACTTAGATGATGAGGTGGAATTTTTTTTCTTTTTTTTATTAAATACATATGTGGATTGCCACGTCAGCATTTCTTGCCACGTCAGCAACCCAACTAACGGCGTCAGTTAATTCGGATTAGTTTTGTATGATTCGGGTTGACCCGAATAACCCAAATAATTCAAAAACAAATAAATGATCCAAGTTCCATATTTTTATGCATATCGGAGTAGTGTTTTTGTAGCCAAATTTGCAACTAAATATTATAGCCCATGTTGTGGTTTTATTTTACACATATTATAGCCCAAATTGATATAAATGTGCAACCCAAATGGTTGAAAATATGTAACTCAAGCACCCAAACCATTAAACCGATAACCATTTAACCCGGCCCGAAAAACCCGAACCCGATTAACCCCATAACCGATAACCATTTAACTAGATTGGGTCGGTTGTCGGGCAATATTTTCACTACTGAAAACCCGAATAACCCGACCCGAATAACCCGATAACCGTAAACCAAACCCGATGAACACCCCTACACCTCACTAGCCGAACATTAAGGAGGATACAAGCCTAGGTCCCTTTCGATAATCATCAAGCTTCATACACTATGACTTCACATAACTCTCATTTGGTTAGAAAACAAATACACCCATTGTCCATTTCTTTTGATTAGCGGTCGAGGACACCCCATACAAGCATCACTTTGATCACCATTAAAACACTTGTCCATATTAGCCATGCATGACCTTAAAAGACAAAGTTTCTTCACTTACACTCTTTTGTTGTCTTGCCACTTATCTTAATCCATTCTTAGACATGATTCACTCCCAAAATAGGAGATTTTCTTTGTCCCTTCTACTCGGCCCATCCCAAGGAACAACACAACCATTGTTTGTCAAACATTATCACCTAGAAGGAAATGGTACTATCAATTAGATTCAAGGATTCACGAGGGGGACTTGCCAAACCTTCGACTATATATAAGGATCAATCACACACCACAATTCATACCACACCATCTCACAAACTCTCCTCCCTACTCTCTTGTAATCAGCCCTCAGCCACATCCATTCTACCATCGAGCCATTCAAGAAGCATCAAGGCATCTTAGTTGTAGAAGGTCAAGAACTCTAGGTATGTTACAAGGCCTCATTACTTACATAATATTCCTATTAGTAATCGGCCACCATGACAAACCCGACCCATGACCCTTAATCTTGTGTATTCGGTCTAACTTAACATAATGTTATATATTAATAATCACAAGCTTCCTATACATTGATATTTGTTTACAAAACTCATCATATGATACCTTATACAATCGCATATACATAAACCACACACAAATGTGACACAAACGACTTAGGGGAATGCACCCACACAATGTTTAAGGTTTTATAAATCTCACATGACCTTAATGGTTGCTATAATTTCGACATTTGAATCAAAACATATATATACATATACTCGGAACTGCACTACATTTTAAGGATAAATATACACGATTTCTTTAGAAACACACTAACACGCCCTTGTGGTCATCTAATGGTACATTGGTAATCATAAACGAGTTGTTATGGATGCATGAACCAATCGGATTTTAATACAAGGTTATGAAAGGTTTCGGCTATGCCATAATAACATGTGTTAATTTAGCTATAACATGTGTTAATACTATCTTTTGACATACAAAGGCTTAAACATATGTTAAAACATTCGTGTTGCTATAAAAACCGCACGTGTTAAGATTGGGAATTTTCTACACCCATGATGACGTGTGGGCCCATTTTATTAACAATAAATACATTTCCACTATAAAATGTCTGGAATTTCCTAAACTGTACGCTTTACAAGTACTCATAAAACAAGTAATAATTGTCACGTGCACAAGACAAGGCCCACATATAACTAACACAAGGGTCCACAAGTCGGGTGAACAACTTGTATCGTAGCCGACAAGAACGTACAACTTACTATGTCCTTGATGATCATAGGGCACCATTTGTTGGAACAATAGCTATTCCACTTTTCTGCTTTACTAGACCTTAACTTCAGTCATCAGGTGAGTTTCACGGCCCCATTTTACTGTTTTCCATTTTAGGGGATAAACATGCTACATTTCTAGTACATTTCATTTTGTGTGATATTAATTCGATCCCCCGATTGGATCGGGGGCAAACGATCCTTTTCCTTCTTCTTGTTGCTGCATATAGAGTTCGACCCTATCATGACTACCATGTGGAACATGAGATATTCGGTTCATTAGCTCAACAGTCCTCATACTTACATTTACACTATAACCATTAGCTATCAAAAGCCATGGAACACTTAAATAGATCTATTAAGATTGACACCCCCACTCTTGGTTAGTCGCTCTAACCAGTTGAATACAAAAGAGTGTTAGTATTCTACTATATATACGTTGTCTTTATTGTACAATGCATGAGGCACTACAGTCAGGAGGTTTGGTTATGGGACTCATGGTTTGCACAGTAATCATTCGCTTAGCTACCTTATGATTGGTCATACACGAATCTCACGAGCACTTTACATAGTAAATTAAAACCTGTGAACTCACCGACATTTTGTTGACAAACCTTTTATGCATGTTTCTCATGTAACTGACTATGCAGGGAGAAGGCTTGAGAGAAGGGTTTAATCATGCACTCTGTGGTACCATCATTGGATGGATTACGTTATTGTTAGCTATACTATGTCTTGGTATTTGAGCAATGGTTTTTCAGACAATATCATGTTTTCTTAATAATTTATGACAATTCTTATCTTTTGATGGTATCTATTTAATTTACATCTTATGTGTTGCTCGAACCTTGTCCTTAAAAACCTTTCGAATCACATCCCCGTGTTTCCGCCTTGGCAGAGTGTGACATCTAAGAATCATGTTCAAATTGTCAATCCTGGATCTGTCAGGCAGACCCACCATTGCACACGCATGTTTACTTAACAGTCACATTTTAAATACTCATAATAAAAATATATTTTAATGCAATCCCCAATCAAAACATCCTCATGTCACCAAAGGCTAACATTTTGTACACCCAAGTGTCACCTTGAGTAAATAGACCATTGACTACACAAATAGAATGATGTAGCTTAAATACGGTGACCGATCCAAATTGGAGCAAAAGTTGTCCACGTCACGTTAGATGCCATGTCGCATAGCCCTAAGGCTTTGTAGAGTGGATATTTTACCTTCGGAGCTATATAGCTTCTAAAGGCAATGCCATCGAGGTTTTGCTGCTTGATATCCACTGGTAGATCAAAGAGAGATCGAACCACAACCTTAATATAACATGAGAGTCACTCGAAAGACAATGTGGTAGTTGACCCATCGAAAACAATCCCACTATTTGCTAGCCGCAATCAATTTCATTGACTGGTTAGGAAAATCAAGAAAATTGATCACCAGGATGCTACATTCAGTAGCCATGTTGGGCTAGTTAAATTTGTATATTCAAAATTAAGAGGGATAGGGGAAAGAGCATGTTTAAAATGAGGGAGATTCGTAATTAAAGATAGAGGTCAACATGTCACAAAACACACATTATGTTCTTTTATTGTCAAATGACAAAATAAATAAATTAATATGAAGTATGGCTTTGGGAATTACCATTTCTTTGGCTAACTTATTTTTTTCCAACAAAATTTTGTTACCATCAAAAGAGGGTTGACGAAAAGTTAACCAACATACCAATTCAATCACCAATGAAAACCTGCAATACTCAAACACCAATGATATTAGTTAAATTAAAATTACACCAATCTACTAAGAGTTATGATCTCGTCCTTTATTATAGCCAAGTTTGCTTGTTTGTGGTTGAAAATCACATCATTCCGTCACTTCCACAATTAAGAGTTACGGTGAATGCTTCACAATCTACTATGGTCGACTTTTAACCCCGGCCACCATTTAGTAAGCATAGAGATATTTTCCTCATGACCCAAATCCTAATCCACCAAAATCCTTAGGAGCCATAATGTTTTGCCACAAAATCCAACTTATCTTGGATTGGTCTGAATTTGGCCCCCATAAAAATTCCCTACAAATCTCTCCAAATGATTAATCACTTAGGTCGGAGCTTCGTGGAGGGAATTAAGTGGGCGAGAATTGAGAACCAACTGAACTAAAGTAACATGACCACCAAAAGAGAGTATTAGCTTTAACGAGAGCCTATTCTTGAAAACACTAACTATCGAATCCCAATTTTTTGTTCAAATTCATAGTTGGCCTAACTTGGATCTTGCACCTTAGGTTGCCGCTATAGCCTGTAGTTGGCTTTCGTCAACGCCTACCCTAGAAAGATAACTATTTGCCAAATTAACACGAAGACTCGAGGACAGATAGAAACATCTAAGAATCATGTTCAAATTGATAGCATTCTTCATTGACCATTCCCCTAAAAACAAGCATAATTTGCATACAAACATAAGGATAAGATAGGTCCATTCGAGGGACATGAAATCCCGTCTAATAGACCAATAGAGAAACCCTGCTCCATGACACTAGTAAGCGCATCCATAGCTATAATGAATAAGAACAACGATAATGGTTCTCCTTGTCTCAACCCCCTACTAGAAGAAAATTCTTGAGTTGGGGAGTCATTAACAAGGATTGAAGCGCCATTGTAGTTACTGCCGCCATAATCCACCTTTTACATAATAAAGGAACATTCATCTGTGTCATGATAGAATTAAGGAAATCCCAATTTAGATAATCATAATCCTTCTCAATATCCACTTTAAACAACATCACTGTTCTTATTCCTCTTCATCTAAGAAATAATTTCATTCAAAAAAAGGGGACCATCTAAAGTACTTCTATTTGATAAGACAACCGCTTGTTCTTTCGAAAGTAGACAATTCATCATTGACTTTAATCTATTCACTAAAACCTTCGAAATCACCTTACTAATACACCAAATCAAGCTAATGGGTCTATAGTCTGACAGGTCACCTGGGTCCTTTTGCTTAAAAAAGAGGACGTATAAGAACTCGTCAAACAACATCATGAAATCATTCTACAAATTACTCCAATATCTTCTAATGAAGTGAAAATTAATACCATTGAAAATGAAACCAACTTAGTAAACGGGCTCATTTAAAATTCGAGTCATGCTCATACCAGAGTGAGCTCTCTCGTGTAATTTTAATTTTATTTTTAATTTTAGTTGTACTATTAAAACCATTCATGACTGAGCGTGCCAATTAAACAAGTCGAATGGTTGAATTTTGAGCTCACAGCCTCAGAGTCATCATGTTTAACTCGAGCTCATTCGTGATTGGATGTGTTAGCTCGAAATACAGATCATAAATATTTTATTGTTGTAGATTGAAGAAAAAGATACGAATCTCGTTGCAGATCAAATCAGGGTTATATCTGTGTGGGGCAAGTCATGCCTTGAGACTCAGTTTGGTTTGGATTTAAATACGTAAGCTCAGCTTAGCTCGAATTTCAATAAGAATACAAAAAAAAAAGTTATTGACACTTCAATGAAAGAAAGTAACATATGAGTTACTTGAATGTCATATGTATCTCCCTAATAACGACAAAAAAAATAAAAAAAAATTATATCATCACTTGTAAGTTTTATGCACCCCTAATAGCAAACCCAA
This sequence comes from Ambrosia artemisiifolia, assembly GCA_032199755.1. NCBI lineage: Eukaryota > Viridiplantae > Streptophyta > Magnoliopsida > Asterales > Asteraceae > Ambrosia > Ambrosia artemisiifolia. The sequence continues at coordinate 28,597,017 of CM063529.1, read as the reverse complement.
CATGTATCATGCATTATAAAAGTTCATATATCATCCTTAAGAAAATGGATCCATAAACTAAAATGTGTGATTCCATAATAACAACATCACCAATATGGTTTATAAACTGGTTTGACCATGGAATATTGACCATAAGGACCATAGCTTCAAGTGAACCATGATCGTTTATCACTTGGTAGATCCTGGTGCGTGCAAGAAAGCAAGAGCTTCACCTGCCTCCAATGATTTCGAAAGCATCATCTTCCTGTAATCTTCATAGGTGGTAGGGAGATACACGCGAGGATTGTCATCATCCACCAGTTCTGGTGGAGGTTCCACCGTCCCTCTAGGCCCCAAAAGGAACGAAGCAATTGATATTCGCATCTTAGCTTCTTTGCATTGCACCCTGTGTTTCACATTGCGAAATCTCCCATTGCTCCACACCTTCAAGTATGATCAAACGACATTATCTAGGCTTGTAAACGAACTGAACTAACATGAAGGGGTCATGTTGTGTTCGTTTAGTTAACTATAACCAAACAAACAATCAAACACTTTAAATGAATGGGGTTTTCTTGTTCATGTTCATTCATTAAGATATGAATATATTCATGTTTGTTTATCTTCGTTCGTTAATAGAATAACAACTGGTACTTCACGAGTATTTACAAACACGAATGGATAAAAATGATGATCATTGAACACCATACGAAAATAAAATGAACATCAAACATGTTGGTAGTAAATGAACATTCATGAACATAAATGAACAAACGCGACAACTTTCATGTTCCTTAGTTTATGTAAATGAAAAAAAATAATTGTTCATACTTGTGTATTTATTAAGGAGTAATGGATTTAAATAATCCCAACTATTGACTATTGGCCGATAACAGTCCCAACTACGAAAATAACCACTAGCGGTCCCAACTTTCAGACATTTTGCTCTCAATGGACTCTCCATTAACTCACACTAACGCCGTTAGCTGAAACTCACAATTATAGGCAATTATTCATGGGATTTGAAAGAGGGAACCAAGACGATAATATTGGTATGTTCAATTGCAGAAATAAGCATGGTTCGTCGGTTGTAGGTTGATGTTCTCCTCGGATGGGATGACCGGAACTGACGATTAAACCATCGAACCATGCTCATTTCTGCAATTGAACCAATATCATCGTCTCGATTCCCTCTTTCAAACCCGGTGAAAAATCGCATAGAATTGTGAGTTTCAGCTAACGGCGTTAGTGTGAGTTAACGGGGGGTCCATTGAGAGGAAAATGTCTGAAAGTTGGGACCGCTAGTGGTTATTTTTGTAGTTGAGACTCTTATTAGCCAATAGTTAATAGTTGGGATTATTTAAATCCATTTGTCCATTTATTAAAAAATGAACTTTTGGTCGAACAGTTCATAAACAATTCATTTAATATTCAGTTTATTTACAGTCCTAGCATTATCTCAAAATTGAACTACAAAAGACCCTAAAAAGGTTGTTTGATCAAAGACGCACCGTTGCCATGTCACCGAGGTTAACAAGAAGGGTGTCTGGCCATGGATCGACAGCGATGAACTCGCCAGACTTGTCCATGACTTCAAGACCACCAACGTTTTCATCATCTTGGAGGATGGTTAGGAAGCCAGAGTCGGTATGTATTTGTACACCAGGGAATCCAACACTTTCAGGGGTGAAATTGTATTTGTTTATCCTGAATTTACATGGCCAATTCTCAATTCTCATACTTTCACTTTTCACCCCTAAACTTTCAGCTAATCTCTTTCCAATCCCCATAAGGAGCACATGTACTGCTTCTGTGTATTTCATAATTGTGTCCCTGTGAATAAAAAAATAAAAAATAAAAAAGAAAGAAAGAAAATTTGAGTTACAATTTTTTTTTTGAACGGCCAACAAATTGGAATCACTCACGGAATACTGGAGTATCATCGTGCCACCAGTGTTGCCACGCGATCATATTCCACCACCAAGTCACCAATTCAGGAGGAAACTCATAATTATGAGAAAACCCCCTTTGTGAGATTCGAACCCAGGACCTTATAACCCCTAAGTCTTATCTCACCACCAAAATACCACTAGGCTATAATGCCTTGGGTAGTTACAATTTAATTAGTACATCTAAATGTCACATCTAGTTTGAACTTACGTATTTTGTTTGTTTACTCAATAGTCACGTTTATTTTACGTTAATACTTTTATACTTATCTTTTGAGTTATTAGATTTAATAACTTTAACTATTACTTGACTATCACGACTCTCAAATTGCAACTTAATTTTCCTCGGCCACTTTTAAACTAACCGAACTCTGACCCAGTTAATGTTTTCTACTCATATGGCCTTTTGTCAATGACGTGGCATGCTAATATATCAAAATCTGATTAAAAAAAATAAAATAAAAAAGATAAAAGAAGATTTTTATAAACCCCGCCTCCTTCCATCCCCCACCATCACCTACCACCACCACTACAACCAACCCACCACCATCACCACTATCGTTCACCACCATAACCATCACCCCCATTGTTCAACCCCGTCACCATCACCACCATCTTTCACCACCGTCACCATCCTCGTTCTCAGCCACATTCCCAAAACCATAATGTATTTGCTACAATGACCTACCCTCCATTATCACCATCCACGCCTTCCCTTTCCGTCGTCGCAATCCACCACCTGCAACATCACCACTACACCCTTTCTACCAACCCAACGCACGACCGTTAACCACTTTAACATCGATTTAAGAGAGAGAGAGAGTGACATTCGAGATATGAAGAGTGTTGTGGTAGGTGGAGATGATATCGACTTTAGAGAGAGATAGAGCCGGAGGTGAGATAGAGTGTTTTAAAAAAATATTTATTTTTTAAAATATTTTTGTGACACATAATGATGTCACGTCCCTTAAAAAATGTCATGTCAACAAAAAAAAAAACTAATCAGGTTAGGGTGCAAAAGCGTCCAACATATAATATTTATGATTATTAGAGTCAGGTTCTTGTACAAATGAGTTTTATTCTACAAATATGTCTAAAAATGAGAAGTGAAGAAGATTTTTTTCTGAATTTTTTTTCATCTTATAAAACATGTAATTACTCTACTAAAGTAATTATAAAATTTTTTCTGAATCTTTTTAGTCCTGAAATCTAAAATAAATTCTTTTGTGTAATTAGTCTACTAAACTAATTATAAAATTTTTCTTTTATTATTTTTTTATATTTTTCATCTAAAGAATATGCTTAAAAAGTTGAATTTTTTTTAAAAAAAAAAAATTCTGTTTCGCTTCTCATTTTAATAAGTTCAGCTCATTTGTATTTGACCCTTACATAATAAAATCAAATAACCCTTTTTTACCCTTGAATTACGATTATTTCCAATCAAATTTTTATACGATACAAATTGCTCACTCATCGTCGCTCACAAGTCACCACTGTACAAAGAATGATGATTTTTTTTTTTTAATTTTAAAATTCAATTTCACCTCCTAAAATACAAATTTTACTCGTTTAGTGTATTCATAATTTAATTTTTTCATAATAACTTTTGTTCGTGAACTTTTGTTAAAAAGATCAAATAAGTGGTTGTGCATAGTTTTTTTTCACATAAATTTTGTTAAAAAGAATATTTCTTTGGACCGTAAGGTGCAGCGAGAACAGGTGTTGCACCAATATACTAACAAACCAAACGTATCGACTAAATAATAGCGGTACGGTGCCGATGTTATCAAAATATGTATCGGTTTTCTTTTTATGGTTTTCAAGCAAGATGTAAAACTCGGTTTATTTTTTGTATTATGCCATTGAGGTTTCCTTTTTGCACAAAGTTTTGAACATTGTAAACGCCCCTCTCGGCTCTTTATGAAAACAAAATTAACCACTTTAACCAAATTAATGAAACTCTATCATATTCAAGAATGATGAACATTGCAAGCATCTCAACCGTGGGAAAAATCATAAAGATTAACATTTTGTTGATAGTTGACTGGAACAAGTGGTTAACTTAGTTGAACATTAAAGTTGTCCAATTGAAATTTGAAAGATGCATATACCTTTGATGGAAAGAAGCATCCAATTGAGAACAAAAGTTGTCCACGTCAGTGCGCGACGCCATGTCATATATCCCTAGGGCCTCATATAGTGGATTTTTGGCCGTCTGGGCCATATAGCCTTTAAAGTTGATGCCATCGACGTTCCTTCGCTTGATCTCCACTGGTAGATCAAAGAGAGATTGAACCACAGCCTTCATATCAGACATTAGAGTCCGCGGAAGGACATCTTGGTAGTTGAGTAGCCGAAAACAGCCCCACTCTTCACTAGCTGCGATCAATGTCGATGATTGATTGGGGAAATCGAGAAAATCGATCACGGGGATGGTAGATTTGGCATCCATGTTGGGGTAGTTAAATTTGTGTACAAAATTAGTTATTTATAGAAGGGGGGTGGGGAAATACCGAAATACTACTATACTAGCACATGTTTAAATGAGAGAATTTATGGCACCAATAAAAAACATATAAAAAGTCATGACGTTGTCAGAAATTGTAACGTGAAGGGGGTCAAGCCCATTTGTTTCATTGAAAGCAATCATCACATTATCTTGCAACCCTTAAATTTATCTAACTAGTTTTTTACCCGCCGTGCGGAAAGGTAAAAATGTAGACTAACCTCAATTTTTACCGTCAAATAAAAGGATATAATATATCACCCGACTCATACGTACGGAACATACAAAATAAAGCACGGACACGAACACCTAATGTATGTCAAAAACGTATACAAACCGAAAATTAAACGGAAAAGTATACCAACTTTACGTCGATTATAGGGCATGATTATGGGTATCGACATTTTACGTCAAAACACAAGCCAGCTCAAAGTTAATCATTGAATCAAAACGTATTATATGTGACCCGACTCGTTTCCAAGCATAATTAACATCGTTTGATAAATTTAAAATTAAAACCATCCGGCCGAGGGCACACTCACCATCACAATCCCAAAGTGCATCTGGAAACTCTAGCAAAGAGAAAGGCATAATAAGTGATTCGGCTTCTTCCACCGACAAGGTGGTTAGATTTGGACAGACAGTAGGGGCCATGCCGGCATTAGTCTAGTAAAGAGTTTCTCATAAAATGCGAAGAAATGTTGTTTTACTATCACCGGGTTTGAAACCCATACATCATCTTGCATCACACCGTTATTGTGATGAGAACTGATCTTAGCATTGACATTACTATGAAAGAAATCAGTATTTTCTTCTCCTCCAAAGTCCATTTAGCAGGGGACCTTCGACAAATGTTCAAGTGTTTTATATGATCAAAGTCCAAAATAAACTTACAAAACTACTTGGTTCTCTAATCCAGCTCTGATTGGGACAATAATCTTTTTCTGCCAACTTTTCAAATTCTGTTACTCGGTTCTTCTTTATAGAGTACGTCTCCTCATTCTGACACTTTTCCACCGGTAACCATTCTATAATTATGTTCTTTAACCACCTACTTAGTTTCCAAAGTTAAGTCAGCAAGCCCGTTAAAATAAAACTCTATACCCATATCAAGAACAAAATCAACAAAACATGGCAAGTCCAACCAAGAGTTGTAGAACCAAACGAGATGCAAAGTCGTTGGGGATATTAATATGGGCTACGAACATCATTAAAATCGCCCATAAAGACCCAAAGCCCCTATACATAATTCCTTAACCGTATAAGATCTGCCCATAAAACTTTCCTCTCCACTGTATCGTTAGGGGCATATATATTTAACAGAGAGAATTACACAGATTGTCCTTTAGTTATACCTAAAATTGCATCCTATGTCCTTTTTTCGAATTTTTGACTCCTTATGTCCTTTGTTTTATACAGTTGTTACATCCTATGTCCTTTAAGCCAAACCCAGTTAAATAACTCAGTTAAGTTGGTCATGTGCCCCTCATGTGAGGGGCAATCCTGTCTTTTCACCCTCAAAAGGACAATCTGTGCAATTTCATGTATAACTAAAGGACAATCTGTGTAATTCTCTCTAATAATAATAATAATAATAATAATAATAATAATAATAATAATAATAATAATAATAATAATAATAATAATAGTAATAATAATAATAATAGGAAAATTAATAAAAATAAATGTTTTCTGAACCAAAAACTTTTATTTAGGTTCATGATCCTTAAAAATAATTTTCTAGAAAATTTGGGATTTAAATCATTAAAAATGAATTTTTAATCAATTATTTATGATTAAAACTATTTAAATTAATAAAAGTATGAAAATAATTTATTTTCTAGAAAATTTTTTATGTGATAATTTTATTTATGGTTTCAAGATGTTACTCCTAAATTTTTATAATTTTTGGGCAAAAGATGGATTTATTATAAATATTTTAAGATATCAAGTATTTATATATAAATATTATATATAAACAAACTAAAAAAATATATAAAAATGATCAAACCCGCCCCAAAGGGGGTTCGAACCTGTGTTGATCCTATGTCCCCCCTTTGGGGAGGGTTTGATCATTTTTATATATTTTTTTAGTTTGTTTATATATAATATTTATATATAAATACTTGATATCTTAAAATATTTATAATAAATCCATCTTTTGCCCAAAAATTATAAAAATTTAGGAGTAACATCTTGAAACCACAAATAAAATTATCACATAAAAATTTTCTGGAAAATAAATTATTTTCATCCTTTTATTAATTTAAATAGTTTTAATCATAAATAATTGATTAAAAATTCATTTTTAATGATTTAAATCCCAAATTTTCTGGAAAATTATTTTTAAGGATCATGAACCTAAATAAAAGTTTTTGGTTCAGAAAACATTTATTTTTATTAATTTTCCTATTATTATTATTATTATTATTATTAGAGAGAATTACACAGATTGTCCTTTAGTTATACATGAAATTGCACAGATTGTCCTTTTGAGGGTGAAAAGACAGGATTGCCCCTCACATGAGGGGCACATGACCAACTTAACTGAGTTATTTAACTGGGTTTGGCTTAAAGGACATAGGATGTAACAACTGTATAAAACAAAGGACATAAGGAGTCAAAAATTCAAAAAAAGGACATAGGATGCAATTTTAGGTATAACTAAAGGACAATCTGTGTAATTCTCTCATATTTAACAAATTCAAACGAATACCTAAAAGGATTAAGTTATCGCATACATGATGGTTTCCCTGCGCAAGAAAACAGTCGGGTTCCACAATAAAACCAGGCTACCCGACCTTCCCTATGCATCCACCACTGCCATACTCAAAATTGACCTAAAAGAAGATTAAATGCGAAATCAATAGACCCACAGAGTTTCGTCTCCTTCATTCCCAAGAACTATACACCATTACTTGTTTTTAGACCACGAATCCAAACAGAAACCCCTGAATCCTATAAGATTAACTGATTAAATGTTCATTGATAACCAATTTCTTCAGTTTCACCAATAATTAGAAATCTGGGTACTTTTCTAAAACCAGCTAACCTGATTTCGAAAACCTCTCCCACTTGCAAATTAGCAACAATTTCATCCTCTAATGGTGCATCACCACCACACATGGTAGCACCTGCATCTGGTTGCCCATCGGAGTTATGGGAGCTCCAATTTTGCACTGGGTTATATAGATCCAAAGATTGAGCCCCCCGTGATGTTTTTTTGAACGAACTGGGATATGCAATCCCCCCCATGATAGACGCACCCCATCCCGAGTTCGAATGCAAGCACCCACAGGTAATGCAACCCCAGAACGGCCCTCACAAATTGCAAATACTAATTTGGAAAGGGTGGACAATTAGCTAGAACTCTCGGCCCGAGACTTTAATCACATATTTTACAAGTGGCGAGGATCGAACCGGAGACCCTTATGACTTATTTCCATGGAAAACTTTTTTCATGGGCCTGGACTAACCCAACTAATGGCGGGCTTCTTAGATCTCTAGGCCTTTAACCCAAAGATAGAGAAGGAATTAGGCCAGACAAACTAACCATTCCATTAGGCCCTCATCACTTTGACCATTCACGTTCATGTGGGATCCTCCATTCCGTACCCTGTCAACCATGTGGTTATTGCTGCCTAAACCATTAGACTTGGGAGCGCAAAACAAAATGCCATAATTCCCAGGCATATCATCTACCAAGGAAGTGTTACTACTGGGAGACTTTTGAATTTTCGGAGTCTCTGGCTCCCCTCCCTGAGCATCACCGTTCCCTTCACCGGATTGCCCTACCTCTAGCTGATCTTGTTGAATCTCACCTTCCTCCATCTCATCCTCGGTGGGGAGAACACTCGAATTCCCCCTGTATCCAGAAACTTCAACCGACTGAATTCTAGCAAAGTCCGACACCCCAATTCGATGACTCTTTTGTAACCCATACTTGACACGACCGTCCATTCCAAAGTACAATCACCAATTCATCAATCGTCTTTCCAACCATAGTAATAACGTGACAACTCTCAGCCAAATTATCCTTACATCCCAACTAAAGTCCGATGACTTAATGACTGTACCATATAACTCACCAATCTGATCAAACATCGGATTATCATGAAGTTGGAACGGCACACCATAGATTTTTACACGGCTATACGATCAAGTGGAATAAGTTCACCTTTCTACACCTTTACCATAGTGAAAATGTTGGTCCATACTTATTCTTTTTTTACTCTAAGAAGTCATTGGCAATCCTATGATCCTTAAACGTTGCCGTTGTATTCAACCCTCCCACATTAGACAAGCTACCTCCTATAATGCCACCATTCTGGAGCCTTAATTTGTTCTTCCACAAGAACAAACTTCTGACCAGGAACTGAGCTATTTCCTCCATTGTTGACACAACTCTAAATGACCCCCCCTAGATGTCAAACTCAGTGGTATTGGTCGTGACCTTTGGTCTCCACGCCTGTTCTTCAACCCGAGATGCCAGATGCACTATCTTCTAATGATTCTAGTCATACTTTGCAAGAGATACAAAATATCTTGTCCGAGTTCATGCCCATTAAGACTCTATTTACATCCTTCATACCAACGTACCTAACAAACCCAAAACAGTTCCCCATTCGAATCCTTCTCCTTCGTCACATAAGTTCAAACACTTCACACTACGCCATAAGCATGAAATACCTTCCATAACAATGAGTTTGTCAACGTATCAAGAAGGTTCGTGACATGGAAAGTTGGCTCGTTCTGTTTCCATCTCCCCCACCAGTGTTTCCTTGCAGTGGTGGATCCACTAATTTTTCTAGTGGGTTCAATTCTCACTAGTTTTGCCGAATCATAAAAGATTCCCACTAACTCTTTCCATTTTTTCATACCAATTGATTCCTGAGAACCCACAAAACAGGGCTGGATCCGCCATCCAAATACTGTCTTTGGTCATGACTTTTTTGTCCTGTTGCACGTCACTTAAATGTCATAACTCATATGTATGCCAATAATGAAAACAAACATCACTTCATCTCTTGTCAAATTTATGCACCCCTTAAAATTTCATATATCATCTTCAGACAGGAAAAAAATTGATCGATATTGTATGATTATAATCCTTAACATAAACATATTGCATACCTTACTTGTTACGACTTGATGAATAAGATAACGTCAAAAACCTAATCATGCACAACGTATTATAAGTTGGTTGCGTAATAATAAAACTTTAAAGTTAAATAATTAATTACCAACAGAAAACAAACGTTATGAGTCGTATATATGTATTGAATTTTATGCTTTTGTCATCATGTGGCTGTAGTTTAGTGGTAAGAATTCCACGTTGTGGCCGTGGAGACCTGGGCTCGAATCCCAGCAGCCACATTATATTTTTTCTTTCTTGAAAGTTTAGAGTTTCTATTAATACATTTTGTTCTAATAGTTTGCCAGAGTATCTAGGTATTGTTATAAATATATTATATTAATGTGGTTATCACCTCCTAAATTAGATTAGCTTATTCTCCAAGTTTTATACTCCTATATATATCCTCATTGTATCTCATTGTAAACACACTTGATGAATGAAAATTCTAGATCTCTCTCCCTATTCTTCTTCTCATATTACTTTGCTATTAGGCTAGTTTCACAACACGTTATCAGCACGAGAATGCTATCTCCAAAACTCTAGTTTATGTAGCCGTCACCAACAACCTGTACTTAAATCATCTTCCAATCTTTTTGCGCATACCCAAGAGACTACCTGATGCATCAAGATGTATACAAACATCGATTTGTTCTTCGTTCTTCAATCAAGTAAGATTACTTGTTATTCGTATATAAACACTACATATACAATGATAAATTGCAATTAGTAATGGAGTTTTCATAGTTTTTTTTTATTACCCGTCGTTTTAATCAAAGATAACGACTTCAATAAAATATTACAGATTAATAAAATACAAAAACTAAATTCTCCATATGAGTCGACACCGGCCACCAATCGATTTGTCTCGTGCAGTTTATTTTCTGTCGGTTAACGTCAATTGGTCGGTGCCACTTTGTATAAATATAAAGTGATCATATGTTTTGTTTAAGCGTTGGTAAAACTTATTTTGTAATTGTTTCTACAGTTTAATGAATTAGTCAATTAAACAAAGTTGTTTTACAACTCTATACATTTTTCTTAATGTAGACTCTAAAGTGATAACTGAATCCAATCATCTCTTTGACTATTTTAAGTATATGTATAATGCAATCATTCAAGTTCCACATCGTTTTGCATATTTTCTTTAATGTCGCCGTCTCTTTGCTATTTTCTTTGTATTGTTTTTGAATTATCCAATAACATTAGTTATAGTAACTTCTCATCATGAAATATTATTTATAAAGTTGTTTTTAGCATAATATGAGAGTTTATTGTCATGCAGACGGTATTGGATTTGGTTTCAAAATCCAATACTCCTAAATACAGTATATAACTAATTCTTAATTGGCTTACCAAGAACCGGCAAATCGATGTGGATATTTTTACCTTTTATCACCGTTTTTTCTTATTTGTCATGATATTTGTGGGATATATCATGTGTGTTATATATTTTAACTTTATTTTTATAAGATTTGAATATATGAATGTTGTGTAGTAATTATTAATTAAAGGATATTTTTGCAAATTAACTTTGCATCAAGAATATTTGTTATTATAAAATAAATGTAGCATTTACAAGCAATAAAAGGATTGTATGTTATTAAAACATCATTAGAACTTGACGGGGGATATTTGTCTATATTTAAGAGTATAGTGGCAAATTAATATGTGTATATAAAGATAAGTTACGCTGTCATATGTTAATGCATAAACTGTTTTACACTTATAAGTGATGAAAAAAGATCTTATTTCATAAAGTTTTACTGCAACTTGTTTTATATGACGAGATACTAATTAAAATGTCATGTAAACGCACTGGAATATTGCCTAGATACACGCTTTTCATTTAGAGATTGTAAAATGAGTTACATGTAAATCTGCATCTTAATATCTATGTCTAAAGTTTTTTTTTATGCTTGTTTGATTGTAATTGCTACCTCCTATTGATTCTAGAGTTTTAATCATTTGATTTGACTCGAAAATATGTTCTTTTCTTTGTTTGAAAAGTTGAAAATGAGGTTTGATTTGTATCAACATGATTTTTTAAGTGAGTTAAGACTCTACTATGAATTTCATATACATGCATATATGACTCAATTGTATATGATTTTATCATAATTCGCATGATTTCATGGTGCTTTTCATCATATACCATTCTATGGGGAAACAATGTTTTGAAAGTCCTTTGGTTCACGTTGATAATATAGAGAATGATGTTTAACGGTTATATTGGAAAAGGACCATTATTGCAATTGTATATGATTTGTTCCATTATCTTTCTCAAGAAAGAGTACGATATGGTTAGGAGTGACATATCAAGTGTTATGCTCCCTAAATCACATTATTCATTTATAGAAGGTTGTTAATTTTTAGACTAGTAAACATGACTCAATCATGTAATTATTTCTCAACTTATATCATGTGATAAGAAGATTAGCTATAAGGACAAATCGGATAAAATCCTTATCATTTGTCACATATCAGATGTGCTCATGAAGTAACGATATCATTAAGAGAGTATGAAACGTTTGAAATCATCTCATATTCTTGTGATCAAGTAAATAATGAAAAGTTATGAAGCTTGTTTCGTTTATACTCCATTCCCTAAAGCGAATGTGACTGCATATTGATCATTGTAAAGGTAATGGTCATAAAGATAATTGAGAAATTTGTAATCGACCATTTGGAATTGTAATGATGGTCATGTTAATAATGAGATGACGGTTTGAAGATTCCATGCATACTCTCATATCTTACGTTTGTATTACATACGTGCAAGTAATACATATATGATATTTAATTAGTTGGCTGACCGGTAAGACCACACCGAGTCGATGATGATGTGAACATAATGAAGAACTTAAAGATTCTTCAATCAGATACATAGCATGTAATGTTTGCTCTTAAGCAAAATTATATATTTTCCATATAAAGTGGGGTGACTATCACTACATATTTTGGAATTGATTTAAGGATACGCATATCCTAACATGATACCATTTAGTATTTAAAATCGATGCATCGTCTAAATGGTTATCAAGTGCGCAACCTGAAGTTTGTGTGATATATGACGTAGCTAATAAGATATCAAGCACATTATTCCAAAATGGCATATTTGGTGAATTCAATTCCTAAATATTGAAATACTAGTAGCTTATGTTTATACACATATTGCTTTCATTGAGATGGTCACTAAAATGTTTACTATTGATTGTAACGTCAATGATCATGAGAGCAAAAGTTCATGTTTTTAATTGATTTTACATGCAATAACATTTATTCACATCAAGCCAATACGTGGTAATAGTTTCTCCCCATTATAGTTGGTTTTTTGTCAGGAACCAAATATTGCCCATCTAATATTTTTGTTATGCAATACATATTGAAATTGATCCACCATGACGCACAAAGATGGGACCTCAAAAGGTGGTTGGGATATACGATGATGAATAGAGTCTTTAATGAGTTATTTATTTATGGCTCAATTAATTGTTATCCATCTCAATGGATTAACATTCCCAACATCAGGGGGAGATAAAAGGCAGTTGGTAACGAAAGGAGTTGTATGAGTTATAATTGATCCTCAAAAATGAAGTTCGAACATAATTTCAAAGCATAACTCATTTACAACGATTAATAAATCATTTACCAGACACATTAACTGACCTAAATATGTGGACTAGCTAAATTAAATTACATATACTAACTGCTAATGCTCCAAATAATCTTATAAGTCTATTGCACGCCTGAAGCGTGATAGACTGTTCGATTCCATTAATAGAAACCCTCGAGAAATTGGAGCAACTAATAAAGATGGTCAAGTCGAGGTTATAGTAAAAACGGTTTCATGAAGAGACATTAGACATGATGGTTCCAGAAGAACCTCAGGTACCTGAAAATAAAGAGATCTCATTATGTAGTATCATGTCTATGAAATGTATGGAATCGAAACAAAATCGACGTCGTTATACTTTTGTATGTAATGTAGCGCTTGAAAGAAGGATCAATATTTAAGACCTGCCATTTGAATGTACAAGAAATAATTGGCCAAAATGGAAAGACGCAAAAGAGGCAGAGTTTAATTCTCTATCGAAATGGAAAGTTTTGGACTAGTAGTCCATACAACAAAAGTTGTAAAACACATTGATGTAGAAAGGTTTTTGTGCGAATCAACATTTAAAAAGAAAATGATATAAGGGAAAACTAGTGGCACAAGAATTTTGCAAAGACCCATAATTGATTATAAGGAGACTCATTCTCCAGTGGTGGATACAATGATTAATGATTTTTCATTATGTTATTAGTCTGGTAATGCAAAGAGAGAATTGAAATGCGTCTAATAATATCATGATTCACTTGACACTGAAAGTTTATATGAAAATACCTGATGCAGGATTTAATGTGTCAAAATCTTATAACGTAAGTTCTTGAGAACACTATGATCGGAATAAACAGATTCAATTCTGAATACTTTATGTTTTATATGATTGAATTGAATATAAGTGGAACTCCTCATGAGTATCCTAAAGCAACCGAATGCTTATAAGGTACTATGAAACGTAGTAGGATGTAACTATTGTGCACCAATACACCACATGTAATAAACTAAACCTGGTGATTATGATACTTCAATGTATAAGAATGGTACAATATAGATTGAAGAAATAGATGTTATTGATTTTCCAATTGAAGAGTGAAAGCACTTGCGTAATTGGTCAAGATGGAAAAAGTCCTTGATGGATTGAGGATGCCTCAAGCATTAATATCAATACCTTAAGAAGTATTGTGTAAAGTTGACAAAATACATATGGACTAAAGTAGTCGGGTTGAATGTTTTACAACTCATGAGATATTCCAAGAAATAGGAATATAAGTTTGATAATAATATCATCTTTTAACATAAGTTCTCTCTTAAAAGTTCACAATAATCGCAGTTTACAGTGATAATGCCTAGGCATTATCGAGAGACTCTGTAGAACTTTTGAAAGGAGAATTTTTAAAGTCCTTGACACAGTTTAGTTGTGCTCGACTTATAGTTGAGTATATGTGTAATGATATGTTTATCAATCCATCAAAGTATATCTAGAAATGTTTTGACATTTTATAATGGACAAAGCTTATACTTAAAGAAATTAAAGGTTGTCCAATTATTTGATATTGAAAACGAATTTTTTCATCTTCTACCATACTAGAGATTCTCACTCTAAATGTACCAAAGTTAAATACAGATGTGCATTAATATATGCCTTGCTAGGTATGCATAATTATAATATCTTTTATTTGAACTTATTATCATGATTTAGCATACGTCAAGCAATGAAGCATTGGAATGGTTAAAACAACTATTTTGATACGTCAAATGTATGTAAGGTATGAAATTATATTTTACTAACCCATGAAAACAAGTTTGGCTAGTCTTATAGATGCAGGGAATGTAGCACAACATAGTTATGGATGTTATGGTATTTGCTCACGAGATGAGGCACTAGAAGTCTCATATGAAGAACACACTACATTGCTCAACATAAAAGATTGCATGTCAAGGAATCAAGCAACGAATCATTAATTACAAAAGTTTTGAGCTATACGGAGATCCACACCAGTCACTTAGAAAATATTCGTTCATATGAGGGGGAGAATTATACAAGTTGCACTCTTTTTCCCTTCACTAAGTTTTATCCCATTGGGTTTTCTTAGTAAGGTTTTTAACGAGGCAACGTTATCAGGGGGAGACAATACGCGCTGCACTCTTTTTCCCTTAGCTATGGTTTTGTCCCACTGGGTTTTCCTAGCAAGGTTTTTAACGAGGCAGCATCTCAAAGCGTATTAAGTTGATAACCAAGGGGGAGTGTTATAAATATATTATATTAATGTGGTTATCACCTCCTAAATTAGATTAGCTTATTCTCCAAGTTTTATACTCCTATATATATCCTCATTGTATCTCATTGTAAACACACTTGATGAATGAAAATTCTAGATCTCTCTCCCTATTCTTCTTCTCATATTACTTTGCTATTAGGCTAGTTTCACAACAGGTATTTATATTTATTTATATAAAAATACTTTATGAAACATAAGGAAATGTAATTGTAATAATTTTAACTTAAGGAAATGTTATTATGAACTTACTATTAGTATTTTAAGTTCAAGTGAAGGTTACGGTCATATTTATTTAGATTAGATATATTGTTATAGTCATGACAAAAATAACTATGTCTATTACATGACAACTTGGTTAACCAGCTTTGCTTCTTATCTCTCATATCCTTCTTTGTTCTATCAAAACACCAATTCAAAGGAGGATATAGGTGATACATGAGCGTCGAAGTGAAAGTTACGATAATATTTTTTTTTTTTTTCAGATGCGTAGATTATTATAGTCTTGGTAGAAATTTAATTACGCCGATTGATAAGAGTTACACGACAACATGGTCAATCCACTTTGTGTTGCATACCCTTTTTATTAGAGCCATTTTTAATGTACCAAAGTAGGATACCGGATACATGAGTGAAAATGGATACACGACCACAGTCCACAATTATGACAAAATAACGAAAATCCGACAATGATCAACTTCTTGTTTAGTATCATTACAATGGTAGGGTCAACATTGGCTCACTATATGTCTATATGTTCTAAGGTTTCCAATCTTTTCTTAACATTATACTAAATAAATTACCACATTGCAACTAAATACCTACCAAATGTCACCATACCCGACTCATATACGATACTAAGGGACCTACAAAATAGCACAACGACACAATGTACGCGAACAAAAGCAAAGGACCCGCAAAAGTTAAGTGAACCCATTGATGGGAGGAAGCCCAGAAAGGTCTCTACTGTCATTTCCGATTCGTTCACTCGAGTTTTGGCTGAAGTTGTCCAATTCTTGCTTCCCGAGATTCTGCACATCCTCTGGCGAAAGAATCTTGATATACCAGACACTATTTACAAATGCCCTGCACATACAGTATACATTAGTAACTGTTCTTTTTTTTTTTTTTTTTTTTTTTTGACAAGTAATGAGGCGTAGATAGGTAATTTTGACTTACTCCCAGGGTCCGTCTCCAAGGAGAAGCACGTCGTTCTCTCGGTCGACGAATACAAGCTGCCAGCCTGATCTTTGAGGGTCTGCAAGCAACCCCTCAATGTTAAACATCTGACCCAGTTCTTTTTTCAGCTCGGGATAGTTGTTGAACCGGGTGATGTCTAGTGACCTCCCTACCGAACCTGATTTGTAAACCTGAAAACACAACAGACCCGCAACTAGTTTTAACACAAAATGCGGAAAGAAAGAAGTTTTAACAATAAACAGCATATGAGTGTCGGTTTCGGTTTCGGTTCTTGCACCTTGACAAATGTACGGTTAGAGTTCGGTGGGTCGATTGGTCCTGTGTTGTGCAATAACTCAGAAGAGTCTTGCATGTAGCCAAAGTATGGAGAATTTTGTAATCCAGAATCCCCTGAAGGTATGGTGGTGGTTAAGTCGGTTTCACTTGAGACAGTAGCTGGAAGTAGAAGTCCAGATGAATCGATATTGGTTACACCACATAAACCATCGTTTCGTGCAGCCAAGCTAGAGGTTTCGTGGTCCATACCATTGGTTTTCTCAGGATATGGCAAAACCGATGGTGCACACGAAGACATATTGGCTTGTGGTTGAGCAAACCTCGACACCCATGATTGCTGGTTAGATTGATCGGTTCTTGAGAAACTTAAAAGATTGCCGCTTCCTTCAGTGTTTAGTGACCCCAACATATTCTGCATGGATGAAGGGGTAACGTTGGAAGTATATTTGGCATTTGAATCCATGAATTCTGTTTTCTGAAAAGACTGAGACAGGACGTTTGATTGTGGCTTTGTCCGAAGCTGCTCATGTTGGATTAGGAATGACTCCGGAAATAATTTTGACTGCTGTTGACTGTAGACTTGCTGCTGCTGTTGTTGTTCCTCTGGTTGACTGTTGACTTGCTGCTGCTGTTGTTCTTCTGGTTGAGTGTTGACTTGCTGTGGTATTTGAGCTTGACCATGCATAAATTGTTGAGGAATCAGCGGCTGAATCGGCTGCTGAGAGTGTTGGAAAAGGAGGTTTGAGGCGCCTGAAACCGAATGCTGCTGAGGGTATTGAATGGGCAGCTGCTGAAACTGAATAAATTGCTGTTTCAAAGCATCTCCGCATCCTGAACTCGTCAATGCAGCATGGTAATGCTGATTAAGATTACTTTGAAGTAACAAGGGGTCGACTCGTTGTTGCATCCAAGGAAGCATGCCAACCGATTGAAAATTTAAAGAATTGAGTCCTTGCTCCCCTAGTTCACCTCTCATCCATGCCAACCCATTAACCGCATCGTCTCTGCTGTCTATGCAATAAAAAAAGTACAATTTTGAAGTTGAAAAAATAAAAACCGTTTGATGACTATTGAAAGTAGAAACAAATATATACCTTGAAAAGATGAGGCTCCAGGATACCAAGGCCGTTTCAGACGAAGGGGAAACAGTGACGGATACATGGGAAAAGTTGTTAACGGTTCAATTTGCCATAATGATACGCGTGGCTGCCTCTCACCCGCTGTTGATTCATCCCAACCAACCTACCAGAGAGAAATTGTAATGCATTTAACAAATCTAACAAATGCGGAGAATTTTTTAGTGCTTATCCTAGGGACAGTAATTGTAGAGATCAAAGTTGATTTTTTTAAACGGGACCGTTTTGACCCGAACCCATTTTGATCAGACCCCCATTTGACCCGCTACCCAGTCCACCTGTTTTTTCAGGCTTATATGCTAATTTACCTTAACAGATCGCCAATGAGAATTGGGCCAACGAACAGGATCCAAGTCACCTATGCCAGTTATTGTACCCATGTACCTAGACAACCATAAGAAAAAGAGATTATGTATTACACATTTACACTACCCGATAGAAATGAACCCGCTGATTATTACTTATTAGTATTATATAATAAAATAATATATTCGTTTTGGTTGGCATTAAATTCCACAATAAACTGATAAAATCCATATCAGCGAATTTACCTCCGGACACTTGATTCTTCAGTTTCAAAGAGCATCCGGAAACGCATCCCAACAGAAACGCTAGTATGATACACAGCTTTCGCATATTTTGAGAGAGGAATAACAAATTCACATGGACTCGCCCTGAATACAATAAGATTTCAATGAAGAAACATAAAACTCACCAGTTACAAATAATAGCAAACTTCTTATATATGTTTTTGTCACCTTGGATTATAGAACACAGTGAAACAGCTATTTGTTGCAGCTGCATGTGCAGCAGCAGCGAGTAAGCCAATGTGCATGCTATCGCTTGATAGAACAGATGACGGCATTACAGTTTGTGGGCGGGTCGCACGGCGGATCCCCAAAAGGAGTTGATTTTTTTCATTCCTAAATTTTATATACCACCCATAAAATATATTAGGCGGTTCAAAGACACGGCTACATGAAATTTATATTCATTAAATAAATATCAAATAAAGGCTAATATGTAATGTTAATAAAACATATACCAAATAAAAAGCACGGAGTCTCCTGCAACGAGCCTCTTTGCACTAACAAACACACTCCATCCTGTTGTAAGAAGATGACGTTTGGGCTGCCCTGCGTTTGATGAACAAAACATGAAACATTAATATTATATAGTTATAGTATTGGGCTGTAAACGAACTGAACTTTCAGCGAACAGTTCATGAACTGTTCGGCGGAAAGTTCGTTTGTGTTCATTCGTTTAATAAATGAACGAACACGAACAAAAATTCTGTTCGTTTAGTTAAACGAACGAACATGAACAGAGGCCACGTTCGTTCGTTTATGTTCGTGAATGTTCGGTAACATGTCCATTTATGTTCGTTTGTGTTCAATAGTTTAATAAGGTTTTTAATTTTTATAATTGATATTCTTTTACTTTTATTTATTTTACCCAAAATGATAAATAAACTATTTATATGAGGTAAATATATGTATGTGAACTCGATTTTATAAGAAAGTTAATATATGTTCGTTTGTGTTTGTGTTTGTGTTTGTTTTCGTTCAGTTTGTGTTCATAAGCACTTGCTTGTGTTCATGAATGTCCGTTTGTGTTCGTGTGCGTTCATGAACAAATTTAACAAACGAACACAGACATGAGTGATTTCTTAACAAACGAACACGAACATAAAATCTCGTTCGGTAAGTGTTCATGAACTGTTCGTGAACACGTAGTTTTCTTAACAAACGAACACGAACAAGGCCTTGTTCGTGTTCGTTATGCTCGTTTGCAGCCCTAGTATTGACCTAAAGGCAACACGATGATTCTTATATGGCATATGGGCAATTATCCCCAACGAAACACATTACATACTTAGTCCCATTGATGGAAATATTATACGCGATTGTCGACTGACGCGAGAAATCAAATGATGAAATGACTAAAATACCCACCCCGAAAAATATGCCTGAACTTCCATTCAACATCATGGAGATCCCTTGCAATGAGTTCCTGTACAGGTGGCTGCTGAGTGAAGTCCTGTAGAACCAACAAAGAGTGCAATCTTCATTTCTGTTGGTAAAAAAACTACAAGTAAAACCAGAAGGGTAGCAAAGTAATTACCAATGGAGGGAAGACTTTTTCTGCTGCACGGCGAGGGACGGAGAATCCTCCATGGGTACTCGTATCGCTAGCGGTTAATGTCTTGCAAAAATAGTTAGTTGGTTGTCTGCTTGGAGTACCCAACTCAACAGGAAGAAATGTATCTTTTTGTTCTTGCTGAATATATATTACAAGAAAACTATAAAAACTTACTATTAAATGTAATTAAAAAAAAATCCAAACTTAAAAGTTAGAACAAAAAATTACCGGGGTCAAGGGCTGCAATGTCATTTGCGCATACACCTCATCCGTTTCAACATCCGCCTGCAATTACAAAATCAGGCAAATCCATTATATGATTATTAATTTTTAGGTTCCAATTCAGATCTTGGTTTCAAAAAGCATGAGGCGCTTCGAGGCGTTTTGGTCCCAAAGCCAAGGCGCAAGGGGGTGCGCATCATGTACATGAGGCGCGCCTCTATGTACAACCGAAAAAGATTTATTTACAACCCTAAATTTGACCCATTTTGACCCAGAACTACATGAGGCGTGCACTCATTGCCTCAATGTGTTTTCCTCAGCGCCATATGCATTATGCGCGCTTCAGGCGCGTTTTTGAAACCAAGATTCAGATCCGTTAATAATCACTTAATTAAAGTAAGATAAACGAAACGAAAACACTTGCATGCATTGTGACATTGTGAAGCTGGCAGATCAACTGAGGAGGCAAGTTCGGATAATTCGGTATGTGAGCATCCACTTCTTTATTAGTAGTTGCAACAACCTGGCTTACAGTTCCAATTCAGATCACTTGACAATCACTTACCAAAGCAGCATATTACATACAAAAATAATAAGTTTAAAAAAAAAACCTGCTCACTATGGCCCTGAGGAAAGTAAACCACTCGACTTCCGACCATCGGTAACGACACGAGAGGGCCAGCACAGACATGCCATAGCTCTGAATTCAAGCATTTCTTTTCTCCTTTCATAATTATAACAAACCAGCAAATAAGTTAACTCACAACATCATTCAGACTTGATAGTAATATTCAACCAAGATTACCATTTTACAAAACACAAGCATTTTACATACAGGATGTAAAGTCAAATTAATAATAAATAAATAAATAAATCATAAGACCATTCAGATTTAATATTAATCAATCAAGATTACAAATTTACAACACATACTGACACAAACATTGACATAAAAGATTTAAAGTCATATTAAAAAATAAATAAATAAAGTTAATCAATCAAGATTACAAATTTAGAACAACAAGCATTGACATAAAGAATGTAAAGTGAAATAAAAAATTAAAAAAATAAAATAAAATAAGAAAGAATTAAAGGGGGATACCTTCAAGAGGCTGCTGACACAACCCTGATGTTGAAAGCTTCATATTTTTATACAAAAAAAATAAAAATAAAAAATAAACAATGACAAACTCTATAAACATCAGCAGAACCAAACTATACCAAACCACACATACACCTAGCAAGAACACATATATGATATCTTTGCTTCAAATACTTAATCATCACTCAACTGATGAATTAACCAAGACCCTCTTCATCCTTACTCTAAAGCATCTAAATTTAACTTGCATTATCATTATCCCACAATAATAATATCTTTCCCACATAACTAAACTTACAGACTACCAAAACACCAACACCCCTCAGTTGTAATAAAGATAATAATTATTAAAAAAAAATAGAAAGATGAATGTGTATATATGTGTGTGTTTGTATATTACCCGTATTTTATAGTGAAGTAAACTAGGAATGAAAAGATGGGAAAGAGGTGATCGTGACCGTTAATTATGGAGTGAGATGAGAGTAGGCATGGGTGACCATCTGCTTCAGTGGTCATTGTCAGAGTACAAACTTCTAAATTTCATAAAAAATAATAAGTTTATTATTATTTTTTTATAATTTTTGTTTTTTAGTGCAAATCTTTTGTAGAGTGAGTGTAAATTTTAGCATTGGCATGAGAATATGGTTTGATATATTATTCTTCTTTTATTTGAAGTGAAATGGGGGAAGGTTAACGAGTTAACCGATGCCGAGTATGGGAGGTGGTGGTATTAGGCCTGTAAACGAACCGAACGTTCATGAACTGTTAGTGAACTGTTCGGCGGGAAGTTCGTTTATGTTCGTTTATTTAAATAAATGAACAAACACGAACACAATTTTTTGTTCGTTTAGTTAAATGAACGAACATGAACACACGTTGTGTTCGTTCATTTATGTTCATGAACGTTCGTTTAATTAAACTTAACTTTATTTTTATTATTTATTTCCTTTTGTTAAGTAACCTTAATTCATATGCTCTAAAAACGTAACACTAACTCTAACATTCTAAACATATCACTTATCAGCCGCTCTCCACACTTCACAGTCGCTATCCACCCTAACCCTAACATTCATTTATGTTCATAAATCATTATTAACTTGTTTTTGTTTGTGTTCGTTTATGTTCATTTGTGTTCGTTTATATTGATCATTTGTGTTCGTTTATGTTCATGAACTGTTCGCTTAGGTTTAAATGAACGAACATAAACGAACACGAACACGACAAATTTCTTAATGAACGAACACGAACACAAAAATGTGTTCGATTATGTGTTCGTGTTCGTGTTCGGTTAAAGATAAATGAACAAACACGAACACGTCTGTGTTCGTGTTCGTTCGGTTCGTTTACAGGCCTAGGTGGTATGCCACGTAGCTCTCAGTGGTGGAGTTTGAATTTTTTTCGTAGGGTGGAAAATTGCGGGACCCTCAAAATGGAGGGGGCGGACTTAATCAATATGTATTAAATTTTCGGACAATAACGCATAAATTTACACTACTGTGAAAAAACGGTAAAGGTCGAAACACCCCCAGCCCCAATAAAGCTTTGCCCTTGCGTAGGCCTCCGCAATCACTTTCCGTACCCATAGAGAGATTAAAACACCAACTCTAAATAGACAGCTCTCATCGTTAATGGCAGAAATGAAGATCGACAGAGTTTCAATTATATATTATTGGTTTTGTTTTGTTTCTAGCAGGGATGAGCATATTGCACCGAATAACAAACCGGTACCGATACCGATCCCGTACCGAACCGAGGGTGTTCGGTATTGATACTCAAATTTAGAGGTTTTCGGTTTTGGTATTTTCGATATCGGTACGAGATCGGTATTTTAAGGTAAAATACCGGTACTGTACGTACCGATACCGAACCGGTACCGTGCCGTATGTTTTAGGTATCAGTATCGGTATTGAGTTTTAGGAGTTTTTAGGATCGGTATTAGTTGATACCGATACCGTCCTGAGCTTATCCCTAATTCCTAGCCTTGGCTCAGTTTGGTTATAATAAACGTTGTTCCCAAAAAAAAATCTAAATGGTCATGAGAGGTTTCATAAATATTTTTATGTTTTTTTTTGTTTTTTAGTTATAACATAGCTTTGTGTGTGTATATCGGGTTAATTTAACGACACATTAATTTCGTGATAACCGTAAGAACTTGATCAAAAATCATTAAAATTCATAATTTATTTATAGACTAATCATTATTATTAAAATACAATATCAAAAAAAAAAATTTAATGTATACGAAAACAAATTGGTTTACATGTGTTTGCAATGCAAGTGTCGTAAAAAAATTATTTTAGGATGTTTTTGCAAGGATGGATGAATTATTTGCGTTGTATTCTAATAATATTAATAGTAGTTAAAAAATTGAATTTGATTGGGTTTTCATTAGCTCTAACCGTTATCGTGCTATTTTGTGTTCTCAAAATAATCCTCCCTTAAATATATTAATTAATTATTATTTGTTTTGCTACTGTGGTTGATCCTGATCAATCAGTTTGACCACGAACCGATAGATTGATGGTATTAATAAGGCCATGGGGTATACTTTAACTCCACCTAAATGTTAAGTCCTCTACTTTTTCCTTTTCACACTATTTCATTCAAGGAAATCATTTAATACCCTGTAACTTTACCTCATCCCTTAGTTTTCTCTCTTTTGATTCTTGTTAACATGTTAACCTATGGCCACTTTAACACCCCTTAACACAGGAAGGGAGTGACGTACAATAAATGTTAAAATGTCACATCACCGTTAATACTCTTAGTGTTAAGGAGTACACCCCATGGCCTAAATTTAAAGAGATAATTTTGTCTTCTAATGTGAAAAATAAAGAAAATATTGATGATTTGAAAATCTTAAAAGAGTGTGACCGGTAAAAATAAAAGGGATAGTACGTTTATAAATGTAACACAAGGTTAGGGGGAAGGGGCATCTGTAGCTTCTTTTTTTCACTTAACTGATTTTAACCAATCATGCATTGCCACATTACTTCACTGATTTACTTTATTGAAACACTATTTTATAAGCAACATTCTACTGATTCTTTTATTTATTATTTTCATTTAAATTCAAAGAGTAGCCGTTTTTTTAATTGTCAAACGGTAATTAATTTTCTAACCTTTACACCCAACGACTACATTTTATACACCTATAAAAACACCATAACTTCTAATACGAAACCCACACCAAAACCGGTTATCATACTTTAATCATATCATAAAAATGGTCCCGTGGAATGTAAATGAGGAGATCGCGTTAACGAGGGCGTATTTGGCAGTGAGACACACAAATCATCCTGCCGGTTTGCGGAGAGATTCGTTTTGGAACAACGTGTCGGTAGAATTCAATCGAATAACCGACACAAATGACCGCAACAAGGATTCGCTCGTTAGTAAGTGGCATGATCTCTTCACCAAGGTAACCCGATGGAACGCCCCCTATGAAGCCACGATTGAGAGGCACCCTAATCTTCAAGAAGACATTGCAATCCTAGCCACGCGCCACGACTATGTGAATGTACACGGGAGTAACTTCAACCATGTTGCGGCATGGCGATTGTTGCGCGATAGGTTTAATGTTTAATGTTGTTTATTGTTTATTGTTTAATGAAAGTAACCCTTAAAAGAAAAACATTAAAGTTAGAAATTAACAATTAAAATACAAACATGATTAACCTAATTAAAACATTAATTAAACATAAACCTAATTAAAATACTACTTAAACATAGCTAAAAAAAGAAAGAATACGCAATTGACTCGGGCGAAGAAACGTCACGATCACTATCATGCCTGTCCAACCTCTCGTATTGATAATCCCTCACTTTCGGATATCGGGCAATACATTTCTTCATCCGAA
Organism: Ambrosia artemisiifolia; assembly: GCA_032199755.1. NCBI lineage: Eukaryota > Viridiplantae > Streptophyta > Magnoliopsida > Asterales > Asteraceae > Ambrosia > Ambrosia artemisiifolia. Next base: position 28,571,628 of record CM063529.1, on the reverse strand, counting down.
TAAATTACGTATTCGGCCCCGGGATCAATTTCATAACCTTCGTCCAGGGGGTTTTGCACCGTAACCGGTGGGTTTTGCACTATAGGCCGGAGGATTGACATGCTCCGGCACTCTTACAACATCTCCAACCCGTATTGCTCCTAGTTGTAGTAGATTCATTGTATAATCATATATGCGTAAATCAATTCTTCCATAGATAAATCATCAGTATCTTGTGGCTCGTAATATTCAAATGTTGGGGGAGACTATGTAGTCGGTGGGTGTGTAGTTGGTTGATGTGTTGTTGGTGTGTTTGTAGTTGGTTGGTATGTTGTTGGTGGGTGTGTAGTTGGTTGATGTCCTCTACTTTTTCCCTTTTCACACTATTTCATTCAAGGAAATCATTTAATACCCTTTAACTTTACCTCATCCCTTAGTTTTATCTCTTTTGATTCTTGTTAACATGTTAACCTATGGCCACTTTAACACCCCTTAACACAGGAAGGGAGTGGCGTACAATAAATGTTAAAATGTCACATCACCGTTAATACTCTTGGTGGTAAGGAGTACACCCCATGGCCTAAATTTAAAGAGATAATTTTGTCTTCTAATGTGAAAAATAAAGAAAATATTGATGATTTGAAAATCTTAAAAGAGTGTGACCGGTAAAAATAAAAGGGATAGTACGTTTATAAATGTAACACAAGGTTAGGGGGAAGGGGCATCTGTAGCTTCTTTTTTTCACTTAACTGATTTTAACCAATCATGCATTGCCACATTACTTCACTGATTTACTTTATTGAAACACTTTTTATAAGCAGCATTCTACTGATTCTTTTATTTATTATTTTCATTTAAATTCAAAGAGTAACCGTTTTTTTAATTGTCAAACGGTAATTAATTTTCTAACCTTTACACCCAACGACTACATTTTATACACCTATAAAAACACCATAACTTCTAATACGAAAATCACACCAAAACCGGTTATCATACTTTAATCATATCGTAAAAATGGTCCCGTGGAATGTAAATGAGGAGATCGCGTTAACGAGGGCGTATTTGGCAGTGAGACACACAAATCATCCTGCCGGTTTGCGAAGAGATTCGTTTTGGAACAACGTGTCGGTAGAATTCAATCGAATAACCGACACAAATGACCGCAACAAGGATTCGCTCGTTAGTAAGTGGCATGATCTCTTCACCAAGGTAACCCGATGGAACGCCCCCTATGAAGCCACGATTGAGCGGCACCCTAATCTTCAAGAAGACATTGCAATCCTAGCCACGCGCCACGACTATGTGAATGTACACGGGAGTAACTTCAACCATGTTGCGGCATGGCGATTGTTGCGCGATAGGTTTAATGTTTAATGTTGTTTATTGTTTATTGTTTATTGTTTAATGAAAGTAACCCTTAAAAGAAAAACATTAAAGTTAGAAATTAACAATTAAAATACAAACATGATTAACCTAATTAAAACATTAATTAAACATAAACCTAATTAAAATACTACTTAAACATAGCTAAAAAACGAAAGAATACGCAATTGACTCGGGCGAAGAAACGTCACGATCACTATCATGCCTGTCCAACCTCTCGTATTTATAATCCCTCACTTTCGGATATCGGGCAATACATTTCTTCATCCGAATAAATTACGTATTCGGCCCCGGGATCAATTTCATAACCTTCGTCCAGGGGGTTTTGCACCGTAACCGGTGGGTTTTGCTCTATAGGCCGGAGGATTGACACGCTCCAGCACTCTTACAACATCTCCAACCCGTATTGCTCCTAGTTGTAGTAGATTCATTGTATAATCATATATGCGTAAATCAATTCTTCCATAGATAAATCGTCAGGATCTTGTGGCTCGTAATATTCAAATGTTGGGGGAGACTATGTAGTCGGTGGGTGTGTAGTTGGTTGATGTGTTGTTGGTGTGTTTGTAGTTGGTTGGTATGTTGTTGGTGGGTGTGTAGTTGGTTGATGTGTTGCGGGACGGGATGATCGTCGTCGACGATACGTATTCGGAAACTATTGCCACCACCCATATTCAAACATGTAGTTGTCTAAAGTTGTATGTGTAGATATGGTGTTAATATAGGGTAAAATATAAAAAACGGTCAAAGAAAAAAAACGTTGGTAAATAATTATTGGTCAAAAAATATGACCGTTTCCATTGTATGATTGTATCAGCCCGTTAGATAGAACCAGAAATTGGTTCACGAGACCCTTACCAGCACGGATGGCGGCGGTGTTACCATGCTGATAGTAGGGTACTCGTGCCCAATTCTAGTGACGTCCCGTCCCCTAAGAATGGGAATTTTTGTTAGATTCTATGTTACATAATTAAAAGAAATAAAATGATTCAGATTAATAGAAGTAAGAGATAAAACATATTAGTGTTGGACATATGGTATGTCCGATAGTAATTAAACTCGAAGTCTGTGTAACCCGACCCGGTACGATCCGAAGAGTTACACGTTGGTACACGAATCAGATAAGTTTACATTTAAGTGGTTTATTATTTGTGAAATAATAAATTGTTTGAACTGGAGGGACTTAATAGTAAAAGAGTTTATTATTAAAGGAGAATCCTAGTTGATTATTAAAAGGGGTTATGTGTAAGTTTTAGGGAATCCTAATTGATTACTAAACGGGGTTATGTGTAAGTTTTATTGTTATAAATAAGGGATTAGGGATCAAACCCTAATCACAAGTTTCATAAAATAAAAACACACATACACCCACTCATCTCCCTTGGTCACCGCTACCACCACTCGGCCTCCTCCCTCCGCCGCCAAACAACCACCGCCGGTCACCCCTTCCTTCTGGTTGGTTCGTGCTCGGTTCGTGATACTTCCTACTAGCGAGGATTCGTTGTAACCCGCGTGTTGCAATCCCGGTGTAGTCGTCAAAGGTTGATTACTAAACCCCCTATGGTTGTGATTATTATTTATTTGTTTATACGCGTTTAACCGAGATCCTGATTGGGAATATTTTATTAATCGGATTAATAAAATTAACTAACAACATATATATATAAATCGGCTATTATTATATATTGTATATATAATCCGTTTTTGTTAAATATATAAACCGCTTCCGCTCCGTATACGATACCATGATTCCCAACAGTGGTATCAGAGCCACGGTTACGCGCGTATAGATGGTAAAGTTATAATTTTGATCTTTGTTTTATTTGTCAAAAATTATTATTAATTTTTGACAAAAGATCAAAAGCTTTTTGTTGTTCATGGATTGTGATGTGAATCGAGCCCTAGGTATTTGACTCTTGTCATGGTTGTGTTTGTGATGGTTTTATTTTTATTGGTTTGTATTTTATTACGGATATTGGATCCGGTGTAATAGATAGGATTAGAATAGATTTGTTTTATTTGTATTTCAAATTTATTTGTAATCCTACAAGTACAAGATCAAGACGAAGATAAAAAGGCGAACAAGTTCCATGAAGATAGAGATCTCGGGTCAAGTGGGAGCTATATCAAAATAGTTTTGAAACCCTTTTGACTAGTTCGTTTCGTTTCTGGCTAAAACGAAACGGACGACCTATTAGGGGCTCGATTCGTTCTGTTTTATTATTATGTTTTGTGGTTGTGGTTTATTTATTGTAAATAATTTAGATAACCCAAAATAAATAAAATTTTCACAATCATGACAACGGTTTTATTAAAACAAGTTTTATAAAAACCGAAAAGCATATTTAATAAAAGGAGTCTTATTAATATTAAAACAAGTCCATTCGCGATAATACGACCAACGTAGTTTAAATAGGGTATTTAAAACTATACCGTGTCGAGTGTTGAAAGTAGTTTCAATTATCACGAACAATATAAAATTGGATTTTATAAACTATTGTGTGACTCACATCATGCTAACGAGTCATTCAAAATATTTATGGTAAATATTAAAATTAAATCCCAATTTTAATTGATGTTTTTATGCCACCCTTAACGAGTTAACACTTCTTCTAAATCGAACCCAGAAGTTAGTGCCGAACCCTGCTCTGGGGGTTGATCATGTAAGAAGGTAATCACCGCGTTTCCTGTGTAACATAGGCCGGTATTACAGTTAACAGTAAAGGACCAAACATCGCTTGTTTATCAAGTGGGCATAGTTGGGGTTAAACATACATCGCTCCTAGCGATAACCCCAAAATGGAGAGTTGTGTGGTGGACACAATTAACAATCGTTGTTTACCTACCTAATCATACCAGTGAACAGTGCTTAGCCAGTTCACTATGTATTGATGAATCGGGGTCTCATCCTATTTAATTTTGTTTTGGGTCATAATACAATTAGGATATTTAAAACATGAAATACTAATAAATTAATTTTGAACTTTGTAGATGTCAAACGAAAACAATTCCGCCTCCCAATTCTCTCTCAAGTCCATCTTAGAGAAGGACAAACTGAACCACTCCAACTTCATGGACTGGCACCGCAACTTGAAAATCGTTCTCAAGGCGGAGAACAAACTGTATGTTCTTGAAACGCCAATCCCTGATGAACCCATCAACCAACAAACTAATGCTTACAGAAACTATGCTAAGCACTTCGATGACTCTATGAAAGTCTCGTGTTTGATGTTGGCGTCCATGATCCCTGAACTTCAAAGGACCATGGATGACAAGATGGCATATGAGATGAATCAGCACCTGGTGGAAATGTTCCAACAGAAGGCTCGTCATGAGAGGTTTGATGTAATGCGATTACTCATAACCACTCGTATGCAAGAGGGTACATCAGTTAGCGCTCATGTGCTAAAGATGAAGGCTTATGTTGATCACTTAGCTCGTCTGGAATCTCCCTTGAGTGATGAGCTGGCTGGGGATATTATCCTCAACTCATTGCCCAAGTCATATGATCAGTTCACTATGAACTACAATATGAATGGTATGGAGAAGACACTTGCAGAGTTGCATCAGATGCTCAAAACTGCTGAGGTAAACATACCTGGTAAAACTGCACCAGTGCTAATGATCAGGGAGGGACAAGTTAAGAAACCTAACACCAAGAAGAAAGGCAAACAGGGCAAAGCTGTTGCCAACAAGAAACCTCTGAAAGATGCAAAATGTTTTCATTGTGATGAAACTGGGCACTGGAAGAGGAACTGTGCTAAGTACTTAGCTGAACTGAAGCAAGCCAAAGCTTCTGGAGGAGAGTCCTCAGGTATATATGTTATTGAAATCTTTGCTTTTTCTAGCAAGACATGGGTGTTTGACACAGGATGTGGTTTCCACATTTGTAATGTTTTGCAGGGACTAAGAAAGATTAGAAAGCTGAAACAGGGCGACTTGGAGGTCCATGTTGGCAATGGACAAAGAGTTGCAGTGAAGGCAATAGGAGAATATGTTCTTTTACTTCCTTCTGGTTTAGAACTTGTTTTGAACAATGTCTATTACATTCCTAGTGTGACTAGAAATATTGTTTCATTTTATGCTTTGCGTGGACAAGGTTTTAATTATCATTTTAATGGTGAATTTATTTCTGCTTATTTTAACAATGTATTTTACTTTGATGCAAAACCCAACAATGGGATCTATGAGATAGAAATCCAAAACGATAACATATTATGCAATATCTCCCATAAACGTAATAAGTTGGACTTTAATGATACGTATATGTGGCAATGTAGACTTGGTCACATAAGTGAGAATCGTGTTAAACAACTCAAAACCACAGGAATCTTAGATTCCAAGGGTTCTGAGTCGTTTGGAAAATGCGAATCATGCTTGAGTGGAAAGTTAACAAAAGCACCTTTTTCAAATGTTGGAGAAAGAGCTAATGATCTGTTAGGACTTGTACATACAGATGTATGTGGTCCATTCAGAACAATGTCAAGACACGGAGAAAGATACTTTGTTACATTTACTGATGATTTCAGTAGATATGGTTATGTTTATCTTATGAAGCATAAACATGAAACTCTTGAAAAGTTCAAAGAGTACCAAAACGAAGTAGAAAATCAGCTAAATAGAACTATTAAAATGCTTCGATCAGATCGAGGTGGTGAATATCTTAGTCAGGAATTCATCGACCATCTAAAGGATTGTGGAATAGTTTCACAACTCACTCCACCTGGAACACCGCAACATAATGGCGTGTCTGAGCGGAGAAATCGAACTCTATTAGATATGATTCGATCAATGATGTGTCGAACAAACCTTCCAAAATCCTTTTGGAGTTATGCTTTGGAAACTGCCGCAAGACTTGTGAATATAGCTCCAACGAAGAAGGTTGATAAAACGCCTTATGAGATATGGCATGGAAAGAAACCTCATGTATCCTACCTTAGAGTCTGGGGATGTAATGCTTATGTCACTCTAGAATCTTCGGATAAACTAGATCCCAGAGGCGAAAAAGTGGTTTTCGTCGGATACGCTAAGAAGATTGGTTACCTGTTCTACCACCCCACTGAAAATAGGATTTTCACTAAACGTAGAGGCACTTTCTTGGAGGAAGAGCTTCTGGCGTGAGGGATTGGAGATAACCATGTGGATATTGAAGAAATTCGAGAACCACAAGTGACTGAACCAGTTGTTCAGACAGAACCAGAAGTAACTGATCCAGTTGTTGAAGTTGAGCCTGAGAGGACTCAAGAAACAACAGAAACACCAAGTGTTAGAAAAAGTATTAGGGATCGTCGTGCACCTGTAAGGTATGACGATATCTTCATGATTGATGAAGCTGAGCCTGCTACTTACAAAGCTGCAATCTTGGATTCGGAATCCAAGAAATGGCAAGAAGCCATGAATGCAGAGATGCAATCCATGTATGATAACCAAGTCTGGGATTTGGTTGATCTTCCTGCCGAATGTCGGACTGTGGGAAACAAATGGATCTTCAAGAAGAAGACTGACATGGATGGGAATGTGCAAACCTACAAAGCAAGGCTTGTAGCGAAAGGTTTTACTCAGACTCAAGGAATTGATTATGAGGAAACTTTCTCGCCAGTAGCCATGCTTAAGTCTATTAGAATTCTACTTGCCATTGCTGCATATTATGACTATGAGATATGGCAAATGGATGTCAAAACCGCGTTCCTTAATGGACACTTACTGGAAGATGTCTATATGGTTCAACCTGAAGGTTTTGTCGATCCAAAGAATCCTAATAAGGTGTGCAAACTGAATAAATCCATCTATGGATTAAAGCAAGCATCTCGCAGCTGGAATCTCCGTTTTGATCAGAAAATCAAAGAGTTTGGTTTTATCAAGAACGAAGATGAACCATGTGTTTACAAGAAATCTAGTGGGAGCTATATCACTTTTCTTATACTGTATGTAGATGACATACTGATCATTGGAAACAATATCCCTATGCTTAAAGATGTTAAGGCATGGGTGGGTAAATGTTTCGCAATGAAAGATCTTGGTGAAGCCGCTTATATTCTAGGAATAAAGATTTATAGAGATAGATCAAAGCGGTTGTTGGGTTTAAGTCAAAGTACATATATTGATAAGGTCATACGACGCTTCTCAATGCAAGACTCAAAAAGGGGGCTCTTGCCCATGGCACATGGAACCATTCTTAGTAGCAAACAGTGTGCAAACACTGAAGAAGAAAAGAAGAAAATGGAAAGAGTTCCATATGCTTCTGCTATTGGTTCCATCATGTATGCCATGTTGTGTACTAGACCTGATGTCTCGTATGCTCTTAGCATGACGAGTAGATATCAACAGAATCCGGGAGAGAGTCACTGGGCTGCAGTGAAGAACATTCTTAAGTACTTGAGAAGGACTAAGGATATGTTCTTAATATATGGAGGACTGGACGAGGAGCTGTCAGTTAAGTGTTATACTGATGCAAGCTTCCAGACTGATCGTGATGATTCAAAATCACAAACGGGATATGTTTTCATGATGAATGGTGGGGCTATTACTTGGAAGAGCTATAAGCAAAGTGTGGTTGCCCAATCCACCTGTGAATCAGAATACAATGCTATATCGGATGCTGCAAAGGAAGTTGCCTGGATGAAGAAGTTCATTACTGATTTCGATGTTGTGCCTAGCATAAAGAAACCAATCGAGATATTGTGTGACAACACTGGTGCCATTGCTCTTGCAAAGGAACCAAGGTCACATCAGACCACAAGGCATATACTCAGGAAATTCCACTATATTAGAGAGATAGTAGAACGTGGAGACATCGTGATAAACAAGGTTCATACAGATCTAAATCTGGCTGACCCCTTTACTAAGCCTTTACCTCAAGCTAAACATGAGGAGCATGCTGGAAAGATAGGGCTTAGAGTTGCTAGACAGTGGGCATGATCTGTAGTTAGTATTGGTGTTTTATTTTGAACTATAACAGTTATATTGAATGTTTATTTGATTTAATGAGTTAAATGCAAATTTAAATATTTATCAACTGTGTTCATTTTTGTATGTTTAAATCCTTGAATAAGAGTATTCTAAAAGTCCGTAGTCGATCAAATTACATGGGAATGAATTTGAATGTAAGACTATTGTGAATTGAAATGATTGTATTCATGAGATGAATAGCTCAAGGGTTTGAGAATCATAATTCACAAATATCATAAGAGAATGATATTGGATGTAACTCGTTTCAAAACGATCTCCATGGATCTGTGTCATGAGATGTTTTGATATTGATATGTTCAATCTGTCCTTTTTCTTAAGGCACATATTAAACTACATTGATCAAGGACTATCTTTGATGTTATCTAACGCTGTCCTGAAACATGGGTAGTAATCCGGGTAGCATTGGGAGAAATCCAAGATTAAGTGGGAGTTATATGACGCTGATGGAATTCTGTACTTCTATAGGATTAGAAGCTTAGACATTCTGGCGCCCTCGTAAACTCAAACTGGTGTAAACGCGTGGCCACGCTCGGACTAATGTAGTCCGTTAGACCATTTTGAATTAAAGACGAGAATAGAGAATGGTTGATCAATATAAGAATGAATGATCCATGTCTTATGATCAACATATGTTTATACAGAAGGGACCTATTGATAGAATTATCAGGGCTATAGTATTTGGTTAAGTAAAGCGTTACTTGAACTCAAAGAACTAGTTGACGACTGTAAAGTGTGATACTGTGTTGGGTGCAGTGCGATGCAGCTAGGCGTCCAACTCTGCACACATTGACTCATTTAATTAAAATCGTCCAAGTGGGAGATTGTTGGACATATGGTATGTCCGATAGTAATTAAAGTCGAAGTCTGTGTAACCCGACCCGGTACGATCCGAAGAGTTACACGTTGGTACACGAATCAGATAAGTTTACATTTAAGTGGTTTATTATTTGTGAAATAATAAATTGTTTGAACTGGAGGGACTTAATAGTAAAAGAGTTTATTATTAAAGGAGAATCCTAGTTGATTACTAAAAGGGGTTATGTGTAAGTTTTAGGGAATCCTAATTGATTACTAAAAGGGGTTATGTGTAAGTTTTATAGGGATCAAACCCTAATCACAAGTTTCATAAAATAAAAACACACATACACCCACTCATCTCCCTTGGTCGCCGCTACCACCACTCGGCCTCCTCCCTCCGCCGCCAAACAACCACCGCCGGTCACCCCTTCCTTCTGGTTGGTTCGTGCTCGGTTCGTGATACTTCCTACTAGCGAGGATTCGTTGTAACCCGCGTGTTGCAATCCCGGTGTAGTCGTCAAAGGTTGATTACTAAACCCCCTATGGTTGTGATTATTATTTATTTGTTTATACGCGTTTAACCGAGATCCTGATTGGGAATATTTTATTAATCGGATTAATAAAATTAACTAACAACATATATATATAAATCGGCTATTATTATATATTGTATATATAATCCGTTTTTGTTAAATATATAAACCGCTTCTGCTCCGTATACGATACCATGATTCCCAACAATTAGTGTATAGGCTCATATAATCATGAAGTGATACATTGTTTGAGTTCACTTTTTAGCAAATGGATCTGAGGTATCCAGCATGTTGACATTGACTGATGCTTTTGGATTGTGTTGACCACAATTATTGACCAAGTTGCACACCCACGTCTTTCTCGTTGGTTAGCTGCTTATGTACAACTTGTTTGTCTATTTTTGACGGCATACAGTTGTTGTTTGATTCTCAACATCATGCAACTTTTTTGGTCTTGACAAATACATTGATGAGAGTGATAGTTCTACAGTAACAACACTGATGCTAATAGTGATGGTTTTTAACCATTGCAAGCAGTTGTTGAAACTTTAAACTCATTGTGCATATAATTACATACACATGGTATATATGTGTGTAGGGTATGAAATCTATATTAAGTACTCACTCGTCCCTCTCGAATATATATGTGATTACCGATTAGTAGGAAGACTTAAAGTATTTCGTATTTTGGTGTTTCTGTTAGCCCTTTCTTCTTTTTCTTGCCATATTAAAATTATAGCTTCTTAGAAGATCCTCCTATATACATAAGTAGAATACAATATAAATTGTCTTTATATTTAGCTTACAAACTAACAATATCTATGTGCGTTTGTACTTGGCTAGAAATTAATGAACCATCATAAATAGCTAGACAAAACATTAGATGTCAATATGCATGGTTACGTATCATGCATGCATTATGAACTTAAGATAATTACATACTTGTTGTCTAACAGTTTGATGAAAAGACACCTAAAAATTAGTGGACAGCGAACCTACTCATACGGTTGAAATAAATAGGTTTCATTTATGTATATATAAGGAAAATGACCAAAATAGCCCGTTGACCGGGCGTTTTGCACAAATAGCCCTCTCCACCCTCTTTGGAAAGAGGGGTCACGGTTCCCAACATGCCTGAACCGTCTCCCAAGGGGGTTCCCATTTCAGCCAACCGTCTCCCGCCACGTGGCGTTGTGGATCCCGAGGCAGACCTTTCTCTCTCCTGAACCCTCTTTTTCTTTCTCTCTCCTCCTGAACCGTCTTTTTTTTCTCTCTCCTAAACCCCCACGTTGACCCTTCTGATGCAGCAAAGCCCGTTCCCGCTCCTTTTCCTTCCCCTCTCTCTTCAACCTCTCTTCCCTAAGTTCCTCCACACTCTTCTTCCTGTTACTCTTACTAACCGTCTCTGATTCACAGTCATCGCCATTATCAACTCCTTTAGCTTCACCATTTGCACGTTTTTCCAGCCACTCCATACCCTAACCGATACTTCTCATCCTCCGGCAAAATCACCTTCGGCGCCTCTGCCTCTTTCTTCATCCTCTTAAACCCCTTCCTTTTCTCATCTCCTAATTCACTTTTCCCCTTATCCACGACCTCAACTGGATCGAGAATCCTGATTCCCTCGAACAAATTAATATGCCTAGACTTCTGCTCCTGCTCCGGCTCCGGCTCCACTTCAGCTTCGGGTGATGGTACTGACTCTGCTGTTTAGGAGAGAGAAAAAAAGAGGAAGGGTACTCCTCTTCTTCAGTCTTACTAGAGGATTTGATCATTTCGTTGCTAAGGATCTACTAGACATCTTGGAGTTACCATTGTAATTTCAGGCAAATTTAATCGGGTGTTATCATCTGTTGATTGTATGTATCATGGAAACCAACACGAATAGACACAAGGTTTACATTCGCTTCTGGTCTTTTTAAATTGCTTTGCTCTATGTGGATTAATTGCTTTAATTTCCCTTAGTTCTGGTCGTATTTGTAATTTGCAACTATATAGAGTATTAGTACTAGGAAGAAAAGGAGAAGTGGAGCCGGAGGAGAGAGAAAGAAACGTGGGGGTTTAGGAGAGAGAAAAAAAAGACGGTTCAAGAGGAGAGAGAAAGAAAAAGAGGGTTCAGGAGAGAGAAAGGTCTGCCTCGGGATCCACAACGCCACGTGGCGGGAGACGGTTGGCTGAAATGGGAACCCCCTTGGGAGACGGTTCAGGCATGTTGGGAACCGTGACCCCTCTTTCCAAAGAGGGTGGAGAGGGCTATTTGTGCAAAACGCCCGGTCAACGGGCTATTTTGGTCATTTTCCCATATATAAATCTTGATGATAGTTTTTGAATCATTTGCATTTGTGGATGGTTTAGTGGTTTTAAAATTATAATTGGTTGGATAAATGGGTAATTTGTGAAAATGGTGATGCCTCTCATTGAAACAAAGGCATCACCCCTATGAAGCTATCCAATGATTGGCAACCTGAAATGTGTAAGTCTTGTCCCCTAGAAGCCGCTAAATGAAAGGGATGGATTGTTGATGCCTCTAAATGAAAGGGAGGGATCATGTTGATGCCTCTAAATGAAAGGGAGGGATTATAGATGCCGCTTATTGAAACAAAGGCATCAAAGATGATGCCGCTGAATAATTTCCAGGCATCTTTGATGCCGCTGATTCGAAGGAAGACATGGCCTGATGCCGCTTATTCAAAAGGAGGCATCATCTTGGAAGCCGCCGAATGAAAGGGATGTTTCAACCAGAATTCTGAATTTGATTCCCTCTTTATCAGCCTTGAACTACACACACCACTAACACTCAATGCATTGCTTTGGTTTTTTTAAAAAAATTGTAAGATATGCAGGTTGATTAGATTGGTAATAGTGAATGTGTAAGAAATTTTCAGGCTAGTTATCTTCAATTCAAGGTGTTATAAAATGGAGGTGGAGGTGAAATTTTTTAACCATCCACCACACCATCACCATCACAAGCACAAACATTACAAATCCATAAGAAATCCTACCACCATGAATCCAAATATAAACTTAAACCCTGGTCCCCTGCTGAACGATGTGTTGTACCTACGTGATCGACATCGTGCTTTTCACACTTTCGTAAATGAGGAAAACTTTAATGAGCCCCTCAATGTTAAGCGTAGTGATAGACCCATATGGCGGATACTTCGTAACAACCCTCTTGTAGGTCGAGTTCGTAACCTTGTTGATGCCAGTGCGATTAAGTTTGCGGCTAAAAAATTAGCGGCTTTGATGAAGCCACCACCTTCAATTTCCGAGACCACCAATTCCAACTTGAAAAGGAGACAAGGGCGTAACTCTATAAGATAACCAAAGACTCAGCGTCCTCACCAAAGACACTGCTTTTTTGGACCCGGAAAAGCGATGCAAGGCGGGGGATGAAACAGGAGAAGATGCGTTTAAGCACGTATGATACAAGTTTAAAAACAAACACTCCCGGCCCAATACTATTATATCTCAATGTGGATGTAACATCAACCCAAAACAATTGTGTAAAAACACTTATGCCTCATCTTTTGATTAGTATTTTGTTTGTGTTGGAAAAATAATTGTGGGTGGGATGAAGAGAATGTGAAATCTGATGAGGTATTTATCTTGAAGACAATGTGAATGATCCCTTAGGATGGTTTGGCGACTTCATTTGATGCCTTAGAGTGGTTTGGCGACATCATTCTTTGATCCCTTTGTTTCAATCTAAGGAATCAATCTTCAATCCCTCCCTCTCATTTACGTATGGTCGAAGAAAATGTATAAAAAAAGGCATCAATATGATCCCTCCCTTTCATTTAGAGGCATCAACATGATCCCTCCCTTTCATTTAGAGGCATCAACAATCCCTCCCTTTCATTTAGCGGCTTCTAGGGGACAAGACTTACACATTTCAGGTTTCCAATCATTGGATAATATCATAGGGGTGATGCCTTTGTTTCAATAAGAGACATCACCATTTTCACAAATTACCTCTTTATCCAAGCAATTATAATTTGAAAACCAATAAACCATCCACAAATGCAAATGATTCGATAGTTTTTAAATATCTTGGAATGTTGATAGGATATTTCTTGAGAATTTTATAACAAATGCACTATTAGAACTAAGCAGTGGTGGACTCAAATTTTTTCATGGGGAGCAAAATTTTATAGGGGTTGTTCGTTTATCATGTATAATATTTTTTTATCCGTTTCGGTCGGGTCGGGTAACATAAAAAACATATGAACTCCATATATATATATAGTGGACCTGGTAGTTCTCACAACCGAGTATATTAGTACTCTCACAAATACACAGCCTAGTCCTCGTATAACATCTTCAAGTAACCGCATATCACACGAGTATTCACACTCTAACTCAGAACAAATAACCAATACACCTCATCATTATTTTTTCAATTTATATGTAAAGGGTTGTTTTGTTCCGAACAACTTTTGGAGAAGTTTAGCCCATGATCAAGTTGACCCATCTAGACCTGTTTGGTAGCTTCTTAATAAGGCTCTGAACCATTCAGCTCTGAATGGTTCAGCACTTCTTAGGGGCTGTTTGGTTGATTAAGTGCTGAATCATTAAGATGGTCTGAATGGTTAAGAGACTCTGAATGGTTAAGAGCTGAATCATTCAGCATCCCTTATTAGCTTAATGGTTCAGCACTTAATCATTCCATTCAGATGCTGAAACAAACAGTCTGAATGCTGAATGATTCAGACCTGAATGGTTAAGAGGCAGGTTAAGAGGCTACCAAACAGCCCCTTAATTAGACAGTTTGTTTCAACATAAAAAAAACTCTGAATGGAATAATTAAGAGCTGAATCATTTAGACTTGGTGCGTAGCTGAATCATTTAGAGCCTCTTAACCATTCAGACATCTTAATGATTCAGCACTTAATCAACCAAACAGCGCCTTAATATGAACCAAAATATTTTTTAAATTGAATTTGACTTTTGCTTTGCATGTTCCAAAGAACGTATCGTATTTATTTTATTTTATGTGTTAATGAGACACCTTTAATTAATATTGGGACACTTATCTTTCTCTCCTTCAAAGAGAAAGGGTGTGTGTCCCAATACTAACATCTTTTTTTTTTCCTGAATGAAGCTGTTACTAGCCAACTTCTCCCTTCTAAAGGTTTTGTAACTTTGTAATCCTAAATTTAACTTTGTTGGTCAAGAAAAAATCACCGCATCCCCGATCAAAACATCAAGACTAAGTTCTAGCAAAAGTTTAAGGGCATCAAGACTAAGTTCTAGCAAAAAGTTTAAGGGGAGCGGTTGCAAAATTTTACAAGGGGCGCTCGGGATTTTCGCGTTGTCTAACACTAATCGTTTTTTCTTTAAGGGGGGCACCCCCCCCCCCCCCTCGGATGGCTGTAGGTCCGCCAATGGAGCTAAGAATAAGGGATAAAGGACTAACCCGTTCGTTAGCTACTACATTATGATTATTGGAAGTAATAACCTTTCACAAATAAGAATTTTAATATTACAATTCATCGAGCACTAACTCACTTTTTCTAATGTTATCTTTAATCTTGAATACACACATACATTGTTGGGAATCTTGGTATCGTATACGGAGCGGAAGCGGTTTATATATATAACGAAAACAGATTATATATACAATATATATAATAGCCGATTTATATACATAAATTGTTAGTTAATTTTATTAATCCGATTAATAAAATATTCCCAATCAGGATCTCAGTTAAACGCGTATAAACAAATAAATAATAAACAACCATAGGGGGTTTAGTAATCAACCTTTGACGACTACACCGGAATTGTAACACGCGGGTTACAACGAATCCTCGCTAGTAGGAAGTTCACAATCCAGCACTAGCCAACCGGGAGCAACCGTTTGCAAGGTGGAAGGCGGCAGCGTATGGTGGTTTGACCAAGTCAAGAGGCGGCCAAGACTTGGAGAGGAAGGAGTTGTTTTATTATAAAACTTGTCCTTTGGGTTTACACCCTAATCCCCTATTTATAGAACAAAACTCTTGGAATATTCTCATAATATGCCATATCCTTTGGAATATTCCCATAATATTCCATAATATTAATCTAATTAATATTAAGTCCCTCTAGTTCATAATATTATTATTTCATAAATAATAATCCACCTACAAGTGAACTTATCTGATTCGTGTACCAACGTGTAACTCTTCGGATCGTACCGGGTCGGGTTACGTTGATATCGACTTTAATTACATCGGACATACTATATATCCAACAATCTCCCACTTGGACGATTTTAATTAAATAAGTCAACGTGCGCAGAGTTGGACGCCTAGCTGCATCGCATTGCACCCAACACAGTATGACACTTTACAGTCGTCAACTAGTTCTTTGAGTTCAAGTAACTCTTTACTTAACCAAATACTATAGCCCTGATAATTCTATCAATAAGTCCCTTCTGTATAGACATCCGTTGATCATAAGACATGGATCATTCATTCTTATATAGTGATCAACCATTCTCTATTCTCGTCTCTAATTCAAAGTGGTCTAACGAACTACCTTAGTCCGAGCGTGGCCACGCGTTTATACCAGTTTGAGTTAACGAGGGCGCCAGAATGTCTAGACTTCTAATCCTATAGAAGTACAGAATTCCATCAGCGTCATACAACTCCCACTTAATCTTGGATTTCCCCCAACGCTATCCGGATTGCTACCCATGTTTCAGGATAGTGTTAGATAACATCAAAGATAGTCCTTGATCAATGTAGTTTAATATGTGCCTTAGGAAAAAGGACAGATTGAACATATCAATATCAAAACATCTCATGACACAGATCCATGGAGATCGTTTTGAAGCGAGTTACATCCAATATCATTCCCTAATGATATCTGTGAATTATGATTCTCAAACCCTTGAGTTATTCATCTCATGAATACAACCATCTCAATTCACAATAGTCTTACATTCAAATTCATTCCCATGTAATTTGATCGACTACGGACATTTAGAATACTCTTATTCAAGGATTTAAACATACAAATAATGAACACAGTTAATAAATATTTAAACTTGCATTTAACCCATTAAATCAATTAAACATTCAATATAACTGTCATAGTTCAAAATAAAACACCAATACTAACTACAGATCATGCCCACTGTCTAGCAACTCTAAGCCCTATCTTTCCAGCATGCTCCTCATGTTTAGCTTGAGGTAAAGGCTTAGTAAAGGGGTCAGCCAGATTTAGATCTGTATGAACTTTGCTTATCACGATGTCACCACGCTCTACTATCTCTCTAATATAGTGGAATTTCCTGAGTATATGCCTTGTGGTTTTATGTAACCTTGGTTCCTTTGCAAGAGCAATGGCACCAGTGTTGTCACACAATATCTCGATTGGTTTCTTTATGCTAGGCACAACATCGAGATCAGTGATGAACTTCTTCATCCAGGCAGCCTCCTTTGCAGCATCCGATGCAGCATTGTATTCTGATTCACAGGTGGATTGAGCAACCACACTTTGCTTAAAGCTCTTCCAAGTAATAGCCCCACCATTCAGAATGAAAACATATCCCGTCTGTGATTTTGAATCATCACGATCAGTCTGGAAGCTTGCATCAGTATAACACTTAACTGACAGCTCCTCATCCAGTCCTCCATATATTAAGAACATATCCTTAGTCCTTCTCAAGTACTTAAGAATGTTCTTCACTGCAACCCAGTGACTCTCTCCTGGATTCTGTTGATATCTACTTGTCATGCTAAGAGCATACGAGACATCAGGTCTAGTACATAACATGGCATACATGATAGAACCAATAGCAGAAGCATATGGAACTCTTTCCATTTTCTTCTTTTCCTCTTCAGTGTTTGCACACTGTTTGCTACTAAGAATGGTTCCATGTGCCATGGGCAAGAGCCCCCTTTTTGAGTCTTGCATTGAAAAGCGTCGTATGACCTTATCAATATATGTACTTTGACTCAAACCCAATAACCGCTTTGATCTATCTCTATAGATCTTTATTCCCAGAATATAAGCGGCTTCACCAAGATCTTTCATTGCGAAACATTTACCCAACCAGGTCTTAACATCTTTAAGCATAGGGATATTGTTTCCAATGATTAGTATGTCATCTACATACAGTATAAGAAAAGTGATATAGCTCCCACTAGATTTCTTGTAAACACACGGTTCATCTTCGTTCTTGATAAAACCAAACTCTTTGATTTTCTGATCAAAACGGAGATTCCAGCTGCGAGATGCTTGCTTTAATCCATAGATGGATTTGTTCAGCTTGCACACCTTATTAGGATTCTTTGGATCGACAAAACCTTCAGGTTGAACCATATAGACATCTTCCAATAAGTGTCCATTAAGGAACGCGGTTTTGACATCCATTTGCCATATCTCATAGTCATAATATGCAGCAATGGCAAGTAGAATTCTAATAGACTTAAGCATGGCTACTGGCGAGAAAGTTTCCTCATAATCAATTCCTTGAGTCTGAGTAAAACCTTTCGCTACAAGCCTTGCTTTGTAGGTTTGCACATTCCCATCCATGTCAGTCTTCTTCTTGAAGATCCATTTGTTTCCTACAGTCCGACACTCGGCAGGAAGATCAACCAAATCCCAGACTTGGTTATCATACATGGATTGCATCTCTGCATTCATGGCTTCTTGCCATTTCTTGGATTCCGAATCCAAGATTGCAGCTTTGTAAGTAGCAGGCTCAGCTTCATCAATCATGAAGATATCGTCATACCTTACAGGTGCACGACGATCCCTGATACTTCTTCGAACACTTGGTGTTTCTGTTGTTTCTTGAGTCCTCTCAGGCTCAACTTCAACAAATGGATCAGTTACTTCTGGTTCTGTCTGAACAACAGGTTCAGTCATTTGTAGTTCTCGAATTTCTTCGAGATCCACATGGTTATCTCCAATCCCTCGCGCCAGAAGCTCTTCCTCTAAGAAAGTGCCTCTGCGTTTGGTGAAAATCTTATTTTCAGTGGGGTGGTAGAACAGGTAACCGATCTTCTTACCGTATCCGACGAAAACCACTTTTTCGCCTCTGGGGTCTAGTTTATCCGAAGATTCTAGAGTGACATAAGCATTACATCCCCAGATTTTAAGGTAGGATATATGAGGTTTCTTTCCATGCCATATCTCATAAGGCGTTTTATCAACCTTCTTCGTTGGAGCTATATTTACAAGTCTTGCGGCAGTTTCCAAAGCATAACTCCAAAAGGATTTTGGAAGGTTTGTTCGACACATCATTGATCGAATCATATCTAATAGAGTTCGATTTCTCCGCTCAGACACACCATTATGTTGCGGTGTTCCAGGTGGAGTGAGTTGTGAAACTATTCCACAATCCTTTAGATGGTCGATGAATTCCTGACTAAGATATTCACCGCCTCGATCTGATCGAAGCATTTTAATAGTTCTATTTAGCTGATTTTCTACTTCGTTTTGGTACTCCTTGAACTTTTCAAGAGTTTCATGTTTATGCTTCATAATATAAACATAACCATATCTACTGAAATCATCAGTAAATGTAACAAAGTATCTTTCTCCATGTCTTGACATTGTTCTGAATGGACCACATACATCTGTATGTACAAGTCCTAACAGATCATTAGCTCTTTCTCCAACATTTGAAAAAGGTGCTTTTGTTAACTTTCCACTCAAGCATGATTCGCATTTTCCAAACGACTCTGAACCCTTGGAATCTAAGATTCCTGCGTTTTTGAGTTGTTTAACACGATTCTCACTTATGTGACCAAGTCTACAATGCCACATATACGTATCATTAAAGTCCAACTTATTACGTTTATGGGAGATATTGCATAATATGTTATCGTTTTGGATTTCTATCTCATAGATCCCATTGTTGGGTTTTGCATCAAAGTAAAATACATCGTTAAAATAAGCAGAAATAAATTCACCATTAAAACGATAATTAAAACCTTGTCCACGCAAAGCATAAAATGAAACAATATTTCTAGTCACACTAGGAATATAATAAACATTGTTCAAAACAAGTTCTAAACCAGAAGGAAGTAAAAGAACATATTCTCCTATTGCCTTCACTGCAACTCTTTGTCCATTGCCAACATGGACCTCCAAGTCGCCCTGTTTCAGCTTTCTAACCTTTCTTAGTCCCTGCAAAACATTACAAATGTGGAAACCACATCCTGTGTCAAACACCCATGTTTTGCTAGAAAAAGCAAAGATTTCAATAACATATATACCTGAGGACTCTCCTCCAGAAGCTTTGGCTTGCTTCAGTTCAGCTAAATACTTAGCACAGTTCCTCTTCCAGTGCCCAGTTTCATCACAATGAAAACATTTGGCATCTTTCAGAGGTTTCTTGTTGGCAACAACTTTGCCCTTTCCCTTCCCTTTGCCCTGATTGCCCTTCTTCTTGGTGTTAGGTTTCTTAACTTGACCCTCCCTGATCATTAGCACTGGTGCAGTTTTGCTAGGTATGTTTACCTCAGCAGTTTTGAGCATCTGATGCAACTCTGCAAGTGTCTTCTCCATCCCATTCATATTGTAGTTCATAGTGAACTGATCATATGACTTGGGCAATGAGTTGAGGATAATATCCCCAGCTAGCTCATCACTCAAGGGAGATTCCAGACGAGCTAGGTGATCAACATAAGCCTTCATCTTTAGCACATGAGTGCTAACTGATGTACCCTCTTGCATACGAGTGGTTATAAGTGATCGCATCACATCAAACCTCTCATGACGAGCATTTTGTTGGAACATTTCCACCAGATGCCGGTTCATGTCGTACGCTTCCATGTCCTCCATGGTCCTTTGAAGTTCAGGGATCATGGATGCCAACATCAGACATGAGACTTTCAAAGAGTCATCAAAATGCTTAGCATAGTTTCTGTAAGCATTAGTTTGTTGGTTGATGGGTTCATCAGGGATTGGCGTTTCAAGAACATACAGTTTGTTCTCCGCCTTGAGAACGATTTTCAAGTTGCGGTGCCAGTCCATGAAGTTGGAGTGGTTCAGTTTGTCCTTCTCTAAGATGGACTTGAGAGAGAATTGGGAGGCGGAATTGTTTTCGTTTGACATCTACAAAGTTCAAAATTAATTTATTAGTATTTCATGTTTTACATATCCTAATTGTATTATGACCCAAAACAAAATTAAAAAGGATGAGATCCCTATTCATCAATACACAATGAACTGGCTTAGCACTGTCCACTGGCATGATTAGGTAGGTAAACAACGATTGTTAATTGTGTCCACTACACAACTCTCCTTTTTGGGGTTATCGCTAAAAACGATGTATGTTTAACCCCAACTATGCCCACTTGTCAAACAAGCGATGTTTGGTCCTTTACTGTTAACTGTAACACCGGCCTATGTTACACAGGAACCGCGATGATTACCTTCACTCATGATCAACGCCCAGATGCAGGGTTAGCACTAACATTTGGGTCCGATATAGAATGGAGTGTTAATTCGTTAAGGGTGGCATGAAACATCAATTTAACATTGGGATTTAATTTTAATATTTACCATAAATATATTGAATGACTCGTTAGCATGATGTGAGTCACACAATAGTTTATAAAATCCAATTTTATATTATTCGTGATAATTGAAACTCCTTTCAACACTCGACACGGTATAGTTTTAAATACCCTATTTAAACTATGTTGGTCGTATTATCGCGAATGGACTTGTTTTAATATTAATAAAACTCCTTTTATTAAATATGCTTTTCGGTTTTTATAAAACTTGTTTTAATAAAACCGTTGTCATGATTGTGAAAATTTTATTTATTTTGGGTTATCTAAATTATTTACAATAAATAAACCACAACCACAAAACATAATAATAAAATTGAACGAATCGAGCCCCTAATAGGTCGTCCGTTTCGTTTTAGCCAGAAACGAAACGAATTAGTCAAAAGGGTTTCAAAACTATTTTGATATAGCTCCCACTTGACCCGAGATCTCTATCTACATGGAACCTGTTCGCCTTTTTATCTTCGTCTTGATCTTGTACTTGTAGGATTACAAATAAATTTGAAATACAAATAAAACAAATCTATTCTAATCCTATCTATTACACCGGATCCAATATCCGTAATAAAAAAAATACAAATAAAAAAACATCATAAACACAACCATGACAAGGGTCAAAATACCTAGGGCTCGATTCACATCACAATCCATGAACAACAAAAAGCTTTTGATCTTTTGTCAAAAAATAATAATAATTTTTGACAAATAAAACATAGATCAAAATTATAACTTTACCATCTATACGCGCGTAACCGTGGCTCTGATACCACTGTTGGGAATCTTGGTATCGTATACGGAGCGGAAGCGGTTTATATATATAACGAAAACAGATTATATATACAATATATATAATAGCCGATTTATATACATAAATTGTTAGTTAATTTTATTAATCCGATTAATAAAATATTCCCAATCAGGATCTCAGTTAAACGCGTATAAACAAATAAATAATAAACAACCATAGGGGGTTTAGTAATCAACCTTTGACGACTACACCGGAATTGTAACACGCGGGTTACAACGAATCCTCGCTAGTAGGAAGTTCACAATCCAGCACTAGCCAACCGGGAGCAACCGTTTGCAAGGTGGAAGGCGGCAGCGTATGGTGGTTTGACCAAGTCAAGAGGCGGCCAAGACTTGGAGAGGAAGGAGTTGTTTTATTATAAAACTTGTCCTTTGGGTTTACACCCTAATCCCCTATTTATAGAACAAAACTCTTGGAATATTCTCATAATATGCCATATCCTTTGGAATATTCCCATAATATTCCATAATATTAATCTAATTAATATTAAGTCCCTCTAGTTCATAATATTATTATTTCATAAATAATAATCCACCTACAAGTGAACTTATCTGATTCGTGTACCAACGTGTAACTCTTCGGATCGTACCGGGTCGGGTTACGTTGATATCGACTTTAATTACATCGGACATACTATATATCCAACATACATATGTGTGCAAATAGTGATTAGAATATAAGATCACTTAAGCTCTTTATGAATACTTGGAAAATATTGATTTTGAGCAGGCAAGGCCAGATAATTTCTTAAAAAAGTTTGTAGAACACACAACGCCAGCCCATGGTTGAGTCTATCGACAAGTAAAGTAAAAAAATTGAGTATGCACTTGCTAGAAAGTGATACCTTGACATACGTTATATCTATTATTATTGGTAAATCTTAAGCATTAATCCTTATAACGTACTATAATAAGAACTTTATTCTACATGCTAGGATTTTCATGGCACGCCTACCTAAAATATAAATTCATCATTACCCTGATCAAGTGTAATCGCTAATTTACTTAACACACATGTATCCTGGTACGTTGTCTACCTTATCAGATACCTTAATGAGTTTGATATGTCCACAATAAAGAATATAGTGGTGATAAAGAAAAAAAAATAATCCTAATGGAATTCTTTGTCTACTTCTTTATATTGATGCTTACTTGCTTTTATATCTTCTTCATCCCTTGTTCACCTTAACAGATGCCTTAATCGACTCACAATTGTATTCAAACACCATATATGGTTCGTTGATGTTCTTGTATATGGATCGTCGGAATTAATTTAGGTTTTAACCAAAATAAGTTTTAGTAGTATTTGTTTGGTTTTCCCTATCTTTGTTAAGTCATGCCATAAAACTTCAAGAATAAGGTGTTTTAAAACTTATTATAGTAACATACATATTGATGGACACAATAAATTTGTAAACAATAGTTGATGAACCAATTATTTGGAAGGTGCCTTCCATGCTATATTGCTATTAGTATTTAGACAACATGCCCCTCCTCCATAACTACTAGGGACCATTTTGTCCAACCCTCTTAGGTGGATTTTTGAAAGACATTGTACCATGTCACATTTCCTAACTACTATTATTACATCATTGTATATAGTTTTGGCTAGAAGTTAGTAATTCTTCTTATAAATATATAAAATATTACTTGTGTACATTAGATCAAATAAATTTGAGTAAATTATATAATATAATATAAATGCATTTGGGTACGATAAATGTAAATTTCATACAATCATATTTACTTGGATATGGTTTTTACATAGTTGTTTTTTCCGAACATTTTTATCGCATCTTATGAAATGTCTCGTGTCGTTTTACATAATTTCAAAACAAGTACATGAACAAAGAACTAAATTTGTGATTTGAAATTTCAATAACTCTTGTGGGATTCTTATGCAACTTTGTCCATTGTGGTACCAATTAGAGATGTGAAAAAGGGGCATGGTCCTCTCCATTTTTTTTCAGAAAATAGATAAGAGTCACGAGTTATTACACGTTTTTATTATGTTATCAAAGAATAAACCAATTGTGTCATTTTCAAGTTCGAATCCGATCCAGAGAGGTTTTACCGTAGTGGGTCTTTAGGTGACGAGTTTTTCCCCGAATTGGTAGCTTGGTGGACTTGAGGTGCCTAGCAGGCAACCATTTGCCTATTTGTCAGTGTTAACCCACTAACAGTTCCAGTGATATTTACTATTTAGTTATCCGTTTAAAATTTTTTTGGCAAATCATCTTTATTATTATGTGTTATATCAATAGTGCAATGTTCTTCCGAATTCATTGTAAAATTATTTAATACTCTATGTCGTATTACTTATTACCACAAGTATAATTTAAAACACATATTATAAATATAACCATCGAAAAACTCATTTATTATTTCATGATCTAAAATTCTGAAATTGGCCGCACAATGCACATGGACTTCGGGTTGAAATGGTAAAGTGTATCGATGAAAGGCACGTCCTCTTGATCAAATTTGCATTATTTCAAAATGCTTTGTTCTTTTCTTTTTAAAGAAACACACTACCGAACTATGTTTAGATACAAACTTGTTACAAGTTTATACTAACTTAGCACTAAATATAAAATTATTGTTTTAATAATTGTGAAGGCGGATTCTATACCAAATGAAAAATGTGTGTGAAACAAAAGAATCATATACAACATGACAATGTATTTTAGAGTTCGGGTATATTGTCAAAAGACAGTATTTTTTTTTTATTAAAAAAGCAATAGAATTCAATTAATCAATAGGATTAAAATTCATTACCACCATGCATAGATGTGGTACAAGCAAGATCAAGAGAAGCCCACCATAAATAGGTGGTGCCACAACCAAACACGAGATAGACATCGTTTATATGCAGTTGTATAGACCACTCGAGTTCAGAATTGGGTTAGTGACCAAGAACCAGAGTTGAAGAGAAAACTAGATAATTCTATATCATTAACACACCGGCTTTTATAGAAAAGTAATACACTCATTCCATAAGAGCGCATTAGCATATTCTCTACGGGAGAGGGTGTCCATGTGCTCACCGTCCATCCGATACTGATGTGTAAAAAGAATCGGTTGTTTTGATATATGAAATGGGCAGGTGGATTTAAATAAAGGAAAATAAAGAGAATGTAAAGTTCATTAATGGAAAAGGATTCTATCTAAAGGCTCTAATTTATATCTATTTTTGGACTTAGTGTTATATTTTTGTATTAGCACAATACCACTTTGTTAATATGAAATTTGTAAAACAACTCAACTTCAAAGATAAATTATGAATAAACTATTATTTTTTTAACGGTAAACTCATACACCCACTAAGACTACCCGTAGTGGGGCGCTATTTGTCAAAAAAATTGAACTATAGCGCCCCAAACACCATGACACCTGGGCGCTATGCGTTCAAATTCGCCGGGGGCTTTATAGCTATAACGCCAATTTGAAAATCAACCAACCAACCAAATGTTGACACGTGGCGAGGACAAAACAAACGGTCAAAAAAATTTGACCGTTGGGGACCATATTATTTGAACGGTTAACTTTTTTTTTTTAAATTTTTATATATACACAACACAATACAACATACACATACAACATACAACACTTTCCAAACTAAAAAACACACACATCTACTAAACATGTTTCCATACGGTTCACCATTCGGGGTCCCGGGTCGCCCTGGTTCGAGGCCAAACACTACTACTCCACTGCCACCCAATTGGGCGGAGTTTGACCCGAACACAATGCAATACGCGCAACTACTCCAGGGTCACTTTTATCCTCCACCAAACTATGGACAACCGGGCCAATTTTTTCCTCTACCAAACTATGGCCAAGGTTCTCAAGAGGAGGCCGAGCTCGTGCCAGAAACTCAAGTGGAGACCGACGAACCCGAGGGTTTTCAACGGGGGGCCGCGGGCGTGGGAGTGGGAGCGGGAGCGGGAGCGGGCGCGGGAAACGCTCGCATAAAAAGAAAGATGCTACCCAACCTCGTCAAAAAAAGCAAATAGAACGTTGGGCCCAAGACGAGGAATATGCTTTAGCGAGAGCCTGGCTCGACGTATCGGAGGATCCACTAGTTTGTAAGTAAATTTTTATATATATATTGTTTGTGTTTTATATATAGTATTTATTTTTTATATATATATTGTTCGTTATATATTTCTAATCGTATAAATTTTTTTTTGTAGCCAACTATCAACATCTTCCTGAATTTTGGATTCGGATTCGAGCGCTGTTTTTTGGTGCGATGGGTAGAGGGGAGTATCGAGAGAACGACTCCGTATCGGGAAAGTGGTCGGACATAAATAATAGATGTCACGCGTTTTCTCAGGTTTACCAGCGTTGTATGGACAACAGGGGCAGTGGGGAAGGTGATGATGGTGTGTTGACGAGAGCGTTGGACGAGATGAGATCTACCCGCCAACCGTTCCCGTATTTGAAAATTTGGGAGATGTTGAGAAAAAGTCCTAAGTGGGCTAAGGTACCGGCTATGGGGTTGGGTGGTAGGAGGAAGATCAGGAGAGGAGGAGGATCAGGAGGAGGAGGACCATCAAAACGTAGCAAAACCTCCTCCTCGACGCGAGATCCGGATACACCGTCATCCGATGCTCGCTATGTGAGTTTAGGTGATCATGTTAATTTGGTTGATGAGAAGGAGGATGAGGACGAGGAGGAGGAGCAGGATATCCCTAGACCACCTGGTAGGAAATCAACAAAGGGTGGGAAGGGGGAGTCGTCTTCGGCAGCAGGCGGTGGCTTGAAGGATGATTTCGAAGAAATGAACCGTAGACTTCAAGATATTCGCGACCTTGGCCAAAGACGTTTGGAGACGATGCAGCAGAGAGTGGTGGAGAATAAAAGGTTTGTCGAGCTCCAAGAGGCGAGGCAGAGGGAAAAAGACATTGAGTTTTTGTCGAAATCGATCGAAGACCTCGAAGGAGACGCGCTACGCCTCGCTATGCTTCACAGGCAACAAATCCTGAAAAAATATGACCTCTAGTGTGTTTGGTTTTTTTTAATATTAGTTGTAATTTTTTTTTAATATTAGTTGTAATTTTTTTTTTAAATTTTAGTTATAACTTTTTTTTAATTTTAGTTGTAACTTTTTTTTTTAATATTAGTTGTGTGTTTTTTAATATTATTTCTAATTTTTTTATATTTATTTACCTTTTATTTTAATTATTTTGAGTTAAAAGAATATAAAAAATAAAATCCACGTGGACTAATCAGATTAGGGGGCTCCATATATAAAGCCCCACCACTACACCTCTTTTTCAGTTTCTCTCTCTATGCTGACTCAGCAGCCACGTGGACCAATCAGGAAGGGGGGCTCCATATATGGAGCCCCCCACTACACATGCTCTAAATCTACTCATTTGATAGTTAGTAATACCACGGGTATTGGGTATAACAGATTAGTTCATTACAAAATACACGTTTGAATTTTCAAATACATTTCTATTATAATTCCATTTTTTTTTTGTAATTTATATTTTAGCCGACCCTATAATCCAAACTCTCTTAAAAAACAATTTATTTTAAATATATAATGAACGATGTTATTTGTCACCATTTTTTTTAATTCGTCATATTTTTAGACGATACGTATTGTGCCCCCTGAAAAAAAAAGGTTTGCATCCACACTGATGAGTGGGATTTGAACTGGAAGGAAAAACTGGAGACAATTGTAGATTGATGACTAAGAAGTTGGGGTGTTCAACGAATCGAATAATAAATTTTCGAATTAATCGAATCAAATTTCTTGAATTTTTAATTTTTTTACATCAATTCATATTCGATAAAAATTCAATTTATTCGATTCGTATTCGATCCCTATAAGAAACTCGAATTTGAATCCAATAATTAATTCGATTTAGTGCAAATTCACCATAAATAATAAATTGGTTTACTTTTAGTTTTAAAACTACTACAAACTCATTATTTTAACATACAAAATACTAATCTACAAAATTGATAAACAACAATGTCAAATACTGAAATAGTAAAAGTAGTAGAGACTCTGGCCTTTCAGAATTTTGTTATGTAAAAGGTAAATATGTAAAATATGGTTATGGTAAAACTGTAGAGACTATAGGTTCTTAGAGTATGACCCAAATTTAGAAGTTTTTTTTTCGATGTGTATATATTGATGTGTGTGTATACATTTAAAAATATATATTTATAATTTGAACTTTGAATCGAATTTAAAATTATAAATTCGTATTCGGTTTACTGAACTTGAGTATGAATTGAATCGAATTTGAATTCCGGATAATCGAATTGAACTAAGTCGAATTTTGAATTTTTTCGAATTTCAAACACCTTACCAAGAAGGGAAGTCACCATAGGCTAGGCCTAAATTGCAGAAAGAACATTGATCACACGAGAGCAACAACATAATCTTCACACACAAGGCTTTGAAGTTTGAAGCCATAAACCAAACAGGTCGATGAAGATCTAGCAAAAGCCCAACAAACGCAGCCCATGTGCAAGACAAAAAAGAAAAATAATAGAATAGAATAAGAAAATAATAACTTCGATGATAAAATTGATGTGAATTTTCTTAACATTTTATATATGTATGTTCATTAAATTATAACTAGCATTATATATGTATGTTCATTAAATTATAATTGGTTGGTAAACGCATCATTGTAGTTGTTTGGGCACACTACTATAAACACTGCATTTTATTCATGTGTCATACCAATGCAACTTTGACACACCGTTGTAACTAGTTTAGACACATCTTGTGAAGGTGTGTGAACTTTTGTAATTTGTTTAGACACGTTGTGGCAACTAGTTTAGGCACACCATTATAACGCAATTCGTCAACATGTTTTTAACTAATTACATGAAATATTGTTGTGGTATGGTCATAGCACAATTTTGCCTCTAACCTTTTAAAGTAATTAGTGCTCTCTGTTCACTCACGAGTAATACATTAACTTTTTCAAAAAAAAAAAGGACCATTTACCTTTAGAAAACAAACAAAAAGAGAAATATACCACATGCTAGTCATCTTCTTCAACACTGCCACTACACACCTTCGATGTACTTCTAAGTCTCTTTTGCTTATTCCAAACACAAAACACAATAATTGTTAGATATAACATAAGGCCCAAAGATGTATAATCTGAACAATCACTAATGAAGCAAAAGCTCCCCATGTATAAAGTCAAGACACCATAGTCACGATTCAAAACCATCACTACATGTGTAAATATCAAAGAGTAGACTAATAACCTTCATACGAATCATCCCTTCGCCTGTTCATCCAAACCAAAAAGACTCCTAAATCCGATGCATCAGAAAATCTCTATGTTCGCATGCCTTTAACTGTCTGCTTGTTCTTGGAGA
Organism: Ambrosia artemisiifolia; assembly: GCA_032199755.1. Lineage (NCBI taxonomy): Eukaryota > Viridiplantae > Streptophyta > Magnoliopsida > Asterales > Asteraceae > Ambrosia > Ambrosia artemisiifolia. The sequence continues at coordinate 28,542,272 of CM063529.1, read as the reverse complement.
ACTGTTTAGGTATTAACAAGTGAGGTAAAGAATGAGTAATTGCTTTTCCTTCATGAGGTAATGCCATTGACAATGCCTTCAAGTCCATCAAGTGCTTTTGGGCTTCGGGAGAGGAAGGTGACACAATCTGAATTTTCGTATGGCCTTGATCTTCTTGTTCAAGCAACTTCTCGTATGTAAACTGAAGAAAAAGAAAAAAGATGACTAAATAAGGCTTAAAGATGTACAATCTGAAAATGTTGAAATCATTGTTAGAATCATTCCAATAAAGGGCAATGAATATTTCATCAAATAATAACTCTCACCTTGACAACATTACTTTGTTCTTCAAAAGGAAAGGATGGTCTTAAAGTTAAAGACCGAGGACGGCAACACCAAAGGACAGCATCCACAAAAGCTACATGGGCTGATGATTCTTCATGGGTGTCTAGTCGTAGCTCAACATGGTCGAGTTCATATGGTGGCAAGTCAATCGCCTTTAGTTTCTCAAACTTAGAGAGTTCCTAAAGGACAATTGGAATAAATATACGACTTTGTGTGCAGGGATGATACTATGATGGCAAAATCTAGAGGTGGCATACTCAACATACTTTAAAAAACTCTCTCTAGTTAGAGGTGTAAAATTATGGATACTGAAATCTAAAATAGGGAAAGAAGCGGTGAGGTGAAGCCAGGTCTTAGACAATACACTCATTCGAACAAGCTCAACAGGAGGGCCATTAGAAGTATCGAAAAATGAGAGTATGTGATGAAGAATGAAATCAGGAAGTTGTGAAACCCGATCCATCTCTCCAATTTCACTAGCTGAAAGAACAAATATGAAATTTGCAAGAGTTTAATACCAAAAATATGCATAAAGTTCTATCAATATAATCAAAGTAAAACTAAAAGCATTGTATTGCTTTGCTCTAAGTGGCATTTCAGCAAACATGTTGTATGCAAAGACAAAACTTAACAATCCTATCAACATTATTGAAAGTGCATAGCACAAATGAAGACCTAAACACAGTTTTAGCTTAAGTAAACGAAAACCCTCAATGAAAAATACGAAACCCACATTAAACTAAACTATAATAATAAACCAACCTATTTGAACAGTGTTTTTTTGTCCTTTATTGATAGTTTGTGTTTATGTAAGTTTATTTTCACCACAGTTTCAATCTGTTTTTTCGGTCCAGTGGTTTGTTTGTTTGTTGTCGGTTCAGTTGACCAGGGTTCGAGCCCTTTTCACATGTTTTTTTAACTTCTTTTTTATACACTAAATTTAACAATGTTTAGGTGGTTCTGTGACCACTCTTCCTTTATACACGTGTTTAAAGACAACATTATTAAGGTACAGCTGTTCATACACATGTCTTGCAATCACCTCAGTCTTTAACTTCTTAATTTCTCTCAGTTACCTATCTGTGTTCTTCTCCATCTCTAACCTCTTCACTCTCTTTTGGCTTTTCTCTCTCTAAAATCCACCGGTGCATGGCAGTGTTCATGGGTGTTTGTGTGACGTTAACATCATTCAAGGCCGTGATAAGGGAAAACAGACCTGGTGGTAGCGTGTGATGGATCTGGAGCGTCCGACGACCATGGCAGTCATTCCAATGATGATGATAGATGCGTTTTGGTCTAAGTGCATTTGGGGGTGTTATCAGTGAACCTGAATGACGGTGTTGCTACGTGTTTCAAGGAGATGACCGGTGGATAGTGGATGCCGGTGCGATTTGTCGATCGCCACAGTCACCATCACCACTGTCAAGTCAAAGCACAACCCCATCACCACCGTCACACACTATCACCATCACCAAGTAAAGAGAAAACAGAAGAGAGAGAGAGAGAAAACCGTCAACGAACTTGCCAGAACTGTACCAGCCTATCCTTGAGATCCCCGATTAGGCTTCATCTCTGCCGTAATGTTCATTCATCTGTAAACAAACTTCAAACTCATCAGGTACCGTTCACTATCTTTTCTTGATTTACAATTGTTTTGTTTTGTAATTGATTGATTTGTTACTAAAGAATTCTGGCTTTTTCGTTTTGTAACTTGGTTATTTCTAATGTTAACATCTTTGTAAACTGAAGTTGGGTTATTGATTTCTGGGTTTATTAGAATTGTAACAAAGATTGCCTTCGTTGGTGTTGTAAATGTACGCCCACCAAGTGTTTATAAAATTGTCTAGGTGAAAATTTCCACATTATAGAATCTTTTATGCACAATTGGTCCAGAATGGTACAGGATAACCCATATGTGGCTGGAGGTGACTCCGGATGGCAACCAAACAACCGTTGCGGAGCTGTTTATATGCTAGATTTCGTCGGCGGCGGACCTAAAAAGTCGATACTAAGTATTTAGGCTCGTGAATTGAAGCCGATGGTATGTCGAAACCGGTTTCCCCAATTCAATTATTTGTCGGCATCTGGAAACAGAAAACAAGAGGGGAGGTTTGGGTATTATTCGTTCTCTTTGCGGTGGTGGTTTATGTTTGATGGTTGTTGCAACTACCAATCAAGATGTTAGAGAAAGAGAGATGTGTCTATGGCTGAGAGTAAGATTTTACATAAAAAGGAACCATGACTTCGGTCTCTTTTGCATAGACTTTTCCATAGTGTTCCAAATCATAATATATGGTTTTCAAACCTTCTGATTTAGTTGTTACACTTATAATGTTTCCACTTTTGTTGTATTTGTTCACTAAGCGTTAGGCTCAGTTACACATCTTTCTCCAAGACTATGAGACTATAAAATAGGCTATATTGGTTTCATGTTTATGACAGTGTTGGAATGAGGTGGTGATGGTATTGCAACTGTTACCATCATTTAAGAAATGACAGGAGCCAAGATTGCTGGTTCAGTTGCTGCAGCATTTGTGGTTGCATAATAGAGAAGTCCAGCAAGGTCGAGTAGATACGCCTATCTCCATCTATTTGTAACTGAGTTTGGTCTTTGCAAACCAACGGATTCTAACATTTCTAATTACGCCTTGACTGTTTTGCAGGGAATTTTATCAGATGTTGTGAAATGCCTTGGTGACAATAAAAAGCACATGAGAGAATGTACCTTGACAACTTTAGATTCTTGGGTTGCTGTTACTCATCTTGATAAGATGGTCCGTGTCTTATTTGTTGTATATGTTTTTTATATTTTGATGTTTTATGTACTGCATTGTATTGTTTATTTTTATGTGCATTGACAAAGATAATAAGCGAATAAACTGTGGAAGCTAATTTCTAATCCAGGATAGTAAAGTAATGGATTTAAGTTAAAATCTTTTAACTACAGCTGTTTTTATATCTAATTATGTTCTGTCTAATTATATCTGATTTTATTATTTGCAATTCTTTGGTTCTTTGTAGGTACCATATATTACTACTTCTTTGACTGATGCTAAACTTGGTGCGGAAGGGCGCAAGGACCTTTTTGATTGGTTGTCCAGGCAACTTAAAGGATTAACAGAGTTCCCTGATGCCATTCAGTTACTCAGACCAGTTACTGTTGCTATGCCGGTATTTAATATTTAATATTTATAAAATACTATGTTTATCGTTTCATTTGTCAGTTTACATTTCATTCAGCAAATTAAGAAATTTTGTTTACCCGGATAAATCAGCAGATGTTCGTAAAGCAGCTGAAGTGTGCTTTGGAGATATTGTTAAGAGTTTGTGGACCAGAAATGGTGTGTGAAACTTGTAACATTTCACATTAAATTCCTTGTACGTTACGATTATTATTAATAAAACGTCAAGTTTCATCATTTATCGTCTTTTAAAAATATTTCGTGACGCATTTGGACCCCTTATACTATACCATATACTTATAACATCTTATTATTATTGAAGTAATTATCAAAAATTAAAGGCTTGGGCCGGGGTTCGAACCCGAGCCCATAGCCGGTTCAATGTACACACACCACACAACCAGCTAGTCTACACCACAATTTTGTTTAAACTTTAACACATATTATTTATATATCGAATCTGGATCATAACAGTTGACTCGAAGAGTCTACTGTGAAGAACAATTTACCATAATCAATCCATTCAAACGCGTTTTAATCCTGATATGGAATGATTGAGGATTCATTTGACTTATACGCGTGCATTACACAATCAATTATCGTCCAAAACCTTCCAATTTTACACCAATTAACGCGTCATCATCTTCATAGCAAGTCAACTTTCCAATTCGTCAACCCGAACCCTCACCCTATAAATTAATCACTTCCTAACAATCTCTACTCGCTGATACATCCCTCTTCATCTCCAATTTCTGATAATAATCACTTCTTAAGCTTCAATTCATCTCGTGTTGACTTTCTGTTTGACCATGCTCTATATACGAATACGTTTTTGTAAGTTCAATTTTTTTTGATGGGTTATGCTCATCGGCCCTTACACAACAATAACCCTATGATCAATTGGGTTATTGTTGTGTAAATCGGTGTATTGCAAAGTTAGGGCTCGATTGGTTCGAATTGGGGAAGAACACGATTGCAGGCTTATGTATTTAATTAAAACAAAAAGAAACCAAACACAACCACTGATCTAGATCAAGTGGTTGTGTCTGTTGTTTGCTAAACTGAGAACACGGGTTCGATTCCCAGCATCAATAAATGTTTTTATACCATTTAAGCTTTATATATATTCACTTGTATTTTTAAAATTAGTTTTAAAATACTAAAACTCCTTTATAAATTCCACAAAAATTATTTTATGTTATTCTAGTAGAAAAGTTTAACATACAATTTTTAGTTTTCCAAAAATTATTTATTTGATATATATAATAAATATTTCAAGTTTATTCTATTTTATTTATAAAATTCTATAAAAATATCAAAACGATTATATAAATTTCCACAAAAATTGTCCTGAGTTTATATAACATTAAATTCTCTGAAATGATTTTTATTCCTGAAAAATCATTTATTTAACATTTTTAATCAATTTTTGTTAGTTTTAATCATAATTAAATCATAATAAATTCAATTTTTAATATTTTTGCACCAAAATTTTATATAAATTATTCCTGATTATTTAGAACAGAAATATAATTTTTAAACTAATAATTCTTTAATTTTAGTATTTTTAAATATTTAAGTTAAATTTTGATAATTTGTTATAAATAGAATTAATATTTTATTTTAAAGAAAATAATTTTATAAAAATTATTTTTATACTTTAAACTCATTAATGTGACCATCTTAAATTCAAACTTTATAAAAAGATTCTTGTTTATTTATTATCTAAAATTCTCCCAATTATCAAACATTTTTATTATTAATCAAACGGGCATTTATCCCCAATTCGAAGCCCTAGAATATATACGTTTGTAGACTAGATAGACTTAGACATATTTGTTACCTTATACATAGGGTAACACTTGGCATCTTTGGGGATACGCTTATTCTATTTTCTTTTTGAGACTTAACGCTTTGCTAAGGTGAGTTTACATAACCATGTTTGTGCAATCCTTTATACTTTAAACTTTATACTTAAGCAATTCTACATACATGTCTAGTTGTAAACTTTAATGCCTCATGACTTAGACAAATACTATTAGACTTAAACTTAAACTTACATAATCATTAGCTATGGCCAAGCCGGCGATATTCAATGATAGATCTATTGGATTGACAATCCCACCCAGATTCGTTGACCATCTTTTATGGGGAGCGCGGGTGATTGTTATCGTTCCAACGTGATATTAAGGTGAACCGTGGATGACGGGATGGACCTAAACTTTGTCGGAGGTTTGATTATGTGCATACTATACTATCATGTTTATTCATGTAGACTTAAACTTACGATAGACATATGAATTGCTAAACTTTTATACTTAAACTATTTGCTTAACATGACTTATGTATTCTCACCAACTTCTAGTTGACCCCCCCCCCCCATCTTTTCCAAACTCAACAGGTAATCTTGATGCGTGAAGTCTAAGCTAGCGTGAGGAGTTATTTGAAGTTTTAAGTTCGTTGTTTGTTTGATGTAGTAGATTTCATTCAAGACTTTAATGTAATTCAATATTGTAATAAAGGATTATTTAAACATATGTATTACCATGAGCTACTGAACAATCATTCATACGTGACACCTCGATGTTTCCGCCATCGGTTGGGGTGTTACAAAACTGCTTACTTTTTCTCTTCATCTGTTTTACCATTTTGTAATCTTTTTGAGCCAGTTTTTTCATTCACTGTAGGTCATGAAAAATGTAAGAGATATTCAAGGTCCTGCATTGGCAATTGTTCTTGAACGATTGAAGACACATGGTGCATTTCCAGAAGTACATGACAACACAAGAACAGCCCCAACTGGACAAACAATGAAAACCGGTTCAAAGATTGGCAAATCAAATGGCATCTCTCCATTTTCCATTGTTCCAAAGAAAACCTTCCATCCATCCTAAAGCTCAAATCTCATTTGTACACTTTGGTTACAGCTTCATCTAATTCGTCAGCCACTAACCAATCGGACCTTTTCGCCTCACATTAGGTAACTAGCATCTATTTAGGGCTTCACACTTGCGATAAGGATTAGAAGGTAACAAATCACATCCTTCTTCTCAGGTTTCATAATTTTGTCTTCGTGAATCAGAAATGGGATGTTATAAATGGGGTTGTAGTTGAGAATAAAAGGGCTTTTGTTTACTATTTTGCTATCTCTTCTGTTCTACAGTTTCGGCTTCCAAGTTTTCAATTGCTAGGCCCGCATCGTCGTCATTAACGAACTCGGTAAGCTTTTTCCTCAACAATTTTATTTGATGGAACTTAAAATCATGTGTAAACCGGTTAAAAGACAGATTCGACCTCCTGTATAGTGTATACCGGCAGCCAAGAAATGGAGGGGGAGGGGGTTTCCTCCATCTTTATATACAAAAGAATTGCAAAATGAAGTCATGATTTCTTTGAGAAATGGGTGAAGTTCTATTTTTATAAAAAAAAAAGAATATTGAAATGAAAAACAATAATTCCTAGGTACGTGAAGTTTTATTTGAGGTCTATATTTATTACATAAAAATTATAGAGATATAATTAATCTATATGAATATAATTAATCTACAAAGTTTCAGTTTATTATTATTATTCATATTTGTCATGGTTAACATGTATTTTAATATTGGCAAATTTAGGCTATGGTTTAATGTTGTATACAAGTTTTAAATCGATTGCTTTCATTAAAGGAAGCATTACACATGTAGAGAATAGTGATTTTGTTCTTACTATTTTATTCTCTTTGTAAGGTTAGATATCAGAAAGATTAAATATTGGTATTTTTACTCACATTTTGATGACTTTGTTGATATGAATATGAGGATAGCCTGTGAGTTTCTGCACTAAACTAGCAAAAATGCGATGAAATATCATCACTGCTTATTGTATAAATGGTACCATAAACAACCAAAATTCTTACAACAAATTTAATATTTTTGAGATTGAAAGTTAATTCAGACTTTTTCCCAAATTTGGTACCAATAGAAATGCTTTCATCCACACACAAATGGACTTTGCTTAAAATTCAAAGTCAATATGAAATATTTTGTTTAATGTTGTTGGATGGCCGTAAAATTCGACATTCTATTGTTATTATTGTCTCAATATTGTGTTCTAGAGAGCGGTTTCAGCAAAGGGCTCAAAACCAGAGCCTATAATGTCGGTTCAAGATATTGCTTTACTAAATGTCAAGGACTGTAACAAGGTATCCTTTTTAAGTTGCATATACTTTAATGTATTTATCAATATTAAGAATATCTAAGCAAATCGTATTCTTATCTGCCTTGCAGGATGAAAGAGAGAGAATTGTGGTTCGTAGGTTTAAGTTTGAAGAATTACGTTTGGAGCAGATTCAGGATCTAGAGGTAATTAACAAAATCAATGACGTTATGTTGTGGCCGTGATACAGTTTTTTAAAGTCAACAGTTTCTTCTTAAAACAGAATGATTTGATGAAGTACTTCAGGGAGGATTTGCACAGGCGGCTTTTGAGCACAGATTTCAAAAAACTTATGTTTTCCAAATGCTAGACCTTATTTTGATTAAGCTGTAGGAACACTTATTTTTAGTTAAAATAACATGTGTTTCATTAAACTATGTTTTATCGGTTTTTGGTAGATGAATTTGCGTTTTGTTTGCTTGATTTCTGACCGAATATGGTGGTGGTGGGTTTAATGAAAGAGATCAGGTATGCGTTTCGGTTGTGACCAAATTACAAGCGCGTGAAGAGATCACTGTAACGCGCGCATCGCGCGCGCATCAATAACACTAGTTAAAGTAGTTACCTTTATCGCTTTGCAGAAGATGATGGATGACCGGTGACCCAAAACCCTTTTTTGAACTTCAATTTTCACCTGTGCTTTTCATTTCCATCACTTTGAAATATTATTATCTCTTACTTTGCCCATTGAGTTAAATAGTTAATTGCTAATTTACTCCCTGAGGTTTGTCTAAAATTGTCACTTTCATCCAAATCATTTTTTTGTCATTTTAGTCCATGTAGTTTCATTTTTTGATCATTTTAGTCCCTGTAGACTAACAAGACTTGAATGAAAGTGAAAATTTTTAACAAACCTCAGGGACTAAAATGACAAAAAAAAATGAAACCAAATGGACTAAATTGACAAAAAAGAAAAGATTTGGATGAAAGTAGCAATTTTTGACAAACATCAGGGACTAAATTGGCAATTAACTCTTACCCATTTCTCAAGCATCCATTCTTATTCTTCTATTTTAAAAATAGAGAGAATTACACTGATTTTCTTTCGTTATTAGAAAAATTGTCCAACGTTAATTTTTCACGTCCTTTATTTTTTGAATTTGCTACACCCTCTGTCCTTTAGCCTAACTTTGTTAAAAAACTTAGTTAACTTTATTTTCTAAATTTACACTTTTAGCCCTTATAGTTTCCCTAAGCCTTAACCCCAAATCAATCGATAAACTAAGGCACAACATGAAACGAAATCATAGGGCTTTTAAACTACATCAAACTCCGATCAAACCCATAATTTTGAAGTAAAACGATTGATGAAAAACATATTTTATTTTTATAAAAACTCATTTTATATATAAACATACACATATATATAACCGAAGTTAAGCGAATTCACGTCAAACATAACCGAAAAACATGAAACCTGACCGAAACTTGTTAAAAACTTAGATCGAATCCAACCGATTCAAACCGGATCACGAAACGGGTCAAAAACCTGAACTGAACTTGACCCGCGTTAACAAAAACAGATCTTACAACTCCAAGTCACACCCAAACTTGAATATGGACCAACCCACATGTTTGCAACTCTAAAACGCACCATACATTCCAGTATTAAATGTTAAAGCTTCCAGATCGTCATCCAAATGACCAATTTCTTAAACGTTTAAAAACCCACTTGCAAACCGAGCCTCTATACCATAAATTGAAACCTATTATAACATTTTATGCCTTAGTCGATCGTTTATGTGCAAAATTATACCATAAACACCCACCAAATCGTTCGCAATTTGAAGAAAAAGATCAAACAGAAGCAATTTAAATAATTCGATTTAGCCTAAAAACGATCAGGTCAGTACGATTATTATACATGGTTTTGATCGGAATTTGATGTTCTATAATAGCCCTATGATTTTGTTAATTTCCGCGATCGAATTCGAGGTCAATCGAAATAGGTTCAAAGGTTAGGGTTCGAAATGCTTGAATTGGGATGTTGAAACTATAAGGGCTAAAAGTGTAAATAAGTTAACCAATTTTTTAACGGAGTTAGGCTAAAGGACAGAAAGTGTAGCAAATTTAGAAAATAAAGGACAGAAAGAGTGAAAAATTAACGTAAAGGACATAAGGTGCAATTTTTCTATTAACTAAAGGACAATCTGTGTAATCCTCTCTTTAAAATATGTGTGTGTGTGTGTGGGGTGGGGGGGGGGGGGGGGGGAGGGCAACCCCTTTTTTTCACTTCAGTAATTTTAATCAATCATGCACTGCTACATCATTTCACTGATTACTTTACTGAAACAGTTTTTTGAAAACAACACTCCACTAATTCAATTCACTGAAATGTTTTTTTTTTTAGTTTTTTTAATAACCGTTTCATTAACTAAAATAGAATCAGAAAATAGTAATATACTTTTTATGTCAATAATAATCATCAATATTTTTTTAACAAATAGATGACAGAATAATAAAACAAACAACGTGAACAATATTTTTTAGATATTTGTGATTTTAACACGTACAGAAAAGAATAATATAACAAACTAAAGCGTAACCTTCTCTGATTTTGCCATTGGGGTTGGTGGTCCAGTGGTAAGGCAAAGCCTTTTAATACACTAAAAGTGTGAGGTCTTGAATTCAAGTCTCACAAGAAGCAAGAAATTCGCCTTTCAAACAAAAAAAACCTTCTCTGATTTTAACACTTACAGAAAAGAATAATAATACAGTTTAAAAAGAAAACGTATTATGTGGGCTTTTTTCTAAACACGTTACTAAAGCCCAACCTTATTAGTTTTTTAGGAGCCAAGGTCATCCAATTTTCTGTACTTCAACAAATATTTCTTCTCTGCTTTAAACAGCTGCTACCCCATCTTCAACATTCAAGGTAAATTAATATATTTTTGTAGTTTATTTCAAATCCATCTTTACTTTTAATTAGGTAGTTTATTATTAAATAAGAAAAAATAAAGCAAGCCAAGAAAAAAGATAAACAAAATAGTTTTACGGTCCGTTAGATACAACCAGGAAAGGTCCACGGGTCCACTACTAGCACCACCGGCGACGGTGTTACCGTGCTGGTAGTGGGGTACCCGTGACCAAATCTGGTGGTGCCCCATCCCCTAACTATAAAACTTTATGATTGTTATAAACTAGTTCTTTTACTCGACGCGCTTTGCAGCGGTGCCGTACCTGACATGATAAAGTATAGACTACAATCGACCAGACTTGTTTTCGAACTAAACTTACGTCGAAACAAATGGTAATTCAAATTTATACATTTGAATCAAAATTTATTACATTTGATCCGATTTGTTTCCAAACAAAATTTACGTCAAAACGTAGTCCAACTCAAAACGTACATAGAAATAAAATATTTTATAATTGATTAGAATCGTTTAAAACAAAAAAAAATAGGTTAAAACGTAGACGGACTTGAATTCATACCGACACATTTGTAAAAAATAAAAACGTAAGCAATTAGTTTTAGAGTAAGCTCAAAACTTTAGAAATGTGAGGGGGTCAAAGTGAGTTTTACAAAGTTAGAGTGCTACTTTTGAATTTATAGCAAGGTTTGGGGGTAGAGTGAGTTACATGTCAAAATTTTAAGTGTAAAAGAGAAGTTAAAAAGTATGAGGTCTTTTTGTCAAACTTATGAACCTTACCAAGAACCATATCTAAATTATTAACACCTTACAGAACTCGATAACAGATGAAGATGATGGTGTTTGTTTGAACAGCCTCAAGAGTAATGATGATGGTGGTTGTTTGAAATCTTGAAGAACTCGGTATCGGGTTCTTTTTTCGACGATGAACATGAAGAGACTCTAGATTAGGATGATGTCTCATGATGATGATCAACCTCGGGATGAAGATTTTGGGTCAATTTCGACATATCCAAGGTAACTAAACAGGTTTTCGTAATGCATACCCAAACTACCAATTTGGGTCACTCCGGTCTGTATAGGCCGCTGAACTAAGCAGACTACAACATAGAATGAGCATGGTTTATAAATTTGGATCTTCTCTGAGCTATCCTTATGATTTCTTGGTTTCTTACCAAAATTTCACAAACAGGCAATAAAGGCAAGAAAGATATAGAGCAGTAACCAGAGCATGCTATAATGGTGTATGACATTGCAAATAGTAAAACCTTTGACAAATCAAACTTGTAAACATACAGATGGTCAATCTTGAAACTTCAGCACTTAAAGCAAATAATGATGAGAAAAAATTATTCGTTTTAACAGAAATATATCATATAAGAAAGCATTGGCTGCACAAGAAACTAATTACTAGATGTATAATAGGAACAATCAGCAGTGAAGCAAAAGCTCTCCATGTATAAAGTCAAAACATCATACTCATAATTCAAAACCATCACTACATAGGTAAATATAAAAAAGGTAGAATAATACATATGAAAGGTTAACTGCAATTTGTTCAACATTAGCAGTTTTCACTAATAACTTTCATACATTCTCCTGTTCATAAACCGAAAAGACTCCTAAATCCAATGCATACGACATACCTTTCTTTGACTGTCTGCTTCTTCTTGAAGGTCTGTTAAGGTATAAACAGTGAGGTAACGAATGTGTATATAAGTAGTGGATAAAATCATGTACCTTCTTCCTTTATGAAGCTAATTGTTTTTCCTTCATGAGGTAATGCCACTGACAATGACTTCGAGTCCATCAGGTGCTTTTGGGCTTCGGGAGACGAAGGTGACACAATCTGAATTTTGGTATGGCCTTGATTTTCTTGTTCAAGCAGCTTCTTGAATGTAAACTAACAAAAAATAACAAATAGAAAAACATGGTAAAAGAAGGCCCAAAGATGTATAATCTGAATAATGTTGAAGTGCAGTGAAAATGAAATAACGGATTGAATAACACTCACCTTGACAACATTACTTTGTTCTTCAAAAGGAGTGCATGATCTTAAAGTTAGAGATCGAGGACGGCAACACCAAAGTACAGCATCCACAAAACCTATATGAGCCGATGATTCTTCAAGGTTGTCTAGTTGTAGCTCAACATGTTCGAGTTCATAAGGTGGCAATACAATAGTCTTTAGCTTCTCTACCTGTTTGAATTTCTGCAAGACGATTGGAATGAGTATACAATTTTGTGTTAACAAAGTAACGCATAAAAGCTTGATCAAAGAAACGAACCTTACTACGCGGGGCGTGAATAGACAAGTTCAATACTTTAAAGCCATTTTTCTTGGCCAAAAATTGCCTCAATTTCTTGAACCAAAGAGCATTTGTAGAATAGTGGAGGTAACATTGCATACATGCTTTAAAATGGGTTGAATACCTTACCATAGAACAGAATGAACTATAATCACAAGAGAAAGCAAACAAAACCAAATTAGGGGTATTGAACTCAATTTCTTTGAAACCACGCATTGACTCTAACACCAATGCCCTCAAGGAATGACTTGACAATTTGAGGTTCTTGCATTTATATCTAGTAGACAAATAGAAATTTTCAATGAAGGGAAAGTTGGATAAGAAGTCGGTAAGACCATCCTTTGGTAAACGCTTCACAAAGTAAGACACAGTTGTTAGTTTTTTGCATGAAGTCAAGTTCATCCGCGGTGTACTTATTTCATCCCCAACCATTATAAAAAGAGTAGATAGATTTGGGGCTTCAATATCCATTCTCTCGATAGTTTCGATATAGAAAATGCTAACTCTTTGAAGTTGTTGATGCCCACAAACACAAAATCTTTTGAAACCATGACAAGCCATAACCTCAAATACTTGTAGAAGAGGGCAACTAGTGGTGATATGCTTGATCGCTTCATCATTCATCGTGATGCATTCAAGTCTCAACATAACTAAAGACTTAAAGTTAATAGCATCATGCATGAAGGAACAATGCAAATCAAAGCCAGATATGGTCAATGATTCTAACATAGAAACAGATAAGAGTATGCTAGGCAAATGATAGTGTGAGACACCAGCTGGTAACTTAAAGATATCAATCACCAACTCCTTGACGCCTTTGTTAAGAACTCTTTCAAGGCATCTGTTGATAATATCTAACTCTGCAGGCTCCTCAGGAGTTACACAGAGCTTGAATATGTCTGCAATGACATTTTGATGGCAGAATCTAGAGGTGGTATACTCAACATACTTGTAAAAACTTTCTTGAGACATACGTCTAAAGTTATATTTATCGAAATATAAAATTGGGAAGGAAGCGGTAAGGTGAAACCAGGTCTTGGATAATACGCTCATCCGAACAAGCTCTACAGGAAGACCATCTCTCAGATTATTAAGAAAAGAGAGTATGTGATGAAGTATAGGTTCAGGAAGATGTGAAATACGATCCATGAGGACAGGGAAAAAAAACTGAAAGAAATAAACAAAGTGTGAAACAAATATGGAACTTATGATGTGATATTTATTCATTTCTTAACCATGCAATAAATATGGGTGCAAATAAATGGGCTACAGAGATGAGGAAACTGAGAGGTTGGGAGTTGGAAAGGCAACGGAAGAAAAGATGCATGGGAAATCGTTGAGTAATAAACAACCCGATACTCTAGAAAACTATTAACGAGTCGGACTCGAATTTTCAAAGACAGATGGAAACGATTCGAACTTTAGGTTATCTTCAAAGTAAACAAGTTGAGTTCTAGCATATGCGAATTCGGCCCTGCGCTTTGTGGTGTGGTGATAAAGGTGTTGGGTTTTTAAATGAAAGGTTGAGAGTTCAAGCCTCATAAGAGACAAAAAAAAATATGGGTCAATTTAAAAGGGATGAAAAAATTGGTGTAATAAATAGGGAGAAAATTAGCTGTAAAAAAAAACTATGAGCACCGACAATGTGGGAAGTTCATCAACTGCCATCTCAGTGCCAACTTCCACCTCGGACTCCATGTCATCTTCTATTTTAACAATTATTTTAAGGGAAAATCACACATCTAGCCATTGAGCGTGGGTTTTCACCGATATAGCCAGCCCAATGGTCTTTGGAGAGACGGTTCCCAGATCCCGATGCCTCGAGCCGACTCCGGAGACTGAACAACTGATGCCGAATCGAAAGACGCCACGTGTCCAAGTCCCTGCCAATCGTCTCCGAGTCGTTTGGCCGTCACCAAGACGGCTCCGGAAAGGTGGGAGACAGTTCCAAGTGTCTTGTGGCTCGGCTTGAGCCGTCGAGGAGACGAGTCGTTGAGCCTTTGTCCGAGACGACTTTGAGCCGTGGTTTTATTTTATTTTATTTTTTAATTTTTGTTTCTTCAAAATTTGGGTATAAATACGGATAGAGCAATTCACTTTTTTTATAAACTTTGGGTATAGGTGTGGCTCGGTTCTGAAGTTTTCAAACTATGTATATTCACTTTTTTTTATAAAGTTTTTTCTTCTCATCATGTCTTCAAAACCTTTATCTAGTTTTCATTCCCATGATGTTTTTCTATTCTTTAGTTCAAGTTGCATCCGACTAAATGCATTCATGATGTTTTTCTAAACTTCATTTGGATCATTGTTACGTCTGCGTAAAACTAGTCAGATCGTTGTTACATCTGTACGTGGTATAAACCCGTGTAGAATGTAACTTTGGTCTGGTAGTTTATAATGTTGGCGACTTATTTGCCTTGCTGGAACATTTTTCTCACTCGTGTGAAATGACGTCGGTGGTGGTAGTAGCAGTAGCGAATGCCGATGAGTTCCAGCGACGGACGTAGGGTAGCGAGCCGCCCTTAATTGTTGTTGATAGGATATTTCCAAGGTTCGTTTGCTTTGAAAAGGATGATGAACTTTGTTTGAATGGTGTATGTGCTCTACATAGATAAAAAAAAAACCATTGTTCATGGATCTGTATTGAAAGGTAGGATCGATTGAATTTTGTTCCTAAATATTTGGATCGTTGTTACATCTGCGTAAAACTAGTCATATCGTTGTCTATGTAACGATTCCGAGTATTTTGTATGTAAATAGGTAGGTAACTCAGATATATGTTGTATGATACGCAGTATTTTGTAAAATTTAAAACTGTTTATTGTTTAAATGTTTTTAAACATATTAATAAAACTGTCATATTTTATAAAATTTAAAACGAATAAACATTACATAATTAAACACACCACTTATGAATCGATTTTAAAAAATAGGTTGTGGAAGAGATTCGAACTCGGGCCTATGGCCGGTTTGGTATACTGAATCACAAGCAGTGGCGAATCTAGGATTTTTTTTCAGGGGTTCACTTTTTTTATACTCCTGATTCCATATGTCTGAACATAAAAAAATTCGGGTCAGTTTGGCGGTTCGGGTCGGGTAAAGTTCGTCACATAATAAAAAATACGACACAATTTCATCTTTTGACCCATGAAGCAGTGGGAGGGTTCGTGTCCTACTGTGGATAGAAGTCATTAATTTTAGAGTCTATGATTCGGTGTCCCAATGGCTAGTCGATAAATAAAGCATCTTGTCATGATAGCTAATTATTAATAAGATAGAGTGACTAACATCAGCTAATCGATAAACCAATGTGATGTTACAAAAGATGACTGGAGCCTACAGGCCCTCAAACCTAGCTCAGTTCTTTTTGGCCTTCCACTTTGAAAACTATATAAAAACAACAAAGATATTAAGTAATTAGCTATTCAAATAATTTTTTAATACACAAGTATTTGTTATACTAAATTTAAATTCTCAAAGCAACATTGAGTTATGTGTATTTCAACAAATCATAAAATGATATAACAAATCACCATAAAATGATATAACAAATCATTAGTCAAAAACAAAACACCTAACCACAATTCGTTCTACTTAATATCAGTGCTTACCAAAGAAATAACTTTGTATACAAAAAAGGGAATAAAAATGAAGCAGGGTGCTGGGGACGGGAATCGAACAAGGGATGTATAGGTTAGAAGAGGTGAGAGCATGTACTTGAGTTAGTTAAGGGTTCCTTTATAAAATATTTAGGGGTTCCTACCCAATTTTCTATATATAATAACACTAAAACTTTCAAACCGAACAGGTTCCTGGGAACCTACTTCCGAAGCGTAGATTCGCCCCTGATCACAAGCCCAAACCAGAATGGACAAATACATAAAACTACAAATGATCACAAAGCATGCTTTTTCCAAGATTACTCAAAATGGACAAATACATACAATCCAAATATTAATAAAACTACAAACGAGCACAAAGTGTCCTTTTCCGAGATTACTCAAATAGAGTTCGAGGATTTAAATAGCCAACCACTTCCATATTATAGAAGTCTCTAGCAGATGTAACATCGATCCAATGAGCACCAAAGTGTGCTTTTTCCTAGAACACCAACTCCAACTTACAGGGTTAACCCTAACTATGGTGCATGTTAGCATTTTCAAATTCCAATTCTAATCGTCATGGGTGGCCTTGGAAGTTACACTATCAAATACAATCAAGTGCTTCTTCATCCAGAATTCGAAGGACAAGTTTGATATCTCTCCATGACGTAGATTTGGGAGGCACGCCACAACTCCAATATTATTAAATCTCTATGCAGACGTAACATCGATCCAATAAGCACCACAAAGTGTGCTTTTCTTGATTTACACCACTTCCAACTGATTGCATAGGTGTAAATCAAGAGGTGTCTTCCCTAGGCCACTGGTGACGCGAGAAGGTGAAACCAGAAGATCACCGAAGAGTCTGCGATAGGTGTTGTTTCATGCAGGTGTAACATCGATCCAAAATAACAGCAAGCCTGGCCGCAAGCACCCCATACCATAGGAGTGTGATGGGTACCCAAGAATCCGTTCAACAAGGCCATGTGCGCTGTCGATGCAGAAGCACCCCATCAAACACATAGCACAACCTATCCTCCTCAGTGGTGCCAGCTGGACAATTTTCCGGGATACAATCGTTGATGGGATGGAAAAAAGGAGGCCCAATCCTCCCCGCATCCCCGCCACCTCTATAGCTTCTCTGGAAATAGTCCAGCTGGAATGCAAAAAAGAAACCGGATGGACTTTTCTCCAAGTTTGGGGCACTCCAACATTAATATATTTGAAATTACTTAACCGAAGTAACATTCTACACGTGGTATACTACGTGCGGATGTAACATCGATCCAAGTAATTTCTTGCAGATGTAACACCGATCCAAGTTGCTCCAAAAATAATATTATTCCAACTATATGGCCGATGAAATAGATAAACGATTGTGTTTTTCAGAAATATTAGTTTTCGGTTGGAAAATTTTAAGAGGCGAAAGACAAGACACGACATATTATTATTAAATATGTAATGATAGTGTGGAAATGTAGAAATGGAATGATAGATAATGTGGAAATTTGAAGCAAGGTGAAAATGTGAATGTGGAATCATTGCCTTGAATTTGAACCGGAAGTGAAAGAGGTGGAGTGAAACACATTCACAGTCGCAGTGTCGAAATGTCGAAAATGTGAATGTGGAATCGTTGCCTTGAATTAGAAAAACATCATGAGAATCAAAAACAGATAACGGTTTAAAAACTTTATAAAGAAATTCGAAATATTTAAAACACATGAGGGGAAAAGGTACAAACTTCATGAAGTAGAGGTGCATTTATATACCCACTAAAAGAATCAGACTCCTGTGGAATGAGACGGCTTGGTGCCGTCTCCCATATCCCGAGACGACTTAGTGCCTTTTCCGACGTCTTGAGAAGTCTCTGTGACGACTTCTGCGGAATGAGACGGCTTGGTGCCGTCTCCCATATCCCGAGACGACTTCGTGCCGTCTCCCACTGTTTGAGACGACTTGTTGTCGTTTCCCACTTCCCAAGACGACTCGGAGGCATTGTTTTAGTTTCAACTAGGACGGTAATTAATTTTTTACCGGTTACAACATAACGGGTACATTTTCTAACACCTATAAAAACCCCGTAATTCTAATACCAAAACGAGATAAAAGTGAAATACAAACTAATGTCTAGACAAAACGGAAATCAATTAAAAATAAAATAAAATTTATTTAAAATACTAATTGTAAACATAAATTAAACGAGGTTAAAAGACTTGGCTATACCAGCACACCAACCAAAGATGCATTATCTACACAACATTATGGAAAACTTGGTCTCACAGGAACGACAAGATTTTTTAAAGGAACATACATTTCGAACACGAAGATTCTAGAGGAAATCAAGGAGAGTACTTTCATTTGGTTAAAATATAGAGCGAAAATGGAGAGTACCTCACAAGATAGTTGGCTCAAGGATGGTATTAGTGTTATAGTCAATTAAGCTATGGTTGTTATGTTGTACTCTCGCTTTCTAACTTCTGGCCTGAAAGCTTTGTGTGGAGATAATAAAGTGATTTCTTTTCCGTTTAAAAAAAACAACCAAAGGGCCTCTGATCTAGTGGTATCAAGGTGTTAGATTAGACTTTGCCTTTTCAAATGGTGATGCGTTCAAATCCCATGGATGACAAAAAATTTAACCAGCATTGCTGTGTGATCGTAGTCTATAAGTTCAATTGTTGTTTATGTGTTTCAAAATTGGTATGGAACCGGTTTTGAAGAGGAAAGCCATCGGTTTGTTTCCGGATCCAGATTTTTTTTTTTTGGGTTTTGACCGGTTAGGGCAGGGTATACCATAGTGGCGTATGACATTGCAAAAAGTAAAAACCTTTGACAAATCAGACTAGTAACCATGCAGATGATCAATCTTGAAACATCAGCACTTAAAGCAAATAATGTAGAGAAAATAAATTTAAACCGTTTTAACAGAACTATATCATATAAGAAAGCATTGGCTGCACAAGAAGCTAATTATTAGATGTTACTTACTTACTGCTATGATATAGTTATTATATTAGTCCTTTGATAATTTGTTCAAAACACATTTTGACCTAAAGCAAACTGATACTTTCTAATTTGACCCGTTAAAACCGTTACCCAACCAGCTTGCTCGTTTTGCAAGGCTAAGCAAAAACCATAAAGTAAGGCTCAAAAGATATATAATCTGAACAATCAGTAATAAAGGCAAAAGCTATCCATGTATACAGTCAGAGACATCATAGTCAAAATTCAAAACCATCACTACATATGTAAATATCAAAAAGTAGAATACTTATGAAAGGCTAACAGCAATTTGTTCAAATTTATCATATTTCACTAATAACTTCCATACCTTAGTCTTAACACATAAGACTTCTAAATCCAATGCATCAGTAAATCCCCATATCCGCAAACCTTTGACTGAGTGCTTCTTCTTGGATGACTGTATGGATATTAACAAGTGAGGTAAAGAATGTGTCTACAAAATTAGCGCATAATAAAAGTGTACCTTCTTCCTTTATGAAGCTAATTGCTTTTCCATCACGAGGCAATGCCATTGACAATGACTTCATGTCCCTCAACTGCTTTTGGGCTTCTGAAGAAGAAGGCCCCACAATCTGAATGCTGGTATGATCGTCTTGTTCAAGCAACTTCTTGTATGTAAACTGAAGAAATAAAACAAATAGAAAAAGATAATATCTCTACTTAATTGCAGTGCACAAACAAAATCTATACAATGTTGAAGTGCAGTGAAAGTGAATATTCCATCAAATAAAATTCTCACCTTGACAACATCACTTTGCTCTTCAAAATCAGTTGAAAGAAAGGATGATCTTAAAGTTAGAGACCGAGGTCGGCAACACCACAGCACAACATCCACAAAAGCTACATGAACTGATGACTCTTCATGGGTGTCTAGTTGTAGCTCAACATGCTCGAGTTCATAAGGCGGCAACTCAATCGCCTTTAGCTTATCTAACTCGGTGAGTTCCTGAGGACAATTAAAATGAATATACAACTTTGTGTGGGGAATAATCTGTATAACTTTTCACAACGAAGTAATGCATAAATGACTAATCAAAGAAACAAACCTGACTACATATGGTGCGAATATACAAGTTCAAAACTTTAAATCCATTTTTCTTGTCCAAGAATAGCCTCAATTTCTTAAACCAGAGAGCATCTATACAACTATCGGGATGACAATGCATGCATACTTTCATACAGGATAAATCCCACACCGGAGGCCAGGGTTTACCCTCCAGAGGGCGGGTTAACCGTGGATTACAAGAGTACACAAATAAAACCAAATTGGGGGTACTGAACTCAATTTTTTCCAAGTCACAGTTCGATTGTAACGCCAACGCCCTCAAGGAATGACTTGACAACTTGAGGTTGTTGCATTTATATTCAGTAAACAAAATAAAATATTCAATGTAGGGGAAGTTGGATAAGAACTCGTTAAAACCATTAGAGTTCGGTAAGGGATGCCCTAAGTACGACACAGATGTTAGTTTTTTGCATGAAGCCAAGTTCATTCGCGGTGCACCTCTATTATAACAATCTGCTAGAATAAGAAGGGATAGATTAGGAGCTTCAATATCTATTATCTCAACTGGGGTGTTAAACTCCATCCAAACTCTTTGAAGATTTTGATTCCTATAAACACAAAATCTTTTGAAACCATGACACTTTCGAATACTAAATGCACGTAGAAGAGGGCAACTAATGGTGAGATGCTTGATCGCTTCATCGTCTATATGGACGTATTCAAGTCTCAACTCAATCAAAGACTTAAACTTGACAGCATGAACCGTCAAGGAAGAAGGCAAGTCACAGCCACGTATGCTCAAATATTTTAACTCAGTAACGGATAAGAGCACGTTAGGCAAACGGTAGTTTACTCCTGGGACATCCAACAGGTTAGCAACATCAACTATCAGCACACTCACGCCTTTATGAAGAAGTAGTTCAAGGCATCTGTTAATAACATCTAATTCTGCAGGCTCCCGGATACTTGTAACGAGCGTGAGCATGTGTGTAGTGACATCATCTTGCTGGGAAAATCTATTGGTGGTATACTCAACATACTTGAAAAAACTCGCTCTCTCTCCGGGTCTAAATTTGTAGACGATGAAATCTAAATAAGGAAAAGAAGCGGTTAGGTGAAACCATTTCTTAGACAATACGCTCATTCGAACAAGCTCTGCAGAAGGGCCATACAAAAATGAGAGTATGTGATGAAGAATGAAATCAGGAAGGTGTGAAATCCGATCCATCTCTCCAATTCCACAATCAGCAGCAACTAGGGTTTCCAACAAAACTGAAAGAACAAATTTTCATATGAAAAAACGTATAAACTATAACTCAATACATTGTATTATTCTCTAAGTGGCATTTCATCAAACATGTGGTGTGCAAAGACTAAACTTAACAATTTTAGCTTAACAATTAAAAGTATACAAAAATGAGAGTATGTGATGAAGAATGAAATCAGGAAGGTGTGAAATCCGATCCATATTCTCTCCAATTTCACTACCAAAGGTTTGCATCTACAAACGGAAATCAAAATTCAAATAATATTACAAACTGAGGAACAACTAACAAGACGATTAATGTTAATTAGGGAGGGACAAATATCAAACTTATAAGTACACTAAAAAGGAAGCATAATATATCAAGCCACTTAGACATTATATCAAACAGCTAAGATACTAGACACTTGCAAGGAATATGAAATACTTGCAACTTCATATCAATTATGCTACTAAATGTGGTATAAAAAGTTAGAATATATAATCGAATTTGAGTAGCAAATTGGGTATAGATAATAGTATTGAAGACTAATAAAGAGGGTTGCTTCACCACATACCTTCGAAGATGATTGTGGATAATCTGAAATGAAATTGAAGCACTATGATAATCGGGTTCGGCCTTTGCAAGAGAACAGACTGTACCCGAAAGAACCTGGACGGATACCCGACTTCTTTATTGGGTTTTGTATTCGGTTCTAGATTTATTTAAACTACTTTTGGTCCTTGGGTTCTTTGTTCACTCTCATATTAAACTACAAGGGTAAAATATAAAAGAAAAAAAATGTGATAAATGTAAAATATCGAAAATTTTATATCTTTTGGTTGATATATGGTCACCACTCATGAGTTATTTTCTCTAATTTACGGTGTTTATCTGGTAATGATGTGTTTTTTTTTTTTTTTTTTTGCCTTTTTTGGGTTTCTAAATGAACAATGATATTTTTTTTTCAATAACTCATGTACCGCCTAAAGAAGTTAGTTGATGTTACGTTTTCGAAAGAAAACTACATTCCCATGGACCGCCCAAAGAAGTTAGTTGATGTTATGTTTTCGAAAGTAAACTACATTCCAATGGCAGTCATTAGTCTAAGCTTATTATTATTGTTATTTTTTTGGGCGATGATGATATTTTTCTGAGCCCTTTATAGGGACATCAAGGAAAAAAATGATGTTGCAGCAGCAATAAAACATGTTGTCGTTGTTCAAGAGCAGAAAAGCAACCATGAGCTTTGGATACTATGACGACAATAAATCAAATTGTCGTTGTTCAGGAGCGTAAAAGCAATGATGAGTTGTAGGAGCTTTGTTTATTTGTCATTTAATCTAACTTCTTCAAATGTTTAATTGTTTTGTATGTTTACATATTAATGACTATAATCCAACTAGAGCATATGTGAAGGTTGCGTGTTTTGATTGGATTTACTTTATCAAGCATTAATAGTTAAAGAACTCATAGCCTACGATAATAATAATCCGAGTGGAGCATATGTGACATCCGCGCTTAAATGGCGATAATCCGAGAGGAGCATACGTCACGAGCTCAGTATATAACTACTCTGAAGACAGAATATCCATACTAAAGTAAGATATTATGCACGAATCATGTGATCGGGTTTCATCCATCCTACATTAACTATTGCAGTCTATCACATTTGGCAGTGGAACTATCTATGATTGTTTACATCATTTTTGGGTCACATTGTGGGGGAGTTATATTATGTTAGCATTCACTTTATACCAAGAGGTTGTATGTATTGTAGATTCGAAGATGAGTATATTGTAGATTCGAGTTTTACAGTTTATGGAAGCTATTTTATTCAAAATGTTGGTGTAGCATAACATTTTTTATTTGTAAAATGAGTGAATTACTGAAATCGTTCTTTATGTTTGTATCGGATTGCAAATCATGTCCTTTACAAAGAAAAATTGCAGATGCCGTACTTTATGTTTGAAAATCATTACACGTTATGTCCTTTACCCCAAGCCCAGTTTATTTTCATGGTTAAATTTGACAAACTTGACTCCATGTGAGGGCAAATTTGTCTTTTAATACATATATAACAAAAAAAAGATCAAACATTAACAAAATTATATAAACACCCATACCCCTACCATCTCTCTCTCTCTCTCTAAAATGTGCAGATAACTCTCCCCCTTCCTCTTTCGCTCTCTCTCTCTCTCTCTCTCTAACACACACACACACACACACACCACATGCCACCATCAACCACCACACCACACCTAACCACCACCAGTAGCCACCACCTCCTAACCTAACCACCACCTACCGACCTGAACACCAACATCACCTAAACTAAACCTTAGAAAATCACCAAGTTTGTAACCTTGGTTCAATACCTTCGAACTAAAGCAAAATAAATTATGAAAGAGAGAAGATTTAGAACATTTCTAGGCTTTTTCTGTCCATTTGTTAAAAATCTGCAAACGACTGTGAGTTTTTCTTGGTCGGCGATGACGGTGAAGGTTGGATTTGGTGTTGGATAGGTTGTGGTGGTTGATTTAGGAAATTAGAGTTCATGGTGGTTGCTGTAGGTGCTAGATGGTAAGCAGCGATGATTGTCGTTGTTGGTGTATGAATCTGGCTAGAAAGTTAGGGTTTATATTTAGGGATGGGGAGGTTGGTGAGTGTGGTTATCAACGATGGTGAATGTACGATGGTTTGTTGCTTTAGAAAATTAGGGTTTTTTTTCCTAAATCGGCGGTGTACGGTGTAGTTGTAGGTGGGTCATGGTTTGGGTGGTTTGCAGCAGTTGGTGACAGTGGAGATAGGAATCTCCGGTTAACGATCGTTGGTGATGTTGGTGTGGTGAGGTTGACGGTGTTGCAGTGGTGGGGGTATGTTCAGAGGGTGGGTTTATGTTGGTTAGTTGGTGGCGTGGTGGTGGTGGTGATGGGTTTTTATAATTATTTTTTAATTTTCTAATTTCTTTTTATTTTATGTGTTTTTTATATTTTAAATAAATAGGTAAAAAGACTAAATTGTCCTCACATGGGGTCACTTGATCGATTTAACCATGAAAATAAACTGGGTTTGGGGTAAATGACATAACGTGTAACGATTTTTAAACATAAAGTACGGTTTCTGCAATTTTTCTTTCTAAAGGACATGATTTGCAATCCGATACAAACATAAAGGACGTTTTCTGTAATTCACTCTTGTAAAAAAATATTGCGTTTGTTGTGTGTTCTTGGCACGACTTTGACAATGTTTTTTTGACGAATGCATTCCGCTGGTGTATAACTTACAATATCGTCTCTCTAACACCACCGACTGTCCATAGCTTCCTACCCGCCGCAACGCGTGGGGGTCAAATTCTAGTTATTTATATTTTGTAATAGGTTTTTTTTGTGACATGTCAAATTTTTTGTTTGATTTTAACATGTGGCCAACTTTTTGTTAATATCGTTTTTAACATTTGGTTGTGTTAAGATCGATATCTTAACGTGAACATGCAGGATGAGGTCTTTTTTTTAATTTCGGCAAAGGATTTTGTGGCACGCCTACCTAAAACATAAATTCATCATTACATTGATCAAGTATAATCGCTAATTTACCTAAAACATGTGTTGTAGTACGTTGTCCACCTTATTAGATACCTTAATGAATTTGATATGTTCACGGCGAATAATAAAGTGGTGATAAAGAAAAAAAAAATCATAATCCTAATGGAACCCTTTGTCTACTTTTTAGGATGCTTAGTTGCTTTTTCATCTTCATCCGTTGTCCACCTTATCAGATACCTTAATCGACTCACAAAAGTATTCAACATGGTTTGTTGATGTTCTTGTATATGGATTGTTGGAATTAATTTAGGTTTGTAAGGACAGAAAGGATTGAAGAAACCACTTTTGTTGCCTTAGTCTAAATCTTATTTCTGCTAAATATTCTAAGTATGAAGAACTGCTGAAGACCAAGATTGAAAATATAAAATGCTGAAAATATATTTCCGTAAAATAGCAAATTGTCAAATAGATTTCAAATTCGAGTTTAATTGTTGCAATTTTTCCTTTATATTTTTGAACAATTTAAATCTATTCTGTTAAAAACTCAGACGAGTCTTATAAAAACTGCCAGTTAACTCAATGCATACCATTATATGTTATTAATACTATTAAGGTAAATCATTTATACTTTTTGCTGATTTTGGTGTCATGCCATGCCAAAACCATGACGAATTAAGTTATATCATCACAACAATAGTGTTTCAACGTTGATTCCAACCAAACAACAACAGTACAATACCTGTATCCATAATATCCAAATCAATATTAATATTCGCTTTTATAGTTTTCGATAGATATAAGTCGTGTCGTGATTTCTCTTAGATATATCAAAGCTTTATTTTCCATTTTATATTTTGGTTGTTATGCTGAATGTCATTACTATACTTAACGTGATAAATCGAACCAATACCGACTGAGTTCCCGCCGCAAGTGTTGGAGCGTGCACTTCGTGGTGGGTTGTAGAAGGACATTGGTGAGAATGTACTGCTACATTTTATATTGATGGGTTCGTATAGACACGCGGGCTTTAATCTAAACTACCGTAACAATAAGCAATCAACATGGTTAAGTAAACATGTTTAGAATTAAAAGTTAGCTTTAATTATCTATGTTACCTTATTAAGGAAGAGAGATGGCTTCAAAGGTAATTTTACACTAATTTTAAGATTGGAGTTAGAAAGGCTCTTCACAAATGGGTAAAAGTTGGTCATTTTCTTCCATTTATGCCCCTTGTGTACAACATGCAAAGCTTATTATATATTCAAGTAATACACATTCTTTATTCCTCTCCATATGTAACCTCTCCTTAAATTTCATTATTAAAACTTCATCTTCATTAAATCCCTAACACCAGTGTTCCTTGATTTTCCAACTTTTCACCGGTTGCTACATATTCATTTCAAGACGTTTTTTATCTCCTTCATAACACTATTTGATTCACAATCTAAGATTCTATCTCTCCATCACCGAAGGCCTGAATTCTTATCAGTTACTGTTTCTTTAAATCCCTAACACTAATGTTCCTTGATTTTGTTTGCAGCACCTGCAAAAGAGGAGGTCAAATAGAGAGCGTCCAATTGGTATCAACGACCTGGTTTAGTGTACTGATAAAGTATTTTTGGATTCTTTCGATTCGTCACAAATGACTTTTTTTGTTTAAAGTGCTAAAATAAAGGATAAAAAGGGCGGAAAATCCGCCACCTTTTTGGTGAATGTAAACTGTTAATTTAAATGATAAAAGCTGTTAAAAAAAGGATAAAATAGTTCAAATTCCGCTGCTTTTTTTATAAATGCAGAGTGTTAATCTACTTGTTTAAAATTTCCAGAACAAAGGATAAGAAAGGATGAAACTTGGCTTCGTTTTTGCTGCATGTAAAGTGATTTACATGGTTACATTTGTCAAAGTAAAGTATAAAATGGACCAAATTCAGCTACGTTTTGATGATGTAGAGTCTTTGTAATTGACCGAAAGCCAAATCAATGGAAATATTTATTTGGACATTATGTTCTTTCATTCCAGAATTGTCAAGTACGAATGTTCTTCAAGCTTGAACCCTTATGTGAACTTGTTAATATACTTTTTTGAAGTAGTAACTTGGAGAATCGATAATATTCATCCTATATTGTGAAACAGGGGTTAGGGGAACCTAGGAACCAAAGTCTTAGTAGATGTCCAACAAATCTCATCGTGATGCAAGAGATCATGTTCTATATAAGGTGAAATATTATAATCTTATTATAGAAACATGATTATAGATTTTATATTTTAATTATTTTTATTTTTGTGTTTGTTTTGTTGCTATCTTTTATATTTATCATTCAACATTCAATGAAAAAAGAAATTATTCCTGGAAGTTGGATTCTACCTCAAACATTGACACTACTGGTTGTCGTTTGTTAATAACTTTGTTCAAATTGTTGAAAAAGAGACATTTCAACAGATAAATGGTCTTTCATGTTTAATTTCTAGGAGGTTTATGCTAATGGGGTTGTATTAATGGCATTCTGATGTTGTTGCTAAATGTGTTCTAACTAGGGTGAATTTACACCGGAAGCGCTTGATCCTGGTAAACATGCGGTTACTTTTGAAGTATGTTTGCTTGATATGTATCTTTATTAGTTTTGTTGTTACTCTTTTCATAAAATTTAAGGTTTGTATTTGTTTGGAATTATGCTTTTGATTATAATTTCTTTAACAGTGAAATGTCAACCCATTCATAGTTTTGGTGTTATAATGTAAAAAATTCATCTAAAGTCGTCTAACCTTGTGTTAGGGGATTTTTGGATTATGTTACAGATAGTTATTATCATAATCATTTTTATAGACTATAGTACCTTTGTGTATCATTACTTGCATTACGATTATGTAGGTTTTGAAAAATCACTTTCATATTGGTTTCAAAAGCAATGACTCTGATGTTAGATCAATATTATTTGTATTCCTTTATTTGATATACTACTTGAAGAATGAGACTATTACTTGTAATGGTTAGGGAAGTTGTCTTAGGAAATTGATATTAAAAATAAATTATATGAAACCCGCCACTCTACATGCTCCTAAAAAACATAACTACACGCGGCAACGCGCGGGTAATTCCACTAGTAATAAGTAAAAATTAGAATTAAACTTATATATAAAAGAACAGATGTTTGTTAAAAATAACTTTTTGACTTTAAGGGTCGTATGAGGGGTCGTATGGTAACTTTATTAAAGTTTGGGGGTAATGAATTATTTATAGGATAACAATATTATTAAGCTTCCATATGACAAATCTATAAAAGTTTATGGGTACAAACGTAAATCGTTTATAGTAAAATATTTATTAGAGTCTAGAGGCCGTATGATAACTCTAATACTCTATTGAAATTCAAAGAAAACATAATTTTATTAGAGAAAAAAATAAGGAAATTAATTAAAAGTAAAGGAACAATAATACTGTGGGCAATTAATTTCACGGTTAAAAAAACCAATGTATTATACTAATAGAATAAAATATAATGTAATTTGTTAACATATATAAATATAAAGACATAAGATTTGTATAAGCCTAACATTAAAACTAATGTTTTTAAAACAATGAACGCTCGTCGATCCCGAAATGATAATTGTTAGATGATCGTCACTGAATTAATTCCGGTCACTATATAATTTTTTTCTAAAAGAAGTTTTCTTTTTCCAAGCCAACTACTCTTTAAGTCCCAGCCGACTACAAATTTATTGATTTTTCTACCAGATCTGCTCCACCCACACATTAACTTTTTTCTTTAATGGCGAATTTGTTGCTATTTGTGGGACTTGTACCCAATGTATTACGATGCTTGATAAATGTTGTCTTATATAATTAATAAAAATATTATGTTTAAGAAAATATATGAATTTCACGGTTAAAAAAACCAATGTATTATGCTAATAGAATAAAATATAATGTAATTTGTTAATGTATATAAATATATAAATATAAAGACAAAAGATTTGTATAAGCCTAAAATTAAAACTAATGTTTTTAAAACAATGAATGCTCGTCAATCCCGAAATGGTAATTGTTAGATGATCGTCACTGAATTAATTCCGATCACTATATAAAAATTTTCTAAAAGAAGTTTTCTTTTTTCAAGCCAACTACTCTTTAAGTCCCAGCCGACTACAATTTTATTGATTTTTCTACCAGATATGCTCAATCCCACATATTAACTTTTTTTAATGGTGAATTTGTTGCTCTTTGTGAGACTTGTACCCAATGTATTACACTGCTTGATAAATGTAATGTTATATAATTAATAAAAATATTATGTTTAAGAAAACATGTGAATTTCACGGTTAAAAAAACCAATGTATTATACTAATAGAATAAAATATAATGTAATTTGTTAATGTATATAAATATAAAGACAAAAGATTTGTATAAGCCTAACATTAAAACTAATGTTTTTAAAACATTGAATGCTCGTCAATCCCGAAATGGTTACTGTTAGATGATCGTCACTGAATTAATTCCGGTCACTATATAAAATTTTTCTAAAAGAAGTTTTCTTTTTTCCAAGCCAACTACTCTTTAAGTCCCAGCCGACTACAACTTTATTGATTTTTCTACCTGATATGCTTCACCCACACATAATTTTTTTTAATGGCGAATTTGTTCCTCTTTGTGAGACTTGTACCCAAGATCTCATTAAGTGTATTAAAAGCTTTGTCTTGCCACTGGACCACCAAACCCAATAATACCCATACATTAACTGATTTGAGTAATTAAACAATCGGGTTGTAATCGTGTGCAAATCAGCCCTTCCCGTGGGTTATTTTCTCAACGAATAAGTAAATCTAGGAATGAAACCTTTCTATAATTCGAAAAAACAAAGCACAAGTCCAGGGCAACAAAATATGAAAAAATTTTATTTTTCATATTTCTAATATTAAACAAAAGGATTAGCGAATAAAAGTGCTAATGCTACAACCAGGCCATAAATTGTTAAAGCTTCAGTGAGGGGGGAAGGGGCGCTCAAGTGAATATGTTTTCACTTCACTGATTTCTATCAATCCTGCACTGCCACATCACTTCACTGATTTCCTTCACTGAAACACTTTTTTGAAGGCAGCAATCCACTGATTCTTTACACAACTATCCATTATTTTCACACATAATAATAATAATAATAATAATAATAATAATAATAATAATAATAATAATAATAATAATAATAATAATAAAGGAAACAATTTCGTTTTATAATAATAATAATAATAAAACAAAGGTTGGATAGGCTGCAAGCTTCGGCAAAGTTCGGCTGTAGCTCTTGGCTTCTATCTTCATGTTTGTTTCTTTGGTTATGTGTCTTCAAGGTTATATGTTGTACTTGGGGCTTTTCGCTAGTATCCCACTAGCGCTTGGTGTTGAATAAAATCGTTTATGTTGGCCGTTCAAAAAAAATAATATATTATATGTTGGAAATATATAAGTGAATGTTAGTTTGGTTTAGTTTGTCCCACATTGGTGAGAAGATGAAAAAGGAACGAGTTTATAAGATGAAACTAAATGAACGAGATTAAATTTTTGGTGTTACATTATACTCTGTGCAAAAAATGGGTTCTGTCTCGGGGAAATTCTTGAAGCAGCGCTCGAAAAAGTTGGTTTTTGCTGCTTTCCATTTTTTTTTATTTTAATTATTGGAGTTAAGGATAAAAAATAATAAAATTGTTGTGAAAGTTTGTGCCACTATCCATGAACAAGCTTGGTAACTGGAACTCGAAATTGGTTCACGGGACTACCACCAGCATGGGTGGCGGCGGTGTTACCGTGCTGGTAGTGGAGTACCTGTGACCAATTGGTAGCGCCCCGTCCCCTGAGTAGGGTGATAAAACTACCTCAATCATTTAATGCACTATAAGTTGAGTAATTGTATTACATATTAAAAAGTTAACATCGTCTTGGGTACCAACATGTCTCAACTCGTACAAATAAGTTACATTTTTCCTATAACGGTTCATATCAAGCCAAGCCCACTTTGGCCAAAACACATTTTGACCGTAAATTGATAGTTTGATACTTTCTAAATTTACCAGTTAAAACCGTTGTCCAACCAGCTTACTCGTTTTGCCAGCAAAAAAACCATAAAACAAGTCCCAAAGATATATATAAATAATCTAAACAATCAGTAGTGAAGCAAAAGCTCTCAATGTATATAGTCAAAGACATCACTACATATGTAAAGTCAAAAGGTAGAATAGTCAATAGTACTTATGAAAGGTTAGCTGCAATTTTTCAAATTTTTCAGTTTTCATTAATAACTTCCATACCTTAGTCTTAACACTTAACATTACAAGACTCCTAAATCCAATGCATCAGAAAATCTCCATATCCGCAAACCTTTGACTGAGTGCTTCTTCTTGGACAACTGTATGGATATTAACAAGTGAGGTAAAGAATGTGTCTACAAAATTAGCCCATAAAAAGTGTACCTCATTCCTTTATGAAGCTAATTGCTTTGCCATCACGAGGCAATCCAACTGACAATGACTTCAAGTCCCTTAACTGCTTTTGGGCTTCTGA
Source organism: Ambrosia artemisiifolia (assembly GCA_032199755.1). Taxonomy (NCBI): domain Eukaryota; kingdom Viridiplantae; phylum Streptophyta; class Magnoliopsida; order Asterales; family Asteraceae; genus Ambrosia; species Ambrosia artemisiifolia. The sequence goes on along the minus strand of CM063529.1, from coordinate 28,510,424 downwards.
AGAAGAAGGCCCCACAATTTGAATGCTGGTATGATCTTCTTGTTCAAGCAGCTTCTTGTATGTAAACTGAAGAAATATAACAAATAGAAAAAGATAATATAATATCTCCACTTGAATGTGGAGTACAAACAGATTCTGAACAATGTTGAAGTGCAATGAAAGTGCATTTTTCATCACATAATAACTCTCACCTTGACAACGTCACCTTGCTCTTCAAAAGGAACGGATGATCTTAAAGTTAGAGAGCGAGGACGGCAACACCAAAGTACAGCATCCACAAAAGCTATATGAGCAGATGATTCTTCAAGGGTGTCTAGTTGTAGCTCAACATGCTCGAGTTCATAAGGTGGCAGTTCAATCACCTTTAAGTTCTCTATATCTGTGAATTTCTGCAAGACAATCGGAATGAGTAAATGATTTTGTGTTGCCAATATTTTAGATTCACAACAAAGTAATGCATAAAAGATTCATAAAAAAAAAAACAAACCTGGCTACCTATGGCGCTAAAACACAGGTTCAAAACTTTGAACCCATTTTTCTTGGTCAAAAAGAGCCTCAACTTCTGAAACCACAGAGCATCTATATGATCGTCGGGATAACATTGCATACATGCTTTCAAATGAGTTGAATGCCTTGTCGTGAGGAATGACTGATACATCATAGCCCCGAACGGCTGATATTTACCACAGTAAGCAAACAAAACCAAATTGGGAGTATTGAACTCAATTTCTTCGAAACCATCATTTGCATGTAACATCAATGTTCTCAAGGAATGACTTGAGAACTTGAGGTTGTTGCAATTATAATTAGTAGACAAAAACAAATTTTCAATAAAGGGGAAGTTAGATAAAAAGTTGGTAAAACCATTAGAGTTTGGTAAAGGATACCCCATGTAAGTCACTGATGTCAGCTTTTTGCAAGAAACCAAGTTCATTCGCGGTGCCCCATTTACACCGTCGTCTATAATTGCAAGAGTAGATAGATTTGGAGCTTCAATATCTATTATCTCAACCGGAGTGTGATAGTAAATTCTAACTTCTTGAAGGTTTTGATGTCCAGAAACACAAACTCTTTTGAAACCACTACAACCTTCAATACGTAATTCTTGTAGAAGAGGGCAACCAGTGGTGAGATACTGAATCACTTCATCAGCTATCGGAACGTATTCAAGACTCAACTGAATCAAAGACTTAAACTTGACACCATCAAGCATCAAGGAAGAAGGCAAGTCACATCCAGCTATGGTTAAATATTTTAACACGGAAACAGATAAGAGTATGTTAGGCAAACGGTACATTGGAACTGATGAGCAGCAGTCCAAATCAATCACCAACTCCCTGACGCCATTCTTAAGAAGTCTTTCAAGGCATCTGTTAACAACATCTAATTCTGCAGGCTCGTCGATAGTTGTATTGAGAGTGAGCTCGAGTGCAGGGATATTATGAGGGCAGAATCTAGAGGTGGTATACTCAACATACTTGAAAAAACTTTGCCGAGATGTAAAATCTTCGATATAGAAAAATAAAAAGGGGAAAGAAGCAGTAAGGTGAAACCAGGTCTTAGACAAAACACTCATTCGGACACCCTCTGCAGGAGAATGTCTGAAAAAGGATAGTATGCGATGAACAATGAAATCAGGAAGTTGGGAAATCCGATCCATATTCTCTCCAATTCCAATAGCTGAAAGAACAAATTTGAAAATTGCAAGAGTTTAATAGGTATAATGACAATGATAACAAAACTAAAACTAAAAACATTGTATTGCTCTCTATGAGGCATTTGATCAAACATGTGGTGTGCAAACCAAAGACCAAACATAACAATCCCATAGATAAACAATATTGACCAAAGTGCATAGATCTAAACACAGTTATTGCTCAAGTAATCAAATGAGAAATAATTAACAGTAACATTTTTTATTTAAAATTTTTTTAATTAAAAGCAGAATGTGAACGAAAACCCTAAAGGAACAATAAGAAACAAACCCACATCAAAGGGTACGAAATGGAAAGAATTGTAATTCTTGCAAAGTAGAGTCACCTTTATTAATTAATTAATTAGCGCTTTCATAAAGATAAAGAGATCTGATCAATCTTTCTATAACCCAAAACCCTTTCTTCCTTTCTTTCACTTGTTCATTCATGCGGCTCTCTGCAGTGCCTACCCTTTTTATAACTAAAAAAGCCCCCATCCTTGTCCTTTTGGTGGAGTACTACAGCGCCGATGAGAAAAGATGGGTAAAGCATACCCTTTTTGGAATGTTAGGTTTAATTTTACTGATTCTCTATTAGTATCTTCGGGCGGATGTAGGGTCAAACTTTCCCCAGAGTTGGTGGATTGGTAGGTTCTGGTTACCCAGCGCTACCTGCGGGCGGGCACCTAAGTTGTGTTTTCACCCAGGAACGTATAGGGTGTAGGGGTGAGCAACGGTCCCGACCCGACCCGACCCGAGACCCGATTTTTATATAAATGCAGAACCGAAATCAGACCCTAATAGTAGGTTCGGTCTTCGGTCCGGTCAATGTCGGTTCCTTCGGTACAAGAGTCAAGACCCGAACCCGAAGTATTTAGGATAATGTTACAAAATAAAATGTGTTTGACCATAAGACATTCTGACCTTGGAAGGATTTAGGAGACAGACTTTGGACATATTTTCAGTTAATACTTTTAAAGAACAGTTTTCTTGAACAGAGTACGTGAGCTTAACTGAAAGAAACCATATAGCATCAGGAACTCATCAACAAGACAACAACTGTTCAGGTAAAATTACAACAAAATAATGCATAAATAGTGCAAATATATATGTAACAGTGTAATAAACTAATAATACCTGAATAATGTTTGCAGGTTTGGAGGTTGGTGGCAGCAGCAGCAAGGTCGCAGAGCAGCAGCAGCAGCAAGGTCGCAGAGAACGGAATGGATTCGGTCCAGCAGTTTTTTACTCGGTTTAATCGTTACCCGACCCGACCCGACCCGAGAACCGGCTGAAGATAATTAACAGGACCGATCACAGAACCTAGAACACAGACCCGGTTCGGTTTCTTTGTATTTTCGGGTCGGGACTCGGGTTTTTTCGGTCCGGACCGATTTTGCTCACCCCTAATAGGGTGCTTTTGTAACTAATTGGTGGGTACCCCAGATAGTCAGGACATCTGTTTGTTCTCCGTTAAAATAAAATTCATGACTAAAAACTTAGTGAACAAATAAATTATTCATGGTCTCACATTTTTTTATTCTATTCACTATCACACTTAAACATTAACTCTACTAACTTATTTTCATATTGTGTATTATAGTTCCGTAACTTTTCACTACCTATTAAAATAATATTTAAATTATATAATAAATAAAACCTCAAAAGAAAAAAGAAAATGTTAGTGGGGTGAGATGGATTTTTTTATTGATTGCTGAAATTACTTTTTGAGGTGTTCCAGAAATGAGGGGCTTGAACCCAACCACGACGTGAATCTTAACATGTTTCACAAGCCTAGTAATGGTGTTTGGGCAAGAAGAAGGCTTAAGTGACAATTAGTATGGAACCATAGCAAATGATCTAAGAGATAATATTTTTTAACTGCTTTCTTTATATATTGTATTAAACTTTATATTCTTTTAACTAGATGATTGCCCGCGTGTACACGCGGTTTAATAATTAATAATTATTTGGAGCGGTAAAACCTATAAAAAATTATAGTAGAAATATTTTATTAAAATTTAAAAATAAGGAATACACATGTAATTCAAATATCACTAAATATTTCTTTATACACCACATTTTTTGTTTTAGTTTTGACATTTCCATCACTATCTAGTATAAGTAATTTTACCTCTGCCATGAAACCAAACCGATGATCGTTTTGGGTGGTTTCACAGTTTAAAACCGAACCATAAACACTCTTAGTCCAAACATACCAATGAACTTGGATTACCTTTAGATTGTAATTGCAAGCACACCGTGTCTCTAATTTGTCAACTGAATCTTCCTCTTGGCAAATAAGACATTTTGTTGTTATTATCATTCAAACTATTACACCATCCAATAGTCATTCAACCAAACCTACAAATTCTTCAACATGAGCATGTTAAAAAAGCATAAGGTTAACCCAAAACTAATATTAAAAATTCAACATCCATATATATTAATCCTCATTCAACCAAACCTACAAATTCTTCAACATGAGCATGTTAAAAAGCATAAGGTTAACCCAAAACTAATATTAAAAATTCAACATCCATATATATTAATCTTCTATATTACACCAACTGAAGCACCAAGAAAGTACGAATTTTCTTCATTAAAGGACGTCTAAAATACGCAATGAAAATACATATTTCGAAACTCATTCAAAACATAACTATACTAAGTTCAAACCTATGTTCACTATTTGACTCTTGGTTAAGAAGCCATCAAATGTAGCTAGCCCATCAAAGTGATCAAACACTCTTGTTGACCACCACCAGAATCAATTTAAGCATTAATGCTACTGCTACATTAACATGAAGAGAATCATATGATGAGACCGTGCCTTCCCTAAAATGATAAAATAGGAAGAGCACAATTAAAATTCATATATATTAATGATAAAAAATAGATATATTACCAAGTCTGTCTGCTGTTGCACTAATCTGCTGCTGAAAATTAGTGATCATGTAGATACTGTTGTACTTAAGCAATGGGAAAACACACTAATACACTATAGGAAAGGTAAATATCACAAATGCAAGTTGAACTAAGCAAATTACATCAGCTTAAACTTAGTAAAACAAACTACGAATTAATTAGGTTGAGTCCAGTGAAACAAATTGCACACATGGTGCAGATATCAGCGCAGTTCCACACTACAACAATGTAAAGTTCGCATTTATAAACATCTAAATATATTCAATAAAAATGAATATTATCCTCAGAAAGATGGACGGCTGACTGTCCTCTTCGTGATTTATTTCTGAAACTGGTGATGTTTTGGCTTTACTGCAACAGTGTGGATAAGGGGTAGGGGTGAACTTACCAGATTCGAGATGAATCTGGTATACAACCCTTACAAACCCTAGAACTATTTGAGAGGACAAAGACTTGATAATCAAACGATCAGAAGCTAAACTCGTAAACAACTGATAAGACTCGTTTATATAGCCAAGAGGATAGGTTCGGTAAGAAACACAACCGAACCTATCTAAGCCGTTAGATTAAAACAAGAAACACACTCTGAAGAGATCAGAGCCCTTGATATCTTCACCCGGATCGCCACATGTACCCGAACCTGCCCACTTGTCATAACCAGCTACCTTGGGCTCTCCTTGGGCTCTCTTTCTTGGACTATAATCTTGGGCTGGACTCTACACTCCTGGACTCAATCATTTATTCTTTATCCTTGACCCACGAACGACCAAGCCCACCTGTAAACAATCTCATGCAATATATTCAAGTCTCTATATTATCAAATAATAACTTGTTACATTTTAATATTAATATTGATATAGAAAAATGTATTTTTAACACCCCTCCTCAAGATTAATATTAAAATTTATTTTAGAAACCAAACCTTAAAACCCAAATGGGTCAAACATCCCTAAGGATGTGCAAACTTCATCATGTTGCCCAACACCAAGACCTTTAGTCATGATATCTGCAACTTGTTTTTCAGAACAAATCTTAACAGTTTTGGTACACCCTTTTGAAATTAACTCTCTTAAGAAAAATATATCAATTTCAAAATGTTTTGTTTTGTCAAAAAACACTGGATTTGCTGCAATAGACATTGCAGCACTATTGTCACAAAACATTGTTACAGGCAAATCAACTTTAACCTGTAACTCTTCTAATAAATTTATCAACCATAATACCTCACATGCAGTAGTACACATAGCCCTATACTCAGCTTTTGCTGAGGATCTTGCAATTGTAGACTGTTTTTTACTTTTCCAGGAAATTAGAGATTTTCCAAGAAATATGCAAAAACCAGTCACAGTTTTTCTAGTATCAATACACTTAGCCCAATCAGAGTCTGAATAGGCTACTAGATCAAAAGAAGAATCTTTTCTAAACCATATCCCTTTTCCTGGTGCCCTTTTTAAATACCTTAACAACCTCATAGCAATTCTTAAATGACCATCAGTGGGTCTATGCATGTACTGACTCAGATAGTGTACAGCATAAGATATATCTGGTCTTGTATGAGACAGATATATCAATTTCCCTATTAATTGTTGATAACCAGTAATATTGGTTAACACATTAGGATGATCATTGCAAACAGCTGTTAAGGTATGATTAGGTTCTAAAGGGCTGTTGACTGGTTTGCATGCTATCATGCCATACTCAGTCAACAGGTCTAGACAATACTTCCTCTGAGAAAGACACAAATTATCACCTTGTGATAATACTTCTATTCCCAGGAAATATTTAAGTTCTCCTAGATCCTTAATTAAGAAACTATCTTTTAGACACTTCTTAACATTATTGAGTTCATTGATACTATTTCCAGTTAGAACTATATCATCCACACACACAAGTAAAACAACAATTGATTCACCAGACACTTTCACAAATAAGGAATAATCACATTTACTCTGAATGAATCCAGAGTCACACAGAACACTTACAAGCTTCTCATTCCACATTCTAGGAGCTTGTTTAAGACCATATAGTGACTTATTTAATTTACACACCTTTGTTTCATTTTCAGAAAAATACCCTTCTGGCAAAGACATGTATACATCCTCATTTAAATCACCATAAAGAAAGGCATTGTTCACATCCAATTGGAATAATTTCCAATTGTTTTGAACAGCTATAGACATTACACACTTAACAGTAACAAATTTCACAACAGGAGAAAAAGTTTCATCAAAATCAATTCCTTGTTTTTTACTATACCCTTTGGCTACAAGTCTAGCTTTAAATCTATCTATTTCACCATTAGACTTGTACTTTATTTTGTAAATCCATTTACATCCTACTATACTTCTAACTTTAGGTAAGTCAACTAATGTCCAAGTATTGTTCCTGTTAAGTGCTTCTATCTCATCATTCATGGCATTTATCCAGTTAATATCTTTAGAAGCTTCATTAAAACTCCTTGGTTCTAAACTCTTATTTAACATACTAGCAAAGACTCTATGCTCACAGGTTAGATTAGCATAGTTAACAACCTTTTCAACACCAAATTTAACTTTCCCTTCTACTATGAAATCATCTAGTCTCCTAGGAAGAACAGAACTCCTAGTACTCCTTCTAATGGTCTGAGTATTTTGGTCATTGCCCTCAGATCCATCTGGATTATCATCACTAGGTGTCACATGCTCAGCCCTGTCTACACTCCTATTTACATCGAAGAACTGAGAACTAGATTGTTCATCCAAGTTCTGATGTTTAGGAGGTGACTGCTGAGACCCATGTGTCTCTACCTCTTCCTTACCTAATTCCCTTCCCTCATCATTGGGCAGTTCAGGTTGTTTGAATGTTTCAGTCTCATAAAGGTCAAAAAAGTTTAATGAGTCTATATTTGGAAAACTAGTATCACAAAACTTGGTATAAACTTCTTTATCCTTAAACGGAAAAATTGTTTCATAAAACTTTACATCTCTTGAATAAGAGATGGTTTTTGTTTCCAAACTATATACTTTATACCCCTTTTTTTCATTAGAATAACCTATGAAAACACATTTTTCTGCTCTTTCATTTAGCTTATCAGACTCATTAAGTACAGTAGCAAAACACAAACATTCAAACAACTTAAGATGACCTAGGAAGGGCTTAAAACCATAGATGAGTTCATAGGGTGTTCTTCCATTCAGTACTGATGATGGTGTCCTATTAATCAAATAAGAGGCAGTTAATACACATTCACTCCAGAACCTAACAGGTAAGTTACTCTGAAATAATAAAGACCTAGTCACATTTAGCAAGTGTCTATGCTTTCTTTCTACTATTCCATTCTGTTGTGGTGTATATGCACAGGATGTTTGATGAATAACACCTAAGGACTTAAAATATTTATTCATTTGATTATTTACAAACTCAGACCCATTGTCACTTCTAACACATTTTACATCTTTTGAAAACTGTGTTTTTAGAATATTAACAAAGTCTTGAACATGTTCAAACACTTCACTTTTGGTTTTCATCAAGCACACCCACACAGCCCTGGAATAGTCATCTACAATAGTAAGAAAGTATTTAAACCCCTCCTTACTAGCAACCCTATAAGGCCCCCACACATCTAGGTGAACAAGCTCACCTAGGGCAGAGGTCTTATGGTCACTTAAAGGGAAAGGCTCCCTATGTTGCTTAGCCTTGTGACACACATCACAAGGTAAGCCTTCATTGTGACCCATCTTAAAACCTAAAACATCCTCTAGTTTTCTGATTACTATATCAGAAGGATGTCCAAGTCTACCATGCCACATTTCATAATCCTTATTAGTAATGCCTACCTTATTACTGACAAAAGATCCACCACAAAAATACAGACCTTCAAGTTGGTTACCAGTCACCAGGACTTTCCTGGTTGACAAATCCCGAATATAACAGTTATTTTCATCAAAACCAACAAACAGATGATTATCTTTAACCAACTTATGAACAGAAATCAAATTCACACAATAGTCAGGAACAACAAACACATCATGTAGGGTTACTTTATCATTAATTTTTAAATTTCCAATTTTAGTAACCAAAGCATTTGTTCCATTTGGATGTTTAACTTGTATGTTTAAATCTGAGACATCTATGTAATCAGTAAGGTCATGTTCACTAGTAACCATGTGTTGATTGGCCCCTGAATCTATTATCCAACCCATTCTTAGTTTATTTCCTCCCACATTGAAACAAAATACAGGTTTAGCACATACATTAGCACAAAAATGAGAAAATATACTACCTGAAACATTGTGACTTTGAGGAGGATCAACAGTCTTTTCTGATATTAAACTTAAAAGTTTAGACAGCTGATCACTAGTCAAAGTAGTAATAGGAACATCAGTTTTTTCAACACAAACATTATTAACAACACCTTTTTTTCCTTGTACCCCCCTAGGCTTGGCCCAAGCTGGATACCCAATTAACTCAAAGCATTTGTCAATTGAGTGCCCAACTTTATTACAATGTGTACACTTAAGTGCAGGATTATAATTTTTAGTTATCCTTTTAGAAAAATCCACAGACTGACTTGTTTTAGACACAAAACCCATAGGCTGTCCTTTTTTAGAACCTGAACTAGAGTTCCTATGGGATTCCTCCCTAGAAACTATAGTGAAGGCTTCTTTAACAGTTGGTAAAATATCTTTAATTAACAAGTTAGTTATTACACTTTGGTACACATTATCCAACCCCATAAGAAACTGCATTAGTTTAATCATACTACTAAAATTGTTAAACTCTCTAGCAGCATCACAAGTACAAGCAGGCAATTGTAATATTTGGTCTAATTGTTTCCACATGATGTTAAGTTTATGATAATATTCAGACACAGCCATACCATTTTGAGTGAAAGAATTTATTTTTTGATACAAATCAAATACAATTGACCCATCTACTTTATCATAAGTCTCTTTTAATTCAAACCAAACATCACAAGCTCTTTTAGAGAAAACAAGCCCCATATACAATTCTTCACTTAGAGAGTTTAAAATCCAGGTTAAAACAATTGAATTACACCTATCCCATTGTTTAGCAAGAACAGGATCAGATTCAGACCTTATGCATGTTTTATCAATAAATCCCCATTTATTTTTCACCTGAAGTGCAAGTGTTAAACTATTTGCCCATACAGTGTAATTTTCAGACCCTTTTAGTTTTATTGAAGTGATAGTAAGATTACTAGAATCAGACGCATGTAAGTATAGTGGGTTACTAACATCTAATTTACTGATTAATGTTTCACCAGGGTCATCATTACCACCATTACCACCTCCAAGCAGATTAGACCCATTAGGTCCACCTGATTGGGGTCCTTCTTGATCAGACATATCTTAGACCAAGAACTTTACACAAGTAACAGCAGAATACAGATAACACACAGCAAGAAACAAACCAATCAGATGCACAGTAACAAGAATCACTATCTACACCTTAATCACACAACCAGATCAGAGACACTTAGCACGTATGACAAATACAATGAACAGCACAACAAAAAACAAATGAGACAACAACACACACACGGCGAAGCCTCGCTGGTGATCCAGATAGCCGGTTCCTCAAGGGTACCGACCCAGGTCCTCACGAGGGAGCCCCTAAGACACCTAGACCAACCTTAAAGCTATACAGGAATCTCAGTCCTGGCAATCGACTCCCTAGACAACAACTCTATGAACAATAATAAAGAATATGGAACAATCTCACCAAGCAATAACCCAAGTTAGGGTTTCCAACAACTCGTAGTGTCAACCTTCAAGGGTTGATCACCAGAGAGCAAAGAAAATATGCACTCCTCAAGAATCAAGATCCAAGCTGCTCACAGCTCCAACAGATCCAAGCATCAATCGTCACAGCGGAATATTATACCCAGAATATCAAGAACAATCAAGATCAGATTCAATCAATCAGTATCAGGACTCGATCTACAACCTAGAGCTCTGATACCATGTCAAAATACATGATACCAGAATGTAAAACTTTTATTGAATCAAAAACAAATCAAAGCTATTACAAAACCCTAGAGACCTGATCAACAGATCTTTACAAAATATCTAATCAAGTTATACAACTCAACACTATAGATCTGATTTGATTTAATTCAATAAAAGTTTTACATTCTGGTATCATGTATTTTGACAAAGACTTGATAATCAAACGATCAGAAGCTAAACTCGTAAACAACTGATAAGACTCGTTTATATAGCCAAGAGGATAGGTTCGGTAAGAAACACAACCGAACCTATCTAAGCCGTTAGATTAAAACAAGAAACACACTCTGAAGAGATCAGAGCCCTTGATATCTTCACCCGGATCGCCACATGTACCCGAACCTGCCCACTTGTCATAACCAGCTACCTTGGGCTCTCCTTGGGCTCTCTTTCTTGGACTATAATCTTGGGCTGGACTCTACACTCCTGGACTCAATCATTTATTCTTTATCCCTGACCCACGAACGACCAAGCCCACCTGTAAACAATCTCATGCAATATATTCAAGTCTCTATATTATCAAATAATAACTTGTTACATTTTAATATTAATATTGATATAGAGAAATGTATTTTCAAACAGGTGTTCACGATTTGGTTCCAAACCGTGAAACCGCCCAAACCGGTCATTGGTTTGGTTTCACGGTCGGTTTTTTTATTTAACTTTCGGACGGTTGGTTTCAATATTTTCAAACCGTATCAAACGGTTTGGTTTACGGTTTATACCGAAAACCGATCGAATAAAACCAGACCGGACCGTAAGAGTTTATTGTATTTCTTAAATACCTATATAATTATATTCATAATTAGGCGTAATATAATTATAAGTAAAAATCTTTTAGTTCTAATGTTGAAATGTAGATAACGTCTTGGGAAACTCATCGATTTTCTTGCGCCAATTTAAATAACAAAGCATATTAAGAGATACGTAGAACAAAGCGAATAACAAAGAAACAAACAGTTCACAATATCATATAAGCAAGAAACTTCATTATTGACCAACAATACAGTACAGACCAAATGGTATCAATCACATAAAACCATCAGATGATTGGATATAAATAAAGTCGTATTTACCCATAAAGTACCCGTTTTTACCCATAAAAGTGCAGTTTTTTTAATATAATGCAGAATTTTAAAACGTATTAAACGCACCAAAACATAATGCAGAATTTTAACCCATAAAAGTGCAGAAGCTAACCTCTAAAAGTGCAGTTTTTTTAAACCCATCAAAGTGCAGAATTTTGCAACAAACGCTGCAAACTTTTGACCCATAAAGTGCAGTTTTTTTTTAATATAATGCAGAATTTTAAAACGTATTAAACGCACCAAAACATAATGCAGAATTTTAACCCATAAAAGTGCAGTTTTTTAACATAAAAGTGCAGAAGTTAACCTCTAAAAGTGCAGTTTTTTTTAACACATCAAAGTGCAAAATTTTGCAACAAACGCTGGAAACTTTTGACACATATAAGTGTAGTTTTTCAATGCTGCAGTTTTTTAACCCCCTCTAAGTGCAGTTTTCAACCTACAAAAGCTTTTGATTTTGACACAATAATAATATTAAACTAATGCGATAAAGAATTGTGTACCTCTCAAGGGCTGACCCAGTTTTTAGGAATATAGTCGAGGCTGAACGCAATGTCTTCAAATCCCAAACGCTGCGCAGGAAAAACACGCATTAACTATAGTTCTCAATCCTTGTACTCACAAATTATACAGCAACAAAATAGATAACAATTAACCCAAGACTGCACATTATATAGCAACAAAATAGATAACAATTGACGAATCGACGAACACCCAAGACTGCACATTATGTTGTTCATGTTCAGCAGCGAGTATTTAACTACAGGTTGTGCTTCTGTTCAGCAGCGACTTTGAATAAAGAACATATTATTCTAGATCCGGGAAAACCACCTTACATTTCGTATCACTTAACTTAAAATGCGTTTTGGGGAATAATTAAAAGATATTGATTTAAAATATCACTAAGAAGACAGGTCACTCTCTTAACAAAGCCGCATTGAATTATGTCACTTAATCAATAAGTGATGGAAGTGTAGTTTGAAGAACCATTAAGATTTATCATCCGTTTTCGCTATCCGAGCTATATAAAAAATAAGGCGAGCTAGTGAATGAATTAATAGTTAACAAATAGCGTTGATTGAACAACTCTAAGTATTGACTTGAGTAAATGTCATAAGCATGAAGAAATTCAGTTTGTGTTTCCGAAAGTGCCAACAACTCTAAATAAACATGTACGACAAAACTATGAATAATGCCTCCAAACAAAATCGAAAGAAAAACAGATTTTTAGGGCATATTTGTGAGATTCAATCATCATGCTTAATTACCATCTGTTCATTCAGATTTGAGCATAAATGAAATAAATGAATTACTCGAGGATGATGCATAGAAAGCTTGGTTCTCTTTTGGATCTTCTACCGGGTTTCTACAAATATCTTCATGTTAGAAGAATGATCCATTATATAAATAACTCATCAAACATACAAAATGTTGAACCAATCAAGTACTTGGAGGTGCTTAACGTCCTTATTCCTAGTTTCTTTGCCTTTATTAGCCTTAGAAATCATCTTACATCTCAATAGCTCTTTATCATATTGAATTGGGACCAACTGTGGAAGAAGCAATTTATCGAACATTTGGAGTGCATTCATGTCAAAGTGAACTAAAACCCATATAACATATTTTTGTATACCTCATATCCATGGTGTCAAACCTTTTTCAACCAATCTTCTAAGATCTCAAGTCTAAACAGCTTATAAATAAGGGAAAAACAGATGGTAAGATTTAGCATATAAATGACCTGAAACAATAGGAAGAAATTCGAAAAAATTAACGAATAGTTTACCTAACCAATCCGATTGAAGATTGAGTGGATCCCTTGTATCACTTTGCATCGACAATACCTGTATATAATAAAGTTTGATAAGAAATTTCAGGGGTTAGCGTTAACATCAATAAAACTTTAATGACAAAAAATAAAACCCTAATTAAAGAAAACATGACCGATACATCATGAATCTGCTCAAATCATTGGAGAATTCAAATGCATCCCACTATTATATCGATTGACAAAGAAATATCACCTGTTCATATTTCCTTCTCAAGTTGTTCCTTGATCAAACAGCTACACGTAACCAATAATTCTATGTCTACATACACAGATCGATAAACAACGATACATATATCTACCAAAATGATGTAAAACCCTAGAATTTTATGAAATCAGGTTTAATTTCAAAACCCTAGAAACGGGAATAATTGAAATCAAACAAAACAGACATAAAAAAACCTTAATCCACAAAGAAATCAGTAAGAAACACCAAAAAAAATCCAGACAAAAGAGATATACGAAAGACAATTGATTGACATAATGATAGAAGAGATAATACCTTGAATAGGAGATGAAGAAGAAGACTGTAGGTTGCCTGATTTCGGCGATCGTTGCTTTGCTAGGAGACGGGATGTTCGAGACGAGACAGAAATATACGATAACAACGTCATCACAGATTCGTATTAATACAGAAACGATTACAGACACTGTCATCAGTAGGATAAACATCAATCTCGTGGCCGGGGGAGGTCGGGCATGACCTCCCCCTTGAGAGCATTCAAAGTACCAACTCAAATCACCAAATGAACAATAACACATGAGATTGCTATTTATAGTCCAACACCCAAGTTCTACATTCGCCCCTTAGTGATGGTCGAATGTGGAGTATTTCCACATTCGCCCATTTGTGTTGGTCGAATGTGGAAAACTTCCACATTCGCCCACTTTGTTTAGGTCGAATGTAAACATGTGTATTGTCCTATATTTACAAATGCGTCAGATCCATAAAATGCCCTTATGGATCACCACAATCTCATGTAACACTATACCTAGACTCAACCCTAGTCTATTCGACAGTGACGTCCACATAAAGTGCATCAACAATCTCCCCCTTGGACGTTGCTGGCGAATCCACAAATCTCTTGCACATCAACAGTCAGAATCACAGGTCTCCCCCTCAATACATGCACCATTGCATTGAGTTAGAAATACAATATCCTTCGTGAACCGACCAAGTAATGCACTACGGACCCTCAACATCAATACGCAGGAAGTCAGCTAGACCACGTATATCATTTGCGTCAGATCACCTAGTTACGCCAATGTGAAGTTGACAATGTAATGCACTGCAGTCTCGTAGCATCAGTACCCAGGAATGTCATCTAGACCAAGTACATCACGTGCAATCCAACTAGCCTGATAAGACCCCTACTAGAAGGATTCCATACTGACCGATCAGATATTCAACATAACACGTAGATACCACCACTAATTTACGTCTCATATCTGCACTTAACCTTTGCATCACCCTTCACACCAACTGGAGAAGTCTAACTGTCAAAGTGTTTTATCGGATGGAAGGATCCGATAAAATCATTTCTGACGAGGACTTTCCAATAAAAGATGTTAACTATGCTAAAATTGACAAAATATGGCAAGAAAGTACCATTTGGTTCCCAAAACATGAGAGAACAAATGAGATTCCACCAGCTTTATTAAAGAAACTTTATTTGGATGTTCCTCAAGAACCAAAGGTCCATGTCACAGAGTTTGTTCGACCCAAAAACAGAGCTAATGGTTTTAATGAGCCTACTTACTCAAAAGGGCCACTCCCTGAGAGTTTAAGGAAGCAACAGTACAATGATCAATACCCTGTTAGATCATTTGCTCAACCAAATGCTCCGAATGTTTTTGAAGAGTACCGTGCGTGCTTTAAATGTGGGGAACGAGGGCATTTACTTGCTCAGTGTCCATATGTAAGGCATAAGAGGCACGAGGTGGAAGTGAGGAATTCCATGAGGAAACCGATTGATCATTATGTGCCACCACATAGGAGAGTTGTTCCTCAGCAACCACAACCGTTTTATAATCAAAACAATTTTCACCAAATGAGGAACACTCGTCCAATGCAATATGATCGAAGGAATCGGATTGCTATGGAACAATCTTGGAGAAAGCCTGTGGTGAACGCAACAGTTGATAGGCAAAAGGTTCCACCAAAACCGATTGTCAAATCAAATGTTGGACCTAAGTCTGTTAAATCAGATAAGGTTACCAAGAGAGTTACATTTGCTAACAATGTTCAGAAACCGACTGAGAACACAAAGTCTCAGATTCGTATTTTGAAAAGGTCTGAACAATCTTGGACACCCAATGGTACTCCAGGAGCCTCTACTTCAAGGGTTAATGAGAAAAATGAAACTGTTTTGAACAATCAGAAAAAGATTGATCAAAAAGTTGTTGAAAATGCTTGTGAAAATGTTACTTTGAAACCTGATGTTCAAAGACCCAAGACTCAGGCTTGGGTCCCCCGAAAGAACTAACTGATTTACATTTTGTGTGCAGGGAGCTTCAGCTGGCCCTATTAGCAGTCTTTGGATTGTTGATAGTGGAGCTTCATGCCACATGACAGGGGATCTTGCGTTGCTGTTCGACGTGAAGAACATCAATGGAGGGTATGTAGCTTTCGCGGGAAATAAAGGTGGATATATCACAATGGAAGGAAGTGTGAGCAATGGGATAGTGAGTTTCGAGCGGATTTCGTATGTGAAGCAGATAGATTATAATCTGTTGAGTGTCAGTCAAATATGTGATAAGCAATTTACTGTGCATTTTGATGACAAATCCTGCTATATTCTGAAACCGGGCTTTACAATTCCGAAAGAGTGGATAATGTTGAAGGCACCTCGCGTCAACAATCTATACATTCTTGATATGTCCAAGGCAATGACATCACAGGGGCAGATAACATGTTTTCTATCAAAAGCGACAGAGAAAGAATCGATAATGTGGCACCGAAGAATGGGGCACATTCATCTGAAGAAAATGAACCAACTTGTGAGAAATGGGCTTGTCGATGGAGTAAACGTGAAACATTTCCATCTGAATGACAAGTGCGTGAGTTGTAAAAAGGGGAAGCAACACAAACAGTCCCACAAAGTGAAAAAGGTTAACTCTGTTGAGATGCCACTTGAGCGATTGCACATGGATCTTTTCGGACCAGTCAAGCGCATGAGTCATCTTGGAGAGCTTTATTGTTTAGTCGTCACTGATGACTACTCAAGATTTTCATGGGTGATGTGTTTGCAGAATAAAAGCGACACCTTTATCAATCTAAAAGTTCTGTTCACTCGATTGGAGAATCTCTACAATGTGAAAATTAAGAGAATTCGGAGTGACAATGGGACGGAGTTCAAAAATGCCAAGATGGATGTACTTTGTGAAAGCAAAGGGATACATCATGAATATTCGGCTCCGTACACCCCACAACAGAACGGTGTTGCTGAACGAAAGAATAGGACTCTAATTGAAGCGGCTAGAACAATGCTCGCTGATTCAAATCTTCCGGTAATGTTCTGGAACGAGGCGATTTATGCAGCAAATTATACACTAAACCGGGTTCTAACAGTGAAGAAGTTTGGTAAAACATCTTATGAGCTGTTACACCGTAGGAAGCCGAACTTAGAGTATCTAGAACCTTTTGGGGCGCCATGTACTATGTTGAATCCAAGCGAGAAGTTTAGTCCTAAAGCCGAGGAGGGTTACTTTGTTGGATATGCAACCCCGCTCAAACGGGTATACAACAAGCGAACTCGTCGAGTGGAAGACTGGGCTAACGTGGATGTTCAACGATATACTCAAAATCTTCAAGGCACGGGTCCTGATTGGATGTTTGATTACAAAGATTTCTTTGAATCATTCAATCTAGATAGCTTGGTTGAAGAAGCTGTTATTCGATTACTTTATGAGTGTGAAAATGCAACGACTTCACCGTTGGTGCGTCCGATCACTGTAAACCCCCTACCAGCTTCTAATGATACCAATGCTCCTATACAAGAGGAAGAAGTGTTTCAAGAGGCTTCAACTTCATTAGACACTTCAGAATCTGAAGATGAACAATTTGAAGAAGCTATTCTTGAACAAGCTGAAGAACCAGAGGCACCGCCAGTGAACCCAACTCCAACTTTTGATATGGCTTCATCATCAAATACGGGTCATGATCTGGATGCTGTAGAGAACTTGACTATTCAGACGGGAGTGCAAGTACCTGATTATCCGGAATCTCGGATCCATCGTATTCACCCGCTGGAGCAAGTTATCGGTGATCCTGGAAGCAGTGTTATGACCAGAGGGCAGCTTAAAAGCGTTAATTCGCCAGAGAGTTTTGTTGCTTTAGCTTTATATGCCAAAATTCAACAATCTGGTAGTCAAAATGATTGGTCGTTTGCGTGTTATGTGTCGCAGGTAGAGCCAAGGACATACAAGGACGCTTTGAAGGATGATGCCTGGGTGGAAGCTATGCAGGAGGAGTTATTACAATTCCAGAAATTGGGAGTTTGGACGCTCACGGATTTGCCGCCGGATAGGAAGAAAATAGGCACTAAATGGGTGTTTAAGTGCAAGAAGGATGATCGTGGGGTTATCGTTCGTAACAAAGCCAGATTGGTCGTGCAGGGTTTCCATCAAATCGAAGGGATTGATTATAACGAAATCTATGCACCGGTAGCACGAATCGAAGCTATTCGGATGTTCCTTGCGTTTGCTTCATACAAGAAATTCAAAGTTTATCAAATGGACGTTAAAAGCGCATTTCTGTACGGGAAAGTCAAGGAAGAGGTGTTTGTCGGGCAGCCACCAGGCTTTGAGGACCCAATCCACCGGGATAAGGTCTACGTGCTGAACAAAGCTCTATATGGCTTGCACCAGGCTCCGAGGCAGTGGTACGAGGAGCTAAGTACATACCTCATCTCCAAAGGATTTAAGCGCGGCCTCGTCGATTGCACTCTCTTTACGAAGAAGACGGGAGATGACTTGCTTCTAGTACAGATATACGTTGATGATATAATTTTTGGTTCAACTAACGAGCTTTTATGCAGGGAGTTCGAAACTGTCATGCAGGAAAAGTTCGAAATGAGCGCAATGGGGGAGATGCAGTTTTTCCTAGGCTTACAGGTGGACCAAAGACCCGACGGGATCTTCATTCACCAGACAAAATATGTCTCCGACATCTTGAGCCGGTTCCAGATGGAGGACTCAAAGCCGATGGATACCCCGATTCAACCCAATCACGGGATTGGAGTGGACGCTAAGGGGGAGCTGACGGATCCTTTTACATACAGAGCAATCATCGGATCTCTGATGTATTTGACGGCGTCTCGACCAGATATTATGTACGCAACGTGTCTCTGTGCTCGTTATCAATCGAAGTCGAAACAAAGTCATCTGACGGCGGTCAAGCGTATCCTTAGATATCTGAAGGGTTGTCCCTCAAAAGGACTTTGGTACCCTAATGATGATAATTTTGATTTCATATCTTTTAGTGATGCAGATTGGGGCGGCTGTGACAAAGATAGCAAATCTACTACAGCTGGTTGCCAGTTTTTCGGGAGCAGGTTAGTCACCTGGCAATGCAAGAAGCAGACCTCCGTAGCACAATCTACCTGTGAAGCCGAGTACATCGCAGCCTCGAGTTGCTGTTCGCAAGTGCTCTGGATCCAACAGCAGATGGTGGATTACGGTTTGCAGTTTCTTAAAACCCCTATTTACTGTGACAACGAAGCCGCTATCGCATTAACTAAAAATTCGGAAAATCATTCTAAAGCGAAACATATCCGGATCAAATATCATTTTATCCGTGATTGTTACGCTAAGGAATTGATCGATATGATCAAAATTCATACTGACTACCAACGTGCAGATCTGTTTACAAAAGCTTTTGACCGATCACGCTTTGAATATCTTTTAAAAGTAAACAATATAAAGGAAAAACAGGACTAATCGGCACCTCGGTTTATCGCTTTTTAGTTTTTAGTTTTTATATTTTGCTAATTGGGAATTTCTCTTTGCTAATTGGGAATTTCTCTTTACTATCGTAATCCTCAAAGAAGTTGATGCTTTCGAGGGGATTGTTTAATCCTTAAAGAAGTTGATGCTTTCGAGTGGATTATTTCTTTTAAATTTTGTTTTTATTTGTTTTTCAGAAAAATTAAAACCCAAAAATATGTTCTTTATTTTAGGGGGAGCCATTTTATCAGAAAAGCCAAAAACATTATAAAATTCAAAAAGACCTAAAAATTAGAAAATCAAAAATGATTTCCTGGTAAACAGAGGAAATGATAGTACATCAGTGGGGATCTGACACAGGCTAAAGAAATGTATAGTATATGAGGCGTATGTTGCCTACGTGTGATATGCTGATAGGCTTCGTAGACTAAATATTGCGTGCATTAGTGATACAAACATAACGAACTACGCGTTCGTGGCTGAACACCTCATGGGCATATGGTCTTAGTACCGTAATTTCGTTTGATAGGATTGCCAAAATCTGAGGTTTCGGGTCGTTATGTTATGGTTATCCGGGATATTCTGATAAACTTTTGTCGTATTGATTTACGGACCTAGTTTTATTAGAATATTTGCTAAAAGAGCTTAATTGCCAAAACCGGAAGTTACCGAATTGAGGAACTTTATGTTTTTAATTGATCATAGATCATTATTACATCGTATTGATCATCTGATGCAAATCAGTGATTAATATCAGCCTCAACCTAGTGTATACGCACATGTTACTCTGCTGCATTCAATTGCTGACCTGTACACCTCTGTGCTATATACTTTGTAACTTTTACGGATAACTCTGGCATAATCACGCGTTACGACGAAGCTTTGTGCAATTACTTGATACGGGAGTATGTCGTGTGTGTGGGCACCACATCGTGTTAGTCTAATACACCTAACTCGTATCATTTTAAAGCATTGCGTAATTGTCTGCATGAGAGCTTACGTGGACCACAATATCAGCAATTGCCGTGTCACATACTGTTTCTAATGATAATATAAAACAACTAGATCAACGCTGTGATCAGATTTCTCAGAAAACTGATATGATCCTCTGACCGGATTTCACAAAATGTTTACTGTTTTCATTTACTTTGCTGCATTTTATTTCGTTGCAATTTACTTTTATTGTCAAAAAGATACAAAATCCAAAAAAAATTTTAGGTGTGTTTTGATAAAATTTCAGAAAAATCCAAAATTTTTTTGCATTTCTGCTTTATTTTTGATAACCGGGGATGCTTGATAGTCAATTTCTGAGATTTGACAACACCATCTGGGCTTTGTATCATTCTAAAAGTGAAGATTTGTGTTTTGGAAGCTTAACGGATTGAAAAATGTTGAACGGGATTTGAATTCGTGATTTGGCAAAATTTTCAGAATTTTCCATTTTACATTCGCCCCTTAAATGGGTCGAAGGTGGAAAATTTTCTACATTCGGGTTGGTAAAACGGGCGAATGTGGATTCTTAATCACAATCCACTTTCGGGTGAACAAAGTTTTACATTCGTGCCATTTAGTTGGGGCGAATGTGGAATTCTCCCACATTCGTCCACTACCAACGGGCGAACGTAGAAGTCTATATATATACCAAACACAGATTCGCCCCTCATTCCAAATTTTTCAAAATTTCCATCAAGTACCAGCCCTTGTTGCTTTTGTTTTTCTTGATTGTGCGTTTTGTTCCCTGTATTCTACTGATCATTTTCATATAAAAATTACAGGTAATGACGACAGATTGACACCGGAATCGTTGTTTTTCTAACCGGACCTAGGGTTTAGATTTTCAAGGGTTTAGAGTGTTTGTTAACACTTTCTTTTGAATGCATTTCATCATATGACAGTTTTAGGGGGAGAATGAATCAAAAATTAGGGTTATTACAGATTATAAGTGTGTAATTGATTGAATGTTTAAGATAAACCCTAATTTTCTAAGAAAACTGACATATAATGAAATTATGGTGAAATTGGTTATACACGAGTCTTAATCGGCCATGTTAGAACAATTTCTGATCAAAATCAAGTGATTAAAACATGTTTTGCAAAATTTTTGAATTTTGGGTAAAACTTGTTTTACCTTCGGTCTGTCGAACGGACGAAGGTAGAACAGAAGTGGACGAATGTACTAACAAACGGACGAATGTGATGTTTATTCAGAAATCATTCCACATTCGACCAACATAGTTCACATTCGGCCAAAAGAAAACTACATTCGACCAGAATTTATGGGCGAATGTGGATTTCAAAAACCTAAAATTTTAAGTTTTGTCGATTTTGTGTTTTGACGTTTGTTTTTGACTTTGTGTTACAGATGGCTGAGGAACAAGAGAATATAGAGATTCCTG
Organism: Ambrosia artemisiifolia; assembly: GCA_032199755.1. NCBI lineage: Eukaryota > Viridiplantae > Streptophyta > Magnoliopsida > Asterales > Asteraceae > Ambrosia > Ambrosia artemisiifolia. The sequence continues at coordinate 28,488,537 of CM063529.1, read as the reverse complement.
TTGAGAATGTTGTTCCTGATATTATTCCAGAACCTGTTCAGGAAGGTGAATCTTCAAGCAGCAGCAAATGGCCTTTCGAGAAGAACCATAACTGTTGTGCTTATTTGGGTGACGTAGAGAAGAACGAGGAGTTTACTGGTATAATCAAGTTCCTGAAGAGATGTAGAGTGGTTTATGCTTTGGCTACACCAACTATTATCTACAAGGATATAGTTGAGGATTTCTACAACAACGCAAAGTATGATTACTTTGATAATCAGGCCATCATACGAAGCAAGATTCAAGGAATGGAGATGTTCATTACTGAGGCAGACATCAGAGAAGCTCTCCAGATCAAATTTGAAGTTAGTGAAGATCCAAGAGAACTCTCATGGACTGAGCAGAAAGCATGTTTCCTTAGAATGAAATACAAAGGACCTATCACTGATGGTTCGATGTATAAAGGAAAACTGAGCGTGCAGTTTAAGTATTTCGCTCACGTCATCATACATGTATTTGGATGTGTTAGTGGAGGTTATGACGTAATGAGGAAGAGTTTGAGCTCATTAATGGTTGCGTTGACTCTCAACAAACCATTTAATGTTGCTGGGATGATTTTGGATCACATGTTGGAGATGCTGAAGGGTTTGAAGAAGAAGTATTTCATGCTTTATCCTAGATTCCTGATGATGATTTTTGATCACAAGTATCCAAACCTGAAGAAAGATCCTACACAGATACTTGCTATGGATCACATGAACATTCGTACTTTGGTAAGAATGAAGGGCTATAAAGGTGTGCCTGATAATGAGAGACCACCTTACAGGAGATTGTTTGGAGCCTTGGCTAGAGAGGATTACATGGATCCAGGAAAGAATACAGCAAGGCATCCTGATAGTGATTCTGACAACGATGATCCTTTGGTATACGCTGATGCTAATACTAAAAGGAAAAGGCAAGTAGTCAATCCTGGAGCCAAAGGGAAGGGCAAAGGAAAGACAGATCAGGGAAGTTCGAAGCAACAGGTTGTGAGAAAGAAATCTACTGCTAAGAAAGGTACAAGTTTGGTGGATGAGGAATCTGTAGATTCGGAAGAGACAGAGGTTGAAGAACAGTGGGATTCGGATGCTGAGAATGTCCGGGCCACCAAACAAAAGGCCACTTTGGTTGGTGAGTCTGAATCATTGAACAGATCTATTGCTGAAGCTGAGAAGAGCAAAAAGTCTGTTAGTGTTGAAGATGAAATGTTTACTGTAAATTTGGATGAGTTGAACGAAGGTGAAACTATAGTAGTTAACTTGCCCAAGCCTAAACACAAAACCATGGCCAAGAAAACCAGTACCAAGCAACTCAGAGAAAAAGAGTTAAACCAACTTTTGAGAGGGAAGAGATTACCTGAAGCTGGAACGTCATCAAAACAATCTTCACCAGCCACAAAGAAGCAAAAGACTAAAGAGGCAACAAAATTACCAGTGGATGAATTCAATGTAGCACTGGATAATGTACTTGACATGTTTAGAAAGCCTCAGAAAGAGAAAGAAGCTGAAATTGAGTCATCAAAGTCAAAGTCCAAGTCAAAGAAAGTCACTGTGGATGATGAAGTTATGAAGCAGGTGAATAAGAAGATGGACGATATGATGAAGATGATTGTGGCTCAGCAAGCTGAAATAGCCAAGTTCAAGCAGAATGAGGAAAAGATGCTTCAGATTGTAGTAGCTTCTAAGACGAATCAAGATGAAATTGATGAGAAAGTTAAGAAGCTAGAAGCAAAGAACAAAAAGCTTGAAGGAAAGTGTTTGAAGAATAAAAACAGATTCAAGGCTATCAAAGAAGATAATAAAGAGTTGAAGGCTGAGAACAAACGCCTTAGTGAGCTGATTGACAACCTGTACAATGTTGCACCCAAGTTGAAAGAGGGTGAGGAAGACAAAGAAAAAGAGGTTGAACAGGTTGACTTTGAACCATCTGAGTCTGATAAAGAGGAAGATGATGATGAGAATGATGAAGAATCGGAAAAGAGTGATGATGAGGATGATAATAATGATGATGATGATGAAACATGTTCAGAAAGGTGCGGAAATGAAAACCTAACCCTCGAATTCACAAAAACATGGAGAAATCACATGATTTCGGGTTCAATTAAGAATCTAGGGTTTCTAGGGTTTCAACCTTTCAATCAAAATCTGAATTTTACGTCTGAAAACATGAAAAACGAGCTGTGATTGATTCAAACGACTGTTAGATCGTTCAAATCGGTACCACGGCTCTGATACCAATTGAGAATCCGGTTACGGACCCAACTCGCGGATCGATTACGCGTAAACAACTCGGTTTCAGACGGGATGTTCGAGACGAGACAGAAATATACGATAACAACGTCATCACAGATTCGTATTAATACAGAAACGATTACAGACACTGTCATCAGTAGGATAAACATCAATCTCGTGGCCGGGGGAGGTCGGGCATGACCTCCCCCTTGAGAGCATTCAAAGTACCAACTCAAATCACCAAATGAACAATAACACATGAGATTGCTATTTATAGTCCAACACCCAAGTTCTACATTCGCCCCTTAGTGATGGTCGAATGTGGAGTATTTCCACATTCGCCCATTTGTGTTGGTCGAATGTGGAAAACTTCCACATTCGCCCACTTTGTTTAGGTCGAATGTAAACATGTGTATTGTCCTATATTTACAAATGCGTCAGATCCATAAAATGCCCTTATGGATCACCACAATCTCATGTAACACTATACCTAGACTCAACCCTAGTCTATTCGACAGTGACGTCCACATAAAGTGCATCAACATTTCGTTCAAGGAGGCAACGATTGTGATTGTGTAAAAGATGTTATGTCCGTGTGTTTTTGTTGCTATATATATTTTCTGTTTTTTTAAATAAATCAAAATTTTATAAATTCCTACATTTAGCCACTTGGCACAATATGATAGGCTACACAATTGAGGAGCAACATGGGAATGCCAAGTGTACACATAGACTTTCATTTATTAGTTGTATAGATTATATTTCACGATATGTTGTACGTGTGTCTTGTACAAAGATATATCCGTCTATAACTCTTATATTATACAAGCTTCATGACCAGGTAATCAATAGATGGATTGATTTTGATGAAAAAACATATTCGCTTGGTATTGGTCTATAACTCTTATATTATACAAGCTTCATGACCGAAATGGTTTTAGTGTTCCCATCGTCGATCGCTAAATGGTATCTTCCGGCTTTGGCTAGAGAGTTTCACTGGAAAAAAATGGAATGATCGAATCGCTTCCTTGCTTTCACATTAATCCCACCGTCTTTATCCGATCGGAGTCAATAAACAAATCTTTCAAATACCAGGTTTGTTCGACTCAGATGACACAACATGTCATATTGGCCGACGCAAATTAAACATCCCCAACCGACCCGTCATTATTGTCGTGCATAGAGCTACACCATGAAATAATTTAAGATGAGTCTACTTACACTCTTAAAGTTACTTGGTAAATTGAATTTTAGTAATAAAAACTTTGCAAAAAATTAAAATAATATATATTTAAATATACATTCAACTTGCCTAGCATAACATCACCTCTTGCTCGAGTGAAGTATTTGTACAACTTTTTCACTACTTCAAGACGCTTTAAAGTTGTGATGTGAACCTGGAACAAAACAACAAAATTAGTATCAAATGATATGTCATTATGATGATGATGATGATGATAGGCGATTATGATGTGTTAAGTGAGCATATATGAAAGAATGACATATTTGTTCAATCTTTATCATGGATATATAATCGATCACCATGGGTGACACCAAATAAAACAATCAATAGGTAAGCATTGAATATCCATTTTGAAAATAAATAAAAATGGTCTACCTACTATCGACAAAAAAGATTGTAGGATGGCAACTTTTCATGTCTCCCGACTATGTTCTCTACTCATACATAATTTAAGTATCTATTTCTACCACACATGTTAGTCGATTTGAAATCACATACATTAAAGATGATCTAAGTGGCATAAATGGTAGGGTGATTAATTATCACTTATTAGTTAGAGATTTACATGTTGCCTAAGAATCATATGTTACATCTAACCGGCTTGACAACCTTTGTAATCAACCACACCAATCAAAATACAAAAAAAAAAAAATACATTCTTACCAAACTGATTACATCTGGGAATATATATGTTGTTAGTAGGTTCGTATATGTAATGGTAGGTTCAAAAACATATATATTGTCTTAACATGATTAGGTTCGTATATGTAATGGTAGGTTTGTATATGTTATCTAAATACATTGTGTTTTCTTTCTACATGAACAAAGCCCAATAAAAATGTCTATTTTTTTGTATAATACTATGGTACTCATTGGAAAGATAATAAAACGCTTGTTAATTTGATGTATTTTTTTAAATGTCGCATATAAAACTATTAATGTTTAAGGGGGGGGGGGGGGGGGGGGGGATTGACATCTGTCACATTCCCTTTTCTTTTATTATATATATAGATGTTAAACATTGATTTAAATTAAAAAGTAATTAAAACCAAATTGTGACTTGGATTATGACTTCAAAGGAATGGTGAAATCGTCGGTTAGGAGGCGATGCAGGGTTGGATTTTATTATTTTTTGAGTAATGGCCGTGTTATTTGTTTACAAGAGCAGTAAATGTGGTCATCTTACAACAATAAACTTAGGGGTGTTCAGAAAAACCGCAAACCAAATAAAACCGAACCGTAACAAAAAAAACCAATCCGAACAACGAATTTGGTGTTTGGTTTGGTTTTAACCGAAACTGAATTGCTTATTCGGTGGTTGGTTTGGTTTTTGGTTCTACATTTTTTTATTTGGTTTATTTGGATAACCGAATAAACCGGTAAAATAATTAATTATTAAATAAAAATAATATTATTTAATAACTCATATATAATATATAAGCCCAAAATATTAAACCCAACCCAAAATAAATAAAGCCCACCAATTTATAGAGGTAATAATCTGAGTATAAACTAGTAACCTAGGATTCACTTTACTATTTCTAATTTTTATGATGTTTCTGTTTACGTTGTTTGATTTTTTGGTCTATATTTATTGCAAACTTTCTTTTCGGATTTTGGAACATATAGGTATATAAGTTAGAGAAAAAAAACTTCGTTTCAATTTGGTTTGTTTGGTTGAATTTGGTTTGTTTGGTTTTAAACCGAAACCGAACCGAATTCAATTTGGTTGAATTTGGTTTGATTTTCATATTCCTAATTTGGTTTGGTTTGGTTTTTGGTTTGAGGTACAAAATTTTGAAAACCGAATAAACCGAATCGAATAAACCAAATAAACCGTAAACCGAACCGATGAACACCCCTAAATAAACTTCTCCAATTCTCCCATGCCAGACTCCTTTTTGCTCTGTATTGCAGTAACTAAGTGCATGCTATAGTGGTGTATTAGAATCACAAAAAGTAAAACCTTTGACAAATCCAACATGTGAGCACGCGGATGGTCAATATTGAAACATAAACACTAGAAGCATATAATGTTGAAAAGCATTTTAAACCGTTTTAACACAAGCATTTCATATAATTAGCAAGAAAGCATTGGCTGCACAAGAAGCTAACTATTAGATGTAATTGTTATAATTAATATATTAGTCATTTAAAATTACGAGTTAGAAGCAAACAATACTTTCTAAGTTGACCCGTTAGAATTGTTACCCAACCAACTTGATTGTTTTGCCAGGTTAAGCAAAAACCATAAAATAAGACCAAAAGAAATATAATCTGAACAATCAGTAATGAAGCAAAACCTCTCAAATTATATAGTTAAGACATCATTGTCATGATTCAAAACCATCACTACATACATAAATATCAAAAAGTAGAATACTTATGAAAGGTTTACTGCAATTTGTTCAAATTTATCAGTTTTCATTAATAACTTCCATACCTTAGTCTTAACACTTAACATTACAAGACTCCTAAATCCAACGCATCAGAAAATCTCCATATCCGCAAACCTTTGACCGAGTGCTTCTTCTTGGACGACTGTATGGATATTATTAACAAGTGAGGTAAAGAATGTATCTACAAAATTAGCCCATAAAAAAAGTGTACCTTCTTCCTTTATGAAGCTAATTGCGTTTCCATCACGAGACAATCCAACTGACAAAGACTTCAAGTCCCTTAACTGCTTTTGGGCTTCTGAAGAAGAAGGCCCCACAATTTGAATGCTGGTATGATCTTCTTGTTCAAGCAGCTTCTTGTATGTAAACTGAAGAAATATAACAAATAGAAAAAGATAATATAATATCTCCACTTAAATGTGGAGTACAAACAGATTCTGAACAATGTTGAAGTGCAATGAAAGTGCATTTTTCATCACATAGTAACTCTCACCTTGACAAGGTCGCCATGTTCTTCAAAAGGAACGGATGATCTTAAAGTTAGAGAGCGAGGACGGCAACACCAAAGTACAGCATCCACAAAAGCTATATGAGCAGATGATTCTTCAAGGGTGTCTAGTTGTAGCTCAACATGCTCAAGTTCATAAGGTGGCAATTCAATCGCCTTTACCTTCTCTATATCTGTGAATTTCTGCAAGACAATCGGAATGATTAAGTGATTTTATGTTGCCAATATTTTAGATAAATGTTCACAACAAAGTAATGCATAAAAGATTGATAAAAAAACAAACCTGTGTACGTATGGCGCTAATATACAGGTTCAAAACTTTGAACCCATTTTTCTTGGTCAAAAAGAGCCTCAACTTCTGAAACCATAGAGCATCTATATGATTGTTGAGATAACATTGCATACATGCTTTCAAATAAGTTGAATGCGTTATCATGGTCCCGAATGGCTGATAAATACAAGAGTAAGCAAACAAAACCAAATTGGGGGTATTGAACTCAATTTCTTCGAAACCACCGTTCGCATGTAACATCAACGTTCTCAAGGAATGACTTGAGAACTTGAGGTTGTTGCAATTATATTTAGTAAATAAAGACAAATTTTCAATGAAGGGGAAGTTAGATAAAAAGTTGGTAAAACCATTAGAGTTTGGTAAAGGATGCCCCATATAAGTCACTGATGTCAGCTTTTTGCAAGAAGCCAAGTTCATTTGCGGTGCCCCATTTCCAGCCACGTCTATCATTTCAAGAGTAGATAGATTTGGAGCTTCAATATCTATTATCTCAAGTGGAGTGTGATAGTGAATTTTAACTTCTTGAAGATTTTGATGCCCAGAAACACAAACTCTTTTGAAACCACTACAACATTCAATCTCAAATACTTTTAGAAGAGGGCAACTAGTGGTGAGACACTTGATCACTTCATCATCTATTGGGACGTCTGTAAGCCTCAACTGAATCAAAGACTTAAACTTGACAGCATCAAGCATCAAGGAAGAAGGCAACTCACATGCAGATATGCTTAAATATTTTAACATGGAATCAGATAAGAGTATGTTAGGCAAACGGTACGTTGGAAAATCTGATGAGTAGTCAGACAAATCAACCACCAACTCCCTGACGCCATTCTTAAGAAGTCTTTCAAGGCATCTGTTAACAACATCTAATTCTGCAGGCTCCTGGATAGTTGCAATGAGAGTGAGCTCGAGTGCAGGGATATTATGATGGCAGAATCTAGAGGTAGTATACTCAACATACTTGAAAAAACTTTCTCGAGATGGGAATTTAACGCCATAAAAAACTAAAAAGGGGAAAGAAGCAGTAAGGTGAAACCAGGTCTTAGACAATACACTCATTCGGATACCCTCTGCAGGAGAATATCTGAAAAAGGAGAGTATGTGATGAACAATGAAATCAGGAAGTTGGGAAATCCGATCCATATTCTCTCCAATTCCAATAGCTGAAAGAACAAATTTGAAAATTGCATGAGTCTAATAAGTATAAAGACAATGATAACAAAACTAAAACTAAAAACATTGTATTGCTCTCTATGAGGCATTTGATCAAACATGTGGTGTGCATACCAAAGACCAAACATAACGATCCTATAACTAAACTTATCAAAAGTGTACAGATCTAAACACAGTTATAGCTCAATTAACACAAACCATTTTTTTAATTTTTTTAATTAAAAGCAGAATGTTAACGAAAACCCTAAAGGAACAATAAGAAAGCCAAATCAAACGATAGGAAATGGAAAGAATTGTACAAAGTGTGAAACAAAATGAGAGGTTAAATTAAAGTAAAGTAGAGTCACCTTTATTACCGCTTTGCATAAAGAGATCTTATCGATCTTTCTACAACCCTAAACCCTTTCTTTTTTTCAGCTGTTCATTCGTGCGCAGTAGCTCTCTGTGCACTGGCTACCTTTTTCACATTTTTTAACATGTCTTATTTATTTAATCACTAGACTAATGCCTGCCTCGACAGGCGGTTCAACAACTAACAATTATTTAGAGCGGTAAAACTTATAAACAAAATATAGTAGAAATATTTTATTAAAATTTAAAAGTAAGGAATACACATTTTATTCAAATATCACTAAATATTTTCTTATACACCACATTTTTTTGTTTTAATCTTGACTTTCCCATCACCATCTAGTATAAGTAATGTCACCCATCCCCTACTTTTAACTCTTGACAATGCAACATAAAGTTGACCATGTGAGAATACGGGGCGTGGTGAACGTGGATAGGGTGAAAAACGCTAAAATCACGCCCCACTACAGGTGGTCTAACTACCAAATACATAACATGTGGATTACAAACATGAGTCAACCTGGCGACCTTTTCTTTTCTTTCCAAGCTAAATTCGGATAGCGTAACCATGAAACGTGGCTTATATTCTCATAAAGACATGTGAGTGAAAGTCTAAGGTGTAAGAGTAAACAAAATGTGGCAATAAATTAGAAAGCTTGCTCCATGTACCTGTACATAAACCTTTGTCTGCTTGCATAGTTGCACATATTGGTAGATGAAACTACAATCCCATAAATAACTTTGCATTTTAAAACAGGATGAATGTCGCAAATCGAGTGGTGGCTACCGCCGCTATGGCTTGTCGATATCACCATTCCTCATTGTTGTTGGCAGTCGGCTCATGCTTTCTATCTCGTCCGTAGAAAGCCATGAAACTCTTAACGTTGTCGCTGCCATGGAGTTAAACACTGTAGGATAACCAATAAAAAACTCTTAATGATTCTCACGAACCAAAAAATATATCAAATTCAAGAAAAAGTCAAAACTTTCTTGCTTTGCAAATAATTAGAACTGTTGATGAACTCACCATTGCAAATCCTTTGTGTGATACTGTTGGTGTGTGGGATTTGAGGCAATGAAATGTAGTTGTCAATGATGTAGCACGATTGCAGATGATGATCGAGTCAAAGTGAAACTGCTCATTTAAGGTTGTCGTAGCCCGATAATATCACCCTGCAGAATAACAAAAATATTTGGTTCTTTGTTTAACAAAATAAATTTGTAAAATAGAGTATAGGATACCTTTTGCTTACATGCATGTGGTGTAGAATGCTTGATCACACAGAATTCATCACATGCCGATTGTCATGAGTCACTTCTTAAAGAAAATTCTTTTAGTCGAGTTCAAATTTTCGAAATATTATGGATATAGATTCAAATATATATTCATATTATATTATTACCTCATAATTACGGTGTCCACTGATCATAATGCTTTCAAAACGATATTTAAGTTTGAGCAACCTCCAATAAACCAAAAGTAGATGCGGATTTTGACACACACATGATCTCAATTCAGATATAAATTGTATTAATCAAATTCATATATGCCCAAACCTATGTCAGGGTGGAGTGTTTAATAACTACCAATCACGACCGTAAATAACATGCTTTGGCTTGTAATGTTTGTAATTCTTATCAAGCTCGTCACTTAAGTTGGAGTTACCAAATAATCTTAACGAGTCATCCAAGTAAGGTCATGCACAACATAATTTTATTAAATTCGCCTCATTTAATCGTTTGACAGCAACAAAATACATGTAAAAAATATGTTTTGACAACAGTGCATTTAACAGTAGTACAAATGTATATAAACTGCATTACTCTTTTGATAGAAATAAGGTAATGCATAAACTGCCCTACACAAAACACATGATTATTATCTCAATGGCATCAATTAATGAGCTGGAAAATCGTTCTGCCCCTTATAGAAAGATCATGAGGTGTCATGTTTTGATGCCCCTTTTTAACAAAAGTTTGGCAGAGACAAAATAAGAGTGTGATGTGAAAACACACCTTGTTATGACATTTTCAACTTCTAGAGATTATGGTTTATGTACTTCGAATATACCTTGAGTGACAGGTAAAAGTAAAGCTAAATAATGTATTGCAAGTGTGTAGCTAACCTTTGTTCTACTTCAATATCAACCGAAGGGATTTAAGGTATAAATGACCAATTCCAGCCTACCATCAGTTTCATGCATTTTTAAATTCCAAGCAAAATAACACGACTTCAATTGTGATGCAGTATGTTGAAGACAGATTGATAATAGAACGAAAGTCGCCAACGTTCATACCTGCACATTATAATGAAATAAATGAAAAAATAGCTCTAAGCACCCCTTAAAATATATTATTTATCTCTGCGTGTATAACAAAGTAACAAACACATTAGGATCAGCAACTATTACCACATCTAGAGCAAGGTTCCTAACACCAAAGTACCAAACAAAACAAAACGATTACCATATAAGCACAACACCAACAAAGAAGAAACCAAGTAACAGGAAAAAAACAACCAAAAGACAAGTACAACAACAGAGGAAGACTGAAAACCACACCACCAAAGCATACATGTATGAAGTAAAGTGTAAACATAAGAAAGTAATACGACAACCAAAAATACAAAGATAAAAAAAGAAAAACACATGCAACAATGATCGATAAGAAAGAAGAAAAAAAACTTAAGAAAGCAAACCGAGAGAACTTCAAGGGAGATTGACAAAAGAAGCCACTTGCAAGCAGAAATAAAACAAAGAAAAGAGATAAGCAAGAAGAAACCAAAGGATTTAAACACAAACTTATGATTGAGCTAGTTAAGTTCATATTTTTTATCTAATGTGTCAAACAGGTTAAACGAACAAAAGAACGGGTCAACAAATAAATAACAAAGCTCTAAAGAAATTTAATGATTGTACAAAACATATGTATACTTTCATATCCCCAAAATGAATTTTTATGACAATGATAAGATAATTGAAAGTTATTTAGATGCTTAAAGATAAATAATTATAAACAACATTTCAAAGATAAATAATTATAAATAATTGAGGTGGATTTTTTTTATTGGTTGCTGAAATTAAATTATTGGAACTTTTTGAGGTGTTCCAGAAGTGAGGGGCTTGAGCCCAACCACGGCGTGAATCTTAACATGTTTCACAAGCCTTGTAATGGTGTTTAGGCAAGAAGAAGGCTTATGTGACAATTAGTATGAAACAATAACAAATGGTCGAGATAATATTTTATAGCTGCTTTCTTTATATATCGTATTAAACTTTATATTCTTTTAATTATATTTCACAATATGTTGTACGTGTGTCTTGTACAAAGATATATCCGTCTATAACTCTTATATTATACAAGCTTCACTACCATGTAATCACTAGATGGATTGATTTTGATGAAAAAACGTATTCGCTTCGTATTGGTCAACTTAAATCAAATACCAGGTTTGTTCGACTCAGATGACACAACATGTCATATTGGCCGACGCAAATTAAACATCCCCAACCGACCCGTCATTATTGTCGTGCATAGAGCTACACCACGAGATGAGTCTACTTACACTCTTAAAGTTACTTGGTAAATTGAATTTTAGTAATAAAAACTTTGCAAAAAATTAAAATAATTATATATATATTTATGCACAGTGTGGGTGAGTAGTGTTTTGCATTTATCATATAAGCTTTGTTAAGTGTTTTTATATTTAAGCATGGATAAGTAAACGTATTGTGTTCTTTGGTGTAGTGGTTGTGTTGTGTGTTTGCTATTAGGGGGTCTCGGGTTCGAGTCTCAGGTTGGCCGGTTTTTATGGTTGTTAAATTATATTTTTAACTTTCTTAATTAGACTGCCACATGTACTGGACAGGTGTTAATCCAGTTTTGCATGCATTACCTTTGTTTTAAAGCTTTTAATCATCTGCTATTTCTTTTCTTTTAATCATCTTCTTTACTTCTTATCGTCCCTGCAGTCAAGGTGAAGTTTCAAGGTATTATATGTACGTTACATAAATTCCTTCTTCTTTTACGTCTTAGATGGATTAGAGTTTGTTCTCAACTTCTGGTCAAGACGCTGATGCTTTGCATGTTTTTTGGAGACCAGGTTTCAAGGCACAAGAGGTTTTATGTGTCATTCAATGTTATATCACTATCAATTGTTTTGTTTGTTGTCTTATGCTTGATCAACACTCCTCTTGTCGCTTTGGTATTGGCCGATCATGTGCTTATACAAATGAGGAAGTTTACTAGTTGATCTCATGGTGTAAAAAGGTGGAGGTTTCCCTTCACATGAATAGTTTGGACATTCCTTGACAAGGACTTATGAGAGCTTCTTGGGTCCTCGTTTTGGCCGAAAGAAAGCAAAGAGAAGGTTCCATGTATTGTAGGAAAGAGGGCAAGACATTCAAGTGTGTGTGTGTAATCGTGTATATGTGTCCATTTATGATGTATATTTTCGGTTAAGTACAAGTACCTAGGCTGTAGGTTATATATGTATAAATATGAGTGTATTTTGTTGTGAATGGTTGGGTATTATATGAGTTTGTGTGGATACATGGTGGGTTTAAAGACTTGAGAACGATATTAACATGTATGAATATCTATTAGTTGTGAACACATGTTATTACATGTTAACATATGATAATATTTATGATCCATATACATGTGTTAGTGAGGGGTTATCATGTGTTAGTGTGTGGTAACCTCATAAAACACTTTGTGATTATTCGGGTTTGGGGTGGTTTGTATAGTTTCCCACACCAGTGTTGTCACATGTTCTGTCGTTTTGTATTGTATGGTGAACAGGTATCTAGTTGCTCTCTGTTGAGCATGTGATCGGCTTGATTGTCCAATGCCAATTGTTCTGTGTAGTTCGGGTGTTGTATGCATAAACAGGTGATTTATTGAGTTTTCTCAATAACTCGTGCTTTACCATACTAGGGGGGGTATAATGTGTGCAAAATGTCTAAATATGTACATAAAATGACAATAATAAATGAATTACAAATCTACTAATACATTTAAAATTCAAAGTCAACCAATACAACATAAGACAAACAAACAACTAGATGTTACAAAGTTATTTCCAATGACAATCATCATTCGACCTCCATGAATCCCAATCCTCGCCTTCGTATGGATCATGGTACCAATCATTCCTCTCGGGACTCTCGTAAACCCAAGCCGTTTTCAATACCTCAGGGTCATAGTCTTTATATGGATCCTTTTCATATGGTTCTTGAACCTCTTTGTCGGGACTCTTATAATCATTTTCATCCACCTCTTCTTTGAGATTATTGTAGTCATTTTCATGTTTGCCTACTTTTTCTTTCAAATATGTATCTTTTTTCAAAATCATCACCTTGATCATGCTTACAACACGACTATTAAAAATACAAAATTAGATAAGTACCATAGGGTTGGGTTATTCTACAAAGGCTATAAAAAATGAGAAGGGTGAGAAGCCACTAGAAAATGACATGTGTCCAAAGATTAAACAAGTTGGAGGGGTAATTTTGTAAAAAAAACATATGCATGCAAGTCACATGCCATTTTCACCTTCATTTTTAAATGTCCGTAACTTTTTTATACGTCATCTTTTTTTAAAAAAAAATTATACCATAAAATTGAGCGTCTTTTTTATCTTTAATATGAGTACCATATTGTTATACTTTTGAAAAAAATTTCAAAAACCCACTTGCATAAGACACAATGGAGTGTAAAACACAATGAACACCAATTAAATATAGGGTATAAAACATAATCAAGAGTCTAGTAAAACACAATGAACGACATACTAAAGACACAATGAATAGAAGACTAAAACACAATGAATACTTTTGAAAAACAAAAGTTGAAAACCCAGTTGCGTAAGACATAATGGATGACATACTAAAGACACAATGAACAGAAAACTAAAACACAATGAATACTTTTGAAAAAAAAAGTCAAAAACCCAATTGTGTAAAAGACAATGGACGACATAATAAAGACACAATGAATACTTTTGAAAAAAATTGAAAACCCAGTTGCATAAGACACAATGGAGATAACGTAAAACACAATGAGTACCAATTAAATATGAATTGAACAATAGGGTATAAAACACAATGAAAAGTCTAATAAAACACAATGGACAACATATTAAAGATACAATGAATAGAAGACTAAAACACAATGAATAATAGACTTAAACACAATGAACAACATAGTAAAACACAATGTACACCTAAATACAAAACTCGTTTGCATAAAACACAATGAAAAACATACTAAAAACACAATGGATAAAGTCAAATCATGTGTATACTAAAAAAACATAAATGACATATTTATAAAACACACGTGCATAGTATAACACAATGAACGAGCAGAAGACACAATGGCGAAGAAAACCCATTTAGCACGATTTTTTTTCCAATTTTAATATAGCAATGTGGTATTCATATTAAAGATAAAAAAACGCTCGTTAATATGGTGAAATTTTTTTGGAAAAAAAATATCGTATGAAAAAGTTATAAATGTTTTAAAATGATGGGGGAATTGACATGTGCATTGCATGTGGAGAGAGAAAGTCAACAAATGTTGTTTTCCTTTTATGCCCTTCCTCTAATTTATTATTTATTTTTTTCAAACAAATCAATCTCAACCCTTCAAAGATATGATCAATGGATCACAATCCTTCTCACCCTTCCTAGAAAAAGTGTCTTGTGTATTTGATCCTAACCCAAGTACGTACCATATTATACAAGATTGGAACATAAATAATATTAACTACATAATTAAACAACTATAAATACATCCGTTAGAGGTCAACTCAGATTAAACTACTTTTTAAGACTTCAATAAATAAACAACAAAGAACAACCAACTAAGTCCTAAGATAATCTTCCATTTTTTTTTGTTTCCATAGCTTTATTTTTTGCCAATTCCTCTTTATTGTTGATAGTCCGCAACAAAGCAGAGATTACCTTTTCACATCTTTGACACTTTGAAGTATCAGCCCAATCTAACCAACCACAATGAGCCATCTGTAATGAAATTAACTAAGTAATTAATAATTAGAAATTAATTTATGATAACATTAAATTTCAATATTTAGCATTGAACACTTACACAACATAAAAAACGTCTTCCAGGGTTGGCCTCTGTCTTGGATGTACGATAGCAAGTAGCTGCACCACATTTATAGCAAATCACATCTGCAACATCGAACCTCGATGTACTCGAACTTGCAGAAGAAGGTGATGCAAGGGGGTGTAGGAAAACCATATCCCTTTTAAAAACGCTTTCCAGAGTCGTATAGTGTGCATATTTTGTCAGTCTCTTTATGTGTACATCTATCTATATTTCTTTGGGAAAATGGATTTAGTTACTCCAAACTATCGCCTATTGGCGGATATCACTCTGAACTTTCACTTTGGCCAATAGCACTCCCAACTTTCAACTTAGTTTGTTCCATCACCCCCAAACTAACGGAGGTCTAACCTAGTTAGTCTTCGTGGTCAAAATGTAAAAACCAAAACTTTTATGTGGCCAAAATATAAAAACGAAAACCTAACCCCCCCTCTCTCTGTGACAGACCAAAACTTCTAAACAACACCACCATCACCTTCAAAACTTCATCTCCATCCTCACCACCACCACCACCATCAAAACTTCATCTCCATCCTCACCACCACCACGATTCAAGGTTTAAAATCTAGAAGCTTGTTCATCTCTGTATATCATTCTCTTATTATTATTATTCACATTCTTCTTCAAAGTTGAGTGTTAACACCCACAAGGAAACCAGACCAGAGCTGCTTTCATGTGAGTCCTTGGACCGGAAATAAACTTATAAACCACCTGAAATTCAATAATCCCCAATTTAAGATGACTAAACCCTAGAATCCCTGTACGAATCAATTGACCACGAATCTATTCCTGATCAAACGATTGACCCTGGGGGTTTTGATCTACGAACCAAAATAGATCAAGAAACGTATGGGTTTCTCACGGGATGAAGATGAACGGAGCTTGGTCGGAATGTTTGAACGCCGGCGAAGTTAATTAAGCACGACAGATTGTTTCGTTCAAACATCACATCGATCAGATTCCTTGGATTTGGTTTGTCTTTAGAGAGGGAAAGATGTGGTTGTTGAAGGGTGGTGGTGGACGGTGAAGGGTGGTGGATGGTGAAGGGTGGTGGTGGTGGTGGTGGTGGTGGTGGCTGGTGAAGGTTGTGGAGATGAAGTTAGGTGATGGGTGTGGTTTAGATCTGTTAGTAGGTGGTTGTGGAGGGTGATGGTGGTGGTGGACGGTGAAGGGTGGTGGTGGTGGTGGTGGTGGATGGTGACCGGTGGTGGGGATGGGTCTGCCATCAGAAGGAAGAAGGAAGGAAGGGGGGGGGGGGGGTTGATTTATAAACTTTAAAATAATAATAATAATAATAATAATAATAATAATAAAAAGTTTCAAAAATGTCCCAAAGTTTTGGTTTTTACATTTTGGCCACGAAGACTAACCAGGTTAGACCTCAGTTAGTTTGGGGGTGATGGAACAAACTAAGTTGAAAATTGGGAGTGCTATTAGCCAAAGTGAAAGCTGGGAGTGATATCCGCCAACAGGCGATAATTGGGAGTATTCAAATCCATTTCCCTTATTTCTTTTCAATAAATGATGTTTTGTGTCATTGTTGAAGGCAGGGAAATGAATCACAAATCTTAAGTCTTCTTTACGGTCGTTGTCAAATACAATATTTATCTTTTTTATATTAAATATTACCCAATGTTGAAATGTTGATCCCTGTTACATTTTTTTGTCGTTTTGAGACAAAAGATGACCACCTCAAAACATTTTCAACGAAGACTTATTATATTTTATTAATATTCCTTCATTTTACTTGTGGATGCATCTTGTGTCCACACGAGACTCTATCTATTACAAATAAAATGTCCAAAATAAATCTTGTTCTTAACGTAAGAGACCCAAGCCTATATATGACAAAATTTAACCATTTGAAGTATTCACCTAGAGGTGCATAAAACCGGGTTTACTTTTCAAAAACAGTTTCGGTCAATGAATCAATATCCGGGTATTGGTTAGAACCAAATTGGGTATGGAATCGGTTTAGAAGAGGTAAGTGGTGGGTTTGTTTCCGATTCCTGATTTTTCTGGTTTTGACCTATTCGGGTAGGGTATAACCGTGTTGGAACCGGTGGGCAACTGGTTCCTTCATAACCAATTCCTAGCAATACCCACCTCTACTAAAACAGGCTAAAATCAATCATGTCATCCTATCATTTACAAATCGTATCTTATGGATTTACGTGGGTTAGAGTTAGGACTTCTGGCCTAGACTGGACTGGTAGAAACCACGCAAATGCGAAAGCAACAACCATAAGAGTGTAAGACCGAACACTAGATTAGAACTTAGAAGTACCCCGGTGTCGGTCGGGCAGAACAAAAATTGTTAAAGTGCATCTTTAGAGATCAAAGTGGATTTAAAAATCTAAAACAGAGTGGGCGGGTCCTGTTGGGTCATGACCGAAAGTGTTAGAACAACCGTTATTCAACCAAATATGAAACTTAACAGCATACCACATGATCGACCTGAAGATGAAGATTTTGGGTTAATTTCAACAAATCCAGGGTCACTAAACCGGTTTTCATAAAGCAAACCCAAACTCACAATTTTGGGCCACTCCGGTACATATGGGCTAAAACTAAAAAGAGTTTAACATAGCATGAGCACGGTTTAGAAATCTGTATCTTCACTGAGCTATCTCCTAATCAGGATTTCCTTTCAACTTCTTGGTTAGGTTTCTTTCAATGGATGTAAGATAGTTTGATGTTTTTTGGTTCTGTTTTAGGGGACTTAAAGTTTGCTTCCTATCAAATTATCTTTAGCGCGAGGAGGTCACACTTAAGGCTGGTGAGTACGGTGAAGAAACTACTTTAATCCCCTGAGTACTCATGTTGAAATTGTTACTGAAAGAACAATTTGTGAACTTCTAGCACTGAAATATTTGTTCAACCTCCATCAATGTGAAGCTTTCTCAGGCTACAAACATGAATATGTTAACATAACGGTTTATTATTATTATAATAATAATAATTATTATTATTATTATTAATTAATTATTATTATCTGATAGACTATAACTTGAGTAATCATATGACACACTGATTATAAACTTAAAGGTTAGCAACACATGTTTTGGGTCAACCCAACATGTCTCAGTTGGCACAAAAAGTTACATTTGACCCGAACGACCCTGCCCGTTCTTTATGCGATTTCTAGTTCAAGTTTTCAAACAAAAATTTCACAAACTCGGTAAAGAAAAGACAATTAAGGCTCAAATTTGGGACACGGAAAGGCAAGAAAAGTATAGAGCAGCAACTAGTGCATACTATAGCGGTGTATGACATCACAAAGATAAAACCTTTGACAAATCAGACCTGTGCATGCAGATGGTCAATCTTGAAATATCAGCACTAGAAGCATATATTGTCCAAAAAAGCATTTTAAACCATTTAAACAGAAATATATCATAAAATAGGAAGAAGTCACTGGCTGCACAAGAATTAGATACAACTGGTACAATTATTATACTAGTTATTTGATACCCTTTTTTTTCTTTTCTAAAACAGCCCATTTCAAGCCAAACCCACTTTGGTCAAAACACATTTTGACCCAAAACAAACTGATTGTTTCTAAAATGACCCGTTAAAACCATTACCCAACCAACTTGCTCGTTTTGCCAAGCTAAGCAAAAACCATAAAAAAAGGGCCCAAAGATATGTAATATGAAGAATCAGTAATGAAGCAAAAGGTCTCAAAGTATATACTCAACTAGTCAAGACATCATAGTCATGATTCAAACTATCACTACATAAGTAAATACCAAAAAAATAGAATACTTATGAAAGGTTAACTGCGATATGTTTAGATTTATCAGTTTGCACTTTGCACTAATAACTTCCATACCTTAGTCTCTTAACAGATGAGACATCTAAATCCAATGCATCAGAAAATCTCCATATCCGCAAACCTTTGACTGAGTGCTTCTTCTTGGATGACTGTATGGATATTAACAAGTGAGGTAAATAATGTGTCTACAAAATTAGCCCATAATAAAAGTGTACCTTCTTCCTTTATGAAGCTAATTGCTTTTCCGTCACGAGGCAATCCAACTGACAATGACTTCAAGTCCCTTAACTGCTTTTGGGCTTCTGAAGAAGAAGGCCCCACAATCTGAATGTTGGTATGATCTTCTTGTTCAAGCAGCTTCTTGTATGTAAACTGAAGAAACATAACAAACAGGAAAAGAATAATGTTGAAGTGCAATGAAAGTGAATTTTTCATCACAGAACAATTCTCACCTTGACAACGTCACCTTGTTCTTCAAAAGGAACGGATGATCTTAAAGTTAGAGAGCGAGGACGGCAACACGAAAGTACAGCATCCACAAAAGCTATATGAGCCGATGATTCTTCAAGGGTGTCTAGTTGTAGCTCAACATGCTCGAGTTCATAAGGTGGCAATTCAATCGCTTTTAACTTCTCTATATCTGTGAATTTCTGCAAGAAAATTGGAATAGAATACAATTTTGTGTTGACATTATCTTATGAAAATTGTTCACAAAAAAGTAATGCATAAAAGATTGATCAAAAAAACAAACCTGGCTATGTATGGCGTGAATATACAAGTTCAAAACTTTGAACCCATTTTTGTTGTTCAAAAGCAGCCTCAACTTCTGAAACCAAAGAGCATCTATAGAATCGTCGGGATAACATTGCATACTTGGTTTCAAATGGGTTGTAGGCCGGGTTGAATTCCTTACCATAGGCAAGAAAGAACTAACGTCACAAGGGTAAGCAAACAAAACCAAATTTGGGGTATTGAACTCACTTAATTCGAAATCACAGATTGAATGTAACATGAGTGTCCTCAAGGAACGACTTGATAACTTGAAGTTCTTGCAATTATATGTAGTAGCCAAATAAAAATTTTCAATGAAGGGGAAGTAAGATAAAAAGTTGGTAAAACCACTAGAGTTTGGTAATGGATGCCCCATGTAAGCAACTGATGTCAGTTTTTTACATGAAGCCAAGTTCATTCGCGGTGCACCACTCTCTTCCTCATCTATTATTACAAGACTAGATAGATTTGGAGCTTCAACGTCTATTCTCTCAAGTGGAGTGTCATAGTAAATTAAAAGCGTTTGAAGATTTTGATGTCCGTAAAGACAAACTCTGTTGAAACCGCTACAGCATCCAATCTGAAATAGTTGTAGAAGAGGGCAACTAGTGACGAGATACTTCATCACTTCAACATCCAACGGGACGTATTCAAGTTTCAACTTGATCAAAGACTTAAACCGGAGAGCATCAAGCATGAAGGAAGAAGGCAAGTGACAGCCACATATGATCAAAGACTCTAACATAGAAACAGATAAGAGTATATTAGGCAAACGATACTTTGGGGATTCTGATGAGTTAGTAACATCAATCACCAAAACCTTCACGCCTTTGTTAAGAAGTAATTGAAGGCATCGATTAACAATATCTAATTCTGCAGGCACCAGGATGGTTGCACACAGCTTGAGCTTGAGCTTGTGTGCAGGGATGATACTATGATGGCAAAATCTAGAGGTGGTATACTCAACATACTTGAAAAAACTTTCTCGAGATCTAAACTTACGGATATTGAAGTTCAAAATTGGGAAAGAAGCGGTAAGGTGAAACCAGGTCTTAGAGAGTACACTCATTCGAACAAGGTCTGTGCGAGTATTAACAAAAGAGAGTATGTGATGGACAACGGAATCAGGAAGTTGTGAAATCCGATCCATCTCTAGAACAAAACTGAAAGAAAAAAAATTTGAAAATTGCAAGAGTTTAATGTCAAAGAAATGTATAAAGTTTTCTCAGGCAATATAAAGAGTCAAAGACAATGGTACTAATCAAAGTATAATTCAAACTTGTATTGCTATCTAAGGCGCATTTGATCAAACACGTTGTGTGCAAACCAAAGAGCAAACATAACAATCCTATAAACAATATCAACGTGTATAGCATACATCTATGCTTAACACCATTTTAGCTTAACTAATCAAATAAGAAACTCAAAACCCTTTTTCAATTAAAGTAGTCACCTTTTTTCGCTTTGCAGAAATATGATCGATCTTCTACAACTTTTTTGTTTTATGCACTATACAGCTTGAAAACAATCAGCCGCTAATCAATATGTGAGATTTTAGGGGGGGAAAGTTACATTATTAGGGTTTATACTGGTTGGTAAGTGTGGTGGTAGAGGGGTTTGAAGTTTTAAATTTAGCGGTTGGGAATTCAAGCCTCATAGACAAAACAAGAAAAAAAAGGAAGGGGTGTAAATTGTGGCGGGAAATTAGCAGTTCAAAACAAAAAGAGTTTATACGGGTCAATTCAAATTAAATAACGGGTTCATTCAAATGACATGACTGATCATAACTTCACTCAAAGTAAACAACGCGAGCGAACCAATCTAGTAGTTTTGCCATGCATAACCTACATGATAAGCTACCATAGGGTGAACCTATTTACGCCCTACAATTACTCACAAATTATATTTTAATTATTACATATTTTAATTAATATCCAAACTATAACAGTTACCTGTCATTATCTATATCCTATTTTGGAGTGTCGGCGTGTACGTAAAAAGACGCTTCTGCCCTTGAGTTTTCTTCAAAATTATTTTCATTGCTTTTGATTGCTTCACCTTTGTGTATTTCTTTCATTTTGTGCGCCCTGTTACAGTATAGTTCCACCGCCGTTGTGGCTTCTTTAAAAGCAGTGGTCTGACGATGTTGTTTTAAATCGTTGGCTTGGTGGTTTTCTTCGGTCAACATTCGTGTTAGCCGTTGGAGACGACTGTTGGCAGTCGTTAGGTTCTTGTTTTCTCTCTCTCCGTCCTTCCACCAGTGGCGGTGCATGGTGGTGGTGAACCTCGATGTGTGTACAGTTTCACTAGGTTTTCGTGTAACGGATTTGTCTTGGTTGTATCGACCACAGCTATGGTTGCTAACCGATAACGACGATGCCAAATCTGTGTACAATTTTCTGATGTCTGTGATGAGTCACAAACTTATATAGAATATCGATGAAGATGGCGCGGCAAGGGTGTTGGATGGTAGGTTTAGATCTGCAACCCACCTTGCAGCCAACTTTGTTTTGGGGAACTCTGAGCCATTTGCTAATGTTTTGGATTAGCCTTAGAAAATTTATACTAAATCGATTTGAATCGAGTCAAATGTGAAATGTTTTAATTCGGCGGTATAAACCTAAGTTACTATAAATTTCGACGTAAATTTACGTTGGAAACAACTCTGGTCGATTGTAGTCGAAACTTTAGAACATCGCGTATAACGCCGCCGCGACGTGCGGCGGGTCAGACGGTATAAATTCAGGTGACTATGCTTGGACGCCGCCGTAATGCACGACGGGTCAAAATGCTAGTCGGTAACAAAAGTGAACATGTTCTGATAGTCACGTTGAGAATATGGAATATTAATTAGGCTGTAACACATTGTTTGGATTGCTAACTCTATTTTGCCTAATTACTAGTCACGCATAACTATTTCGTAAACTGATTCAGGACAGTCTGGGGAGTAGAGGGGTCCCTGAGGTATATAGACTTAATTAAAGATATGTACGATAGGAACAAAACTATTGTTCGTGGGCCTATAGGAGATACTGATTCCTTCCGTGTGGGGGTAGGACTCCACCAAGGATCTACATTGAGTTTGTTCCTTTTTGAAGTTGTCTTGGATGAGTTGTCCAGGTCGATTTAGGAGACAGTACCGTGGTGCATGCTTTTTGCAGATGATATTGTGTTAGTTGCAGAGTCCAAACATAGTTTGAATGAGAAGTTAGAAGATTGGCGTGCAGCTTTAGAGGTCAAGGGTTTAATGATTAGCCGTTCTAAGACCGAGATGTATTGAGGTTTGAGTGGTGCAAGCAACGATGAAAATACCAAGTTACGATTGAAGGT
This sequence comes from Ambrosia artemisiifolia, assembly GCA_032199755.1. Classification (NCBI taxonomy): domain Eukaryota; kingdom Viridiplantae; phylum Streptophyta; class Magnoliopsida; order Asterales; family Asteraceae; genus Ambrosia; species Ambrosia artemisiifolia. The sequence goes on along the minus strand of CM063529.1, from coordinate 28,465,306 downwards.
CAAGTTGTCCCGCAAGCAACTAAGTTCAAGTACTTAGGATCATTTGTTCAGAGGGATGGGGAGCTAGATAGTGATGTCACCCATCGCATACAAGTTGGTTGGTGTAGGTGGAGGGCCGCCAGTGGGGTTTTATGTGACAAAGGGTTCCCAACTAAGTTAAAGGGAAAATTCTACAGGGTTCTGTCACACCCCGCATAGGCGGAAACAAGAGATGTAACTTCGAAAGGTTTTCAAGCACACAAGTCACGCAAGCATCAAATTCATAATTTGAGAGATGTATTAAAAGACACCAATGTTCAACATTTAATCAGAAAATATTGTCTTAAAAACCACACTTCAAATGATATTGTCTAAATCATTTAACAAACGATAGGTTCATGATATCCCCAGATGCGTATACGCGACTCCAAGTTCCATGATATTCATCTAATTTCCTGAAAAACAAGCAAATAAAATATGTCAACAATAAAGTTGGTGAGGTCACGGGTTTTGAGATTTATGTAAACCATGGGTGACTGGATCATTGCCTAGCTAAGACAATAATCGTTATGCGATTGACATGAGCCTGTAACCAAACCTTGACGAATGTTGTGCCTCGCCCATTGTACACTAAAGACAATGAAAGTTGTGAAATACAAGCACTCTTTTGATGTATGTAATCCGGTTAGAGCGACTAACCAAGAGTGAGGGTGTCAACCCAATAGATCTATTCCGGTGTTTCATGGCTAAGTCTATAGCTAATGGTTACAGTAAAATGTATGACACGAGGGCTTATGAGTACTCTGAACCTTTTTGTCTAATGTTCACATAATAGTCAAAATGTAACTGAACTTGTAAGCATGCCCCCCCCCCCCAAAAAAAAAAAATTAATAAAAATAAAAAAGAATGAAAACACTAAAAAGAGGCCATGAGAACTCACCTTATGTCTGAATACAAACGATGTACTGAATCTGATGTGCTAATGTACCCGACCTACACGTCCTAAGTAAAGATGACATTTTAGGTCTATGTTACTTGTATAACATACAAGTTGTTCACCTTATATGTACGCCGTTGTAACTTAAATTCCCTTTAAGTTATATGTGTTTAATATGTAGGGATTTGTGTACCTAGTCACTTTGCTTCACGAAAGGTAATATGTTTATCTTTTTAAGATTTTCTTGTTAGATTATCCCTTGTCACATTTCCATGGCTGTGCGTGTTAGATCCAAACAATACCACTTGATTAGAGTATGTTCTTGATGGATTCATGTTTGTGTTCATATTATAGTGACGTCTAGTGTAGTTATCACATAATATTACCATGTATCTCATATGCTCGTATGTTATTTATCTGTATGACGTTTTTTTATAGTCCTTGAGTCCAATCTATATATATATCTAATAAAACAAAGTCTATTATGACACATGGCACTCCCATATTGCACCTTCAATCCTCTCTCTTCCCATATTGTGTCCTAACCTTAGAATTTATAAACTTTTTTTTTTAAATTGTAAATTGAATAATAATACATAAATATGGTCAAAATTGGTCAATTAATACTTTCCTAATCTCATTAATCAAAATTCATTTATTAATTTAAGTCAAAATCGGTTAAGGATTATTAACTTTCCTAAAACTCGAAAATCATTTATTAATTTAAATAAAAAATCATTAATTATATGATGTCAATCAATTGTAATTTACCATTTTCGGTCAAAGCATATACACGTTTTCTTTTAGAAATAATATTGGTGACATAAATTCTATATTCTTCTCCTTGCAAATTTGGCACCTTCCACGCGTATGGTGACATAAATTCTATATGTGGTGGTCAATTGTTTCTCAATGTATACATAAATAATGTTTTGATATCAATGCATCCGACCTTCATGTCAACTTTGGGTTCTTTACTACAAAATGTGATTTTATTCATGCAGCAATATTTTTCGATATTGATGGAACTTCCTCTTTGTGACTCATATCCTCTTTCCATATTATGCCATGTGTCTCAACCTTAGAATTTATAAACTTTTCTTTTTTTTTTAAATAAAAAACATTTACTATTCTTTTTTAACCAAAGACTTCATTTGTAAGCTTCTCTTTCATTCATTGTCTCTAACTTTAGCATTTAAATTTGAATATACGTTTCCTTATTCATTCGTCAATCATACCATTTGTCACTCTCATCTCTTCATTATTATTTCGTTCATTATTTATCTCTCATGTCTTCCTCTTTCTTCAAATTATTCAATCCTCACAGATCAAACGCACGATCACATATCTCTAAACCCCAACTCTCTCTGGCATTCTTCTCATTCATCCCTCAATATTCGACATATCTATACAGACCATTGCTTCACAGTGTGTTTCGGCAGAGTATGCTCTCCAGAGGCAAGAAGCTCAGTCGAAAACAGGCATTTAACACTTGATGATTTTGAAGTGAGTTTCAATTTTGCATATCTTACAATATGTTAAATATCACTGTTATGTGATAAAGATGATTTTAATTATTATTGTTTCTTTACATTTGTTATAGGACTAATGGGACCGTGGGATACCGATAATCAACACTTTGCTCTATAAGGATCGGCACACACTCATATGACCAAGGGTGGCAGTTAAGTTTTGAGATCTCTATAAGCATCGAAAGATTTATGATGATTTATCAGTTTATGCAATACAATAATTATCAGATTAAGTGTATAGGTCTGATTCTGCAATTCATTCTACAGATTCGTTGTTCTATTTACCGTTTAATTTATTTTTTATGTGTTTTGTGGTTTTAGGGTTTGGTGTGTTGTTCACCAGTTTATACGCCTTTGAGGTATTTTGATCTGCAATGTCAGCTTCTTTTTTTATATCTGCGGTATTCTGATTTGAAACACACTAATTAAAAATCTATTGAATTGGGGTTTATGAATCTGGAAACAAGATTAAATCTTTTGATTTTTTTTCTTGAAATCTGTTAATAAAATAACAAAAGAAAGCTAATTTGAGTAAACTGTGAAATACTAATGCAGCAAAAACAATTGTTGGTTGTTCATATCTTTAGAAAGTCAATGGTTGACTTTTGAGCATAGAAAGTTTGCTTCTTTGAGTAGAAAGTTTAAAAAGCTTGAATCTTGATGTTGACTTTGAATGATCTATTACTTGCAGCAAGCGATTGATCATTCAGGGATTCATTCGCCTGCTCGGCACAATAGGAAATCGTTTGATTCTCATATGAAAGAAGTGCCACATAGTCTGAATTCGGTTACAGGATCAAGAAATAAGTTTCATCACAAGGTAGTTTATTTTTAAAAGTGGAAGTTATCAAATAACATGATCACTTAGTAGTTAGTAGTGTCCTTTGACTTTGAATGTCAAACTTGTATTTGCCCAAATTATGGATTTGTGTACATTTGTCAGCACAAATTCTTCTATTTTCCATGGGAGATTGAATAGTTGCATGTAAAATTAGAAATTTAAATGAGTTTGTTTGACATTTGAAGTCAAGGTATGTCCACTAATTGAAAATGACAGTTAACATGAACATAATCGTTGGTCCTATTTGGTCCTATTTGGTCCTATTTGGTTAATGAGTTTGTTCAATTTCAGCGGCTTCTTATCAAAGTAGCACAGATAGCAAAACTTATTATTAACTTCCAGCCATTGCTTATCAGAAATCTTGAGGGTGGAGAGGCATGTTTACTTAAGGAATGCTAAGAAAGACAGTTTTGTGATTTTGTTCTTAAAGGTAAACATATATTATCTTTGTGCAACAACGTTCATTTTATTGTGCAGCTTATAAAATATGGTAAAATAGTAAGACTAAATGACCAGTTGAATATGCATCTTAACATATATAAAATAAAATATAATCTTTTGTTTTTTAAAGGCCATATTGTTGTTAAACTTGTGATGAAAGTAGGCATGGCAAAACAGTTGGTTCGGGTCATGGGTGAGACCGGATTTGTGTTGTCACAAGGCAATTTAAAACAAGTCCAATTTGATTTGGTCAAACGGGAAATAATCAAAATGGGTTCAGGTCAAAACAGTTTATGATCATACTCGGTTTGGGTTGAAAGAAGTTGATTTAAAAAAAACAAACAAATGACCAAGATTATCGAAAATGCAACATATAGGGGAACGAGTCAAGGCTGGTCATTTAGAATTGATTTGTGTTATAACAACTTTTGTCAAAATGGATATGGTTGGGTTTTTTTACCTTTTCTACATTTGTTGTCCAGTGCATATGATAGGCGTAAAGGTCAAACAAAAATTTAAATTGTGAAGAAGAAGAATGGTTTGAGAATGGTTGTTGCACCTGCTTCCCTAGGTGGTTGAGCTTAAAGAATAAATTGTGTCCTTTCAAAGGGATGCCTTATGAGCTGAGAGAGATATTATCATTGTATGATCTCTCACACGGAATGTCTTCTCCTTTTGTAGTTGCTCAAAGTGATCAAGTCAAACCGCACACATGTTCAAAATGATTTATGTTTTTTTAGTGATGCTTGAAAATGATTTTCTCACTAGACAAAGTTTTGAGATTATTTATTCAGGTGTTACCTATTATAGTTAGAAATCCCAAGTTTCTATTGGCAGAGGAAAAGGTAACTTTTTTGGAGAGTAATCCTAACTTTCTGCAGAAGTTTGGCAATATTTTAAATATGTCTTGATCCTGGATGGATGTTCGTCATTCTGTAGGGCTTATGTATTGATTTTTTTTATATTTGTTGTACAGATTGGCATGATGATTCCTGATCATATTTATCAATGTTGGCTTCAAGAGGTTTTTGATAATGTCTCAAGAAGAGGAAGAAAGAAAGGGTATATGTACAAAGAATATTCAATTATATATAAATTAGTAACACATTGACAATGCAACCAGCTGATGTATGCGCGGTATGCGCCTTTTGTCAAACTTGATATCAGGCCTACAGTATTCGTGTTAGCATTTTTTATCAATTGCCTACTCATTTCTGTTGTGGTTGGTTGATTTAGTGTTCTTATCATCTGCCTACTTTTAAATTTTAATAAAACATTTGTAGTATATTTTTTATAGGTTTTACCGCTTCAAATAATTGTTAATTGGTGAACCGTGTGTCAACGCGGGCAAATATCTAGTGTTTATAATTCAACACTTATGAATGTGTGAGAATAACATCATCATCATACTCAGTTAATTCCACCTATAGCGAAGCTAAGGTAGGGTCTGAGGAGGGTAAGATGTAGAAAGCCTTACCTCTATCCCTAAGAATAGAGAGGTTGCTTCCAGTGAGACCCCCGGCTCGATGTGAGAATAGCTATTCTCTAATGTGGATGTGAAGATACATACACATGTGCGAGAGTGTATGTGATAAACTCACATAGAGAGGCTACACCATATTTTAGTTAACAAAATTATAGAACTATCATGTATTATAAATTAACACCTTATATTTTTATAGACATAAACCTCTTCATGCTTGTTATTGTAAATCATTCACTTTTTTTCATAAGTTTAAAGGTAAGTTAGATATTTACTTTACCATAACTGATTTTCAAATGTCGACACATAACCATTTCACTTTGAAAACTCTAATAGTTCCTCTTTGTATATTTTCAGCCCATATAAACATATTTCCAAGTTCATTTTACTTGTTTTGTATTAAGTTACAAGTCTTTAACATATGTGAGTGAACATTACTTGTAAATAAGGAAATTATATAGAGATTAAAGTTTGTTTTCATACCAATTGAGAGCCGAAAATGTGAAAGGTTTGGGGCCTTAGAATTCCTAGTTAAGCTCCTAGCTAAGCCCATTTGGACCTTGAAATGGTGTGAGGTTTAATGATATGTGTTGGTGGTTTTCGGTTTGTGGTTGTGGTGTGTGTTGGTTTGCAGCCGAGAGAACAAGAGAGAGATATGGAGAGCAACGAGGGGAGAGGAAGGGACAAAAAAGGGAGTACGAATTGACTATTTTACCCCCTTGTAGTTAACTCTTCCTCACCCTACCCCACCTCCCTTCACAAACCATCACATCCATCATCTTCAACCTCATCACTCACATCCTAGTTCTTCCCCATCAGATCCAACAAAAATATACGCCCTGGGCGGGACCATATGCACATTCGGCCCAACATCACTATGGTGATGCCCACCATTTCAGACCACCTTCTTCTCCAGCGAACATTCACCTTCATCGTCATTCTCCCTAATTAGATCCAACAACATTCACCATTTCCGACCACCACCTTCTTCGGCAAACATTCAACGCATCACGTCTTAGATCTAAAAGGTCATCATCCGATGTGGATCTGAAATGGCTGTCGAAAAATCATAATCATGCCATCATCCTCAAATTAAAATCAACCCATGGTACCTCTCATCATTGATGCTATTCGACAATCGTAACTAAGGGCACATTAGTCTTTGAAATCAAATCCAATTTGTACAACAGGTTATTCATAGTAACGTCTCGATTGCAAGGGGGCAAGGGTTCGTTTTTAGTAGATTAGGGTTTGCCATACAAAAAGGGGTGGCGGTGCAGCTTGTTGCCAGTCGGCTTGCTATCTTGATGTAATTTTTACAATTATGGAACGAGATATCTTATGCTTGTTTTAAAAAAATCGTACAAAATAGCAACTCCGGTTTGATGATAGTAAAACATGATTATAGGTGTTTTTTGGTTAAATTATGGGTATGTTCGGCAAAATTAGTTAGTGGTTGGTAGCTGAAAGCTAGTAGTTGGTGGCTGGAAGCTGGTAACTTTAGTTTTTTAAATATATTTTGGTGTTTGGCAGGGTAGTTGGAGCTTTTAATAAAATGAACAAAATGACCAAAATCGGTATTAATTAAAAGCTTGTATTCATGTTTATTTTATTTTTTTTTCTTTGATAAAATGGGTATTTATATTATTTGCTCATCAAAAGCTTGTAGATAGTAGAACTTTTTTTTAAACGCTAGTATTAGTAGCTTTTTGATATAGAGATTTTTCTTCTAACCTAAAAGCTTCAAGCTTCTCCAGCCAAACAAGACTTTTTATTGAATAGGAGTTTTTTCTTAAAAGCTTGAAGATTGAAGCTCTTAAAAGCTCCTTGCCAAACATACCCTATAACATTTTGATTGTTCTTGATTTCTATCCTTATCTCTTCGTGTTCTTGCCGTGTTTTCATTAGTCATATTTAATCTTAGCTTTTTTTTGTTGAATTTCTTGATTATTTTATGTTTATTTTGATGCTTTAATATCTTCCTCTTGAAGTATTTTATAGGAAACAAAGAGATGCAATAAAATGAATATGAAAGAGATGGTAGTTGTCGTATTTTGAACGCTTTTTTTTGTGAAGGTGGGTGGTGAAGTGGGACGGGATTGGGTGAATAAGAAGGGTTAACTAGAAGGGTAAAATAGTCAATTTATATTCACTTAACTGAGTAATTTAACTGACGTTAGAGGTAGGGATCACACAATTGCAGATTTGTTAAACTCATGTACCAACTGTATAATTATTGAAGCCTTAGGACCAATGTTTTGGAGACCGGATCGGACTAGCCGGTCCAACCGGTTGAACCGGGAATCGGACCCCCGGCTGATCCGAGTCGCATGATTCGATCAGAGTGCGCCTCAACCGGGTTTGTTCGATAAACCGGCCGATTGAACCGGAAATCGGACCGGATTTTGACAAGGTTGAACCGGAAGTTGATAGAATTTTCAAATTTTTGTTGACTTTTTTGACCGGTTTGTTGCCCCGGTTGGACCAGTCCGACAGGTTGAACCGAGAATCGCCGGGGTGTCCAAATCGACGTCCGATCCGGTCTTGAAAACATTGCTTAAGACCAAGAGTGCAATAACTGTAAACCATGAGGACCAACTATACGACTCTCTCTAATCTAATTATTCACAATTTTTTAAACATATCCACACACCTAAACTTAAATGTTTAAAATTACACATATATAAAAGAAATGTGCATGACAAAATCAAGTCTACATACAACCTTAAAACAAGAGGAAATCACCAAAATGAGCCTTTAATCAACTTCTTTATCAAAATGCCCCCTCCCATCTCTTTGGAGAGACGTGTCACCATTTTCGAGACACCTCAGGCGTCTCCGATAAGGTTTCCTGTGGAGACCAATACAAACCCGACACGTCATCACTCTATCTCTCCTCTTTCTCCTCACACTCTCTCCTAACTAAAACCCAGACAACTACTTTACTACTGCTTTCCAAAGCTTTCTTCTTTCCTGCCCGTTCTTTTTTCTTCTTTCTTGCACTTCCTTCATATTCAAACCCACCACTAACATGATCTTTACATGAGTATTATTCTATCTTGATACATAACCCTTAAGCTTCCACGCCACTCAAACCTCCATTTTCTGTGTTCTCCCTCTCTTTCTCTCAAAACCCAGCCGCCACCTCCACCACTCCTCTCTCTCTAACGTTGTTCTTCATCTTCGTCACCAACGGTTTTGAGCAGGGGTGGCGAATGCAAAAAAAAAAAAAAAGAAATGGAAAGCAAAACTAATAAACCCACCGGAGACGTCACTAAAAACCCACCGGAGACGTCAAGCTGAATACGTCAAGCAAGACGTCACTAGAGATGCCTGGGCTGTCAAACGTCTCTAGCTTTACCGGAGACGTCTCAACGGCGCTAAGACGTCACCGGAGACGTCAGGCAGAAGGAAGAGAAACATGCTGTCACCTAACTTGTTCAAACCGGAAACGTCTCGGGAGTCGACTTGGGTGCCTCAAACGACCCGTCTCTTTGGAGAGACGGGAGGGAGACATTTTAGTAAAGAAGTTGGTCAAAGGCTCATTTCGGTGATTTCCCCTTAAAACAACCTTTAAAATACGAAAACGACATTAAATATGCACACTTAAAATCGTGAAAAAAGTTTCAATTCTCCTAAACTTTAAACCCTGATGTCCAAGAGAACCAGACTAGTCGTGGCCGGTAGAAACATGTTAAATTCAAATAGAGAATTAGGGTATAAAGTTGTATAATTGATTTTTGAGGGAGTAGGCATGTTGGTTAACTTAACTAATTCGCTAACGACCAACTAAACGAAAATGACATAACTAGTCACTCGAGAATCAATTATACAACTTTACACCCTGACTATCTATTTAAATGTAACAAAACCAACCTGCATTCGATTCAAAAACCATAAACATGCAAAGACCGATTACTGGATAGATGTACATTCAGTCGGCCTCAGTCGTGCAGACCAAAAGTTGTTAAAGCCCATCTTTATAAATCAAGTGGATTTAAAAATTTAAAATGGACTGAGCGGGTCGGATTGGGCCAGCACCGAAACTGTTAGAACAACAACAACCATCTTCAAACCAATTCATTCAAGTCCCCAAAATCATTCAACCAAATTAGAACAAATCATATTCAACCAAATATGAAAAAACAATAGACCGCATAATCATAAACTTAGTTCCTAATGAACATTGACAAAACGGACTTGCAACCATGCAGATGGTCAATGTTGACACATCAGCACTTGAAACATTTAATGTCGAAACAGCATTTTAGACCGCTTTAAATGGAATACATCATATAATTACCAAGAAACATTGGCTGCACAAGAAACAAACTATTAGATATAACTGCTATAAGTATTATAGTCATTTGACACTGTTTTTATAAAACGGTCCGTTTCAAGCCAAACCCACTTTGGTTAACCAGATTTTGACCATAAGCAAGCTGATACTTTCTAAATTCACCCGTTTAAACTGTTAACCAACTAGCTCGTTTTGCAGGATAAGCAAAAACCATAAACTAAGGCCCAAAGATATGTAATCTCTGAACAATCAGTAATGAAGCAAAAAGGTCTCAAAAGTATATAGCATCATAGTCATGATTCAATCCATTACTACAAATGTGGAATAATACTTATAAAAGGTTAACTGCAAATTGTTTAAATTTATCAGTTTTCACTAATAACTTCCATACCTTCGCTTGTTCGTTGAAGCCGAAAAGACTCCTAAATCCAATGCATTAAAAAATCTCTATGTCTGCATGCCTTTGACCATCTGCTTCTTCTTGGAGGACTGTTCAGGTATTAACAAGTGAGGTAAAGAATGTGTATATAATTAGTTGATAACAAAGTGTACCTTCTTCCTTTATGAAGCTAATTGTTTCTCCATAACGAGGTGATGCCATCGACAATGCATTCAAGTCCATCAAGTGCTTGTGGGCTTCAGGAGAGGAAGGAGACACAATCTGAATATTGGTATGGCCTTGATCTTCTTGTTCAAGCAGCTTCTTGCATGCAAACTGAAGAAATATAACAAATAGAAAAAGATAATATCTCTACTAAATTGCGGTGTACAAACAGAATCTAAACAATGTTGAAGTGCAATGAAAGTGAAAAACATACCATCTTTGTTAAAAATAAGTCTAATAAAGGATAATGAATAATTCTTCAAATAATAACTCTCACCTTGACAACATCACTTTGTTCTTCACAAGGAACGGATGATCTTAAAGTTAGAGAGCGAGGACGGCAACACCAAAGTACAGCATACACAAAAGCTATATGAGCCGATGATTCTTCAAGGGTGTTTAGTTGTAGCTCAACATGGTCGAGCTCATATGGTGGCATCTCAATTGTCTTTAGCTTCTCTAAGTCTGTGAATCCCTGCAAGACAATTCGAATGGGTATACAATTTGGGGTTAATATATTTAATTAAACTTTTCACAGCAAAGTAATGCATAAAAGATTTATCAAAGAAACGAACCTGACTATACATAGCAGAAATATACAAGTTCAAAACTTTGAACCCATTTTTCTTGTCCAAAAACCGCCGTAACTTCTGGAAACAAAGTGTTTCTGTATAACCGTTGAAAAAACATTGCATACATGCTTTTAAATTGGTTGAATGCCTTACCACAGGCCAGTATTCATTACAGTGATTAGCAAACAAAACCAAATTGGGGGTATTGAACTCAATTTCTTCGAAACCACATACTGAATGTAAAATCAATGTCCTCAAAGAATGACTTGAGAACTTGAGGTTGTTGCAATTATATGTCGTACCCAAAAACAAATGTTCAATGAAGGGGAAGTTACATAAGAAGTCGGTAAAACCATTTGAGTTTGGTAAAGGATCCCCTATGTAAGCCACTGATGTCAGTTTTTTGCATGAAGCCAAGTTCATTTGCGGTACCCCACTGTCTTCCTCGTCTATTATTTCAAGACTAGATAGATTTGGAGCTTCAATATCTATTCTTTCAAGTGGGGTTTCATAGTAAATTTTAAGTTTTTGAAGATTTTGATGTCCGTAAATACATACTCTTTGTAAACCACTACAACAATCAATATTTAATTCTTGTAGAAGAGTACAACTAGTGGCGAGACACTTGAGCACTTCATCATCTATTGGGACATCTGTAAGACTCAACTGAATCAAAGACTTAAACCTGACAGCATCAAGCATCAAGGAAGAAGGCAATTCACAGCCAAATATGCTCAAAGATGTTAACATGGAAACAGATAAGAGTATGTTAGGCAAACGGTACATTGGAACATATAGTGTGTTTTTAAAATTTATCACCAACTCCGTGACGCCATTCTTAAGAAGTAGTTCAAGGCATCTGTTAACAACGTCTAATTCTGTAGGCTCCAAAATAATTGCTATGAGCGTGAGCTTGTATGCAGTGACATTTTGGCGGCAAAATCTAGAAGTGGCATACTCAACATACTTGTAAAACCTTTCTTGAGATTTAAAATTATAGATATTGAAGTTTAAAACCGGGAAAGAAGCGGTAAGGTTAAACCAAGTCTTAGAGAGTACACTCATTCGAACAAGCTCTGCACGAGTATTAACAAAAGAGAGTATGTGATGGACAACGGAATCAGGAAGTTGTGAAATCCGATCCATCTCTAGAACAAAACTGAAAGAAAAAAATAAATTGAAAATTGCAAGAGTTTAATATCAACAAATGTATAAAGAGTCAAAAACAATGGTAATAATCATTGAAAAGTTGCAAAGCTTCTAGAAGAAGCAGTGTTTCTTGATCTGTCCAGGTTCCACTACTTGCACCAGCAGCGTCACCAGGCTCCATGAGAATGAAATCAGATGGGGCCATATCAGAGTCAAACTTGCATTCGGTGAAGCATTCAGTACACAAATCATAATCTGCCTGCCTAACAGAAACTAAATCAACATAAAACAGGCAATTTAATTTGTGTATGCATGTGTGTATATGGAAGATGTAGTATACAAAGCTTATATATAGCTAATTTATAGGTAGGGATGTTAAAAACCTATGTGATATATAAGGAAAACTTATATAAGCACCTTGCACTACGCGTGCGTAAAGCGGTGCACTTTTGCGCTGTGAGCCTCATTTTACACCTTCTCGCCCGGTGCGCTTTTCTCTTTATAAAATCAAGACTCATAAACAGAGAAAAATAATAATTTCTATTTCAGTTTGGAAACACATTTCTGTGCATTGGGAAATAAAGATGTTATGAAAAATACATATTTTTGGTAAAGGCCAACATCATGGACAGCTAAACAATATAGGTAAGAAATCCAACATTTCTACATTATCTAGCAATCTGTAATTATGTTCCCTTAAAAAATGCCAATGTATCAATTTACTTTTATGATAAACGATACAAATGCCTAATGCCGCTTGGCAATGGCATCAATCGAATATCGATTATAGCAAAGGGCACGCTTACACTATCATGGATGGATAACAAGTAGGGATAGGCATATCAATAGACACCATTTGGTAGAATGCCAAGAATGGCACAAGCATGTAAGAAAGCATGTCAAACTGTGGTGATAAGACTTATAACTAAGTGACTCTATAGACCTCCACACACAACAAACGATATTAGAGCAATCATCTTTAGTATTTATATGCCCGATTAGAATGAAATATCTCTTAACAAGTACATAATGATCTTGGAGAACATAATAAACTAACATAACAATATATTTTTTCTAATCTAATTAGGTAGTAATATAGATAGCAGCTTCATCATGTGCATCCTGATTCTGAACATGGTTGATGAATGTCGCCATATGAGCATCTGTGCTAATCCTGATTTATTGAGTATGATGATGATCATTATGATCTTTTTTTAGCTTTTTTTCGCTGGATAATGTTTAATCGTGTGTGTTTTTTAGACTTGAATTTGCCAAGACTTTCTGGAACTTCTCACAATACTTGCAATGAACCATCTCAGTGTTGTCCGACATGAGACATAAATCGTAATGCGACTAAATTTCGGGGTTTCTTTTGGTTTCAAGTACCAAAGCAACTTCTTCATTATTTGTTATTGATGGTGATAGAAAACTGTTGAGAGATTTGAGCGTTTTTGCATTTTTTGCATTTAAGAGAGCTTTTGAGAGTTAGAAAAGTGTAGTCAAACATAAACATTCAACACCTATTTATACTAAGTTCGGAGGGTTCAAATGGTGAATAATCTATTCCAAACGACTATATTACCTTAAGAAACCGGTTTCAAAGGTCAAGTCCATTTTTTAACCCATACCCGGTTGTACCGGGTTTTTAGGTAGAAGCCGAACCCAACCTGAATCGGTTTCTCAGGGTACTACACTATACTTCTAGTACCAGGGTCCGGTTCCTACCGGATTCCTGGCCTTACCTGGTTTCGGTACCGCCTAATACTCCATTTGTGCATTTCTATATGGCAATACTTATCCATATGAAGTTCTATTTTCACCTAGAGGTGCATAAAACCGAGTTTTCTTTTCAAAGCAATTTCGGTTTCATCCAACGAGTCAATAACCAAATCCATTGTCACACACATATCTAGTACCTATATATAGGGATGATTAGTTTTGTACCGGGTACCAAAAATAACAGTACCAGGTACCAAAAATAACAGTATCAGGTACCGAAATAACGGTACCATTGGCGAAGATACAGGCACCGCTCCAGTTCAGTACCAATATGGTAACAAGTTTTGGTGTTTTCAATAAAGCTATTTTCGGTACGGTACCGATTCAGACCGTTATTTTAGCTTAATTATCGCTACGTACCGTACCAAATACTTTCGATACCAGTACCAAGTTTTAGGGTTTTTAACACGGTTGTAGTCATAGTCACAGAATTCGCTCAAGTAACCACGAATTTCGTATTGGTACAAACTGTACCCGATCGGAATTCGCCATCGTGCCGGTCGCTCATGGTACGTCGTTCCGATTGTGATGGGTCGTCGTTCCATATGAACAAGAAACCGTGATTCCAATTGTTATGGTACATCGCTGCAGTTATACCTAAAATTGCGAATTTAATCGATTGAAGCGATTTTTAGAGTGAGAGTTGTTCTTTGAAACCAGGAAGAAGAAATAGAAACGACTTAACCAGGAAGAAGAAGAAATAGCTGGTTGTGAAGAAGAAGAAGAAGAAACAGGAGCAACTTGACAAGGAAGAAGAATAAAGAGGCAAAGAGCGGTTGTTTTTGTGTGTAGTTATTTTAGGGTTAGATAAGTTTAGGAATTTAAACATTTGACCCCTTTATCTTTTAGTAGTTTCCATCTAGACCCTAAACTTGTAAACTTTTACAAAAAAAGGTAAAATTAGTTTATGTATTTATAAAATTAGTTTATAAATAGCTATTATTAAAAAAAAATCTACATTGAATCAGACTCCATGGTACACCGTATCAGATCGTACCGAATTGAGCCTAGCCCCCTCCGTACAGAATTGGTCCAGCCTAGGGAATTGCGTATTCGTACCGCGTTCCCGTACCAAAGCGAACCGTGATTTAAGTGACTATGGTTGTAGTACCGAACTCACCCCTACTCATATAACCTTGGAACCTAATATATGTGTCAAACTCAATTTGCTAAATTCGCAACATTTTATAAATATCGAAACTAAAATTACATAAAAGTAAAACTACAACAAATAATCTACTTATTCATAGTTTTTTTTATTCATATCCACACACCTAAGACTAAAATGTATTAGATCACAAAGATATAAAAGAATTAAAGAAATGTGTGTGAGAAAATTTGCATCTGCATATATACCTAAAATTATGGAAAACAAAGTTAAAAATGCTTAGTTGCTAGTATGGTGAAATTTGTCACATTATGACTTTTCTAACAAGCCCATGCTATCTTTCATGCATTTACATGGGTTGACAGTTCCCCTGTTCTGCACTTCTGCAACAGGTTAACACTGGACTGGTAGAAACCAACCCGAAACCGAAATAAAAAACGGTAAAAATGTTAAAGCCCATCTTTATAGATCAAATGATTTTGAAGTGGTCGGGTCGGGTGGGGCCAGGCCTGGAACTGTTTGAACAACCATATTCAACCAAATATGAAAAAAAAAAAAAAAAAAAAAAACAGTAGACCACATAATCAAGAAACTCATGAACCTTATCAAAGAAACCATATCTAAATTATAAACAGATTGTACAACTAGATCACAGATGAAGATGAAATGATGATGGTGTTTGTGTGAGCATCATCAAGACTCAAGACAATGGTGCTTTTCAATACATGACGACGAAGATGAACAGACTCAAGATTAAGATGATGACGATGAACTCGATCACAGATGAATAGACAACAATGATGATCAACCTCAAGATGAACACCTTTTGAACTTTTTAGACTAGGTGATGTTTTTAATGTAATCAAATTGTTCGTCAGTCAATCAACAACTTTTGAACTTCTTCACTGAAATATTTGTTCAACTTCCATAAAAGCGAAACTTTTTCAAGTTTCAAAAAGACAGATTTATTATTTACTATGATTATTTGATATACTATAGCTTGATTAACCATATGACACACTGATAATATATTAAAAGGTTAACATCTAACTTACATAATAAGTGTTTTGGGTCAAGCCAACCTGTCACAATCGGTACAAAAAGTTACAATTTGACTCGAACGACCTGGCCCATCGAACGACCTGGCCCGTTTTGGACACAGCACGGCAATAAAACTATAGAGCAATAACTAGTGCACGCTATAGCCGTGTATGACACCACAAAAAGTAAAACCTTTGATAAACCAGACATGTGAGCATGCAGCTGGTCAATCTTGAAACATGAGCACTAGATGCATATAATGTTGAAAAAACATTATAGGCCACTTTAAAAGGAATATATCATATGATTAGCAAGAAAGCATTGGCTACTCAAGAAACTAACTATTAGATGCAACTGCTATAATACAACAACAACCACCTTACCCAGTAAATCCCACAATTAGAAAAGCTAAGAGTAGGGTTTTGAGAGAGTACCCCTATCCTTGTGGATAGAGAGGCTTCTTCCAGAGAGACCCCCGGCTCCACAACACACAAACGACAAGATGTAACTACTATAAATATTATAATTATTTGACACTATTTTTCAAAACGGTCCGTTTCAAGCCAATCCACTTTGGTCAAACACATTTTGACACAAAGCAAACTGATACTTTCTAAAATGACCCGTTAACCGTTACTCAACCAACTAGATTGTTTTGCAGGCTAAGCAAAAACTATAAAATAAGGACCAAAGATATGTAATCTGAACAATCAGTAATAAAGCAAAAGGTCTCAAAGTATATAGTCAAGACATCATAGTTATGATTCAAACCATCACTACATATGTAAATATCAAAAGGTAGAATACTTATGAAAGGTTAACTGCATATTGTTCAAATTTATCAGTTTTAACTGATAACTTCCACACTTTCACCTGTTCGTTGAAACCGAAAAGACTCCTAAGTCCAATGCATCAGAAATTCTCTCTGTCTTGCCCGCATGCCTTTGACCGCCTGCTTCTTCTTAGAGGACTGTTCAGGTATTAACAAGTGAGGTAAAGAATGTGTATATAATTAGTTGATAACAAAGTGTACCTTCTTCCTTTATGAAGCTAACTGTTTCTCCATAACGAGGTGATGCCATCGACAATGCATTCAAGTCCATCAAGTGCTTGTGGGCTTCAGGAGAGGAAGGAGACACAATCTGAATATTGGTATGGCCTTGATCTTCTTGTTCAAGCAGCTTCTTGCATGCAAACTGAAGAAATATAACAAATAGAAAAAGATAATATCTCTACTAAATTGCGGTGTACAATCAGAATCTAAACAATGTTGAAGTGCAATGAAAGTGAAAAACATACCATCTTTGTTAAAAATAAGTCTAATAAAGGATAATGAATAATTCATCAAATAATAACTCTCACCTTAACAACATCACTTTGTTCTTTAAAAGGAACAGATGATCTTAAAGTTAGAGATCGAGGACGGCAACACCAAAGTACAGCATCCACAAAAGCTATATGAGCCGATGATTCTTCAAGGGTGTGTAGTTGTAGCTCAACATGGTCGAGTTCATATGGTGGCATCTCAATTGCCTTTAGCTTCTCTAAGTCTGTGAATCCCTGCAAGACAATTCGAATGGGTATACAATTTGGGGTTAATATATTTAATTAAACTTTTCACAGCAAAGTAATGCATAAAAGATTTATCAAAGAAACAAACCTGACTATACATAGCAGAAATATACAAGTTCAAAACTTTGAACCCATTTTTCTTGTCCAAAAACCGCCGTAACTTCTGGAAACAAAGTGTTTCTGTATAACCGTTGAAAAAACATTGCATACATGCTTTTAAATTGGTTGAATGCCTTACCACAGGCCAGTATTCATCACAGTGATTAGCAAACAAAACCAAATTGGGGGTATTGAACTCAATTTCTTCGAAACCACATACTGAATGTAAAATCAATGTCCTCAAAGAATGACTTGAGAACTTGAGGTTGTTGCAATTATATGTCGTACCCAAAAACAAATGTTCAATGAAGGGGAAGTTACATAAGAAGTCGGTAAAACCATTTGAGTTTGGTAAAGGATCCCCTATGTAAGCCACTGATGTCAGTTTTTTGCATGAAGCCAAGTTCATTTGCGGTACCCCACTGTCTTCCTCGTCTATTATTTCAAGACTAGATAGATTTGGAGCTTCAATATCTATTCTTTCAAGTGGGGTTTCATAGTAAATTTTAAGTTTTTGAAGATTTTGATGTCCGTAAATACATACTCTTTGTAAACCACTACAACAATCAATATTTAATTCTTGTAGAAGAGTACAACTAGTGGCGAGACACTTGAGCACTTCATCATCTATTGGGACATCTGTAAGACTCAACTGAATCAAAGACTTAAACCTGACAGCATCAAGCATCAAGGAAGAAGGCAATTCACAGCCAAATATGCTCAAAGATGTTAACATGGAAACAGATAAGAGTATGTTAGGCAAACGGTACATTGGAACATATAGTGTATTTTTAAAATTTATCACCAACTCCGTGACGCCATTCTTAAGAAGTAGTTCAAGGCATCTGTTAACAACGTCTAATTCTGTAGGCTCCAAAATAATTGCTATGAGCGTGAGCTTGTATGCAGTGACATTTTGGCGGCAAAATCTAGAAGTGGCATACTCAACATACTTGTAAAACCTTTCTTGAGATTTAAAATTATAGATATTGAAGTTTAAAACCGGGAAAGAAGCGGTAAGGTTAAACCAAGTCTTAGAGAGTACACTCATTCGAACAAGCTCTGCGCGAGTATTAACAAAAGAGAGTATGTGATGGACAACGGAATCAGGAAGTTGTGAAATCCGATCCATCTCTAGAACAAAACTGAAAGAAAAAAATAAATTGAAAATTGCAAGAGTTTAATATCAACAAATGTATAAAGAGTCAAAAACAATGGTAATAATCATTGAAAAGTTGCAAAGCTTCTAGAAGAAGCAGTGTTTCTTGATCTGTCCAGGTTCCACTACTTGCACCAGCAGCGTCACCAGGCTCCATGAGAATGAAATCAGATGGGGCCATATCAGAGTCAAACTTGCCTTCGGTGAAGCATTCAGTACACAAATCATAATCTGCCTGCCTAACAGAAACTAAATCAACATAAAACAGGCAATTTAATTTGTGTATGCATGTGTGTATATGGAAGATGTAGTATACAAAGCTTATATATAGCTAATTTATAGGTAGGGATGTTAAAAACCTATGTGATATATAAGGAAAACTTATATAAGCACCTTGCACTACGCGTGCGTAAAGCGGTGCACTTTTGCGCTGTGAGCCTCATTTTACACCTTCTCGCCCGGTGCGCTTTTCTCTTTATAAAATCAAGACTCATAAACAGAGAAAAATAATAATTTCTATTTCAGTTTGGAAACACATTTCTGTGCATTGGGAAATAAAGATGTTATGAAAAATACATATTTTTGGTAAAGGCCAACATCATGGACAGCTAAACAATATAAGTAAGAAATCCAACATTTCTACATTATCTAGCAATCTGTAATTATGTTCCCTTAAAAAATGCCAATGTATCAATTTACTTTTATGATAAACGATACAAATGCCTAATGCCGCTTGGCAATGGCATCAATCGAATATCGATTATAGCAAAGGGCACGCTTACACTATCATGGATGGATAACAAGTAGGGATAGGCATATCAATAGACACCATTTGGTAGAATGCCAAGAATGGCACAAGCATGTAAGAAAGCATGTCAAACTGTGGTGATAAGACTTATAACTAAGTGACTCTATAGACCTCCACACACAACAAACGATATTAGAGCAATCATCTTTAGTATTTATATGCCCGATTAGAATGAAATATCTCTTAACAAGTACATAATGATCTTGGAGAACATAATAAACTAACATAACAATATATTTTTTCTAATCTAATTAGGTAGTAATATAGATAGCAGCTTCATCATGTGCATCCTGATTCTGAACATGGTTGATGAATGTCGCCATATGAGCATCTGTGCTAATCCTGATTTATTGAGTATGATGATGATCATTATGATCTTTTTTTAGCTTTTTTTCGCTGGATAATGTTTAATCGTGTGTGTTTTTTAGACTTGAATTTGCCAAGACTTTCTGGAACTTCTCACAATACTTGCAATGAACCATCTCAGTGTTGTCCGACATGAGACATAAATCGTAATGCGACTAAATTTCGGGGTTTCTTTTGGTTTCAAGTACCAAAGCAACTTCTTCATTATTTGTTATTGATGGTGATAGAAAACTGTTGAGAGATTTGAGCGTTTTTGCATTTTTTGCATTTAAGAGAGCTTTTGAGAGTTAGAAAAGTGTAGTCAAACATAAACATTCAACACCTATTTATACTAAGTTCGGAGGGTTCAAATGGTGAATAATCTATTCCAAACGACTATATTACCTTAAGAAACCGGTTTCAAAGGTCAAGTCCATTTTTTAACCCATACCCGGTTGTACCGGGTTTTTAGGTAGAAGCCGAACCCAACCTGAATCGGTTTCTCAGGGTACTACACTATACTTCTAGTACCAGGGTCCGGTTCCTACCGGATTCCTGGCCTTACCTGGTTTCGGTACCGCCTAATACTCCATTTGTGCATTTCTATATGGCAATACTTATCCATATGAAGTTCTATTTTCACCTAGAGGTGCATAAAACCGAGTTTTCTTTTCAAAGCAATTTCGGTTTCATCCAACGAGTCAATAACCAAATCCATTGTCACACACATGTCTAGTACCTATATATAGGGATGATTAGTTTTGTACCGGGTACCAAAAATAACAGTACCAGGTACCAAAAATAACAGTATCAGGTACCGAAATAACGGTACCATTGGCGAAGATACAGGCACCGCTCCAGTTCAGTACCAATATGGTAACAAGTTTTGGTGTTTTCAATAAAGCTATTTTCGGTACGGTACCGATTCAGACCGTTATTTTAGCTTAATTATCGCTACGTACCGTACCAAATACTTTCGATACCAGTACCAAGTTTTAGGGTTTTTAACACGGTTGTAGTCATAGTCACAGAATTCGCTCAAGTAACCACGAATTTCGTATTGGTACAAACTGTACCCGATCGGAATTCGCCATCGTGCCGGTCGCTCATGGTACGTCGTTCCGATTGTGATGGGTCGTCGTTCCATATGAACAAGAAACCGTGATTCCAATTGTTATGGTACATCGCTGCAGTTATACCTAAAATTGCGAATTTAATCGATTGAAGCGATTTTTAGAGTGAGAGTTGTTCTTTGAAACCAAGAAGAAGAAATAGAAACGACTTAACCAGGAAGAAGAAGAAATAGCTGGTTGTGAAGAAGAAGAAGAAGAAGAAACAGGAGCAACTTGACAAGGAAGAAGAATAAAGAGGCAAAGAGCGGTTGTTTTTGTGTGTAGTTATTTTAGGGTTAGATAAGTTTAGGAATTTAAACATTTGACCCCTTTATCTTTTAGTAGTTTCCATCTAGACCCTAAACTTGTAAACTTTTACAAAAAAAGGTAAAATTAGTTTATGTATTTATAAAATTAGTTTATAAATAGCTATTATTAAAAAAAATCTACATTGAATCAGACTCCATGGTACACCGTATCAGATCGTACCGAATTGAGCCTAGCCCCCTCCGTACAGAATTGGTCCAGCCTAGGGAATTGCGTATTCGTACCGCGTTCCCGTACCAAAGCGAACCGCGATTTAAGTGACTATGGTTGTAGTACCGAACTCACCCCTACTCATATAACCTTGGAACCTAATATATGTGTCAAACTCAATTTGCTAAATTCGCAACATTTTATAAATATCGAAACTAAAATTACATAAAAGTAAAACTACAACAAATAATCTACTTATTCATAGTTTTTTTTATTCATATCCACACACCTAAGACTAAAATGTATTAGATCACAAAGATATAAAAGAATTAAAGAAATGTGTGTGAGAAAATTTGCATCTGCATATATACCTAAAATTATGGAAAACAAAGTTAAAAATGCTTAGTTGCTAGTATGGTGAAATTTGTCACATTATGACTTTTCTAACAAGCCCATGCTATCTTTCATGCATTTACATGGGTTGACAGTTCCCCTGTTCTGCACTTCTGCAACAGGTTAACACTGGACTGGTAGAAACCAACCC
Source organism: Ambrosia artemisiifolia (assembly GCA_032199755.1). Lineage (NCBI taxonomy): Eukaryota > Viridiplantae > Streptophyta > Magnoliopsida > Asterales > Asteraceae > Ambrosia > Ambrosia artemisiifolia. Next base: position 28,443,424 of record CM063529.1, on the reverse strand, counting down.
GAAACCGAAATAAAAAACGGTAAAAATGTTAAAGCCCATCTTTATAGATCAAATGATTTTGAAGTGGTCGGGTCGGGTGGGGCCAGGCCTGGAACTGTTTGAACAACCATATTCAACCAAATATGAAAAAAAAAAAAAAAAACAGTAGACCACATAATCAAGAAACTCATGAACCTTATCAAAGAAACCATATCTAAATTATAAACAGATTGTACAACTAGATCACAGATGAAGATGAAATGATGATGGTGTTTGTGTGAGCATCATCAAGACTCAAGACAATGGTGCTTTTCAATACATGACGACGAAGATGAACAGACTCAAGATTAAGATGATGACGATGAACTCGATCACAGATGAATAGACAACAATGATGATCAACCTCAAGATGAACACCTTTTGAACTTTTTAGACTAGGTGATGTTTTTAATGTAATCAAATTGTTCGTCAGTCAATCAACAACTTTTGAACTTCTTCACTGAAATATTTGTTCAACTTCCATAAAAGCGAAACTTTTTCAAGTTTCAAAAAGACAGATTTATTATTTACTATGATTATTTGATATACTATAGCTTGATTAACCATATGACACACTGATAATATATTAAAAGGTTAACATCTAACTTACATAATAAGTGTTTTGGGTCAAGCCAACCTGTCACAATCGGTACAAAAAGTTACAATTTGACTCGAACGACCTGGCCCATCGAACGACCTGGCCCGTTTTGGACACAGCACGGCAATAAAACTATAGAGCAATAACTAGTGCACGCTATAGCCGTGTATGACACCACAAAAAGTAAAACCTTTGATAAACCAGACATGTGAGCATGCAGCTGGTCAATCTTGAAACATGAGCACTAGATGCATATAATGTTGAAAAAACATTATAGGCCACTTTAAAAGGAATATATCATATGATTAGCAAGAAAGCATTGGCTACTCAAGAAACTAACTATTAGATGCAACTGCTATAATACAACAACAACCACCTTACCCAGTAAATCCCACAATTAGAAAAGCTAAGAGTAGGGTTTTGAGAGAGTACCCCTATCCTTGTGGATAGAGAGGCTTCTTCCAGAGAGACCCCCGGCTCCACAACACACAAACGACAAGATGTAACTACTATAAATATTATAATTATTTGACACTATTTTTCAAAACGGTCCGTTTCAAGCCAATCCACTTTGGTCAAACACATTTTGACACAAAGCAAACTGATACTTTCTAAAATGACCCGTTAACCGTTACTCAACCAACTAGATTGTTTTGCAGGCTAAGCAAAAACTATAAAATAAGGACCAAAGATATGTAATCTGAACAATCAGTAATAAAGCAAAAGGTCTCAAAGTATATAGTCAAGACATCATAGTTATGATTCAAACCATCACTACATATGTAAATATCAAAAGGTAGAATACTTATGAAAGGTTAACTGCATATTGTTCAAATTTATCAGTTTTAACTGATAACTTCCACACTTTCACCTGTTCGTTGAAACCGAAAAGACTCCTAAGTCCAATGCATCAGAAATTCTCTCTGTCTTGCCCGCATGCCTTTGACCGCCTGCTTCTTCTTAGAGGACTGTTCAGGTATTAACAAGTGAGGTAAAGAATGTGTATATAATTAGTTGATAACAAAGTGTACCTTCTTCCTTTATGAAGCTAACTGTTTCTCCATAACGAGGTGATGCCATCGACAATGCATTCAAGTCCATCAAGTGCTTGTGGGCTTCAGGAGAGGAAGGAGACACAATCTGAATATTGGTATGGCCTTGATCTTCTTGTTCAAGCAGCTTCTTGCATGCAAACTGAAGAAATATAACAAATAGAAAAAGATAATATCTCTACTAAATTGCGGTGTACAAACAGAATCTAAACAATGTTGAAGTGCAATGAAAGTGAAAAACATACCATCTTTGTTAAAAATAAGTCTAATAAAGGATAATGAATAATTCATCAAATAATAACTCTCACCTTAACAACATCACTTTGTTCTTTAAAAGGAACAGATGATCTTAAAGTTAGAGATCGAGGACGGCAACACCAAAGTACAGCATCCACAAAAGCTATATGAGCCGATGATTCTTCAAGGGTGTGTAGTTGTAGCTCAACATGGTCGAGTTCATATGGTGGCATCTCAATTGCCTTTAGCTTCTCTAAGTCTGTGAATCCCTGCAAGACAATTCGAATGGGTATACAATTTGGGGTTAATATATTTAATTAAACTTTTCACAGCAAAGTAATGCATAAAAGATTTATCAAAGAAACAAACCTGACTATACATAGCAGAAATATACAAGTTCAAAACTTTGAACCCATTTTTCTTGTCCAAAAACCGCCGTAACTTCTGGAAACAAAGTGTTTCTGTATAACCGTTGAAAAAACATTGCATACATGCTTTTAAATTGGTTGAATGCCTTACCACAGGCCAGTATTCATCACAGTGATTAGCAAACAAAACCAAATTGGGGGTATTGAACTCAATTTCTTCGAAACCACATACTGAATGTAAAATCAATGTCCTCAAAGAATGACTTGAGAACTTGAGGTTGTTGCAATTATATGTCGTACCCAAAAACAAATGTTCAATGAAGGGGAAGTTACATAAGAAGTCGGTAAAACCATTTGAGTTTGGTAAAGGATCCCCTATGTAAGCCACTGATGTCAGTTTTTTGCATGAAGCCAAGTTCATTTGCGGTACCCCACTGTCTTCCTCGTCTATTATTTCAAGACTAGATAGATTTGGAGCTTCAATATCTATTCTTTCAAGTGGGGTTTCATAGTAAATTTTAAGTTTTTGAAGATTTTGATGTCCGTAAATACATACTCTTTGTAAACCACTACAACAATCAATATTTAATTCTTGTAGAAGAGTACAACTAGTGGCGAGACACTTGAGCACTTCATCATCTATTGGGACATCTGTAAGACTCAACTGAATCAAAGACTTAAACCTGACAGCATCAAGCATCAAGGAAGAAGGCAATTCACAGCCAAATATGCTCAAAGATGTTAACATGGAAACAGATAAGAGTATGTTAGGCAAACGGTACATTGGAACATATAGTGTATTTTTAAAATTTATCACCAACTCCGTGACGCCATTCTTAAGAAGTAGTTCAAGGCATCTGTTAACAACGTCTAATTCTGTAGGCTCCAAAATAATTGCTATGAGCGTGAGCTTGTATGCAGTGACATTTTGGCGGCAAAATCTAGAAGTGGCATACTCAACATACTTGTAAAACCTTTCTTGAGATTTAAAATTATAGATATTGAAGTTTAAAACCGGGAAAGAAGCGGTAAGGTTAAACCAAGTCTTAGAGAGTACACTCATTCGAACAAGCTCTGCACGAGTATTAACAAAAGAGAGTATGTGATGGACAACGGAATCAGGAAGTTGTGAAATCCGATCCATCTCTAGAACAAAACTGAAAGAAAAAAATAAATTGAAAATTGCAAGAGTTTAATATCAACAAATGTATAAAGAGTCAAAAACAATGGTAATAATCAAAGTATAATTCAAAACATGTATTGCTCTCTAAGGGGCATTTGATCAAACACGTTGTGTGCAAACCAAAGACCCAAAAACATAACAATCCTATAAACAATATCAAAGTGTATAGCATACATCTATATTTAACACAATTTTATCTTAACTAATCAAATAAGAAACCCACAACCCTTTTTCAATTATTTAACGAGAAAAAGTGAAACAACTATGAAATTGACATGCTGCTGGGGAGATTAAAGTAATCACCTTGTTCGCTTTGTAGAAGATGATACAGCATAAGAACAATGAGCCGCTAATCAATAAAATATGTTAGATTTTAGGAAGAAAAAGAAAACACATGGCTAGTTCACTTGGTAAAGTTCATTGCCTTTTATGGGTTCAGTCCAAAGTAACGTGATAATTTAGTGTAATTTAGTAGGGAATATGAGTCGTGTACCACTAACTATTAAAAAAATCTATATCTATATATTATAAAAAAACCAAAGCACTCGTGAGCATCTGGTAACCATGTATGTAGGGGTAGAATCAGCAATTTGACAGCAAAAGCAATACCCTGGGATTTGAAGGCGGACTTAAAAAGCCACCTACAGACGCAAAGAGGTCATCCTCCCCATTGGGTGTGTCACGTGGCATCCTCTTCCTTACATCCATCCAAATTTCTTTTTCTCTCTCACGTTTTCTCCACAATTTTAAAACGGTAATAACTAGGGGTGTGCAACGGTTCAGAACCGAATCGAACCGGAACCGTTTAGTGATAAATATAAGAACCGAACCGTATAAAAACCTACCGGTTTGGTTCGAAACCAAGTTAAACGGTTCTTGCTGGAACCGGTTGTCAATTAAATCCTAAAACTAACAATTAAAACAAAGGCAACTTTAGCAAACTAAAGTGTGGTGTCCTACTCATATTACGGACCTATGATATATGTTTAGAAAGAGAAAATTGCTCGAATGGTCCCTGTGGTTTGCACTTTTTTCACCTATAGTCCCTAAGTTTTCAAAATTACAGGCTTAGTCCCGAAACAGTGAATTTTTTGCACTCGGATAGTCCCTGGAGCTAACTTAGGTTAAATAATCCAGTTAAGTGGGTGTGAAATTACAAAACTACCCTTACTTTAATAAAAAAACTAGCGGGAATGCTCGCGCGTTGCTACGGGTGCGTTTGTATTGTGACTCGTGGTTGTTTGGGTTTGCGGTGTGTGTGTGTGTGTATGTGCGTGTGTGTATGTATTGTGTTTGTGGATGATTCGTATAAGAGGTTTTGCAGCAAAGTCGAAAATACGCCACAGGAACATGATACGTTTCAGAGGTGGTAAGTGAAGTGAGGATGTCATGGGTAAAAAAAAAAGTAATTTAGCAACTAACAAATTTAAAACTAATATTATGTTATAAATAAGAATAATCTTAATCTAAATGTCAATAAATGAGAATAATTAGATTTTAAAAAAATTTATTTAGATATAGATAAATCCAATAACGATTTATTAATCATAAAACTCATTTTTTACTACTTTAGAAAAATATAAAGAGCATACTTAAGGCCATCACGAAATGGATAGAAAAACACACTCCCGGTAGACATAAATACAAACCCCAAACATCTACACAATCTGGCTAGGCAACTTCTAATTTTACCTCCTTTCCAGCAATACCAACTTGTCTACAACTACATTTAACAACCCTGCATAATTTCCCATTCGAGTTATACACGGTGTTTCATACATACATGCCCCCATGGCATTAATTCCAAAGTTACTTAGTGTCCTTAGTTAGGATGCTTATTATCAAACTCTTCTTTGTATTTATAAATTAATAACAAGTATCACAAACAACCGTATCCTAACCAAATAACTTACCAGGTAGTACAAACTGTATTACTTCTATAAGACTAAAAGAACTATCAAATTGGAAGATAATGAAATCTGCTGTTAAATTGGATTCTTTTTACTACTCATATTATGAAACCATTTTTGTTGTTTACAGGCTGGTTTTATTAAACTTAGTTGTTCACCTGTTGGCTTTATTGAAAAGAATACCAATGAACTTCTGTTGAGATTTATGAATTGCTTACTATACCAAGTTAGAAGAACAAACAAATATGACCTGAAATATACAAAACTACAAAAGGACCATCATAAAATATCATATTTTCCAAGAGCTACACATATAAATCATAACTTGTTTGAACAAATATGGCCAAAATACTACAAAAAGGAGCATCATGTCATCATATAAACCAATTTGTAGACAATTCCCATAATAGGCAGAAAGAAGTTGACACTTTTCGTCTTATATGTAGAATTTATTAGAGAAGGACAAAAACCGCATACGTGTTCCTTTCACAAACAAAGTCAGCGTATCTTCTAAAAAGAAATATAAGACCCCAAATATTTGGGCTTTAGTTGAGGGAAAGCTCTGTTCTCAATCGGTTTGAGATCCATGAGGTTCGATTTTCACACTTTAAGGGGGTTCGGTCCGGTTCGACACTTAAAACCAACCATGTAACTGAACAGTTTGGTACAATTTAAATCGTAAAAAATAGCCATCGAACCAGCCAGACACACCCAACCAAGCGATAATATTGTAGTTTTGCGAAACCAGAGGTAAAGGTTCAGCCCCAAAACTCCTCCTAAATCGGCTGAGCTGGACCGTGAAGTCATGAACACCCCTCAATTTGACAAGTCCTTTTAACTAAGTATCTTGATTTGACTCACTTGACTTGAGATTAAAAAACACAACCCAAATTCAACCAAGTCAAAAGAAACGGGACGAAGTTTCCAGCTCAAGTAAGATTTCACTGTCTAATTGTCCATATAATAAGGAAACACCAAAAATGATAAAAGATAACTATACTTACTGAATGGTCAACTATAGGATCCAGTGATTGCAAGACCTTTGCGACATTAAACTTGATATTTAGCACGCTGAAGTCTAAAGAACAAATACATAATTCATAAGAAACAAAAAATAGTTAGCTAAAAAAAATCAACAAATGCAATCACTTGTCCTTTGATGCAGTAACAACTACAGGAAACAATTTAGAACAAGTGATTTATGAGCCTATAATGGGGGCCAGTAAAGAAATTCCATGCAAAACTCGTACGATACAAGTAATGCGGGTTCTTGATCATATCCCAGATTTGCAAGAACTTAATAACATATAGTATGCATAGTGTGACTAATCAAATGTGTTAAAAAGAACTAAACATCACCCATGAGGGTCAAGGTCAAACTTGTAGGACTATGTGCTGCATCGCCCAATCTGGACCAAATTCCTCTTCAAGGCATTTTAAGTTATGTGCAGCAGCATCTCTGATGGAGTATACCTATGAAATATACAACCGATGTTATGCCATAAGAACAATGATAATTATAATAACTTAGCACAACACAAAAAATTATGTTAAAGCTAAATAATCTTGCCTTGTAACCATTTCATGCAGAGAGCACCAAGATGGTCATTATTTTTGCAAAGTTCATTTTTTGTGAGTGTTTTCACAAGGAAAAAAATATAAAAGAAAAGAAAAAATAATACTAAAATGAATACCGGTATGAGCTAAGTTGAACATTTTTAAAAGCAAGCCTCCTTCCAGTTAGCTCCTCATAAATGCAGATGCAAATGCAGCAAGGGCCTTTAGAACATGAATATAAACTTTCCCACCTGCGATATCTAACAGCGCATCATATGATGCTGACACCTAAGATAAGAATCATAGAAAGCCTTAAGCAGTTAATGACTTCATGGAGTGAAAATGCTTCCAGTAACAACACGAGTGCAGAAAGCAAGAACAAGAATGTAAGAATAAAAGAAATCTTACTCATTTAGAGGGCACATTTTCTGGCCAAATTCAAAGTAGTCATCAAATGGCAATCACACAAAAAGAATAAACTAAAAACACAATTTCTCGCTTATAACATATACCCAACTTGTATCATTACACCCTTGTTGTAATTGTAGATTTAACTAATTGCCTAATAACACATGTAGACTTTTTCTCCTTGAGTGATCCGTCCAGCCTGTACCCTATTTTTTGCTTATTGTAATTTGTAGTAGGGCCTAATACAAAATTTAGAAAATTCACCTCAAACTCTCTCCCTCTATTCTCTACCCCTAGGTAGTAATTTATACCATTTATGGATTCATAAAACACTTTTGAGTCAGGCAACTGAATTATAGCATATATGCAATCACGCAACGTTCGCATAAGATTATAAACAAAGGGGGAATTTAAGGGATATGAAAATTGAGCAAAATGGAAATGTACCGCATAGCTTCTTCAATTGCAGGTATCTCCCCTCTCTCTGAACACGAATGAAATCAAAGTAAGAAAACCAGCAGGCCTTAAAGTACTCTCCAATTGAAACGGATGGAGGGATTCAATTGCTGAAATTAAAGTTGGCCTTTTAATTGAATGATGGTATTCATAATGGGCATTTAATCACCGGTTAAGGAGGTGAAAGGGTCGCATTCAATCGTCAGTGATGTGGACTGATGAAATTTGTCATTTGACTTGGGGATTTACTGTATGTTAACTTGAGTCATGATAGTCTAATTTAATATGCTTATGTCTTGTGCAATGTGCAGGTTGTGCAACTTGGGCGCTGACTTTTGTAAGAAAAGTAAAAAGGTGCAATTTTACACTTTTACTTACCACTTACATTTTCGAATTTAGTTTTGGTAATAAGTGGGAATTTTATATACATTCTCAACCATCACTAAGATCATCTATGAATTAGTAAGTTTAAGTTTATTTATTTATTTATTTATTTATTGTTTAAATTATTTAATTTGGTTCAGTCAACCCAGCTGTGATTGTGCTTTGTTTTTCTCATGTAGCAGTCAACTGAAGTTTGGAAAATGGTCTAATACAATTACTATTAACAGGGGTCCAATTTATAATTAGAGGTGGCAAGATGAGCGTTTAAGCGGGTCAAGTATAATAGGTCAAAATGAGTAAAGGTTTCATCTTTCTTGGGTTGTAAATTATAATTAACTAATTATTCAAGATTCACTAATATAAGACTGATACGGCGAAATCGCATGATGCGACCCTTCAAATTGTGCACTTTGTATGCCTGAGAATCTCAACATTATTTATCTTGATTTATCATTTATAGGGGAAGAAAACCCTTGGTACAAACCTTGAATGTGAGATGTTAAATCGAGTGAAAGATTCTAAAGAGATGAAATTTTGGATCACTAACGGATCACTGGCATTTTGTCATTTGACTTGGGGATGCATCGTGTGTATACACGGGACTCTAACCTAGTGTATAAATATATAAATTATTCATCAGCCTCTAAATAATTTCTTATAAAAAAATTCATCTTTATGTTGTAGCCTGTTGTAATCAGGTAACGTGGGTCCTTTTATATAATGTTAATGTATATGAGGATAAGGCTGGTGGGTGTGAGGATGAGCCTACAAGGGAGGTAGGGGTGTACAAAAGGCTCGCGACTCGAGGCTCGCTCGAAACTCGCTCGAAAAAAGCTCGGCTCGAAGAGGCTCGTCTCGTGGCTCGGCTCGATGGCTCGACATATGGCTCGACTTAGGCTTGTGTATGTGTAATTAATATATAGATGAAAATAATATATTTTGGCTCCAAACCCAATTCTAAAATTCAAAATTTGAAAATCCCTCTCATACTACCTATCTACCTCATCTTTTCATAATAAATAAACCATAAGTTAGAAAAATAAAAAAATATACATGATTATGTGTAATTTTATTTCATAAATATTTGTAAAAAAAATAAAAAATAAAAAAATATATATATCGAGCTGGCTCGAGCCAGCTCGAGCTCGGCTCGAACATTTACGAGCCGAGCTCGAGCTCGACTTTTCAGCTCGATCAGAAAAACGAGCCGAGCCGAGCTGGCTCGGTTTAGGTTCGAGCTCGAGCTCGAGCTGGGCCTGGCTCGGCTCGACTCGGCTCGTGTACAGCCCTAAAGGGAGGACTACCCTCCACATCAGGTGTCACATCATTCAGGAGGATAGTCCTTCATAAGTGGACTAAACAATGATGTGGGGATAGTCCTCCTTAGCTAGTCATCTCCCCTTATTTATTTATTTTTATTATTAACTAGGTTTGTGACCCGCGCTTTGCGCGGGTGTGCGGTGGTCAATATTGAGACATTTTTATAACGATTCACGACGATTATACGAAAAGAAATGGTTTGCTATGTATAGTGATGAAAACCGTAGACAACTTCTCTAAGTCTCATTTGTAAAGCACAAATTTTTAGAGACAGAAGACAGACCAAAAAACCACAAAAACCAAAAAACAAAAGTGGGTGGGTCCTTGCTTGGAGTAAGAAGGCAGCTAAAATCAAAAAAAAAAACATATGGATTAAAAATGGATTAAAAAGAAATGAAAGTAATTTATTAGTATATTACTATGAAAAGAACTTTACAGTCAAGAGAAAACAATAGCTGTTTTGCAAAACTGTGGATTCAAACCCCTCATTTATTTTGTATATGTCTTCATTTTGAAATGACAGGGATAGCACCTCTCTCTGACTCTCTCTCTCGCCCATTCCCTTTTTCTCTCTCTAAGAAGACACCGCCACCATCAACATTCCTCCTTCTACACTTTAAAAACGCAACTGCCGCCGCCATAACTCATCCATCTGCCTGTCTAAAAACCCATCTACCACCACCACAAGTCGTCCCTGAAGAAACCGATGCACCATCATCACCACGTTTCGTTTCTCTCTCTCTAAAAACCCAGCACCACCCTGGCATTTTTTACAAACCTCTTGGTAAGTCTGTTTAAACCGGTAGAGAATACGAAATGGTACACCGTCAGGAAATATGAAGATACAAAACCAGATCTCACATAGCAGAAGGGTCGAGAACCCTGACCTTCGGTATAGACGCAAGTATCCGTCGACACTCTTAACCGTTGGTGGTGGCGGGATGCCCAGCGCCGGAGATAAAGCCGGGAGGCTGAGCAGCTCGGGGAAAAAGGGAGATGACGCGCGCCCAATCGGCGAACAAAACGTGGCAGTTAACGTTGACGGACGCCGTTTATGAAGTGGCCAAAATCGGAAGATTAAAACATTGTTGCAAGAAGTTGGAAACTCAACAGTCGGCTGTTGCGCCGACTGGTGTTAATTAGTGTATAGTATAATTTAAATTATACTCACACAAAAATGTGATGTACACATATATTCTAACACACCTGCACACACATTTTTTATGTTTTATTTTTTTCGTTTTTTTATTTCTATTTTACAAGTTTTTCCGTTGGTGGTGGTCGTTGCTAGTGGTGTGACAATGGTTCTACTTGGCACGGTTTTATGCCCCCCGCGGCAGCGTGGCATAATACTAGTTAAACACTAGTGGAAATACTCGCGCGTTGCGACGGGTGTCTCGACTTACATCAGAGTCAATTATGATTCCTATTATGAAGCCCAACCCATTCCATGTTTTTAACAATTTATTCCATTAAAAAACAGACATAGAAGTTTCCGTTCCATAGAAAACCCGTACAGTGTTGCGGCAACGACAATTTATAACGTGGCACATGCAAATAATCATGCCGTTATTATTTCTAACAACTATCATATTTTATAGCTAATGCCTTTTAACCGATATCATACCGGGTGATCATATCAAAAACCAAACACATAGTCATTCAATATTCTTACATAGATAGCTTGCAAACCTTAAATAGACCAACATCCCACTTGATGAATCAAAAACCATTAGAAAACATATTATCATGGTATTTTCTTACGAATTGTTCACATATATGATTTCCAATTTTTATCAAACACTTTGAAAAGAATATATATGTTTAGTAAATTATATTTTTTAAAGTTTTTATTTTTATAGCAAATAAGAGTTATCAAAAGTTGCTTTTCGTTTTGATTTTTAAGTCAAACATACGACTTTTAAACTTGAACCATGAAAATTATACCAATCTTTTAACTTCAGAAACCAGTGTTCATATTATGGTATTGATTGTATAACTCAACATGCGTATCAATTCTTTCTTGTCATAGATAAAAGAAATACCCGTTAGTTTAGACGTTGAAAACAACATATTTAACTTTATAATGTCAAACGTAGTGCCATTTAAACTCAATGGGTGCATTCAACCATTTCATTCAATATAACAAAAAAATGTGCAAGTTGCTTTTGCAAATAGGGGTTGTATTGGAACAATTTTCATGACATCTTAGGTGTGAAGCAAGGAACTCTTCATATGTCATCTTAAAAATCATAGGAAATTACTATTGTAGCCACATTTGGCTCTTTATAATGTAGTATAGATATAGATTAAAACTTAAACAACTAAAGCATAAAGTGGAACTTAAACGATTCAACACTACTACACTAGTTATGGTTTGCAGATCCAAACAATTCCTCATAGGCCCAGTTGTGGTGTGCGTACGTATGTAATGTATTTATGTGTGGCCCTCTGTGTGTGTGTGGGGGGGGGGCAGTTAATCATGCATCATGTGGTGGCGTTAATAGCCAAAAGACAAGGGCTTGTCCCAATTGCTAAGTGTTATGTGTCTTATGTCCAAGGTTTGATGCAAAATTACTATCAAGCCAGTGGCCTTACTGAAAGCAACCTCTCTATTCTCACATGGTAGAAGTAAGACTACCTACATCTTCCCCTTCTCAGACCCCACCTTAGTTTTGCTAGTGGTGAGATTTATTGTGTATGATGATGGTCATTATGATCCAAATAATTCCCCCTCTTTTTTTAGCTTTTTTTCGCTGGATAATGTTTAATCGTGTGTGTTTTTTAGACTTGAATTTGCCAAGACTTTCTGGAACTTCTCACAATACTTGCAATGAACCATCTCGGTGTTGTCCGACATGAGACATAAATCGTAATGCGACTAAATTTCGGGGTTTCTTTTGGTTTCAAGTACCAAAGCAACTTCTTCATTATTTGTTATTGATGGTGATAGAAAACTGTTGAGAGATTTGAGCGTTTTTGCATTTTTTGCATTTAAGAGAGCTTTTGAGAGTTAGAAAAGTGTAGTCAAACATAAACATTCAACACCTATTTATACTAAGTTCGGAGGGTTCAAATGGTGAATAATCTATTCCAAACGACTATATTACCTTAAGAAACCGGTTTCAAAGGTCAAGTCCATTTTTTAACCCATACCCGGTTGTACCGGGTTTTTAGGTAGAAGCCGAACCCAACCTGAATCGGTTCCTCAGGGTACTACACTATACTTCTAGTACCAGGGTCCGGTTCCTACCGGATTCCTGGCCTTACCTGGTTTCGGTACTGCCTAATACTCGATTTGTGCATTTCTATATGGCAATACTTATCCATATGAAGTTCTATTTTCACCTAGAGGTGCATAAAATCGAGTTTTCTTTTCAAAGCAATTTCGGTTTCATCCAACGAGTCAATAACCAAATCCATTGTCACACACATATCTAGTACCTATATATAGGGATGATTAGTTTTGTACCGGGTACCAAAAATAACAGTATCAGGTACCGAAATAACGGTACCATTGGCGAAGATACAGGCACCGCTCCAGTTCAGTACCAATATGGTAACAAGTTTTGGTGTTTTCAATAAAGCTATTTTCGGTACGGTACCGATTCAGACCGTTATTTTAGCTTAATTATCGCTACGTACCGTACCAAATACTTTCGATACTAGTACCAAGTTTTAGGGATTTTTAACACGGTTGTAGTCATAGTCACAGAATTCGCTCAAGTAACCACGAATTTCGTATTGGTACGAACTGTACCCGATCGGAATTCGCCATCGTGCCAGTCGCTCATGGTACGTCGTTCCGATTGTGATGGGTCGTCGTTCCATATGAACAAGAAACCGTGATTCCAATTGTGATGGTACATCGCTGCAGTTATACCTAAAATTGCGAATTTAATCGATTGAAGCGATTTTTAGAGTGAGAGTTGTTCTTTGAAACCAGGAAGAAGATGTAAGTCCCGAAATAACCAATGATATCAAGTAATATAATCAGTAGGCGGAATCTAGTGATTATATGATTCAAGAACACAATGAACGATTGATTAAAAACCTCAATAGCATACGATCTCTAAAGGATTCGTCTGATACTAGAGAGTGTTTTATTGAAAATGTAAAACCGCTAGTTACAAATGAACCAATAAAACACCTTTTATACGTAGGACTTGGGCTCACATAGCCTTAACAGTCCCACAGCCCAACCCACAAGAATAAAGCCCAACATACTAACTAAGAACTAATAACTGAGAACTAATTAGTTCTCGACCTAAACACCTTAAATAACCGAGAACCCAAGTGTTCTTGGTCCTAAATAGTAAAACACCAATATGGATCACCAATATTTATTTGATAGCACCAGTCTCATTATTATAGACCCAACAATCTCCCCCTAGACTGATGCTATCAAATGGTCTTCATAACATGAATGCAGCATTGTGATCTCCCCCTAGATTGTTGCTAGGTTGTTGGTGTTGTTTTGTTGAAAGTCTTCTTTTCTGTACTCTCAAACTCGGGCCTTTTCTTCTTCTATGGGAATAAGATCCACACTTGAATCATCATCAGCATTCGCTTGATCATTTGCTAAAGAAGATCTAAGAGGAGGATTCTCATCTCTCTTTCTTTTCCAATCATTGTCTTTCAAGCAGCTTCACAGGTACTTCTTCATGTGTACTTTCGTTATCAAAATATGCAATTACATAAAATTCTTCTGACTCGGGTACATCTTCTCATCATGGTGCTTCATGCTTGTTAGCAACTGGAAATCATTCTTCTTCAACCCCTGTTTCTTGATTCAGATCAAATTCTGTACATTCTCGGAACTTTGTAAGCAAACATTTAAATATAACAGAGGATCCAGTATCGTGAACACCAAGTAAATCCAAGAACTTCCAATTGAAATTTTCAAAGAAACTTGAATTTCTTTAAATCTTTTGGATGATCGGTCAAAACTTCAAGAATGGTTGATTTTATAAAAAATTAAAACTAAAAAGAAAATAAACAAAAGCAAAAACAATAAGAATCAAAATAAATGAAAAAAGAAATTGAAATAAAAATAACTAAACATTTTTTTTCGGGGGATTGAATCACCGTGATTTAGACTCAAGGACACTTATCAACACGGATCTACTCCAGTCGGTCCGAGCAATTGCCAGTATATTTATCCACTTAAACTTATTGCCTTAGACCTTCCTATTTGACTGTCCGTGATTAATTTATCATGTTTTGGTGTATTAATTATGGACACCCAAGCAAGTCACAATCAAATCCTAGAATTATTTGCAGTACACTCTATCATGCAAGCAGTTTCCCTACCACATATTTTCACGGTGTCTGTTCTATAATTCTGAAACCTTAACTGGGACTTGGTTGAGAAGAGAAAAGAATAGATCATTTAGAGATAGAATGATATAATATACAAATCAATTTGATTTCTCAAACGATATAGTTTTTGGTGTTTTGGGCTCTAGAGGACCTCTTTTGATGTGCTCATTGGCATCTTTTTGGGCTCATTGGCCTCTTTTAGAGTTTTGATCTACAACGCGACAATGTACAGCTAGGTCAGCATATATCTGGATGCAGCAGAAGCTGACATTGCCTAGCATCCCCAGGTCTTTGCTTACACAAAACAAAGGAGATACACGAGTTTTTCAGAAAAATATTTCAGACCTAGAACACAGTGTGTATCGGGACGTCACGCAAGCATTCAAATAAAAAATGTACCAAATCCAAGTGACGTTTCCTACTGAGGCCATACGTTCTCTTTAAGTGTGTCACTAGATCAGCCAATTTTCCAGTCGTTAGGACCAAGCCTACCAACACATCACCCTGGAGCCTAACCGTTTCAATACTGGTCTTACGTGTGTCAGTCTTTATCACAAGTGATACAATAAAAACTCTTTTTGTAGTTTTCCTTTTTCACATGTTTTTGTATTTTTCTTATTTTTTTCTCCTATCTCCCCCTAAATTTTGTACATAAATAAAATAAAACACTATTTTTGTTTCTTTTCTTGATTCTCCCTTCTCCCCCTAAATTTTGTGCATAAATAAAGGGAAAAGACAAATTTATGTATAAAATTTACCTAAAAATAAGAAAAATCTTTTTGTTCTTTTCTATAACCATTCTCAAATAACGACCAATCAATCATTTTCAAAATTTATGCATCAAATTTAAATGTACCTGCCATGCTAACCTTACCTCCCTTATCTCCTTCGAAGGAAAAATACTCTGTGTTAAAAGATGTAGAATTATGTAACAAAGAGATGTCACCTAACATATGCTTGGAACAACCACTATCAACACACCAGTGGTTGATGATAATCCTCCTTGGCTGTCCCTGCATAAGTAAGGAGATTAATTAGACATCGGTACCCAGGCCATAGCAGTCCTGGGCAATCCAGAAGCATTGGTATAAGATACTTCCCTCAAACACATGTCCTTTAAATTTGGAATTGCTGCTGCTTTTGGTTTCCAAAGTTGTTTAGGCTTAACAAACGATTTAGCTACTTTTGGAGTAGACACTTTTGGTTTTCCAGGTTGTTTAGATTTGAAAATCTGTTTTTGTTCTTCAACAACCTTTCGTTTGTTCTTAGCAGCATTCCAGTCACCATCAGATGATTTAACCTTTGGATTCACGTTCTTCCTTGTCTTAGGTTGAGGAACCTTCATTGACTGGGAATAGTTGTTATATCCGGGTATAACCCTCTGATTCTGTTTATAATATGGCACATAAGGACGATGTGTGCAATTTCGAGCAATGTGACCAGGAATTCCACAATTATAACACGTCTTCTTCTTCACGTAAGGAGCATATCCTAGTTCATTCGATCCAACAGAAGATGATATATGCGATTTGTTGGATGATTTTCTCCAACTATCCTCAAACTTTCTGCTTTGTTTAACATATGCAGCACTCTTTGATCTGTGAGCACTTGCAGATTCTGATGATTTATGAGGACAAGTTCTTCCTTGTGCAGCTGGTTGTTTATGTGCCCTTCTTTGTGTGACCTGGACCTGTTTATGACAGTTAGAACAAGTATGTTTTCCAATTTTTTGAAAACATTTTTCATTTTGTAAAACAGGTTTTGGTGGCACATATTTCTCAGTCGTGCCATTTAGTACTGGTTTCAAGAAAAACTTTGGCACATAAGGACATGCATTACTTGACAACTTTGAAGTTTTCAAACAACCATTATCAGTTTTAGCAATAGCAGTTGAGGTAGGTTCATTGCTCTTAAGAACGGAGCCTACTCTAGCATCACTTTTAACAGAAGAATCAGAAATTGTTTTTAGTTTAGAGTCATTAAAATTAAAATATTCTTCATCTCCTTCGGTCCATTCTTCAACTAAAACTGTTTCTGCACATGAAGTAGAAGCATCAGAATTATTCACACATTTAAATTCAGTAGTTACTTCTTTTACTGTTCCTGTCCCGACTGTTTTTGAATCAAACAAATTTTCTGAGTCAGATTCATCTGATGTTTCTGACTCAGTTGACGAACTTGAAGAGCTTTCAGAGTTGATAGATTTTGCAATGCTTTTAAACAACATAGATTCAATTGATCCTAACGAAGAATTCAATTTTGTTGAAGCTTTGTCAGCATCGACAATTTCAGAGTTGTTATTTTCAGATTTAACATGGTTGCTCATTTCATCACTTTCAGATTGAACGAACTTAGTAATCGGAACATCACTAAGTAGAGCAACATACTTAGATTGTTTCCTGTGCCCTTCTGGTTCAGCAATCTTAATTGGCACAGACTTAACCGGCTCTACTACTAACCCCTTTGGTTCTGTTATCTTTGTGGGAACACTCTTTACGGGTTCAACCACCAACCCCTTCCCATATTCCATATTTTTTTCATTTTCTATTTCCTCATCCGAAAGAGGCAATCCAATGTAGTTGTGATTGTAGGGAGGTGCAATTTCTACAAAACCTATACCAACTCCTTTGTTTTCCCTAAACTTGAGGTTTGAACTTATCATTTTCTCAACTCGCTCACTAGAACAATCACATTTTCTAAAATGAAAATCGGCATTTTCAAATTTTGATTTCAAAGAATCTAGCTCAGCACTAAGTTCATCAATAACTTTCTTCTGATGCATTACAAGGCAAGTTTTATTGCTTAAATCATTATTGTATTGAACGACATCCTTTTCTAAGGCTTCTACTCTAAGTTTGTAGGCAGAGGTTCGGCTATTAAGGCAAGAAATCTTTCCTTTAAGCTCGTCGTTTTCTCTTACCAATTGAGAGTTATAACCTTTGTAATATTTAGCCTTTTCAACACAAGCATTAGAGCATAAATCAGAAAATACCTCATGTGAAGCCTGATTGATATATCGTACCGGCACAGGAATCTTATACTGAACAGGTACTGGAACAACAGGAGCGGGTTCAGAAGTTGTAGCAGATATGTAACTTGGCAGACTGGCTGCAACATTTTCAACTTTCTGCTTCTCATCCTGATCATACTTGTTTATTATTGAGATCAAATCTTCAAGCTTTGTTGTACGCAAATTCTCCGTGTTCTTGATTTTAAACACACTTGTATCCCAATGACGTGAACGTGGCAGAGCATTTAGAAGTGTTTTGTTAACTTCACTGTTTGACACCTCAATTCCGACAGACTTCATTTTAGACATGAGTTTGGTAAATCTGTTGATTTGTGCTTCAACAGTTTCATTTAAAAGATGTCTAAATCCATTGAATTCATTTTTGAGTAGATCAAGTTGAGCAGACATTTTAAATCGATAAATGACGATCCACAAACCCTTTAAATCCGAGAACCAAAAATCCGAGAACTTCTTTTATGAATGAGTCGAGAACGTATTTAGGACTTTATCCAAAACTGAACAGTCTGAGAACCGTGTGAAATCCCAATAGAATTCCCAAAACATAAACAAATCTCCGGGAACCAAGCTAAATCCGTGAACCGAAGCAAAAACCCGAGAACCACTTGTAAATCTGAGAACAAGTCTTGAAGCCTGAGAACACTTTAAATTTCCGAGAACCTGTGCAACCCGAGAAATAATAACTCCAAAAACAAGAAACCCAAGATCCAACTCCTTTTTCGAGAACTCAACTGAAATCCCGTGAACACGTGTATCTCCAAGAACTATCTTGAAGCCGAAAACTAATAAAATCTGAGAACGCTGCAGAATCCGAGAACCCCTCTTGAATCTCTTGATATCAAAACCGAGCCTTGAACAAGCTTCAATGGCTCTGATACCAATTGTAAGTCCCGAAATAACCAATGATATCAAGTAATATAATCAGTAGGCGGAATCTAGTGATTATATGATTCAAGAACACAATGAACGATTGATTAAAAACCTCAATAGCATACGATCTCTAAAGGATTCGTCTGATACTAGAGAGTGTTTTATTGAAAATGTAAAACCGCTAGTTACAAATGAACCAATAAAACACCTTTTATACGTAGGACTTGGGCTCACATAGCCTTAACAGTCCCACAGCCCAACCCACAAGAATAAAGCCCAACATACTAACTAAGAACTAATAACTGAGAACTAATTAGTTCTCGACCTAAACACCTTAAATAACCGAGAACCCAAGTGTTCTTGGTCCTAAATAGTAAAACACCAATATGGATCACCAATATTTATTTGATAGCATCAGTCTCATTATTATAGACCCAACAGAAGAAATAGAAACGACTTAACCAGGAAGAAGAAGAAATAGCTGGTTGTGAAGAAGAAGAAGAAGAAAAAACAGGAGCAGCTTGACAAGGAAGAAGAATAAAGAGGCAAAGAGCGGTTGTTTTTGTGTGTAGGTATTTTAGGGTTAGATAAGTTTAGGAATTTAAACATTTGACCCCTTTATCTTTCAGTAGTTTACATCTAGACCCTAAACTGGTAAACTTTTACAAAAAAAGGTAAAATTAGTTTATGTATTTATAAAATTAGTTTATAAATAGCTATTATTAAAAAAAAATCTACATTGAATCAGACTCCATGGTACACCGTATCAGATCGTACCGAAATGAGCCTAGCCCCCTCCGTACGGAATTGGTCCAGCCTAGGAACTTGCGTATTCGTACCGTGTTTCCATACCAAAGGGAAGCACAATTTAGATGACTATGGTTGTAGTACCAAACTCACCCCTACTCATATAACCTTGGAACCTAATATATGTAATCTTGAATTGTCAAACTCAATTTGCTAAATTCGCAACATTTTATAAATATTGAAACTAAAATTAAATAAAAGTAAAACTACAACAAATAATCTACTTATTCATAGTTTTTTTTAATTCATATCCACACACCTAAGACTAAAATGTATTAGATCACAAAGATATAAAAGAATTAAAGAAATGTGTGTGAGAAAATCAAGTTTGCATCTGCATACATACCTAAAATTATGGAAAACAAAGTTAAAAATGCTTAGTTGCTAGTATGGTGAAATTTGTCACATTATGACTTTTCTAACAACTAACAAGCCCATGCTATCTTTCATGCATTTACATGGGTTGACAGTTCCCCTGTTCTGCACTTCTGCAACAGGTTAACACTGAACTGGTAGAAACCAACCCGAATCCGAAATAAAAAACGGTAAAAATGTTAAAGCCCATCTTTATAGATCAAATGATTTTGAAGTGGTCGGGTCGGGTGGGGCCAAGCCTGGAACTGTTTGAACAACCATATTCAACCAAATATGAAGAAAAAAAAAAACAGTAGACCACATAATCAAGAAACTCATGAACCTTATCAAAGAAACAATATCTAAATTATAAACAGATTGTACAACCAGATCACAGATGAAATGATGATGGTGTTTGTGTGAGCATCATCAAGACTCAAGACAATGGTGCTTTTCAATACATGACGACGAAGATGAACAGACTCAAGATTAAGATGATGATGATGAACTCGATCACAGATGAATAGACAACAATGATGATCAACCTCAAGATGAACAACTTTTGAACTTTTTAGACTAGGTGATGTTTTTAATGTAATCAAATTGTTAGTCAGTCAATCAACAACTTTTGAACTTCTTCACTGAAATATTTGTTCAACTTCCATAAAAGTGAAACTTTTTCAAGTTTCAAAAAGACAGATTTATTATTTACTATGATTATTTGATATACTATAGCTTGATTAACCATATGACACACTGATTATATATTAAAAGGTTAACATCTAACTTACATAATAAGTGTTTTGGCCACTTTAAAAGGAATATATCATATGATTAGCAAGAAAGCATTGGCTGCTCATGTAACTAACTATTAGATGCAACTGCTATAATACAACAACCTTACCCAATAAATTCCGTCCGGAGAGAGTGAGATGTAGGCAAAACTTACCCCTATCCTTGCGGATAGAGAGGTTTCTTCCAGAGAGACCCCCAGCTCCACAACACACAAACGACAAGATGTAACTACTATAAATATTATAATCATTTGACACTATTTTTCAAAACGGTCCGTTTCAAGCCAATCCACTTTGGTCAAACACATTTTGACACAAAGCAAACTGATACTTTATAAAATGACCCGTTAAAACCGTTACTCAACCAACTAGATTGTTTTGCAGGCTAAGCAAAAACTATAAAATAAGGACCAAAGATATGTAATCTGAACAATCAGTAATAAAGCAAAAGGTCTCAAAGTATATAGTCAAGACATCATAGTTATGATTCAAACCATCACTACATATGTAAATATCAAAAAGTAGAATACTTATGAAAGGTTAACTGCAAATTGTTCAAATTTATCAGTTTTTACTGATAACTTCCACACCTTCGCCTGTTCGTTGAAACCAAAAATACTCCTAAATCCAATGCATTAGAAAATCTCTATGTCCGCATGCCTTGGACCGTCTGCTTCTTCTTGGAGGACTGTTCAGGTATTAGAAGTGAGGTAAAGAATGTATATATAATTAGTTGATAAGAAAGAGTACCTCCTTCCTTTATGAAGCTAACTGTTTCTCCATTACGAGGTGATGCCATCGACAATGCATTCAGTTCCAGCAAGTGCTTGTGGGCTTCAGGGGAGGAAGGAGACACAATCTGAATATTGGTGTGGCCTTGATCTTCTTGTTCAAGCAGCTTCTTGCATGCAAACTGAAGAAATATAACAAATAGAAAAAGATAATATCTCTACTAAATTGTGGTGTACAAACAGAATCTAAACTATGTTGAAGTGCAAATGAAAGTGAAAAACATACAATCTCTGTTAAAAATAAGTCTAATAAAGGATAATGAATAATTCATCAAATAATAACTCTCACCTTGACAACATCACTTTGTTCTTCAAAAGGAACAGATGATCTTAAAGTTAGAGATCGAGGACGGCAACACCAAAGTACAGCATCCACAAAAGCTATATGAGCCGATGATTCTTCAAGGGTGTGTAGTTGTAGCTCAACATGGTCGAGTTCATATGGTGGCATCTCAATTGTCTTTAGCTTCTCTAAGTCTGTGAATCCCTGCAAGACAATTCGAATGGGTATACAATTTGGGGTTAATATATTTAATTAAACTTTTCACAGCAAA
Organism: Ambrosia artemisiifolia; assembly: GCA_032199755.1. Classification (NCBI taxonomy): domain Eukaryota; kingdom Viridiplantae; phylum Streptophyta; class Magnoliopsida; order Asterales; family Asteraceae; genus Ambrosia; species Ambrosia artemisiifolia. The sequence continues at coordinate 28,421,413 of CM063529.1, read as the reverse complement.
GTAATGCATAAAAGATTTATCAAAGAAACGAACCTGACTATATATAGTAGAAATATACAAGTTCAAAACTTTGAACCCATTTTTCTTGTCCAAAAAACGCCGTAACTTCTGGAAATAAAGTGTTTCTGTATAACCGTTGAAAAAACATTGCATACATGCTTTTAAATTGGTTGAATGCCTTACCACAGGCCAGTATTCATCACAGCGATTAGCAAACAAAACCAAATTGGGGGTATTAAACTCAATTTCTTTGAAACCACATACTGAATCTAAAATCAATGTCCTCAAAGAATGACTTGAGAACTTGAGGTTGTTGCAATTATATGTCGTACCCAAAAACAAATGTTCAATGAAGGGGAAGTTACATAAGAAGTCGGTAAAACCATTTGAGTTTGGTAAAGGATCCCCTATGTAAGCCACTGATGTCAGTTTTTTGCATGAAGCCAAGTTCATTTGCGGTACCCCACTGTCTTCCTCGTCTGTTATTTCAAGACTAGATAGATTTGGAGCTTCAATATCTATTCTTTCAAGTGGGGTTTCATAGTAAATTTTAAGTTTTTGAAGATTTTGATGTCCATAAACACATACTCTTTTTAAACCACTGCAACAATTGATACATAATTCTTGTAGAAGAGGGCAACTAGTGGTGAGACACTTGATCACTTCATCATCTATTGGGACGTCTGTAAGCCTCAACTGAATCAAAGACTTAAACTTGACAGCATCAAGCATCAAGGAAGAAGGCAACTCACAGCCAAGTACGCTCAAAGATGTTAACACGGAAACAGATAAGAGTATGTTAGGCAAACGGTACATTGGAACATCTGATGAGTAGTTAAAACTTATAGCCAATTCCCTGACGCCATTCTTAAGAAGTAGTTCAAGGCATCTGTTAACAACGTCTAATTCTGCAGGCTTCTGGATTCTTGCTCTGAGCGTGAGCCCGTATGCAGTGACATTTTGGTGGCAAAATCTAGAAGTGGCATTCTCAACATACTTGTAAAAACTTTCTTGAGATTTAAAATTACAGATATCGAAGTTTAAAACTGGGAAAGAAGCGGTAAGGTGAAACCAGGTCTTAGAGAGTACACTCATTCGAACAACGTCTGCACGAGTATTAACAAAAGAGAGTATGTGATGGACAACGGAATCAGGAAGTTGTGAAATCCGATCCATCTCTCGAACAAAACTGAAAGAAAAAAAATTGTAAAGTTTTCGCAGGTAATATAAAGAGTCAAAGACAATGGTACTAGGGCTGCAAACGAACACGAACAAGGCCTTGTTCATGTTTGTTTGTTAAGGAAATTATGTGTTCACAAACAGTTCATTAACACTTATTGAACAAGATTTTTTGTTTGTGTTCGTTTGTTAAGAAAACACTAGTGTTCGTGTTCGTTTGTGTTCATTTGTTAATTTTGTTCATGAACGCACATGAACACAAACGGACATTAATGAACGCAAACAAGTGTTCATGAACGGAAATAAACACAAAGAGACACATATTAACTTTCGATTAAGATCGAATTCATATATATTAAGAAATTAACTAGATCTACCCAATATAACCTAATTATACAAATATAGTTAGTAGTTAACATAGTATTAGTAAACATAATAAAGTAATGTCTCAAATAAACTAAGCTCGCATCTTTAACTTGAAGTTTTCATTATTTATTTATTTAAACTTGAACTCTTCATTAATGATATATTTAATGATTATACTAAAAGCAGGGTTTATTCATCTCATATATACCCATATATTTACCTCACATAAAGTATTTATTTGGGTAAAAGAAATAAAAATAAAAGAATATAGAAAAATATAAAAATTAAAAACTCTATTAAACTATCGAACACAAACGAACACGTTACCGAACGTTCATAAACATAAACGAACGAGGCATCTGTTCATGTTCGTTCGTTTAACTAAACGACTCGTGTTCGTTCATTTATTAAACGAAAGAACACAAACGAACTTCCCGCTGAACGGTTCATGAACTGTTCGCTGAAAGTTCAGTTCGTTTGCAGCCCTAAATGGTACTAATCAAAGTATAATCCAAAACATTGTAGTGCTATCTAAGGGACATTTGATCAAACACGTTGTGTGCAAACCAAAGAGCAAACATAACAATGCTATAAACAGTATCAAAGTGTATAGCATTATAACACAATTATATCTTACCTAATCAAATAAGAAACCCAAAACCCTTTTTTCAATTAAAATAGTCACCTTGCAGAAAGATGATCGATCTTCTATAACTTTTTTGTTTTTGTTTTATACTCTATACAGCTTGGGAACAACGAGCCGCTAAAGCGCTAATCAATATGTTAGATTTTAGGAAAAACAAAAATTACATTATTAGGGTTTATACGGATCAACTCAAATTAAAAATTAAATTACGGGCTTGATCGTTAATGTAGGGCTTGCTCACAATAAAGTTTATTGCCTTGTTTTTTTTCAAGGCTTAGTTCGGTAGAAATTCCTGGACAATCATAACCTAGCGGTCTCAAGTTTGAATCCCTATCCACACACCGGTGTCCTCCTTGCCTAAGCTCAAACCGTCAAAGGAAATTTTTTTATGGTGTGCGTGGATCGAACCTGTAACTTACCCCCATGATGAGAACCCTTAAAAAAAACTCACCATACCTCAATCCAGCTGGACTGAAGATCATTGGCAAAGTTTATTGTCTTTTAGTAAGAGGTCATGGGTTTAGCCCGAAAGTAAGGTAATAATTTAGTGTAATTTAGTAGTGAATAGGAGTCGTATACCATTAACCGTAATAAATGAATAACGGGTTTGGTTGACTCAAATGACGATCGATCATAACAAGTTAACACAAAGTAAACAACTCGAACCAATTTCCCATGCATAAGCTACTATAGGGTGAACTTATTTACGCCCTACAATTACTCACAAATATTTTAATATCCAATCTATAATTTATAACTAGTGTTTTAGTTACCCACGCTTCGCTGCGGGAACTCCTGTTGCGTTGAGAGTTTGGTACACGATAAAGATCGCGTTTCGCTGCGGCAGCTCCTGTTACGTTGAAAGTTTGGTGGACATTAATTCTATTACCCCGCGCTTCGCGACGGGAGCTCCTGTTACGTTGAGGGTTTGGTGGACGTTAAAGATCGTGCGTCACCGTGGGAGCTCCTGTTGCGTGGAGGGTTTCGTGGACATAAAAGATAATATTAAGTGACTGTTACTCTCGCATGGGCTTAAAAAAATACTCGCGGCTAAAAGCTAAAAGTTTGGTGGTCAAAGTTTGAAATCCTTTGGGTGGTCAAAGTTTGAAATCCTAAAAGTTAAAAGTTTGTGGTCAAAGTTTGAAATCCTAAAAGTTAAAGGTTTGGTGGTCAAAGTTTCAAATCCTAAAAGCTCAAAGTTTGGTGGTCAAATTGGGAAAAACTAAAGTACATAATTTAGTAAGAAAGTTAGTTGCCAAAGTGCAATGCAAGTTTAAAAAAAGTTGGGTGGTCAAAATTTGAAATTCTAAAATAGCTAAAGTGTACATATTGAGCAAAGTTTGGTCATAATAGTAAATCGTGATGTGCCATTGGATGCCGTCGAAAAGAGCCAATCAAAAATGGATGCCACCTAAATTAACCAATCAAATTCAGGCATCCAAATGTGTAGCCAATCATGTTGAGGAGGCATTGTAGAAGAGTGCAATGCAAGTTTAAAAAAGTTGGGTGGTCAAAATGTGAAATTCTAAAATGACTAAAGTGTACATACCCTATAACATTTTGATTGTTCTTGATTTCTATCCTTATCTCTTCGTGTTCTTGCCGTGTTTTCATTAGTCATATTTAATCTTAGCTTTTTTTGTTGAAGTTCTTGATTATTTTATGTTCATTTTGCTGCTTTAATATCTTCCTCTTGAAGTATTTTATAGGAAACCAAGAGATACAATAAAATGAATATGAAAGAGATGGTAGTTGTCGTATTTTGAAACCCACAAGTCAAAAGCTGACGGTTTTTTTTTTTTTTTGACGGTGGGTGGTGGAGTGGGATGGTGGAGGGAGGTGGGATTGGGTGAGTAAGAAGAGTTAAAAGGGTAAAATAGTCAATTTATATCCACTTAACTGAGTAATTTAACTGACGTTAGAGGTAGGGATCACACAATTGCAGATTTGTTAAACTCAGGTACCCAGTGGCGAAGCTTGGTTTCGGAATCGGTGGGGGCCGGACTCAATTTTTTTCGATCGTTAGTGGCAAATTGGTGGGGGCCGAACTCAACCCGGACTCAATTTACCTATGAAAATCGTAAATTTATACCACTGCGCCAGAAAACAGGGGTGGCCCTGGCCCTTCTTATCCCTCGCCCCTGCAGGTACCAACTGTATAATTATTGAAGCCTTAGGACCAATGTTTTGGAGACCGGATCGGACCGGTCGGTCCAACCGGTTGAACCGGGAATCGAACCCCCGGCCGATCCGAGTTGCATGATTCGATCAGAGTGTTCCTGAACCGGATTTGTTCGATGAACCGGCCGATTGAACCGGAAATCGGACCGGATTTTGACAAGGTTGAACCGAAATTTGATAGAATTTTCAAATTTTTGTTGACTTTTTTGACCGGTTTGTTGCCCCGGTTGGACCGATCCGACAGGTTGAACCGGGAATCACCGGGGTGTCCGAATCGATGTCCGATCCGGTCTTGAAAACATTGCTGGACCAAGAGTGCAATATCTGTAAACCATGAGGACCAACTATGCGACTCTCTCTAATCTAACTATTCACAATTTTTTAAACATATCCACACCTAAACTTAAATGTTTAAAATTACACATATATAAAAGAAATGTGCATGACAAAATCAAGTCTGCATACAACCTTAAAACAAGAGGAAATCACCAAAATGAGCCTTTAATCAACTTCTTTACCAAAATGCCCCATCCCATCTCTTTGAAGAGACGTGTCACCATTTTTGAGACACCTCAGGCATCTCCGGTAAGGTTTCCTGTGGAGACCAATACAAAACCGACGCGTCATCACTCTGTCTTTCCTCGCTCTCTCTCCTCTTTCTCCTCACACTCTCTTCTAACTAAAACCCACACAACTACTTTACTAGTGCTTTCCAAAGCTTTCTTCTTTCATGCCCGTTCTTTTTTCTTCTTTCTTGCACTTCCTTCATATTCAAACCCACCACTAACATGATCTTTAAATGAGTATTATTCTATCTTGATACATAACCCTTAAGCTTCCACGCCACTCAAACCTCCATTTTCTGTGTTCTCCCTCTCTTTCTAAATAAACCCAGCCACCTCTCTCTCTCTCTCACTCAAAACCCAGCCGCCACCTCCACCGCTCCTCTCTCTCTAACGTTGTTCTTCATCTTCGTCACCAACGGTTTTGAGCAGGGGTGGCGAATGCAAAAAAAAAAAAGAAATGGAAAGCAAAACTAATAAACTCACCGGAGACGTCAAGCTGAAGACGTCAAGCAAGACGTCACCAGAGATGCCTAGGCTGTCAAACGTCTCTAGCTCTACCGGAGACGTCTCAACGGCACACTAGAGACGTCAGGCAGGCGGAAGAGACACGTGTTGTCACCTAACTTGTCCAAACCGGAAACGTCTCGGGAGTCGACTTGGGTGCCTCAAACTTAGTGACCCGTCTCTCCAAAGAGACGGGGAGGGGGACATTTTAATAAAGAAGTTGGTCAAATGCTCATTTTGATGATTTCCCCTTAAAACAACCTTTAAAATACGAAAACGACATTAAATATGCACACTTAAAATCGTGAAAAAAAGTTTCAATTCTCCTAAACTTTAAACTCTGATGTCCACTTTAGTTTTTATGCATTTACATAAGTTGGAGTAGGGGTTCTGCAAGAGAACCAGACTGGTCGTGGCCGTTAGAAACCAGTTAAATTCAAATAGAGAATTAGGGTATAAAGTTGTATAATTGATTTTTAAGGGAGTAGGCATGTTGGTTAACTTAACTAATTCGCTAACGACCAACTAAACGAAAATGACATAACTAGTCACTCGAGAATCAATTATACAACTTTACACCCTGACTATCTATTTAAATGTAACAAAACCATGGTTTAAAAAAACGGGTGAGGCGTACGCCTTTAGGTGCGCCTCGAGGCGAAACTCTAAGAAAACGAGTCTGAGGCGCGCCTCATGGGGTTCAGATTGTACATACGCCTCTAAGGGCTGAGGCGCTAATAAATTGTGCGCCACAGGTGCGCCTCGGGTGGTTTAGGGTGTTTTTTATTTGCTTTTTTGGTGTTTTAGACTTTTTGGGTCAATTATTTTATTTTTGATGTGTGTTTTTGATATTTTAGACTTTTCTAGATCAAGTATTTTATTTTTTACAGACACATAACTTTTATATTTATTTTTTGACTGCGCCTCGAGCTTACGCCTCGAGGCTTACGCCTCATGAGGCGAAGGGAAAACGCCTCGAGGCTCGTTTCCGTTCTTTTAAACTTTGAACAAAACCAACCTGCATTCGATTCAAAAACCATAAACATGCAAAGACCGATTACTGGATAGATGTACATTCAGTCGGCCTCAGTCGTGCAGACCAAAAGTTGTTAAAGCCCATCTTTATAAATCAAGTGGATTTAAAAATTTAAAATGGACTGAGCGGGTCGAATTGGGCCAGCACCGAAACTGTTAGAACAACCATCTTCAAACCAATTCATGCAAGTCCCCAAAATCATTCAACCAAATTAGAACAAATCATATTCAACCAAATATGAAACAACAATAGACCACATAATCAATAAACTTAGTTCCTAATGAACATTGACAAAACGGACTTGCAACCATGCAGATGGTCAATGTTGACACATCAGCACTTGAAACATTTAATGTCGAAACAGCATTTTAGGACCGCTTTAAATGGAATGCATCATATAATTACCAAGAAACATTGGCTGCACAAGAAACAAAATATTAGATATAACTGCTATAAGTATTATAGTCATTTGACACTGTTTTTATAAAACGGTCCGTTTCAAGCCAATCCCACTTTGGTTAAACAGATTTTGACCATAAGCAAGCTGATACTTTCTAAATTCACCCGTTTAAACTGTTAACCAACTAGCTCGTTTTGCAGGCTAAGCAAAAACCATACATTAAGGCCCAAAGATATGTAATCTCTGAACAATCAGTAATGAAGCAAAATGGTCTCAAAAGTATATAGTCAAGACATCATAGTTATGATTCAAACCATCACTACATATGTAAATATCAAAAGGTAGAATACTTATGAAAGGTTAACTGCATATTGTTCAAATTTATCAGTTTTAACTGATAACTTCCACACTTTCACCTGTTCGTTGAAACCGAAAAGACTCCTAAGTCCAATGCATCAGAAATTCTCTCTGTCTTGCCCGCATGCCTTTGACCGCCTGCTTCTTCTTAGAGGACTGTTCAGGTATTAACAAGTAAGGTAAAGAATGTGTATATAATTAGTTGATAACAAAGTGTACCTTCTTCCTTTATGAAGCTTACTGTTTCTCCATAACGAGGTGATGCCATCGACAATGCATTCAGTTCCAGCAAGTGCTTGTGGGCTTCAGGAGAGGAAGGAGACACAATCTGAATATTGGTATGGCCTTGATCTTCTTGTTCAAGCAGCTTCTTGCATGCAAACTGAAGAAATATAACAAATAGAAAAAGATAATATCTCTACTAAATTGCGGTGTACAAACAGAATCTAAACAATGTTGAAGTCCAATGAAAGTGAAAAACATACCATCTTTGTTAAAAATAAGTCTAATAAAGGATAATGAATAATTCATCAAATAATAACTCTCACCTTCACAACATCACTTTGTTCTTCAAAAGGAACGGATGATCTTAAAGTTAGAGATCGAGGACGGCAACACCAAAGTACAGCATACACAAAAGCTATATGAGCCGATGATTCTTCAAGGGTGTTTAGTTGTAGCTCAACATGGTCGAGTTCATATGGTGGCATCTCAATTGTCTTTAGCTTCTCTAAGTCTGTGAATCCCTGCAAGACAATTCGAATGGGTATACAATTTGAAGTTAATATATTTAATTAAACTTTTCACAGCAAAGTAATGCATAAAAGATTTATCAAAGAAACGAACCTGACTATACATAGCAGAAATATACAAGTTCAAAACTTTGAACCCATTTTTCTTGTCCAAAAACCGCCGTAACTTCTGGAAACAAAGTGTTTCTGTATAACCGTTGAAAAAACATTGCATACATGCTTTTAAATTGGTTGAATGCCTTACCACAGGCCAGTATTCATCACAGTGATTAGCAAACAAAACCAAATTGGGGGTATTGAACTCAATTTCTTCGAAACCACATACTGAATGTAAAATCAATGTCCTCAAAGAATGACTTGAGAACTTGAGGTTGTTGCAATTATATGTCGTACCCAAAAACAAATGTTCAATGAAGGGGAAGTTACATAAGAAGTCGGTAAAACCATTTGAGTTTGGTAAAGGATCCCCTATGTAAGCCACTGATGTCAGTTTTTTGCATGAAGCCAAGTTCATTTGCGGTACCCCACTGTCTTCCTCGTCTATTATTTCAAGACTAGATAGATTTGGAGCTTCAATATCTATTCTTTCAAGTGGGGTTTCATAGTAAATTTTAAGTTTTTGAAGATTTTGATGTCCGTAAATACATACTCTTTGTAAACCACTACAACAATCAATATTTAATTCTTGTAGAAGAGTACAACTAGTGGCGAGACACTTGAGCACTTCATCATCTATTGGGACATCTGTAAGACTCAACTGAATCAAAGACTTAAACCTGACAGCATCAAGCATCAAGGAAGAAGGCAATTCACAGCCAAATATGCTCAAAGATGTTAACATGGAAACAGATAAGAGTATGTTAGGCAAACGGTACATTGGAACATATAGTGTGTTTTTAAAATTTATCACCAACTCCGTGACGCCATTCTTAAGAAGTAGTTCAAGGCATCTGTTAACAACGTCTAATTCTGTAGGCTCCAAAATAATTGCTATGAGCGTGAGCTTGTATGCAGTGACATTTTGGCGGCAAAATCTAGAAGTGGCATACTCAACATACTTGTAAAACCTTTCTTGAGATTTAAAATTATAGATATTGAAGTTTAAAACCGGGAAAGAAGCGGTAAGGTTAAACCAAGTCTTAGAGAGTACACTCATTCGAACAAGCTCTGCGTGAGTATTGACAAAAGAGAGTATGTGATGGACAACGACATCAGGAAGTTGTGAAATCCGATCCATCTCTCGAACAAAACTGAAAGAAAAAAAATTGAAAATTGCAAGAGTTTAATATCAACAAATGTATAAAGAGTCAAAAACAATGGTAATAATCAAAGTATAATTCAAAACATGTATCGCTCTCTAAGGGGCATTTGATCAAACACGTTGTGTGCAAACCAAAGACCCAAAAACATAACAATCCTATAAATAATATCAAAGTGTATAGAATACATCTATATTTAACACAATTTTATCTTAACTAATCAAATAAGAAACCCACAACCCTTTTTCAATTATTTAACGAGAAAAAGTGAAACAACTATGAAATTGACATGCTGCTGGGGAGATTAAAGTAATCACCTTGTTCGCTTTGTAGAAGATGATACTCTATACAGCATAAGAACAATGAGCCGCTAATCAATAAAATATGTTAAGATTTTAAGAAGAAAAAAAAAAATACATTATTAGGGTATATAGGGTATGGATATTGAGGAAACTCATCCTTATTCGGTAAACTCTAGAAACTCTGACTTCCCAATATTTTTTTTTTTTTTGAAAAAAATAGGACAAGTAATATACATGATTTTAAGCATTTTGGGCCAAAAAAATTAAAAAAGCGCCGAGTATTTTTTTTTTTAAATAAAATTTTGACTAACACATGTTAAGCGCTAATAACAGGTGTTAACCATGTGTTAACTATATGTAAACAGTAGACGTTTTTTATTTAAAAAAAAACGTTCTGCGCCTTTTCGATTTTTTTGGCTCAAAATGCTTAAAAAATGTATATTACATACCCTAAAATTTTCATAAAAAAAAAGTCGGGAAGTTAGAGTTTCCAGAGTTTACCATATAACAAGGGTTTTCTCTATATACTTCCACTATACAGGTCAACTCAGATTAAATAATGGGTTTGGTCGTTAACGTGGCTAGCTCACTTGGTAAAGTTCATTGCCTTTTAGTAAGAGGTCATGGGTTTAGTCCAAAGTAACGTGATAATTTAGTGTAATTTAGTAGGGAATATGAGTCGTGTACCACTAACTATTAAAAAAATCTATATCTATATATTATAAAAAAACCAAAGCACTCGTGAGCATCTGGTAACCATGTATGTAGGGGTAGAATCAGCAATTTGACAGCAAAAGCAATACCCTGGGATTTGAAGGCGGACTTAAAAAGCCACCTACAGACGCAAAGAGGTCATCCTCCCCATTGGGTGTGTCACGTGGCATCCTCTTCCTTACATCCATCCAAATTTCTTTTTCTCTCTCACGTTTTCTCCACAATTTTAAAACGGTAATAACTAGGGGTGTGCAACGGTTCAGAACCGAATCGAACCGGAACCGTTTAGTGATAAATATAAGAACCGAACCGTATAAAAACCTACCGGTTTGGTTCGAAACCAAGTTAAACGGTTCTTGCTGGAACCGGTTGTCAATTAAATCCTAAAACTAACAATTAAAACAAAGGCAACTTTAGCAAACTAAAGTGTGGTGTCCTACTCATATTACGGACCTATGATATATGTTTAGAAAGAGAAAATTGCTCGAATGGTCCCTGTGGTTTGCACTTTTTTCACCTATAGTCCCTAAGTTTTCAAAATTACAGGCTTAGTCCCGAAACAGTGAATTTTTTGCACTCGGATAGTCCCTGGAGCTAACTTAGGTTAAATAATCCAGTTAAGTGGGTGTGAAATTACAAAACTACCCTTACTTTAATAAAAAACTAGCGGGAATGCCCACGCGTTGCTGCGGGTGCGTTTGTATTGTGACTCGTGGTTGTTTGGGTTTGCGGTGTGTGTGTGTGTGTATGTGCGTGTGTGTATGTATTGTGTTTGTGGATGATTCGTATAAGAGGTTTTGCAGCAAAGTCGAAAATACGCCACAGGAACATGATACGTTTCAGAGGTGGTAAGTGAAGTGAGGATGTCATGGGTAAAAAAAAGTAATTTAGCAACTAACAAATTTAAAAATAATATTATGTTATAAATAAGAATAATCTTAATCTAAATGTCAATAAATGAGAATAATTAGATTTTAAAAAAATTTATTTAGATATAGATAAATCCAATAACGATTTATTAATCATAAAACTCATTTTTTACTACTTTAGAAAAATATAAAGAGCATACTTAAGGCCATCACGAAATGGATAGAAAAACACACTCCCGGTAGACATAAATACAAACCCCAAACATCTACACAATCTGGCTAGGCAACTTCTAATTTTACCTCCTTTCCAGCAATACCAACTTGTCTACAACTACATTTAACAACCCTGCATAATTTCCCATTCGAGTTATACACGGTGTTTCATACATACATGCCCCCATGGCATTAATTCCAAAGTTACTTAGTGTCCTTAGTTAGGATGCTTATTATCAAACTCTTCTTTGTATTTATAAATTAATAACAAGTATCACAAACAACCGTATCCTAACCAAATAACTTACCAGGTAGTACAAACTGTATTACTTCTATAAGACTAAAAGAACTATCAAATTGGAAGATAATGAAATCTGCTGTTAAATTGGATTCTTTTTACTACTCATATTATGAAACCATTTTTGTTGTTTACAGGCTGGTTTTATTAAACTTAGTTGTTCACCTGTTGGCTTTATTGAAAAGAATACCAATGAACTTCTGTTGAGATTTATGAATTGCTTACTATACCAAGTTAGAAGAACAAACAAATATGACCTGAAATATACAAAACTACAAAAGGACCATCATAAAATATCATATTTTCCAAGAGCTACACATATAAATCATAACTTGTTTGAACAAATATGGCCAAAATACTACAAAAAGGAGCATCATGTCATCATATAAACCAATTTGTAGACAATTCCCATAATAGGCAGAAAGAACTTGACACTTTTCGTCTTATATGTAGAATTTATTAGAGAAGGACAAAAACCGCATACGTGTTCCTTTCACAAACAAAGTCAGCGTATCTTCTAAAAAGAAATATAAGACCCCAAATATTTGGGCTTTAGTTGAGGGAAAGCTCTGTTCTCAATCGGTTTGAGATCCATGAGGTTCGATTTTCACACTTTAAGGGGGTTCGGTCCGGTTCGACACTTAAAACCAACCATGTAACTGAACAGTTTGGTACAATTTAAATCGTAAAAAATAGCCATCGAACCAGCCAGACACACCCAACCAAGCGATAATATTGTAGTTTTGCGAAACCAGAGGTAAAGGTTCAGCCCCAAAACTCCTCCTAAATCGGCTGAGCTGGACCGTGAAGTCATGAACACCCCTCAATTTGACAAGTCCTTTTAACTAAGTATCTTGATTTGACTCACTTGACTTGAGATTAAAAAACACAACCCAAATTCAACCAAGTCAAAAGAAACGGGACGAAGTTTCCAGCTCAAGTAAGATTTCACTGTCTAATTGTCCATATAATAAGGAAACACCAAAAATGATAAAAGATAACTATACTTACTGAATGGTCAACTATAGGATCCAGTGATTGCAAGACCTTTGCGACATTAAACTTGATATTTAGCACGCTGAAGTCTAAAGAACAAATACATAATTCATAAGAAACAAAAAATAGTTAGCTAAAAAAAATCAACAAATGCAATCACTTGTCCTTTGATGCAGTAACAACTACAGGAAACAATTTAGAACAAGTGATTTATGAGCCTATAATGGGGGCCAGTAAAGAAATTCCATGCAAAACTCGTACGATACAAGTAATGCGGGTTCTTGATCATATCCCAGATTTGCAAGAACGTAATAACATATAGTATGCATAGTGTGACTAATCAAATGTGTTAAAAAGAACTAAACATCACCCATGAGGGTCAAGGTCAAACTTGTAGGACTATGTGCTGCATCGCCCAATCTGGACCAAATTCCTCTTCAAGGCATTTTAAGTTATGTGCAGCAGCATCTCTGATGGAGTATACCTATGAAATATACAACCGATGTTATGCCATAAGAACAATGATAATTATAATAACTTAGCACAACACAAAAAATTATGTTAAAGCTAAATAATCTTGCCTTGTAACCATTTCATGCAGAGAGCACCAAGATGGTCATTATTTTTGCAAAGTTCATTTTTTGTGAGTGTTTTCACAAGTAAAAAAATATAAAAGAAAAGAAAAAATAATACTAAAATGAATACCGGTATGAGCTAAGTTGAACATTTTTAAAAGCAAGCCTCCTTCCAGTTAGCTCCTCATAAATGCAGATGCAAATGCAGCAAGGGCCTTTAGAACATGAATATAAACTTTCCCACCTGCGATATCTAACAGCGCATCATATGATGCTGACACCTAAGATAAGAATCATAGAAAGCCTTAAGCAGTTAATGACTTCATGGAGTGAAAATGCTTCCAGTAACAACACGAGTGCAAAAAGCAAGAACAAGAATGTAAGAATAAAAGAAATCTTACTCATTTAGAGGGCACATTTTCTGGCCAAATTCAAAGTAGTCATCAAATGGCAATCACACAAAAAGAATAAACTAAAAACACAATTTCTCGCTTATAACATATACCCAACTTGTATCATTACACCCTTGTTGTAATTGTAGATTTAACTAATTGCCTAATAACACATGTAGACTTTTTCTCCTTGAGTGATCCGTCCAGCCTGTACCCTATTTTTTGCTTATTGTAATTTGTAGTAGGGCCTAATACAAAATTTAGAAAATTCACCTCAAACTCTCTCCCTCTATTCTCTACCCCTAGGTAGTAATTTATACCATTTATGGATTCATAAAACACTTTTGAGTCAGGCAACTGAATTATAGCATATATGCAATCACGCAACGTTCGCATAAGATTATAAACAAAGGGGGAATTTAAGGGATATGAAAATTAAGCAAAATGGAAATGTACCGCATAGCTTCTTCAATTGCAGGTATCTCCCCTCTCTCTGAACACGAATGAAATCAAAGTAAGAAAACCAGCAGGCCTTAAAGTACTCTCCAATTGAAACGGATGGAGGGATTCAATTGCTGAAATTAAAGTTGGCCTTTTAATTGAATGATGGTATTCATAATGGGCATTTAATCACCGGTTAAGGAGGTGAAAGGGTCGCATTCAATCGTCAGTGATGTGGACTGATGAATTACTAAAGGAGGAGGGAGGGTAGTATACATCTTAAAAGGTCAATGGCGTGAATACGATTACAAAAAGGACTGTATGGCCTTGAGTTGCATCAGGGATTTATAAAACTGGCATCAAAGATTGTACATCAAGGTTATAAAGGAAAGAAAGGGGATAAAAATTATGGATTTGTTCTTGTGCCTCTTGACATACCATCTTAACTTTGTCAAGTTGGACATCTTTGCCCATTGCTCCCTCTTTATAATGTAGTAGAGATAATATAACACTAGTGGGTCCCACACTTCATCTTCCCCACTTCATCTTCTTCACCTCATCACCTCCACAAACCACCACCACCCATCTCCACCCTCCTCCACCACCACCGACCCCCATCTCGACCCTTTTACACCTCATCACTTTACATCCACAAAAAACTAACCCCATACCACCATCCACTTTCTATTTTATCTCTTGCACAAAACACACACACTTAGAATTATGGAGAGCTGAGAGAGAGAGAGAGAGAGCAGGAGAGCTGGGGATCCACCGCCGCTACAGTGGCGAAGCTCCGGTGAAACCCACGGCGGCACCACCCACCAACAACACACCTACACCTACACCCACAACCCATATCATAACCCTACTACTATAACCATGTGGAACAGCACATTAAAACCAAGACATTACTTCCAAGAGTATTTGCTTGAAAGAGATTGCTGAATTAATGCCCCAACATTACTTCCAAGATTGTCAGCTAGATCTCCAAGAACGCCAATAGCACTTTTCATCACCGATTCATCCCTAAAGAAGCAAAATTAAAATCAAGACAACAAACAAAAAATACCCCTTTAAAAGTATACTGCTCCCGAACAAAACACTTATACCCACACAGATCTGAGATCTAGAGAGAGAGAGAGGGGCAAATAGAAGGGGATCCGGTGCAGGGAGGAGTCATGACAGAGCCACTGGTGACCCTTGACGGTGGTAGTAGGGTTATGATATGGGTTGGTGGTTGTTTGTGGTGGTTGGTGGTGGTGGTTGGTGGTGGTGATAGGGTGAGGAAGATGAAGTTGGTGGGCCCCACTAAAATAGGTGGAGAAAAATAATTGGCTAAGGGGTTAAGTGGGCCCTCTTTATATTTTATTAATTAATTGATTTTTTATTTTAATTGGGGTAAGGGTAGTTTTGTAATTTCACACCCACTTAACTGGATTATTTAACCTCAGTTAGCTCCAGGGACTATCCGAGTGCAAAAAATTCACTGTTTCGGGACTAAGCCTGTAATTTTGAAAACTTAGGGACTATAGGTGAAAAAGGTGCAAACCACAGGGACCATTCGAGCAATTTTCTCGTTTAGAAATGAACGATACCAACCGCTATATGCAATGATTGTAATTTTGACACTACGAATGATATGTGTCATGCATTCCTAATGTCACGTGTTACACTACATCATTGTCCGATACACATTATAGGCCAACCTGTGCACCTTATAAATGAATTTGTAAGTGTTGATTATCAGTTTAAGCTATTTTCGTTCCCTTTATTGTACTCTATATGTTTTTATATAAATTACATAATTCAAATGGAACTCCTATCTCAACAAGTTTGTTAGATATTATATAATTAACATGACTCAAACAGTATCTTTATAAAGATTAAACTTGGGAATTGAAAATGTGGATAGTCGGTCTACAAACTACTTGGAAAATCCCTCTAAATTAATACGGTTTTAAATATAATATTTAAAGTTTTAACCTAACCCGGTTCTAGCGGATCTGAACCGAACCGAATCGGGAACTGTTTCACCAAAATTTAAGAACCGGAACCGAACCCTAAATACAAGAATACGGTTCGGATCTAGCGGTTCTGTATCGGTTCCTCGGTTCTAGCGGTTCCGAACCATGAATTGCTCAACCCTAGTAATAACATTTATATATGATATTGTTTTAAAAAAATTACACCAAATTAAAGAATGTTTTATTATCTTTCCAACGGGTACCATAGTGCTATACAAAAAACGGGAAAAAAAACAATTTTTTTCTGGGTTTTTGTTCATACAGGAAAAAAAAACACAATGTGTTCAGGTAATTCATTAATCATGTCTAGGCAAGTCACTATTCATGTTCAAACTAGAAATTCTATTTTCATCAAGTCAAACATTCAAGAACACTGTCTCTGTAGGATCTATTTCGAGCTAAAATCTAATTTTGATGATTAAATAGAGATGAACACACACTATGTTGGGATCTTAGTTTCACAGCTCTTGTAAACAAATCGTAAATCAAGTAAATGTGAAGCGGAATAAAGAGATTTGTTTGTAAGTTGATAATTCAAATATATTTAGTAAGAAGCTCCGCCTCAAATAGATAAACTAAAGTAACATACATGCATATGAAAAACAATAAACAAGAAGAGTAAAACAAGGAGAGAATGTTTAAATGCTTTTCATATATTAAACTGATAGTTGTGTATGTCAATTGGTTGTAAAGAAGCATGTGAATTGGCGCATTTCATAGTGGGAGCAACCCATTTATTTATACACGAGTACAGAAAGCATAAATAACAATAAAATACTGTTCCACTAACAAAATACTGAATATAATAACAAACTACTGAAGATCTTGTCGGCTGGAAGATTCCACGATAACTACTGAAGAAGACACAACTACTGATGAGTAGTTCTTCAGAAGTTTCTTCTTCAGCAGTTATTCTTCAGAAGTTGTACTTCAGTACTTGTTTTTCAGAGGTTTGTCTGGTTCATCTTCAGAACATCACTCTTTAGTACTTTCATTCAACTTCATTCTTCAGTACTTTGCTTCTGTTATTCAGCACTTTGATAATCTGTTCTTCAGCCACTTTTATTTACTTAAATAAAATTTGCAGAGAGGATATTAGATTAAGGTTTAATTGCTTATATATCCTCTTTGACCCAACAATCTCCCCCTGGATTGATGAAGCCAAAACCTTATCTAATCATTGTTTAAATAATCCTCTTTTTCTGTAGTCAAGGATTCTCCATATTTCTTTGACCATGGACATTATGAGTTCCCTGACTTGTTGTCCAGTGAAAAGTGGTCCTTGCACTGGTTCCAAGTATTGAACAGTTAGTAAATCTTCATCTGACAAGTTGTTCAGCTCATCCTTATGATGTGGAACTTTATAAGAACAGTCTTCTCTTTCCAGAACAATGGAATTTGTTTTGTGGTTGAAGGACCATTTCACTATTTTGAACTTGGACTTATCAAAGTCCAGTTTGTAGGGTATGATACCCGTTTCTTGGTTTTTAGATAGGCCTGATTGTGGTTGATCTTCTACTTGAGTGAGAATCAGGTTGGATCTTCTTCTGCGTTCAACTTGTACAACACCAGGAGTATCACTTGGAATGGGAATGTGATGTTCAGTGATCACCTTGGTTTGTTTTTGTTCAGTGATTCTTTGGGTCAGTTGATATGCAAATGTAGCTGGATCCCTATGTTGTGTTATCAGAGGCTTTTCTTCCCATGTGAAGTCTTCTTCAACAATGGTACTGCCTTATAATAGAACCATTTTGAAATATGTTTTCACTTGTTCCTCTGATCTTTTATGTTTCTTGGCAGCAGGCTTTGATGTAGACCTTCTTGCGGGATCAGAAATTTGGGAAACTTCTGATGGTTTAAATTTTTCAGGATTTGATTTCTGCAAGGCCTTGAATCTCTTGTATGTATCATTTAAGTCAGCTTCCTTCCATTTTGATAACTGAGCCTTTGTGCCATAGTCATTGGCTGCCAATTCTTCTATGATTTGGGTTCTATTCAACTTCATTTCTTTTTCAGTAGCTTATCTATCTAAGATCAATCTTGCTCTGTGTTCAAGTTCTGAATTTGAGAGACCTTTGAGAGAATGCTTCTTTGCTTTGCTGTTTTTGAAAATCCAATTCATCAGTTGTTGCCTCTTGTCTTCTTCAACAATTTGGATTTGTTTTTCTTCTGCTCTCTCTAGCTCATTCAGCTATTCTTCCCATAATTTCAGTTTGGCTTCATAGCCCAAGTCTTACCTTTCATCAACCTTATTCCACTGCTCATCTTCTTTTACTTTTTTCTTTACTTCCTTAAGTTTCTTTTCTAATTCTTCTGAACTGAAGGCAAGTGGTTCAGGGTTTAAAACTACTGGAGGTTTAGATGGGGCAGTTTGAGTTATTTTAGACAGTTGGAGTTGTGGTTTCAGAAGATGTTGGTTTGGTATTTTGAGTTGCAAATACTGAAGGTTGTTTCTCAGCAGCAACTTCTTAGGTACAATGCTAGAGTTCTAACATGTTTGAAATACTTTTATTATTTTCTAGGAACCATGACTTTGATATGCACTATGAGAACTTGCTTGGTTGTTTTAGAATAACTAATAGTTTAAATGAGTCAAATTCTAGAAGCTTACTAAATGTAAAATATAAGTTGAAAACCAAGTGTTGTATGCGATTAAGATTAGGTGAGATGCCATTAGTGTTTTGAGTAAAATGATCATTGCCATACTCATTTTCCAAATCAATTGACTTCTTTAGTGTTTTGACTTTCAAAACTGAGGAGTCAAAACTTTTTCTTTACAGTGCTGGAGTCCAAGCTGGTTCAGTTATGAATAAAACAAAGATCATACAAGATGAGTGGACAACTTAATTAAATACTACTTTTTATTATGATTATTGTAGATATTATGTTCACCACCTAAACAAACTAAACCAATTATAAATACAAATTAAGAACAAATATATGATATTAAATCTCTAGACTCGACTAAACGAACCTAAAAGATTTTAGATTCCAACTAAGCCATATATGTTGCGCTATCAAGATTCAAGAGTACAGACAGACTGAAGATACTAATATTGGATAAACATGATAGAGTTAAGAATCAAACAGCAAATGTTGTCTATAAAGAAATATTTGGCGATTTGTGAATAAGTATGCGATCATATTTTGCATAAATCGTTTTATTTTCTTTTTTTTATAATTTTTTGGTTGTATGATTTGTTAAACTATATTTATTTACTTTGAATTTTAATCTTCATTTGCATTCCGTTACAATAAATATGCTATTATTCATTTCATTATTTGTTTTTAAATCACGTCAAATCAAACGTTTGTTGATTCATATATCCATTATTGGGTAACATTAAGTTTTTTTATGATATTTTGTATACGATCAAAATCCATACGAAATGTATTACGTAACTTTTAGATAAATAAAACTTGTATACCATGTGTTATCTTTTAGATAGAAATTTGTCATTTGACTTGGGGATTTACTGTATGTTAACTTGAGTCATGATAGTCTAATTTAATATGCTTATGTCTTGTGCAATGTGCAGGTTGTGCAGCTTGGGCGCTGACTTTTGTAAGAAAAGTAAAAAGGTGCAATTTTACACTTTTACTTACCACTTACATTTTCGAATTTAGTTTTGGTAATAAGTGGGAATTTTATATACATTCTCAACCATCACTAAGATCATCTATGAATTAGTAAGTTTAAGTTTATTTATTTATTTATTTATTGTTTAAATTATTTAATTTGGTTCAGTCAACCCAGCTGTGATTGTGCTTTGTTTTTCTCATGTAGCAGTCAACTGAAGTTTGGAAAATGGTCTAATACAATTACTATTAACAGGGGTCCAATTTATAATTAGAGGTGGCAAGATGAGCGTTTAAGCGGGTCAAGTATAATAGGTCAAAATGAGTAAAGGTTTCATCTTTCTTGGGTTGTAAATTATAATTAACTAATTATTCAAGATTCACTAATATAAGACTGATACGGCGAAATCGCATGATGCGACCCTTCAAATTGTGCACTTTGTATGCCTGAGAATCTCAACATTATTTATCTTGATTTATCATTTATAGGGGAAGAAAACCCTTGGTACAAACCTTGAATGTGAGATGTTAAATCGAGTGAAAGATTCTAAAGAGATGAAATTTTGGATCACTAACGGATCACTGGCATTTTGTCATTTGACTTGGGGATGCATCGTGTGTATACACGGGACTCTAACCTAGTGTATAAATATATAAATGTAATTAAGATAAATTAAATTGTATATTATATTAAAAATAATTTCGTTTAAACAACCGACAAAAATATAAATTATTCATCAGCCTCTAAATAATTTCTTATAAAAAAATTCATCTTTATGTTGTAGCCTGTTGTAATCAGGTAACGTGGGTCCTTTTATATAATGTTAATGTATATGAGGATAAGGCTGGTGGGTGTGAGGATGAGCCTACAAGGGAGGTAGGGGTGTACAAAAGGCTCGCGACTCGAGGCTCGCTCGAAACTCGCTCGAAAAAAGCTCGGCTCGAAGAGGCTCGTCTCGTGGCTCGGCTCGATGGCTCGACATATGGCTCGACTTAGGCTTGTGTATGTGTAATTAATATATAGATGAAAATAATATATTTTGGCTCCAAACCCAATTCTAAAATTCAAAATTTGAAAATCCCTCTCATACTACCTATCTACCTCATCTTTTCATAATAAATAAACCATAACTTAGAAAAATAAAAAAATATACATGATTATGTGTAATTTTATTTCATAAATATTTGTAAAAAAAATAAAAAATAAAAAAATATATATATCGAGCTGGCTCGAGCCAGCTCGAGCTCGGCTCGAACATTTACGAGCCGAGCTCGAGCTCGACTTTTCAGCTCGATCAGAAAAACGAGCAGAGCCGAGCTGGCTCGGTTTAGGTTCGAGCTCGAGCTCAAGCTGGGCCTGGCTCGGCTCGACTCGGCTCGTGTACAGCCCTAAAGGGAGGACTACCCTCCACATCAGGTTTCAGGAGGATAGTCCTTCATAAGTGGACTAAACAATGATGTGGGGATAGTCCTCCTTAGCTAGTCATCTCCCCTTATTTATTTATTTTTATTATTAACTAGGTTTGTGACCCGCGCTTTGCGCGGGTGTGCGGTGGTCAATATTGAGACATTTTTATAACGATTCACGACGATTATACGAAAAGAAATGGTTTGCTATGTATAGTGATGAAAACCGTAGACAACTTCTCTAAGTCTCATTTGTAAAGCACAAATTTGTAGGACAGACCAAAAAACCACAAAAACCAAATGTGGGTGGGTCCTTGCTTGGAGTAAGAAGGCAGCTAAAATCAAAAAAAGCACATGGATTAAAAAGAAATGAAAGTAATTTATTAGTATATTACTATGAAAAGAACTTTACAGTCAAGAGAAAACAATAGCTGTTTTGCAAAACTGTGGATTCAAAACCCTCATTTATTTTGTATATGTCTTCATTTTGAAATGACAGGAATAGCACCTCTCTCTCTCGCCCATTCCCTTTTTCTCTCTCTAAGAAGACACCGCCACCATCAACATTCCTCCTTCTACACTTTAAAAACGCAACTGCCGCCGCCATAACTCATCCATCTGCCTGTCTAAAAACCCATCTACCACCACCACAAGTCGTCCCTGAAGAAACCGATGCACCATCATCACCACGTTTCGTTTCTCTCTCTCTAAAAACCCAGCACCACCCTGGCATTTTTTACAAACCTCTTGGTAAGTCTGTTTAAACCGGTAGAGAATACGAAATGGTACACCGTCAGGAAATATGAAGATACAAAACCAGATCTCACATAGCAGAAGAGTCGAGAACCCTGACCTTCGGTATAGACGCAAGTATCCGTCGACACTCTTAACCGTTGGTGGTGGCGGGATGCCCAGCGCCGGAGATAAAGCCGGGAGGCTGAGCAGCTCGGGGAAAAAGGGAGATGACGCGCGCCCAATCGGCGAACAAAACGTGGCAGTTAACGTTGACGGACGCCGTTTATGAAGTGGCCAAAATCGGAAGATTAAAACATTGTTGCAAGAAGTTGGAAACTCAACAGTCGGCTGTTGCGCCGACTGGTGTTAATTAGTATATAGTATAATTTAAATTATACTCACACAAAAATGTGATGTACACATATATTCTAACACACCTGCATACACATTTTTTATGTTTTATTTTTTTCGTTTTTTTATTTCTATTTTACAAGTTTTTCCGTTGGTGGTGGTCGTTGCTAGTGGTGTGACAATGGTTCTACTTGGCACGGTTTTATGCCCCCCGCGGCAGCGTGGCATAATACTAGTTAAACACTAGTGGAAATACCCGCGCGTTGCGGCGGGTGTCTCGACTTACATCAGAGTCAATTATGATTCCTATTATGAAGCCCAACCCATTCCATGTTTTTAACAATTTATTCCATTAAAAAACAGACATAGAAGTTTCCGTTCCATAGAAAACCCGTACAGTGTTGCGGCAACGACAATTTATAACGTGGCACATGCAAATAATCATGCCCGTTATTATTTCTAACAACTATCATATTTTATAGCTAATGCCTTTTAACCGATATCATACCGGGTGATCATATCAAAAACCAAACACATAGTCATTCAATATTCTTACATAGATAGCTTGCAAACCTTAAATAGACCAACATCCCACTTGATGAATCAAACACCATTAGAAAACATATTATCATGGTATTTTTTTACGAATTGTTCACATATATGATTTCCAATTTTTATCAAACACTTTGAAAAGAATATATATGTTTAGTAAATTATATTTTTTAAAGTTTTTATTTTTATAGCAAATAAGAGTTATCAAAAGTTGCTTTTCGTTTTGATTTTTAAGTCAAACATACGACTTTTAAACTTGAACCATGAAAATTATACCAATCTTTTAACTTCAGAAACCAGTGTTCATATTATGGTATTGATTGTATAACTCAACATGCGTATCAATTCTTTCTTGTCATAGATAAAAGAAATACCCGTTAGTTTAGACGTTGAAAACAACATATTTAACTTTATAATGTCAAACGTAGTGCCATTTAAACTCAATGGGTGCATCAACCATTTCATTCAATATAACAAAAAAATGTGCAAGTTGCTTTTGCAAATAGGGGTTGTATTGGAACAATTTTCATGACATCTTAGGTGTGAAGCAAGGAACTCTTCATATGTCATCTTAAAAATCATAGGAAATTACTATTGTAGCCACATTTGGCTCTTTATAATGTAGTATAGATATAGATTAAAACTTAAACAACTAAAGCATAAAGTGGAACTTAAACGATTCAACACTACTACACTAGTTATGGTTTGCAGATCCAAACAATTCCTCATAGGCCCAGTTGTGGTGTGCGTACGTATGTAATGTATTTATGTGTGGCCCTCTGTGTGTGTGGGGGGGGGGAGTTAATCATGCATCATGTGGTGGCGTTAATAGCCAAAAGACAAGGGCTTGTCCCAATTGCTAAGTGTTATGTGTCTTATGTCCAAGGTTTGATGCAAAATTACTATCAAGCCAGTGGCCTTACTGAAAGCAACCTCTCTATTCTCACATGGTAGAAGTAAGACTACCTACATCTTTCCCTTCTCAGACCCCACCTTAGTTTTGCTAGTGGTGAGATTTATTGTGTATGATGATGGTCATTATGATCCAAATAATTCCCCCTCTTTTTTTAGCTTTTTTTCGCTGGATAATGTTTAATCGTGTGTGTTTTTTAGACTTGAATTTGCCAAGACTTTCTGGAACTTCTCACAATACTTGCAATGAACCATCTCGGTGTTGTCCGACATGAGACATAAATCGTAATGCGACTAAATTTCGGGGTTTCTTTTGGTTTCAAGTACCAAAGCAACTTCTTCATTATTTGTTATTGATGGTGATAGAAAACTGTTGAGAGATTTGAGCGTTTTTGCATTTTTTGCATTTAAGAGAGCTTTTGAGAGTTAGAAAAGTGTAGTCAAACATAAACATTCAACACCTATTTATACTAAGTTCGGAGGGTTCAAATGGTGAATAATCTATTCCAAACGACTATATTACCTTAAGAAACCGGTTTCAAAGGTCAAGTCCATTTTTTAACCCATACCCGGTTGTACCGGGTTTTTAGGTAGAAGCCGAACCCAACCTGAATCGGTTCCTCAGGGTACTACACTATACTTCTAGTACCAGGGTCCGGTTCCTACCGGATTCCTGGCCTTACCTGGTTTCGGTACTGCCTAATACTCGATTTGTGCATTTTTATATGGCAATACTTATCCATATGAAGTTCTATTTTCACCTAGAGGTGCATAAAATCGAGTTTTCTTTTCAAAGCAATTTCGGTTTCATCCAACGAGTCAATAACCAAATCCATTGTCACACACATATCTAGTACCTATATATAGGGATGATTAGTTTTGTACCGGGTACCAAAAATAACAGTATCAGGTACCGAAATAACGGTACCATTGGCGAAGATACAGGCACCGCTCCAGTTCAGTACCAATATGGTAACAAGTTTTGGTGTTTTCAATAAAGCTATTTTCGGTACGGTACCGATTCAGACCGTTATTTTAGCTTAATTATCGCTACGTACCGTACCAAATACTTTCGATACTAGTACCAAGTTTTAGGGATTTTTAACACGGTTGTAGTCATAGTCACAGAATTCGCTCAAGTAACCACGAATTTCGTATTGGTATGAACTGTACCCGATCGGAATTCGCCATCGTGCCAGTCGCTCATGGTACGTCGTTCCGATTGTGATGGGTCGTCGTTCCATATGAACAAGAAACCGTGATTCCAATTGTGATGGTACATTGCTGCAGTTATACCTAAAATTGCGAATTTAATCGATTGAAGCGATTTTTAGAGTGAGAGTTGTTCTTTGAAACCAGGAAGAAGATGTAAGTCCCGAAATAACCAATGATATCAAGTAATATAATCAGTAGGCGGAATCTAGTGATTATATGATTCAAGAACACAATGAACGATTGATTAAAAACCTCAATAGCATACGATCTCTAAAGGATTCGTCTGATACTAGAGAGTGTTTTATTGAAAATGTAAAACCGCTAGTTACAAATGAACCAATAAAACACCTTTTATACGTAGGACTTGGGCTCACATAGCCTTAACAGTCCCACAGCCCAACCCACAAGAATAAAGCCCAACATACTAACTAAGAACTAATAACTGAGAACTAATTAGTTCTCGACCTAAACACCTTAAATAACCGAGAACCCAAGTGTTCTTGGTCCTAAATAGTAAAACATCAATATGGATCACCAATATTTATTTGATAGCACCAGTCTCATTATTATAGACCCAACAATCTCCCCCTAGACTGATGCTATCAAATGGTCTTCATAACATGAATGCAGCATTGTGATCTCCCCCTAGATTGTTGCTAGGTTGTTGGTGTTGTTTTGTTGAAAGTCTTCTTTTCTGTACTCTCAAACTCGGGCCTTTTCTTCTTCTATGGGAGTAAGATCCGCACTTGAATCATCATCAGCATTCGCTTGATCATTTGCTAAAGAAGATCTAAGAGGAGGATTCTCATCTCTCTTTCTTTTCCAATCATTGTCTTTCAAGCAGCTTCACATGTACTTCTTCATGTGTACTTTCGTTATCAAAATATGCAATTACATAAAATTCTTCTGACTCGGGTACATCTTCTCATCATGGTGCTTCATGCTTGTCAGCAACTGGAAATCATTCTTCTTCAACCCCTATTTCTTGATTCAGATCAAATTCTGTACATTCTCGGAACTTTGTAAGCAAACATTTAAATATAACAGAGGATCCAGTATCGTGAACACCAAGTAAATCCAAGAACTTCCAATTGAAATTTTCAAAGAAACTTGAATTTCTTTAAATCTTTTGGATGATTGGTCAAAACTTCAAGAATGGTTGATTTTATAAAAAATTAAAACTAAAAAGAAAATAAACAAAAGCAAAAACAATAAGAATCAAAATAAATGAAAAAAGAAATTGAAATAAAAATAACTAAACATTTTTTTTCGGGGGATTGAATCACCGTGATTTAGACTCAAGGACACTTATCAACACGGATCTACTCCAGTCGGTCCGAGCAATTGCCAGTATATTTATCCACTTAAACTTATTGCCTTAGACCTTCCTATTTGACTGTCCGTGATTAATTTATCATGTTTTGGTGTATTAATTATGGACACCCAAGCAAGTCACAATCAAATCCTAGAATTATTTGCAGTACACTCTATCATGCAAGCAGTTTCCCTACCACATATTTTCACGGTGTCTGTTCTATAATTCTGAAACCTTAACTGGGACTTGGTTGAGAAGAGAAAAGAATAGATCATTTAGAGATAGAATGATATAATATACAAATCAATTTGATTTCTCAAACGATATAGTTTTTGGTGTTTTGGGCTCTAGAGGGCCTCTTTTGATGTGCTCATTGGCATCTTTTTGGGCTCATTGGCCTCTTTTAGAGTTTTGATCTACAACGCGACAATGTACAGCTAGGTCAGCATATATCTGGATGCAGCAGAAGCTGACATTGCCTAGCATCCCCAGGTCTTTGCTTACACAAAACAAAGGAGATACACGAGTTTTTCAGAAAATATTTCAGACCTAGAACACAGTGTGTATCGGGACGTCACGCAAGCATTCAAATAAAAAATGTACCAAATCCAAGTGACGTTTCCTACTGAGGCCATACGTTCTCTTTAAGTGTGTCACTAGATCAGCCAATTTTCCAGTCGTTAGGACCAAGCCTACCAACACATCACCCTGGAGCCTAACCGTTTCAATACTGGTCTTACGTGTGTCAGTCTTTATCACAAAAGATACAATAAAAACTCTTTTTGTAGTTTTCCTTTTTCACATGTTTTTGTATTTTTCTTATTTTTTTTTCTCCTATCTCCCCCTAAATTTTGTACATAAATAAAATAAAACACTATTTTTGTTTCTTTTCTTGATTCTCCCTTCTCCCCCTAAATTTTGTGCATAAATAAAGGGAAAAGACAAATTTATGTATAAAATTTACCTAAAAATAAGAAAAATCTTTTTGTTCTTTTCTATAACCATTCTCAAATAACGACCAATCAATCATTTTCAAAATTTATGCATCAAATTTAAATGTACCTGCCATGCTAACCTTACCTCCCTTATCTCCTTCGAAGGAAAAATACTCTGTGTTAAAAGATGTAGAATTATGTAACAAAGAGATGTCACCTAACATATGCTTGGAACAACCACTATCAACACACCAGTGGTTGATGATAATCCTCCTTGGCTGTCCCTGGATAAGTAAGGAGATTAATTAGACATCGGTACCCAGGCCATAGCAGTCCTGGGCAATCCAGAAGCATCGGTATAAGATACTTCCCTAAAACACATGTCCTTTAAATTTGGAATTGCTGCTGCTTTTGGTTTCCAAAGTTGTTTAGGCTTAACAAACGATCTAGCTACTTTTGGAGTAGACACTTTTGGTTTTCCAGGTTGTTTAGATTTGAAAATCTGTTTTTGTTCTTCAACAACCTTTCGTTTGTTCTTAGCAGCATTCCAGTCACCATCAGATGGTTTAACCTTTGGATTCACGTTCTTCCTTGTCTTAGGTTGAGGAACCTTCATTGACTGGGAATAGTTGTTATATCCGGGTATAACCCTCTGATTCTGTTTATAATATGGCACATAAGGACGATGTGTGCAATTTCGAGCAATGTGACCAGGAATTCCACAATTGTAACACGTCTTCTTCTTCACGTAAGGAGCATATCCTAGTTCATTCGATCCAACAGAAGATGATATATGCGATTTGTTGGATGATTTTCTCCAACTATCCTCAAACTTTCTGCTTTGTTTAACATATGCAGCACTCTTTGATCTGTGAGCACTTGCAGATTCTGATGATTTATGAGGACAAGTTCTTCCTTGTGCAGCTGGTTGTTTATGTGCCCTTCTTTGTGTGACCTGGACCTGTTTATGACAGTTAGAACAAGTATGTTTTCCAATTTTTTGAAAACATTTTTCATTTTGTAAAACAGGTTTTGGTGGCACATATTTCTCAGTCGTGCCATTTAGTACTGGTTTCAAGAAAAACTTTGGCACATAAGGACATGCATTACTTGACAACTTTGAAGTTTTCAAACAACCATTATCAGTTTTAGCAATAGCAGTTGAGGTAGGTTCATTGCTCTTAAGAACGGAGCCTACTCTAGCATCACTTTTAACAGAAGAATCAGAAATTGTTTTTAGTTTAGAGTCATTAAAATTAAAATATTCTTCATCTCCTTCGGTCCGTTCTTCAACTAAAACTGTTTCTGCACATGAAGTAGAAGCATCAGAATTATTCACACATTTAAATTCAGTAGTTACTTCTTTTACTGTACCTGTCCCGACTGTTTTTGAATCAAACAAATTTTCTGAGTCAGATTCATCTGATGTTTCTGACTCAGTTGACGAACTTGAAGAGCTTTCAGAGTTGATAGATTTTGCAATGCTTTTAAACAACATAGATTCAATTGATCCTAACGAAGAATTCAATTTTGTTGAAGCTTTGTCAGCATCGACAATTTCAGAGTTGTTATTTTCAGATTTAACATGGTTGCTCATTTCATCACTTTCAGATTGAACGAACTTAGTAATCGGAACATCACTAAGTAGAGCAACATACTTAGATTGTTTCCTGTGCCCTTCTGGTTCAGCAATCTTAATTGGCACAGACTTAACCAGCTCTACTACTAACCCCTTTGGTTCTGTTATCTTTGTGGGAACACTCTTTACGGGTTCAACCACCAACCCCTTCCCATATTCCATATTTTTTTCATTTTCTATTTCCTCATCCGAAAGAGGCAATCCAATGTAGTTGTGATTGTAGGGAGGTGCAATTTCTACAAAACCTATACCAACTCCTTTGTTTTCCCTAAACTTGAGGTTTGAACTTATCATTTTCTCAACTCGCTCACTAGAACAATCAAATTTTCTAAAATGAAAATCGGCATTTTCAAATTTTGATTTCAAAGAATCTAGCTCAGCACTAAGTTCATCAATAACTTTCTTCTGATGCATTACAAGGCAAGTTTTATTGCTTAAATCATTATTGTATTGAACGGCATCCTTTTCTAAGGCTTCTACTCTAAGTTTGTAGGCAGAGGTTCGGCTATTAAGGCAAGAAATCTTTCCTTTAAGCTCGTCGTTTTCTCTTACCAATTGAGAGTTATAACCTTTGTAATATTTAGCCTTTTCAACACAAGCATTAGAGCATAAATCAGAAAATACCTCATGTGAAGCCTGATTGATATATCGTACCGGCACAGGAATCTTATACTGAACAGGTACTGGAACAACAGGAGCGGGTTCAGAAGTTGTAGCAGATATGTAACTTGGCAGACTGGCTGCAACATTTTCAACTTTCTGCTTCTCATCCTGATCATACTTGTTTATTCTTGAGATCAAATCTTCAAGCTTTGTTGTATGCAAATTCTCCGTGTTCTTGATTTTAAACACACTTGTATCCCAATGACGTGAACGTGGCAGAGCATTTAGAAGTGTTTTGTTAACTTCACTGTTTGACACCTCAATTCCGACAGACTTCATTTTAGACATGAGTTTGGTAAATCTGTTGATTTGTGCTTCAACAGTTTCATTTAAAAGATGTCTAAATCCATTGAATTCATTTTTGAGTAGATCAAGTTGAGCAGACATTTTAAATCGATAAATGACGATCCACAAACCCTTTAAATCCGAGAACCAAAAATCCGAGAACTTCTTTTATGAATGAGTCGAGAACGTATTTAGGACTTTATCCAAAACTGAACAGTCTGAGAACCGTGTGAAATCCCAATAGAATTCCCAAAACATAAACAAATCTCCGGGAACCAAGCTAAATCCGTGAACCGAAGCAAAAACCCGAGAACCACTTGTAAATCTGAGAACAAGTCTTGAAGCCTGAGAACACTTTAAATTTCCGAGAACCTGTGCAACCCGAGAAATAATAACTCCAAAAACAAGAAACCCAAGATCCAACTCCTTTTTCGAGAACTCAACTGAAATCCCGTGAACACGTGTATCTCCAAGAACTATCTTGAAGCCGAAAACTAATAAAATCTGAGAACGCTGCAGAATCCGAGAACCCCTCTTGAATCTCTTGATATCAAAACCGAGCCTTGAACAAGCTTCAATGGCTCTGATACCAATTGTAAGTCCCGAAATAACCAATGATATCAAGTAATATAATCAGTAGGCGGAATCTAGTGATTATATGATTCAAGAACACAATGAACGATTGATTAAAAACCTCAATAGCATACGATCTCTAAAGGATTCGTCTGATACTAGAGAGTGTTTTATTGAAAATGTAAAACCGCTAGTTACAAATGAACCAATAAAACACCTTTTATACGTAGGACTTGGGCTCACATAGCCTTAACAGTCCCACAGCCCAACCCACAAGAATAAAGCCCAACATACTAACTAAGAACTAATAACTGAGAACTAATTAGTTCTCGACCTAAACACCTTAAATAACCGAGAACCCAAGTGTTCTTGGTCCTAAATAGTAAAACACCAATATGGATCACCAATATTTATTTGATAGCATCAGTCTCATTATTATAGACCCAACAGAAGAAATAGAAACGACTTAACCAGGAAGAAGAAGAAATAGCTGGTTGTGAAGAAGAAGAAGAAGAAAAAACAGGAGCAGCTTGACAAGGAAGAAGAATAAAGAGGCAAAGAGCGGTTGTTTTTGTGTGTAGGTATTTTAGGGTTAGATAAGTTTAGGAATTTAAACATTTGACCCCTTTATCTTTCAGTAGTTTACATCTAGACCCTAAACTTGTAAACTTTTACAAAAAAAGGTAAAATTAGTTTATGTATTTATAAAATTAGTTTATAAATAGCTATTATTAAAAAAAAATCTACATTGAATCAGACTCCATGGTACACCGTATCAGATCGTACCGAAATGAGCCTAGCCCCCTCCGTACGGAATTGGTCCAGCCTAGGAACTTGCGTATTCGTACCGTGTTTCCATACCAAAGGGAAGCACAATTTAGATGACTATGGTTGTAGTACCAAACTCACCCCTACTCATATAACCTTGGAACCTAATATATGTAATCTTGAATTGTCAAACTCAATTTGCTAAATTCGCAACATTTTATAAATATTGAAACTAAAATTAAATAAAAGTAAAACTACAACAAATAATCTACTTATTCATAGTTTTTTTTTAATTCATATCCACACACCTAAGACTAAAATGTATTAGATCACAAAGATATAAAAGAATTAAAGAAATGTGTGTGAGAAAATCAAGTTTGCATCTGCATACATACCTAAAATTATGGAAAACAAAGTTAAAAATGCTTAGTTGCTAGTATGGTGAAATTTGTCACATTATGACTTTTCTAACAACTAACAAGCCCATGCTATCTTTCATGCATTTACATGGGTTGACAGTTCCCCTGTTCTGCACTTCTGCAACAGGTTAACACTGAACTGGTAGAAACCAACCCGAATCCGAAATAAAAAACGGTAAAAATGTTAAAGCCCATCTTTATAGATCAAATGATTTTGAAGTGGTCGGGTCGGGTGGGGCCAGGCCTGGAACTGTTTGAACAACCATATTCAACCAAATATGAAGAAAAAAAAAACAGTAGACCACATAATCAAGAAACTCATGAACCTTATCAAAGAAACAATATCTAAATTATAAACAGATTGTACAACCAGATCACAGATGAAATGATGATGGTGTTTGTGTGAGCATCATCAAGACTCAAGACAATGGTGCTTTTCAATACATGACGACGAAGATGAACAGACTCAAGATTAAGATGATGATGATGAACTCGATCACAGATGAATAGACAACAATGATGATCAACCTCAAGATGAACAACTTTTGAACTTTTTAGACTAGGTGATGTTTTTAATGTAATCAAATTGTTAGTCAGTCAATCAACAACTTTTGAACTTCTTCACTGAAATATTTGTTCAACTTCCATAAAAGTGAAACTTTTTCAAGTTTCAAAAAGACAGATTTATTATTTACTATGATTATTTGATATACTATAGCTTGATTAACCATATGACACACTGATTATATATTAGACTGAATGGTGTGGGATCGGGGAAGGCATCCGGGGTGGTGAGGTGGCACGCGGGGAGACGGGGAACACCGCCCCCCCCCCCCCCCCCCCGGGTTTTTTTCGGGGCCAGCAGGGAAATCTCACCGTGGTCACCGGCTTCTCTGATTGGTCCATTCTTTTTTTTTTTTTTAAATCAAAGTTTTCGGGGAAACTCACTACCACCGTCCACCACCACCCACCACCATGGTCCACACCACCACGGTCCACCCACCACCACCACCGTCTACCACCAGACTGCTGTAAAAACTCAGTTTATTTAAATTTAAGTTTATTTCAGCAGCCTGCAGACGTTAACAAACAAACAGTCTTCTTCTTGCAGACTGCAGACCTTTGGTCCACCTCTTCTCCTGCAGATATCTGCAGATGTGGTCCGCAGACTGCAGACCTTTTCCTGCAGAAAAAACAAACAGCACCTTACTATGATTATTTGATATACTATAGCTTGATTAACCATATGACACACTGATAATATATTAAAAGGTTAACATCTAACTTACATAATAAGTGTTTTGGGTCAAGCCAACCTGTCACAATCGGTACAAAAAGTTACAATTTGACTCGAACGACCTGGCCCATCGAACGACCTGGCCCGTTTTGGACACAGCACGGCAATAAAACTATAGAGCAATAACTAGTGCACGCTATAGCCGTGTATGACACCACAAAAAGTAAAACCTTTGATAAACCAGACATGTGAGCATGCAGCTGGTCAATCTTGAAACATGAGCACTAGATGCATATAATGTTGAAAAAACATTATAGGCCACTTTAAAAGGAATATATCATATGATTAGCAAGAAAGCATTGGCTACTCAAGAAACTAACTATTAGATGCAACTGCTATAATACAACAACAACCACCTTACCCAGTAAATCCCACAATTAGAAAAGCTAAGAGTAGGGTTTTGAGAGAGTACCCCTATCCTTGTGGATAGAGAGGCTTCTTCCAGAGAGACCCCCGGCTCCACAACACACAAACGACAAGATGTAACTACTATAAATATTATAATTATTTGACACTATTTTTCAAAACGGTCCGTTTCAAGCCAATCCACTTTGGTCAAACACATTTTGACACAAAGCAAACTGATACTTTCTAAAATGACCCGTTAACCGTTACTCAACCAACTAGATTGTTTTGCAGGCTAAGCAAAAACTATAAAATAAGGACCAAAGATATGTAATCTGAACAATCAGTAATAAAGCAAAAGGTCTCAAAGTATATAGTCAAGACATCATAGTTATGATTCAAACCATCACTACATATGTAAATATCAAAAGGTAGAATACTTATGAAAGGTTAACTGCATATTGTTCAAATTTATCAGTTTTAACTGATAACTTCCACACTTTCACCTGTTCGTTGAAACCGAAAAGACTCCTAAGTCCAATGCATCAGAAATTCTCTCTGTCTTGCCCGCATGCCTTTGACCGCCTGCTTCTTCTTAGAGGACTGTTCAGGTATTAACAAGTAAGGTAAAGAATGTGTATATAATTAGTTGATAACAAAGTGTACCTTCTTCCTTTATGAAGCTTACTGTTTCTCCATAACGAGGTGATGCCATCGACAATGCATTCAGTTCCAGCAAGTGCTTGTGGGCTTCAGGAGAGGAAGGAGACACAATCTGAATATTGGTATGGCCTTGATCTTCTTGTTCAAGCAGCTTCTTGCATGCAAACTGAAGAAATATAACAAATAGAAAAAGATAATATCTCTACTAAATTGCGGTGTACAAACAGAATCTAAACAATGTTGAAGTCCAATGAAAGTGAAAAACATACCATCTTTGTTAAAAATAAGTCTAATAAAGGATAATGAATAATTCATCAAATAATAACTCTCACCTTAACAACATCACTTAGTTCTTTAAAAGGAACAAATGATCTTAAAGTTAGAGATCGAGGACGGCAACACCAAAGTACAGCATTTACAAAAGCAACATGGGCTGATGATTCTTCACGGTTGTCTAGTTGTAGCTCAACATGGTTGAGTTCATATGGTGGCATCTCAATTGCCTTTAGCTTCTCTAAGTCTGTGAATCCCTGCAAGACAATTCGAATGGGTATACAATTTGGGGTTAATATATTTAATTAAACTTTTCACAGCAAAGTAATGCATAAAAGATTTATCAAAGAAACGAACCTGACTATATATAGTAGAAATATACAAGTTCAAAACTTTGAACCCATTTTTCTTGTCCAAAAAACGCCGTAACTTCTGGAAACAAAGTGTTTCTGTATAACCGTTGAAAAAACATTGCATACATGCTTTTAAATTGGTTGAATGCCTTACCACAGGCCAGTATTCATCACAGTGATTAGCAAACAAAACCAAATTGGGGGTATTGAACTCAATTTCTTCGAAACCACATACTGAATGTAAAATCAATGTCCTCAAAGAATGACTTGAGAACTTGAGGTTGTTGCAATTATATGTCGTACCCAAAAACAAATGTTCAATGAAGGGGAGGTTACATAAGAAGTCGGTAAAACCATTTGAGTTTGGTAAAGGATCCCCTATGTAAGCCACTGATGTCAGTTTTTTGCATGAAGCCAAGTTCATTTGCGGTACCCCACTGTCTTCCTCGTCTATTATTTCAAGACTAAATAGATTTGGAGCTTCAATATCTATTCTTTCAAGTGGGGTTTCATAGTAAATTTTAAGTTTTTGAAGATTTTGATGTCCGTAAATACATACTCTTTGTAAACCACTACAACAATCAATATTTAATTCTTGTAGAAGAGTACAACTAGTGGCGAGACACTTGAGCACTTCATCATCTATTGGGACATCTGTAAGACTCAACTGAATCAAAGACTTAAACCTGACAGCATCAAGCATCAAGGAAGAAGGCAATTCACAGCCAAATATGCTCAAAGATGTTAACATGGAAACAGATAAGAGTATGTTAGGCAAACGGTACATTGGAACATATAGTGTGTTTTTAAAATTTATCACCAACTCCGTGACGCCATTCTTAAGAAGTAGTTCAAGGCATCTGTTAACAACGTCTAATTCTGTAGGCTCCAAAATAATTGCTATGAGCGTGAGCTTGTATGCAGTGACATTTTGGCGGCAAAATCTAGAAGTGGCATACTCAACATACTTGTAAAACCTTTCTTGAGATTTAAAATTATAGATATTGAAGTTTAAAACCGGGAAAGAAGCGGTAAGGTTAAACCAAGTCTTAGAGAGTACACTCATTCGAACAAGGTCTGCGCGAGTATTAACAAAAGAGAGTATGTGATGGACAACGGAATCAGGAAGTTGTGAAATCCGATCCATCTCTAGAACAAAACTGAAAGAAAAAAATAAATTGAAAATTGCAAGAGTTTAATATCAACAAATGTATAAAGAGTCAAAAACAATGGTAATAATCAAAGTATAATTCAAAACATGTATTGCTCTCTAAGGGGCATTTGATCAAACACGTTGTGTGCAAACCAAAGACCCAAAAACATAACAATCCTATAAACAATATCAAAGTGTATAGCATACATCTATATTTAACACAATTTTATCTTAACTAATCAAATAAGAAACCCACAACCCTTTTTCAATTATTTAACGAGAAAACGTGAAACAACTATGAAATTGACATGCTGCTGGGGAGATTAAAGTAATCACCTTGTTCGCTTTGTAGAAGATGATACTCTATACAGCATAAGAACAATGAGCCGCTAATCAATAAAATATGTTAAGATTTTAAGAAGAAAAAAAATACATTATTAGGGTATATAGGGTATGGATATTGAGGAAACCCATCCTTATTCGGTAAACTCTAGAAACTCTGACTTCCCAATATTTTTTTTTTTTGAAAAAAATAGGACAAGTAATATACATGATTTTAAGCATTTTGGGCCAAAAAAATTAAAAAAGCGCCGAGTATTTTTTTTTTAAATAAAATTTTGACTAACACATGTTAAGCGCTAATAACAGGTGTTAACCATGTGTTAACTATATGTAAACAGTAGACGTTTTTTATTTAAAAAAAAAACGTTCTGCTCCTTTTCGATTTTTTTGGCTCAAAATGCTTAAAAAAATGTATATTACATACCCTAAAATTTTCATAAAAAAAAAGTCGGGAAGTTAGAGTTTCCAGAGTTTACCATATAACAAGGGTTTTCTCTATATACTTCCACTATACAGGTCAACTCAGATTAAATAATGGGTTTGGTCGTTAACGTGGCTAGCTCACTTGGTAAAGTTCATTGCCTTTTAGTAAGAGGTCATGGGTTTAGTCCAAAGTAACGTGATAATTTAGTGTAATTTAGTAGGGAATATGAGTCGTGTACCACTAACTATTAAAAAAATCTATATCTATATATTATAAAAAAACCAAAGCACTCGTGAGCATCTGGTAACCATGTATGTAGGGGTAGAATCAGCAATTTGACAGCAAAAGCAATACCCTGGGATTTGAAGGCGGACTTAAAAAGCCACCTACAGACGCAAAGAGGTCATCCTCCCCATTGGGTGTGTCACATGGCATCCTCTTCCTTACATCCATCCAAATTTCTTTTTCTCTCTCACGTTTTCTCCACAATTTTAAAACGGTAATAACTAGGGGTGTGCAACGGTTCAGAACCGAATCGAACCGGAACCGTTTAGTGATAAATATAAGAACCGAACCGTATAAAAACCTACCGGTTTGGTTCGAAACCAAGTTAAACGGTTCTTGCTGGAACCGGTTGTCAATTAAATCCTAAAACTAACAATTAAAACAAAGGCAACTTTAGCAAACTAAAGTGTGGTGTCCTACTCATATTACGGACCTATGATATATGTTTAGAAAGAGAAAATTGCTTGAATGGTCCCTGTGGTTTGCACTTTTTTCACCTATAGTCCCTAAGTTTTCAAAATTACAGGCTTAGTCCCGAAACAGTGAATTTTTTGCACTCGGATAGTCCCTGGAGCTAACTTAGGTTAAATAATCCAGTTAAGTGGCTGTGAAATTACAAAACTACCCTTACTTTAATAAAAAACTAGCGGGAATGCTCGCGCGTTGCTGCGGGTGCGTTTGTATTGTGACTCGTGGTTGTTTGGGTTTGCGGTGTGTGTGTGTGTATGTGCGTGTGTGTATGTATTGTGTTTGTGGATGACTCGTATAAGAGGTTTTGCAGCAAAGTCGAAAATACGCCACAGGAACATGATACGTTTCAAAGGTGGTAAGTGAAGTGAGGATGTCATGGGTAAAAAAAAGTAATTTAGCAACTAACAAATTTAAAACTAATATTATGTTATAAATAAGAATAATCTTAATCTAAATGTCAATAAATGAGAATAATTAGATTTTAAAAAAATTTATTTAGATATAGATAAATCCAATAACGATTTATTAATCATAAAACTCATTTTTTACTACTTTAGAAAAATATAAAGAGCATACTTAAGGCCATCACGAAATGGATAGAAAAACACACTCCCGATAGACATAAATACAAACCCCAAACATCTACACAATCTGGCTAGGCAACTTCTAATTTTACCTCCTTTCCAGCAATACCAACTTGTCTACAACTACATTTAACAACCCTGCATAATTTCCCATTCGAGTTATACACGGTGTTTCATACATACATGCCCCCATGGCATTAATTCCAAAGTTACTTAGTGTCCTTAGTTAGGATGCTTATTATCAAACTCTTCTTTGTATTTATAAATTAATAACAAGTATCACAAACAACCGTATCCTAACCAAATAACTTACCAGGTAGTACAAACTGTATTACTTCTATAAGACTAAAAGAACTATCAAATTGGAAGATAATGAAATCTGCTGTTAAATTGGATTCTTTTTACTACTCATATTATGAAACCATTTTTGTTGTTTACAGGCTGGTTTTATTAAACTTAGTTGTTCACCTGTTGGCTTTATTGAAAAGAATACCAATGAACTTCTGTTGAGATTTATGAATTGCTTACTATACCAAGTTAGAAGAACAAACAAATATGACCTGAAATATACAAAACTACAAAAGGACCATCATAAAATATCATATTTTCCAAGAGCTACACATATAAATCATAACTTGTTTGAACAAATATGGCCAAAATACTACAAAAAGGAGCATCATGTCATCATATAAACCAATTTGTAGACAATTCCCATAATAGGCAGAAAGAACTTGACACTTTTCGTCTTATATGTAGAATTTATTAGAGAAGGACAAAAACCGCATACGTGTTCCTTTCACAAACAAAGTCAGCGTATCTTCTAAAAAGAAAT
Source organism: Ambrosia artemisiifolia (assembly GCA_032199755.1). Lineage (NCBI taxonomy): Eukaryota > Viridiplantae > Streptophyta > Magnoliopsida > Asterales > Asteraceae > Ambrosia > Ambrosia artemisiifolia. The sequence continues at coordinate 28,382,973 of CM063529.1, read as the reverse complement.
ATAAGACCCCAAATATTTGGGCTTTAGTTGAGGGAAAGCTCTGTTCTCAATCGGTTTGAGATCCATGAGGTTCGATTTTCACACTTTAAGGGGGTTCGGTCCGGTTCGACACTTAAAACCAACCATGTAACTGAACAGTTTGGTACAATTTAAATCGTAAAAAATAGCCATCGAACCAGCCAGACACACCCAACCAAGCGATAATATTGTAGTTTTGCGAAACCAGAGGTAAAGGTTCAGCCCCAAAACTCCTCCTAAATCGGCTGAGCTGGACCGTGAAGTCATGAACACCCCTCAATTTGACAAGTCCTTTTAACTAAGTATCTTGATTTGACTCACTTGACTTAAGATTAAAAAACACAACCCAAATTCAACCAAGTCAAAAGAAACGGGACGAAGTTTCCAGCTCAAGTAAGATTTCACTGTCTAATTGTCCATATAATAAGGAAACACCAAAAATGATAAAAGATAACTATACTTACTGAATGGTCAACTATAGGATCCAGTGATTGCAAGACCTTTGCGACATTAAACTTGATATTTAGCACGCTGAAGTCTAAAGAACAAATACATAATTCATAAGAAACAAAAAATAGTTAGCTAAAAAAAATCAACAAATGCAATCACTTGTCCTTTGATGCAGTAACAACTACAGGAAACAATTTAGAACAAGTGATTTATGAGCCTATAATGGGGGCCAGTAAAGAAATTCCATGCAAAACTCGTACGATACAAGTAATGCGGGTTCTTGATCATATCCCAGATTTGCAAGAACTTAATAACATATAGTATGCATAGTGTGACTAATCAAATGTGTTAAAAAGAACTAAACATCACCCATGAGGGTCAAGGTCAAACTTGTAGGACTATGTGCTGCATCGCCCAATCTGGACCAAATTCCTCTTCAAGGCATTTTAAGTTATGTGCAGCAGCATCTCTGATGGAGTATACCTATGAAATATACAACCGATGTTATGCCATAAGAACAATGATAATTATAATAACTTAGCACAACACAAAAAATTATGTTAAAGCTAAATAATCTTGCCTTGTAACCATTTCATGCAGAGAGCACCAAGATGGTCATTATTTTTGCAAAGTTCATTTTTTGTGAGTGTTTTCACAAGGAAAAAAATATAAAAGAAAAGAAAAAATAATACTAAAATGAATACCGGTATGAGCTAAGTTGAACATTTTTAAAAGCAAGCCTCCTTCCAGTTAGCTCTTCATAAATGCAGATGCAAATGCAGCAAGGGCCTTTAGAACATGAATATAAACTTTCCCACCTGCGATATCTAACAGCGCATCATATGATGCTGACACCTAAGATAAGAATCATAGAAAGCCTTAAGCAGTTAATGACTTCATGGAGTGAAAATGCTTCCAGTAACAACACGAGTGCAGAAAGCAAGAACAAGAATGTAAGAATAAAAGAAATCTTACTCATTTAGAGGGCACATTTTCTGGCCAAATTCAAAGTAGTCATCAAATGGCAATCACACAAAAAGAATAAACTAAAAACACAATTTCTCGCTTATAACATATACCCAAATTGTATCATTACACCCTTGTTGTAATTGTAGATTTAACTAATTGCCTAATAACACATGTAGACTTTTTCTCCTTGAGTGATCCGTCCAGCCTGTACCCTATTTTTTGCTTATTGTAATTTGTAGTAGGGCCTAATACAAAATTTAGAAAATTCACCTCAAACTCTCTCCCTCTATTCTCTACCCCTAGGTAGTAATTTATACCATTTATGGATTCATAAAACACTTTTGAGTCGGGCAACTGAATTATAGCATATATGCAATCACGCAACGTTCGCATAAGATTATAAACAAAGGGGGAATTTAAGGGATATGAAAATTAAGCAAAATGGAAATGTACCGCATAGCTTCTTCAATTGCAGGTATCTCCCCTCTCTCTGAACACGAATGAAATCAAAGTAAGAAAACCAGCAGGCCTTAAAGTACTCTCCAATTGAAACGGATGGAGGGATTCAATTGCTGAAATTAAAGTTGGCCTTTTAATTGAATGATGGTATTCATAATGGGCATTTAATCACCGGTTAAGGAGGTGAAAGGGTCGCATTCAATCGTCAGTGATGTGGACTGATGAATTACTAAAGGAGGAGGGAGGGTAGTATACATCTTAAAAGGTCAATGGCGTGAATACGATTACAAAAAGGACTGTATGGCCTTGAGTTGCATCAGGGATTTATAAAACTGGCATCAAAGATTGTACATCAAGGTTATAAAGGAAAGAAAGGGGATAAAAATTATGGATTTGTTCTTGTGCCTCTTGACATACCATCTTAACTTTGTCAAGTTGGACATCTTTGCCCATTGCTCCCTCTTTATAATGTAGTAGAGATAATATAACACTAGTGGGTCCCACACTTCATCTTCCCCACTTCATCTTCTTCACCTCATCACCTCCACAAACCACCACCACCCATCTCCACCCTCCTCCACCACCACCGACCCCCATCTCGACCCTTTTACACCTCATCACTTTACATCCACAAAAAACTAACCCCATACCACCATCCACTTTCTATTTTATATCTTGCACAAAACACACACACTTAGAATTATGGAGAGCTGAGAGAGAGAGAGAGAGAGAGCAGGAGAGCTGGGGATCCACCGCCGCTACAGTGGCGAATCTCCGGTGAAACCCACGGTGGCACCACCCACCAACAACACACCTACACCTACACCCACAACCCATATCATAACCCTACTACTATAACCATGTGGAACAGCACATTAAAACCAAGACATTACTTCCAAGAGTATTTGCTTGAAAGAGATTGCTGAATTAATGCCCCAACATTACTTCCAAGATTGTCAGCTAGATCTCCAAGAACGCCAATAGCACTTTTCATCATCGATTCATCCCTAAAGAAGCAAAATTAAAATCAAGACAACAAACAAAAAATACCCCTTTAAAAGTATACTGCTCCCGAACAAAACACTTATACCCACACAGATCTGAGATCTAGAGAGAGAGAGGGGCAAATAGAAGGGGATCCGGTGCAGGGAGGAGTCATGACAGAGCCACTGGTGACCCTTGACGGTGGTAGTAGGGTTATGATATGGGTTGGTGGTTGTTTGTGGTGGTTGGTGGTGGTGGTGGTGGTTGGTGGTGGTGATAGGGTGAGGAAGATGAAGTTGGTGGGCCCCACTAAAATAGGTGGAGAAAAATAATTGGCTAAGGGGTTAAGTGGGCCCTCTTTATATTTTATTAATTAATTGATTTTTTATTTTAATTGGGGTAAGGGTAGTTTTGTAATTTCACACCCACTTAACTGGATTATTTAACCTCAGTTAGCTCCAGGGACTATCCGAGTGCAAAAAATTCACTGTTTCGGGACTAAGCCTGTAATTTTGAAAACTTAGGGACTATAGGTGAAAAAGGTGCAAACCACAGGGACCATTCGAGCAATTTTCTCGTTTAGAAATGAACGATACCAACCGCTATATGCAATGATTGTAATTTTGACACTACGAATGATACGTGTCATGCATTCCTAATGTCACGTGTTACACTACATCATTGTCCGATACACATTATAGGCCAACCTGTGCACCTTATAAATGAATTTGTAAGTGTTGATTATCAGTTTAAGCTATTTTCGTTCCCTTTATTGTACTCTATATGTTTTTATATAAATTACATAATTCAAATGGAACTCCTATCTCAACAAGTTTGTTAGATATTATATAATTAACATGACTCAAACAGTATCTTTATAAAGATTAAACTTGGGAATTGAAAATGTGGATAGTCGGTCTACAAACTACTTGGAAAATCCCTCTAAATTAATAGGGTTTTAAATATAATATTTAAAGTTTTAACCTAACCCGGTTCTAGCGGATCTGAACCGAACCGAATCGGGAACTGTTTCACCAAAATTTAAGAACCGGAACCGAACCCTAAATACAAGAATACGGTTCGGATCTAGCGGTTCTGTATCGGTTCCTCGGTTCTAGCGGTTCCGAACCATGAATTGCTCAACCCTAGTAATAACATTTATATATGATATTGTTTTAAAAAAATTACACCAAATTAAAGAATGTTTTATTATCTTTCCAACGGGTACCATAGTGCTATACAAAAAACGGGAAAAAAAACAATTTTTTTTCTGGGTTTTTGTTCATACAGGAAAAAAAAAACACAATGTGTTCAGGTAATTCATTAATCATGTCTAGGCAAGTCACTATTCATGTTCAAACTAGAAATTCTATTTTCATCAAGTCAAACATTCAAGAACACTGTCTCTGTAGGATCTATTTCGAGCTAAAATCTAATTTTGATGATTAAATAGAGATGAACACACACTATGTTGGGATCTTAGTTTCACAGCTCTTGTAAACAAATCGTAAATCAAGTAAATGTGAAGCGGAATAAAGAGATTTGTTTGTAAGTTGATAATTCAAATATATTTAGTAAGAAGCTCCGCCTCAAATAGATAAACTAAAGTAACATACATGCATATGAAAAACAATAAACAAGAAGAGTAAAACAAGGAGAGAATGTTTAAATGCTTTTCATATATTAAACTGATAGTTGTGTATGTCAATTGGTTGTAAAGAAGCATGTGAATTGGCGCATTTCATAGTGGGAGCAACCCATTTATTTATACACGAGTACAGAAAGCATAAATAACAATAAAATACTGTTCCACTAACAAAATACTGAATATAATAACAAACTACTGAAGATCTTGTCGGCTGGAAGATTCCACGATAACTACTGAAGAAGACACAACTACTGATGAGTAGTTCTTCAGAAGTTTCTTCTTCAGCAGTTATTCTTCAGAAGTTGTACTTCAGTACTTGTTTTTCAGAGGTTTGTCTGGTTCATCTTCAGAACATCACTCTTTAGTACTTTCATTCAACTTCATTCTTCAGTACTTTGCTTCTGTTATTCAGCACTTTGATAATCTGTTCTTCAGCCACTTTTATTTACTTAAATAAAATTTGCAGAGAGGATATTAGATTAAGGTTTAATTGCTTATATATCCTCTTTGACCCAACAATCTCCCCCTGGATTGATGAAGCCAAAACCTTATCTAATCATTGTTTAAATAATCCTCTTTTTCTGCAGTCAAGGATTCTCCATATTTCTTTGACCATGGACATTATGAGTTCCCTGACTTGTTGTCTAGTGAAAAGTGGTCCTTGCACTGGTTCCAAGTATTGAACAGTTAGTAAATCTTCATCTGACAAGTTGTTCAGCTCATCCTTATGATGTGGAACTTTGTAAGAACAGTCTTCTCTTTCCAGAACAATGGAATTTGTTTTGTGGTTGAAGGACCATTTCACTATTTTGAACTTGGACTTATCAAAGTCCAGTTTGTAGGGTATGATACCCGTTTCTTGGTTTTTAGATAGGCCTGATTGTGGTTGATCTTCTACTTGAGTGAGAATCAGGTTGGATCTTCTTCTGCGTTCAACTTGTACAACACCAGGAGTATCACTTGGAATGGGAATGTGATGTTCAGTGATCACCTTGGTTTGTTTTTGTTCAGTGATTCTTTGGGTCAGTTGATATGCAAATGTAGCTGGATCCCTATGTTGTGTTATCAGAGGCTTTTCTTCCCATGTGAAGTCTTCTTCAACAATGGTACTGCCTTATAATAGAACCATTTTGAAATATGTTTTCACTTGTTCCTCTGATCTTTTATGTTTCTTGGCAGCAGGCTTTGATGTAGACCTTCTTGCGGGATCAGAAATTTGGGAAACTTCTGATGGTTTAAATTTTTCAGGATTTGATTTCTGCAAGGCCTTGAATCTCTTGTATGTATCATTTAAGTCAGCTTCCTTCCATTTTGATAACTGAGCCTTTGTGCCATAGTCATTGGCTGCCAATTCTTCTATGATTTGGGTTCTATTCAACTTCATTTCTTTTTCAGTAGCTTATCTATCTAAGATCAATCTTGCTCTGTGTTCAAGTTCTGAATTTGAGAGACCTTTGAGAGAATGCTTCTTTGCTTTGCTGTTTTTGAAAATCCAATTCATCAGTTGTTGCCTCTTGTCTTCTTCAACAATTTGGATTTGTTTTTCTTCTGCTCTCTCTAGCTCATTCAGCTATTCTTCCCATAATTTCAGTTTGGCTTCATAGCCCAAGTCTTACCTTTCATCAACCTTATTCCACTGCTCATCTTCTTTTACTTTTTTCTTTACTTCCTTAAGTTTCTTTTCTAATTCTTCTGAACTGAAGGCAAGTGGTTCAGGGTTTAAAACTACTGGAGGTTTAGATGGGGCAGTTTGAGTTATTTTAGACAGTTGGAGTTGTGGTTTCAGAAGATGTTGGTTTGGTATTTTGAGTTGCAAATACTGAAGGTTGTTTCTCAGCAGCAACTTCTTAGGTACAATGCTAGAGTTCTAACATGTTTGAAATACTTTTATTATTTTCTAGGAACCATGACTTTGATATGCACTATGAGAACTTGCTTGGTTGTTTTAGAATAACTAATAGTTTAAATGAGTCAAATTCTAGAAGCTTACTAAATTTAAAATATAAGTTGAAAACCAAGTGTTGTATGCGATTAAGATTAGGTGAGATGCCATTAGTGTTTTGAGTAAAATGATCATTGCCATACTCATTTTCCAAATCAATTGACTTCTTTAGTGTTTTGACTTTCAAAACTGAGGAGTCAAAACTTTTTCTTTACAGTGCTGGAGTCCAAGCTGGTTCAGTTATGAATAAAACAAAGATCATACAAGATGAGTGGACAACTTAATTAAATACTACTTTTTATTATGATTATTGTAGATATTATGTTCACCACCTAAACAAACTAAACCAATTATAAATACAAATTAAGAACAAATATATGATATTAAATCTCTAGACTCGACTAAACGAACCTAAAAGATTTTAGATTCCAACTAAGACATATATGTTGCGCTATCAAGATTCAAGAGTACAGACAGACTGAAGATACTAATATTGGATAAACATGATAGAGTTAAGAATCAAACAGCAAATGTTGTCTATAAAGAAATATTTGGCAATTTGTGAATAAGTATGCGATCATATTTTGCATAAATCGTTTTATTTTCTTTTTTTTATAATTTTTTGGTTGTATGATTTGTTAAACTATATTTATTTAATTTGAATTTTAATCTTCATTTGCATTCCGTTACAATAAATATGCTATTATTCATTTCATTATTTGTTTTTAAATCACGTCAAATCAAACGTTTGTTGATTCATATATCCATTATTGGGTAACATTAAGTTTTTTTTATGATATTTTGTATACGATCAAAATCCATACGAAATGTATTACGTAACTTTTAGATAAATAAAACTTGTATACCATGTGTTATCTTTTAGATAGAAATTTGTCATTTGACTTGGGGATTTACTGTATGTTAACTTGAGTCATGATAGTCTAATTTAATATGCTTATGTCTTGTGCAATGTGCAGGTTGTGCAACTTGGGCGCTGACTTTTGTAAGAAAAGTAAAAAGGTGCAATTTTACACTTTTACTTACCACTTACATTTTCGAATTTAGTTTTGGTAATAAGTGGGAATTTTATATACATTCTCAACCATCACTAAGATCATCTATGAATTAGTAAGTTTAAGTTTATTTATTTATTTATTTATTGTTTAAATTATTTAATTTGGTTCAGTCAACCCAGCTGTGATTGTGCTTTGTTTTTCTCATGTAGCAGTCAACTGAAGTTTGGAAAATGGTCTAATACAATTACTATTAACAGGGGTCCAATTTATAATTAGAGGTGGCAAGATGAGCGTTTAAGCGGGTCAAGTATAATAGGTCAAAATGAGTAAAGGTTTCATCTTTCTTGGGTTGTAAATTATAATTAACTAATTATTCAAGATTCACTAATATAAGACTGATACGGCGAAATCGCATGATGCGACACTTCAAATTGTGCACTTTGTATGCCTGAGAATCTCAACATTATTTATCTTGATTTATCATTTATAGGGGAAGAAAACCCTTGGTACAAACTTTGAATGTGAGATGTTAAATCGAGTGAAAGATTCTAAAGAGATGAAATTTTGGATCACTAACGGATCACTGGCATTTTGTCATTTGACTTGGGGATGCATCGTGTGTATACACGGGACTCTAACCTAGTGTATAAATATATAAATGTAATTAAGATAAATTAAATTGTATATTATATTAAAAATAATTTCGTTTAAACAACCGACAAAAATATAAATTATTCATCAGCCTCTAAATAATTTCTTATAAAAAAATTCATCTTTATGTTGTAGCCTGTTGTAATCAGGTAACGTGGGTCCTTTTATATAATGTTAATGTATATGAGGATAAGGCTGGTGGGTGTGAGGATGAGCCTACAAGGGAGGTAGGGGTGTACAAAAGGCTCGCGACTCGAGGCTCGCTCGAAACTCGCTCGAAAAAAGCTCGGCTCGAAGAGGCTCGTCTCGTGGCTCGGCTCGATGGCTCGACTTAGGCTTGTGTATGTGTAATTAATATATAGATGAAAATAATATATTTTGGCTCCAAACCCAATTCTAAAATTCAAAATTTGAAAATCCCTCTCATACTACCTATCTACCTCATCTTTTCATAATAAATAAACCATAACTTAGAAAAATAAAAAAATATACATGATTATGTGTAATTTTATTTCATAAATATTTGTAAAAAAAATAAAAAATAAAAAAATATATATATCGAGCTGGCTCGAGCCAGCTCGAGCTCGGCTCGAACATTTACGAGCCGAGCTCGAGCTCGACTTTTCAGCTCGATCAGAAAAACGAGCAGAGCCGAGCTGGCTCGGTTTAGGTTCGAGCTCGAGCTCAAGCTGGGCCTGGCTCGGCTCGACTCGGCTCGTGTACAGCCCTAAAGGGAGGACTACCCTCCACATCAGGTTTCAGGAGGATAGTCCTTCATAAGTGGACTAAACAATGATGTGGGGATAGTCCTCCTTAGCTAGTCATCTCCCCTTATTTATTTATTTTTATTATTAACTAGGTTTGTGACCCGCGCTTTGCGCGGGTGTGCGGTGGTCAATATTGAGACATTTTTATAACGATTCACGACGATTATACGAAAAGAAATGGTTTGCTATGTATAGTGATGAAAACCGTAGACAACTTCTCTAAGTCTCATTTGTAAAGCACAAATTTGTAGGACAGACCAAAAAACCACAAAAACCAAATGTGGGTGGGTCCTTGCTTGGAGTAAGAAGGCAGCTAAAATCAAAAAAAGCACATGGATTAAAAAGAAATGAAAGTAATTTATTAGTATATTACTATGAAAAGAACTTTACAGTCAAGAGAAAACAATAGCTGTTTTGCAAAACTGTGGATTCAAAACCCTCATTTATTTTGTATATGTCTTCATTTTGAAATGACAGGAATAGCACCTCTCTCTCTCGCCCATTCCCTTTTTCTCTCTCTAAGAAGACACCGCCACCATCAACATTCCTCCTTCTACACTTTAAAAACGCAACTGCCGCCGCCATAACTCATCCATCTGCCTGTCTAAAAACCCATCTACCACCACCACAAGTCGTCCCTGAAGAAACCGATGCACCATCATCACCACGTTTCGTTTCTCTCTCTCTAAAAACCCAGCACCACCCTGGCATTTTTTACAAACCTCTTGGTAAGTCTGTTTAAACCGGTAGAGAATACGAAATGGTACACCGTCAGGAAATATGAAGATACAAAACCAGATCTCACATAGCAGAAGAGTCGAGAACCCTGACCTTCGGTATAGACGCAAGTATCCGTCGACACTCTTAACCGTTGGTGGTGGCGGGATGCCCAGCGCCGGAGATAAAGCCGGGAGGCTGAGCAGCTCGGGGAAAAAGGGAGATGACGCGCGCCCAATCGGCGAACAAAACGTGGCAGTTAACGTTGACGGACGCCGTTTATGAAGTGGCCAAAATCGGAAGATTAAAACATTGTTGCAAGAAGTTGGAAACTCAACAGTCGGCTGTTGCGCCGACTGGTGTTAATTAGTATATAGTATAATTTAAATTATACTCACACAAAAATGTGATGTACACATATATTCTAACACACCTGCATACACATTTTTTATGTTTTATTTTTTTCGTTTTTTTATTTCTATTTTACAAGTTTTTCCGTTGGTGGTGGTCGTTGCTAGTGGTGTGACAATGGTTCTACTTGGCACGGTTTTATGCCCCCCGCGGCAGCGTGGCATAATACTAGTTAAACACTAGTGGAAATACCCGCGCGTTGCGGCGGGTGTCTCGACTTACATCAGAGTCAATTATGATTCCTATTATGAAGCCCAACCCATTCCATGTTTTTAACAATTTATTCCATTAAAAAACAGACATAGAAGTTTCCGTTCCATAGAAAACCCGTACAGTGTTGCGGCAACGACAATTTATAACGTGGCACATGCAAATAATCATGCCCGTTATTATTTCTAACAACTATCATATTTTATAGCTAATGCCTTTTAACCGATATCATACCGGGTGATCATATCAAAAACCAAACACATAGTCATTCAATATTCTTACATAGATAGCTTGCAAACCTTAAATAGACCAACATCCCACTTGATGAATCAAACACCATTAGAAAACATATTATCATGGTATTTTTTTACGAATTGTTCACATATATGATTTCCAATTTTTATCAAACACTTTGAAAAGAATATATATGTTTAGTAAATTATATTTTTTAAAGTTTTTATTTTTATAGCAAATAAGAGTTATCAAAAGTTGCTTTTCGTTTTGATTTTTAAGTCAAACATACGACTTTTAAACTTGAACCATGAAAATTATACCAATCTTTTAACTTCAGAAACCAGTGTTCATATTATGGTATTGATTGTATAACTCAACATGCGTATCAATTCTTTCTTGTCATAGATAAAAGAAATACCCGTTAGTTTAGACGTTGAAAACAACATATTTAACTTTATAATGTCAAACGTAGTGCCATTTAAACTCAATGGGTGCATCAACCATTTCATTCAATATAACAAAAAAATGTGCAAGTTGCTTTTGCAAATAGGGGTTGTATTGGAACAATTTTCATGACATCTTAGGTGTGAAGCAAGGAACTCTTCATATGTCATCTTAAAAATCATAGGAAATTACTATTGTAGCCACATTTGGCTCTTTATAATGTAGTATAGATATAGATTAAAACTTAAACAACTAAAGCATAAAGTGGAACTTAAACGATTCAACACTACTACACTAGTTATGGTTTGCAGATCCAAACAATTCCTCATAGGCCCAGTTGTGGTGTGCGTACGTATGTAATGTATTTATGTGTGGCCCTCTGTGTGTGTGGGGGGGGGGAGTTAATCATGCATCATGTGGTGGCGTTAATAGCCAAAAGACAAGGGCTTGTCCCAATTGCTAAGTGTTATGTGTCTTATGTCCAAGGTTTGATGCAAAATTACTATCAAGCCAGTGGCCTTACTGAAAGCAACCTCTCTATTCTCACATGGTAGAAGTAAGACTACCTACATCTTTCCCTTCTCAGACCCCACCTTAGTTTTGCTAGTGGTGAGATTTATTGTGTATGATGATGGTCATTATGATCCAAATAATTCCCCCTCTTTTTTTAGCTTTTTTTCGCTGGATAATGTTTAATCGTGTGTGTTTTTTAGACTTGAATTTGCCAAGACTTTCTGGAACTTCTCACAATACTTGCAATGAACCATCTCGGTGTTGTCCGACATGAGACATAAATCGTAATGCGACTAAATTTCGGGGTTTCTTTTGGTTTCAAGTACCAAAGCAACTTCTTCATTATTTGTTATTGATGGTGATAGAAAACTGTTGAGAGATTTGAGCGTTTTTGCATTTTTTGCATTTAAGAGAGCTTTTGAGAGTTAGAAAAGTGTAGTCAAACATAAACATTCAACACCTATTTATACTAAGTTCGGAGGGTTCAAATGGTGAATAATCTATTCCAAACGACTATATTACCTTAAGAAACCGGTTTCAAAGGTCAAGTCCATTTTTTAACCCATACCCGGTTGTACCGGGTTTTTAGGTAGAAGCCGAACCCAACCTGAATCGGTTCCTCAGGGTACTACACTATACTTCTAGTACCAGGGTCCGGTTCCTACCGGATTCCTGGCCTTACCTGGTTTCGGTACTGCCTAATACTCGATTTGTGCATTTCTATATGGCAATACTTATCCATATGAAGTTCTATTTTCACCTAGAGGTGCATAAAATCGAGTTTTCTTTTCAAAGCAATTTCGGTTTCATCCAATGAGTCAATAACCAAATCCATTGTCACACACATATCTAGTACCTATATATAGGGATGATTAGTTTTGTACCGGGTACCAAAAATAACAGTATCAGGTACCGAAATAACGGTACCATTGGCGAAGATACAGGCACCGCTCCAGTTCAGTACCAATATGGTAACAAGTTTTGGTGTTTTCAATAAAGCTATTTTCGGTACGGTACCGATTCAGACCGTTATTTTAGCTTAATTATCGCTACGTACCGTACCAAATACTTTCGATACTAGTACCAAGTTTTAGAGATTTTTAACACGGTTGTAGTCATAGTCACAGAATTCGCTCAAGTAACCACGAATTTCGTATTGGTACGAACTGTACCCGATCGGAATTCGCCATCGTGCCAGTCGCTCATGGTACGTCGTTCCGATTGTGATGGGTCGTCGTTCCATATGAACAAGAAACCGTGATTCCAATTGTGATGGTACATCGCTGCAGTTATACCTAAAATTGCGAATTTAATCGATTGAAGCGATTTTTAGAGTGAGAGTTATTCTTTGAAACCAGGAAGAAGATGTAAGTCCCGAAATAACCAATGATATCAAGTAATATAATCAGTAGGCGGAATCTAGTGATTATATGATTCAAGAACACAATGAACGATTGATTAAAAACCTCAATAGCATACGATCTCTAAAGGATTCGTCTGATACTAGAGAGTGTTTTATTGAAAATGTAAAACCGCTAGTTACAAATGAACCAATAAAACACCTTTTATACGTAGGACTTGGGCTCACATAGCCTTAACAGTCCCACAGCCCAACCCACAAGAATAAAGCCCAACATACTAACTAAGAACTAATAACTGAGAACTAATTAGTTCTCGACCTAAACACCTTAAATAACCGAGAACCCAAGTGTTCTTGGTCCTAAATAGTAAAACACCAATATGGATCACCAATATTTATTTGATAGCACCAGTCTCATTATTATAGACCCAACAATCTCCCCCTAGACTGATGCTATCAAATGGTCTTCATAACATGAATGCAGCATTGTGATCTCCCCCTAGATTGTTGCTAGGTTGTTGGTGTTGTTTTGTTGAAAGTCTTCTTTTCTGTACTCTCAAACTCGGGCCTTTTCTTCTTCTATGGGAGTAAGATCCACACTTGAATCATCATCAGCATTCGCTTGATCATTTGCTAAAGAAGATCTAAGAGGAGGATTCTCATCTCTCTTTCTTTTCCAATCATTGTCTTTCAAGCAGCTTCACAGGTACTTCTTCATGTGTACTTTCGTTATCAAAATATGCAATAACATAAAATTCTTCTGACTCGGGTACATCTTCTCATCATGGTGCTTCATGCTTGTCAGCAACTGGAAATCATTCTTCTTCAACCCCTGTTTCTTGATTCAGATCATATTCTGTACATTCTCGGAACTTTGTAAGCAAACATTTAAATATAACAGAGGATCCAGTATCGTGAACACCAAGTAAATCCAAGAACTTCCAATTGAAATTTTCAAAGAAACTTGAATTTCTTTAAATCTTTTGGATGATCGGTCAAAACTTCAAGAATGGTTGATTTTATAAAAAATTAAAACTAAAAAGAAAATAAACAAAAGCAAAAACAATAAGAATCAAAATAAATGAAAAAAGAAATTGAAATAAAAATAACTAAACATTTTTTTTCGGGGGATTGAATCACCGTGATTTAGACTCAAGGACACTTATCAACACGGATCTACTCCAGTCGGTCCGAGCAATTGCCAGTATATTTATCCACTTAAACTTATTGCCTTAGACCTTCCTATTTGACTGTCCGTGATTAATTTATCATGTTTTGGTGTATTAATTATGGACACCCAAGCAAGTCACAATCAAATCCTAGAATTATTTGCAGTACACTCTATCATGCAAGCAGTTTCCCTACCACATATTTTCACGGTGTCTGTTCTATAATTCTGAAACCTTAACTGGGACTTGGTTGAGAAGAGAAAAGAATAGATCATTTAGAGATAGAATGATATAATATACAAATCAATTTGATTTCTCAAACGATATAGTTTTTGGTGTTTTGGGCTCTAGAGGGCCTCTTTTGATGTGCTCATTGGCATCTTTTTGGGCTCATTGGCCTCTTTTAGAGTTTTGATCTACAACGCGACAATGTACAGCTAGGTCAGCATATATCTGGATGCAGCAGAAGCTGACATTGCCTAGCATCCCCAGGTCTTTGCTTACACAAAACAAAGGAGATACACGAGTTTTTCAGAAAATATTTCAGACCTAGAACACAGTGTGTATCGGGACGTCACGCAAGCATTCAAATAAAAAATGTACCAAATCCAAGTGACGTTTCCTACTGAGGCCATACGTTCTCTTTAAGTGTGTCACTAGATCAGCCAATTTTCCAGTCGTTAGGACCAAGCCTACCAACACATCACCCTGGAGCCTAACCGTTTCAATACTGGTCTTACGTGTGTCAGTCTTTATCACAAGTGATACAATAAAAACTCTTTTTGTAGTTTTCCTTTTTCACATGTTTTTGTATTTTTCTTATTTTTTTTCTCCTATCTCCCCCTAAATTTTGTACATAAATAAAATAAAACACTATTTTTGTTTCTTTTCTTGATTCTCCCTTCTCCCCCTAAATTTTGTGCATAAATAAAGGGAAAAGACAAATTTATGTATAAAATTTACCTAAAAATAAGAAAAATCTTTTTGTTCTTTTCTATAACCATTCTCAAATAACGACCAATCAATCATTTTCAAAATTTATGCATCAAATTTAAATGTACCTGCCATGCTAACCTTACCTCCCTTATCTCCTTCGAAGGAAAAATACTCTGTGTTAAAAGATGTAGAATTATGTAACAAAGAGATGTCACCTAACATATGCTTGGAACAACCACTATCAACACACCACTGGTTGATGATAATCCTCCTTGGCTGTCCCTGCATAAGTAAGGAGATTAATTAGACATCGGTACCCAGGCCATAGCAGTCCTGGGCAATCCAGAAGCATCGGTATAAGATACTTCCCTCAAACACATGTCCTTTAAATTTGGAATTGCTGCTGCTTTTGGTTTCCAAAGTTGTTTAGGCTTAACAAACGATTTAGCTACTTTTGGAGTAGACACTTTTGGTTTTCCAGGTTGTTTAGATTTGAAAATCTGTTTTTGTTCTTCAACAACCTTTCGTTTGTTCTTAGCAGCATTCCAGTCACCATCAGATGGTTTAACCTTTGGATTCACGTTCTTCCTTGTCTTAGGTTGAGGAACCTTCATTGTCTGGGAATAGTTGTTATATCCGGGTATAACCCTCTGATTCTGTTTATAATATGGCACATAAGGACGATGTGTGCAATTTCGAGCAATGTGACCAGGAATTCCACAATTGTAACACGTCTTCTTCTTCACGTAAGGAGCATATCCTAGTTCATTCGATCCAACAGAAGATGATATATGCGATTTGTTGGATGATTTTCTCCAACTATCCTCAAACATTCTGCTTTGTTTAACATATGCAGCACTCTTTGATCTGTGAGCACTTGCAGATTCTGATGATTTATGAGGACAAGTTCTTCCTTGTGCAGCTGGTTGTTTATGTGCCCTTCTTTGTGTGACCTGGACCTGTTTATGACAGTTAGAACAAGTATGTTTTCCAATTTTTTGAAAACATTTTTCATTTTGTAAAACAGGTTTTGGTGGCACATATTTCTCAGTCGTGCCATTTAGTACTGGTTTCAAGAAAAACTTTGGCACATAAGGACATGCATTACTTGACAACTAGAAGTTTTCAAACAACCATTATCAGTTTTAGCAATAGCAGTTGAGGTAGGTTCATTGCTCTTAAGAACGGAGCCTACTCTAGCATCACTTTTAACAGAAGAATCAGAAATTGTTTTTAGTTTAGAGTCATTAAAATTAAAATATTCTTCATCTCCTTCGGTCCATTCTTCAACTAAAAACTTTTCTGCACATGAAGTAGAAGCATCAGAATTATTCACACATTTAAATTCAGTAGTTACTTCTTTTACTGTTCCTGTCCCGACTGTTTTTGAATCAAACAAATTTTCTGAGTCAGATTCATCTGATGTTTCTGACTCAGTTGACGAACTTGAAGAGCTTTCAGAGTTGATAGATTTTGCAATGCTTTTAAACAACATAGATTCAATTGATCCTAACGAAGAATTCAATTTTGTTGAAGCTTTGTCAGCATCGACAATTTCAGAGTTGTTATTTTCAGATTTAACATGGTTGCTCATTTCATCACTTTCAGATTGAACGAACTTAGTAATCGGAACATCACTAAGTAGAGCAACATACTTAGATTGTTTCCTGTGCCCTTCTGGTTCAGCAATCTTAATTGGCACAGACTTAACCGGCTCTACTACTAACCCCTTTGGTTCTGTTATCTTTGTGGGAACACTCTTTACGGGTTCAACCACCAACCCCTTCCCATATTCCATATTTTTTTCATTTTCTATTTCCTCATCCGAAAGAGGCAATCCAATGTAGTTGTGATTGTAGGGAGGTGCAATTTCTACAAAACCTATACCAACTCCTTTGTTTTCCCTAAACTTGAGGTTTGAACTTATCATTTTCTCAACTCGCTCACTAGAACAATCAAATTTTCTAAAATGAAAATCGGCATTTTCAAATTTTGATTTCAAAGAGTCTAGCTCAGCACTAAGTTCATCAATAACTTTCTTCTGATGCATTACAAGGCAAGTTTTATTGCTTAAATCATTATTGTATTGAACGACATCCTTTTCTAAGGCTTCTACTCTAAGTTTGTAGGCAGAGGTTCGGCTATTAAGGCAAGAAATCTTTCCTTTAAGCTCGTCGTTTTCTCTTACCAATTGAGAGTTATAACCTTTGTAATATTTAGCCTTTTCAACACAAGCATTAGAGCATAAATCAGAAAATACCTCATGTGAAGCCTGATTGATATATCGTACCGGCACAGGAATCTTATACTGAACAGGTACTGGAACAACAGGAGCGGGTTCAGAAGTTGTAGCAGATATGTAACTTGGCAGACTGGCTGCAACATTTTCAACTTTCTGCTTCTCATCCTGATCATACTTGTTTATTATTGAGATCAAATCTTCAAGCTTTGTTGTACGCAAATTCTCCGTGTTCTTGATTTTAAACACACTTGTATCCCAATGACGTGAACGTGGCAGAGCATTTAGAAGTGTTTTGTTAACTTCACTGTTTGACACCTCAATTCCGACAGACTTCATTTTAGACATGAGTTTGGTAAATCTGTTGATTTGTGCTTCAACAGTTTCATTTAAAAGATGTCTAAATCCATTGAATTCATTTTTGAGTAGATCAAGTTGAGCAGACATTTTAAATCGATAAATGACGATCCACAAACCCTTTAAATCCGAGAACCAAAAATCCGAGAACTTCTTTTATGAATGAGTCGAGAACGTATTTAGGACTTTATCCAAAACTGAACAGTCTGAGAACCGTGTGAAATCCCAATAGAATTCCCAGAACATAAACAAATCTCCGGGAACCAAGCTAAATCCGTGAACCGAAGCAAAAACCCGAGAACCACTTGTAAATCTGAGAACAAGTCTTGAAGCCTGAGAACACTTTAAATTTCCGAGAACCTGTGCAACCCGAGAAATAATAACTCCAAAAACAAGAAACCCAAGATCCAACTCCTTCTTCGAGAACTCAACTGAAATCCCGTGAACACGTGTATCTCCAAGAACTATCTTGAACCCGAAAACTAATAAAATCTGAGAACGCTGCAGAATCCGAGAACCCCTCTTGAATCTCTTGATATCAAAACCGAGCCTTGAACAAGCTTCAATGGCTCTGATACCAATTGTAAGTCCCGAAATAACCAATGATATCAAGTAATATAATCAGTAGGCGGAATCTAGTGATTATATGATTCAAGAACACAATGAACGATTGATTAAAAACCTCAATAGCATACGATCTCTAAAGGATTCGTCTGATACTAGAGAGTGTTTTATTGAAAATGTAAAACCGCTAGTTACAAATGAACCAATAAAACACCTTTTATACGTAGGACTTGGGCTCACATAGCCTTAACAGTCCCACAGCCCAACCCACAAGAATAAAGCCCAACATACTAACTAAGAACTAATAACTGAGAACTAATTAGTTCTCGACCTAAACACCTTAAATAACCGAGAACCCAAGTGTTCTTGGTCCTAAATAGTAAAACACCAATATGGATCACCAATATTTATTTGATAGCATCAGTCTCATTATTATAGACCCAACAGAAGAAATAGAAACGACTTAACCAGGAAGAAGAAGAAATAGCTGGTTGTGAAGAAGAAGAAGAAGAAAAAACAGGAGCAGCTTGACAAGGAAGAAGAATAAAGAGGCAAAGAGCGGTTGTTTTTGTGTGTAGGTATTTTAGGGTTAGATAAGTTTAGGAATTTAAACATTTGACCCCTTTATCTTTCAGTAGTTTACATCTAGACCCTAAACTTGTAAACTTTTACAAAAAAAGGTAAAATTAGTTTATGTATTTATAAAATTAGTTTATAAAAAAATCTACATTGAATCAGACTCCATGGTACACCGTATCAGATCGTACCGAAATGAGCCTAGCCCCCTCCGTACGGAATTGGTCCAGCCTAGGAACTTGCGTATTCGTACCGTGTTTCCATACCAAAGGGAAGCACAATTTAGATGACTATGGTTGTAGTACCAAACTCACCCCTACTCATATAACCTTGGAACCTAATATATGTAATCTTGAATTGTCAAACTCAATTTGCTAAATTCGCAACATTTTATAAATATTGAAACTAAAATTAAATAAAAGTAAAACTACAACAAATAATCTACTTATTCATAGTTTTTTTTTAATTCATATCCACACACCTAAGACTAAAATGTATTAGATCACAAAGATATAAAAGAATTAAAGAAATGTATGTGAGAAAATCAAGTTTGCATCTGCATACATACCTAAAATTATGGAAAACAAAGTTAAAAATGCTTAGTTGCTAGTATGGTGAAATTTGTCACATTATGACTTTTCTAACAACTAACAAGCCCATGCTATCTTTCATGCATTTACATGGGTTGACAGTTCCCCTGTTCTGCACTTCTGCAACAGGTTAACACTGAACTGGTAGAAACCAACCCGAATCCGAAATAAAAAACGGTAAAAATGTTAAAGCCCATCTTTATAGATCAAATGATTTTGAAGTGGTCGGGTCGGGTGGGGCCAGGCCTGGAACTGTTTGAACAACCATATTCAACCAAATATGAAGAAAAAAAAAAAAAAAAAAACAGTAGACCACATAATCAAGAAACTCATGAACCTTATCATAGTCATGATTCAATCCATTACTACAAATGTGGAATAATACTTATAAAAGGTTAACTGCAAATTGTTTAAATTTATCAGTTTTCACTAATAACTTCCATACCTTCGCTTGTTCGTTGAAGCCGAAAAGACTCCTAAATCCAATGCATTAAAAAATCTCTATGTCTGCATGCCTTTGACCATCTGCTTCTTCTTGGAGGACTGTTCAGGTATTAACAAGTAAGGTAAAGAATGTGTATATAATTAGTTGATAACAAAGTGTACCTTCTTCCTTTATGAAGCTTACTGTTTCTCCATAACGAGGTGATGCCATCGACAATGCATTCAGTTCCAGCAAGTGCTTGTGGGCTTCAGGAGAGGAAGGAGACACAATCTGAATATTGGTATGGCCTTGATCTTCTTGTTCAAGCAGCTTCTTGCATGCAAACTGAAGAAATATAACAAATAGAAAAAGATAATATCTCTACTAAATTGCGGTGTACAAACAGAATCTAAACAATGTTGAAGTCCAATGAAAGTGAAAAACATACCATCTTTGTTAAAAATAAGTCTAATAAAGGATAATGAATAATTCATCAAATAATAACTCTCACCTTGACAACATCAATTTGTTCTTCAAAAGGAATGGATGATCTTAAAGTTAGAGAGCGAGGACGGCAACACCAAAG
Source organism: Ambrosia artemisiifolia (assembly GCA_032199755.1). NCBI lineage: Eukaryota > Viridiplantae > Streptophyta > Magnoliopsida > Asterales > Asteraceae > Ambrosia > Ambrosia artemisiifolia. Next base: position 28,362,739 of record CM063529.1, on the reverse strand, counting down.
TACAGCATCCACAAAAGCTATATGAGCCGATGATTCTTCAAGGGTGTGTAGTTGTAGCTCAACATGGTCGAGTTCATATGGTGGCATCTCAATTGCCTTTAGCTTCTCTAAGTCTGTGAATCCCTGCAAGACAATTCGAATGGGTATACAATTTGGGGTTAATATATTTAATTAAACTTTTCACAGCAAAGTAATGCATAAAAGATTTATCAAAGAAACGAACCTGACTATACATAGCAGAAATATACAAGTTCAAAACTTTGAACCCATTTTTCTTGTCCAAAAACCGCCGTAACTTCTGGAAACAAAGTGTTTCTGTATAACCGTTGAAAAAACATTGCATACATGCTTTTAAATTGGTTGAATGCCTTACCACAGGCCAGTATTCATCACCGTGATTAGCAAACAAAACCAAATTGGGGGTATTGAACTCAATTTCTTCGAAACCACATACTGAATGTAAAATCAATGTCCTCAAAGAATGACTTGAGAACTTGAGGTTGTTGCAATTATATGTCGTACCCAAAAACAAATGTTCAATGAAGGGGAAGTTACATAAGAAGTCGGTAAAACCATTTGAGTTTGGTAAAGGATCCCCTATGTAAGCCACTGATGTCAGTTTTTTGCATGAAGCCAAGTTCATTTGCGGTACCCCACTGTCTTCCTCGTCTATTATTTCAAGACTAGATAGATTTGGAGCTTCAATATCTATTCTTTCAAGTGGGGTTTCATAGTAAATTTTAAGTTTTTGAAGATTTTGATGTCCGTAAATACATACTCTTTGTAAACCACTACAACAATCAATATTTAATTCTTGTAGAAGAGTACAACTAGTGGCGAGACACTTGAGCACTTCATCATCTATTGGGACATCTGTAAGACTCAACTGAATCAAAGACTTAAACCTGACAGCATCAAGCATCAAGGAAGAAGGCAATTCACAGCCAAATATGCTCAAAGATGTTAACATGGAAACAGATAAGAGTATGTTAGGCAAACGGTACATTGGAACATATAGTGTGTTTTTAAAATTTATCACCAACTCCGTGACGCCATTCTTAAGAAGTAGTTCAAGGCATCTGTTAACAACGTCTAATTCTGTAGGCTCCAAAATAATTGCTATGAGCGTGAGCTTGTATGCAGTGACATTTTGGCGGCAAAATCTAGAAGTGGCATACTCAACATACTTGTAAAACCTTTCTTGAGATTTAAAATTATAGATATTGAAGTTTAAAACCGGGAAAGAAGCGGTAAGGTTAAACCAAGTCTTAGAGAGTACACTCATTCGAACAAGCTCTGCGCGAGTATTAACAAAAGAGAGTATGTGATGGACAACGGAATCAGGAAGTTGTGAAATCCGATCCATCTCTAGAACAAAACTGAAAGAAAAAAATAAATTGAAAATTGCAAGAGTTTAATATCAACAAATGTATAAAGAGTCAAAAACAATGGTAATAATCATTGAAAAGTTGCAAAGCTTCTAGAAGAAGCAGTGTTTCTTGATCTGTCCAGGTTCCACTACTTGCACCAGCAGCGTCACCAGGCTCCATGAGAATGAAATCAGATGGGGCCATATCAGAGTCAAACTTGCCTTCGGTGAAGCATTCAGTACACAAATCATAATCTGCCTGCCTAACAGAAACTAAATCAACATAAAACAGGCAATTTAATTTGTGTATGCATGTGTGTATATGGAAGATGTAGTATACAAAGCTTATATATAGCTAATTTATAGGTAGGGATGTTAAAAACCTATGTGATATATAAGGAAAACTTATATAAGCACCTTGCACTACGCGTGCGTAAAGCGGTGCACTTTTGCGCTGTGAGCCTCATTTTACACCTTCTCGCCCGGTGCGCTTTTCTCTTTATAAAATCAAGACTCATAAACAGAGAAAAATAATAATTTCTATTTCAGTTTGGAAACACATTTCTGTGCATTGGGAAATAAAGATGTTATGAAAAATACATATTTTTGGTAAAGGCCAACATCATGGACAGCTAAACAATATAGGTAAGAAATCCAACATTTCTACATTATCTAGCAATCTGTAATTATGTTCCCTTAAAAAATGCCAATGTATCAATTTACTTTTATGATAAACGATACAAATGCCTAATGCCGCTTGGCAATGGCATCAATCGAATATCGATTATAGCAAAGGGCACGCTTACACTATCATGGATGGATAACAAGTAGGGATAGGCATATCAATAGACACCATTTGGTAGAATGCCAAGAATGGCACAAGCATGTAAGAAAGCATGTCAAACTGTGGTGATAAGACTTATAACTAAGTGACTCTATAGACCTCCACACACAACAAACGATATTAGAGCAATCATCTTTAGTATTTATATGCCCGATTAGAATGAAATATCTCTTAACAAGTACATAATGATCTTGGAGAACATAATAAACTAACATAACAATATATTTTTTCTAATCTAATTAGGTAGTAATATAGATAGCAGCTTCATCATGTGCATCCTGATTCTGAACATGGTTGATGAATGTCGCCATATGAGCATCTGTGCTAATCCTGATTTATTGAGTATGATGATGATCATTATGATCTTTTTTTAGCTTTTTTTCGCTGGATAATGTTTAATCGTGTGTGTTTTTTAGACTTGAATTTGCCAAGACTTTCTGGAACTTCTCACAATACTTGCAATGAACCATCTCAGTGTTGTCCGACATGAGACATAAATCGTAATGCGACTAAATTTCGGGGTTTCTTTTGGTTTCAAGTACCAAAGCAACTTCTTCATTATTTGTTATTGATGGTGATAGAAAACTGTTGAGAGATTTGAGCGTTTTTGCATTTTTTGCATTTAAGAGAGCTTTTGAGAGTTAGAAAAGTGTAGTCAAACATAAACATTCAACACCTATTTATACTAAGTTCGGAGGGTTCAAATGGTGAATAATCTATTCCAAACGACTATATTACCTTAAGAAACCGGTTTCAAAGGTCAAGTCCATTTTTTAACCCATACCCGGTTGTACCGGGTTTTTAGGTAGAAGCCGAACCCAACCTGAATCGGTTTCTCAGGGTACTACACTATACTTCTAGTACCAGGGTCCGGTTCCTACCGGATTCCTGGCCTTACCTGGTTTCGGTACCGCCTAATACTCCATTTGTGCATTTCTATATGGCAATACTTATCCATATGAAGTTCTATTTTCACCTAGAGGTGCATAAAACCGAGTTTTCTTTTCAAAGCAATTTCGGTTTCATCCAACGAGTCAATAACCAAATCCATTGTCACACACGTATCTAGTACCTATATATAGGGATGATTAGTTTTGTACCGGGTACCAAAAATAACAGTACCAGGTACCAAAAATAACAGTATCAGGTACCGAAATAACGGTACCATTGGCGAAGATACAGGCACCGCTCCAGTTCAGTACCAATATGGTAACAAGTTTTGGTGTTTTCAATAAAGCTATTTTCGGTACGGTACCGATTCAGACCGTTATTTTAGCTTAATTATCGCTACGTACCGTACCAAATACTTTCGATACCAGTACCAAGTTTTAGGGTTTTTAACACGGTTGTAGTCATAGTCACAGAATTCGCTCAAGTAACCACGAATTTCGTATTGGTACAAACTGTACCCGATCGGAATTCGCCATCGTGCCGGTCGCTCATGGTACGTCGTTCCGATTGTGATGGGTCGTCGTTCCATATGAACAAGAAACCGTGATTCCAATTGTTATGGTACATCGCTGCAGTTATACCTAAAATTGCGAATTTAATCGATTGAAGCGATTTTTAGAGTGAGAGTTGTTCTTTGAAACCAGGAAGAAGAAATAGAAACGACTTAACCAGGAAGAAGAAGAAATAGCTGGTTGTGAAGAAGAAGAAGAAGAAACAGGAGCAACTTGACAAGGAAGAAGAATAAAGAGGCAAAGAGCGGTTGTTTTTGTGTGTAGTTATTTTAGGGTTAGATAAGTTTAGGAATTTAAACATTTGACCCCTTTATCTTTTAGTAGTTTCCATCTAGACCCTAAACTTGTAAACTTTTACAAAAAAAGGTAAAATTAGTTTATGTATTTATAAAATTAGTTTATAAATAGCTATTATTAAAAAAAAAATCTACATTGAATCAGACTCCATGGTACACCGTATCAGATCGTACCGAATTGAGCCTAGCCCCCTCCGTACAGAATTGGTCCAGCCTAGGGAATTGCGTATTCGTACCGCGTTCCCGTACCAAAGCGAACCGCGATTTAAGTGACTATGGTTGTAGTACCGAACTCACCCCTACTCATATAACCTTGGAACCTAATATATGTGTCAAACTCAATTTGCTAAATTCGCAACATTTTATAAATATCGAAACTAAAATTACATAAAAGTAAAACTACAACAAATAATCTACTTATTCATAGTTTTTTTTATTCATATCCACACACCTAAGACTAAAATGTATTAGATCACAAAGATATAAAAGAATTAAAGAAATGTGTGTGAGAAAATTTGCATCTGCATATATACCTAAAATTATGGAAAACAAAGTTAAAAATGCTTAGTTGCTAGTATGGTGAAATTTGTCACATTATGACTTTTCTAACAAGCCCATGCTATCTTTCATGCATTTACATGGGTTGACAGTTCCCCTGTTCTGCACTTCTGCAACAGGTTAACACTGGACTGGTAGAAACCAACCCGAAACCGAAATAAAAAACGGTAAAAATGTTAAAGCCCATCTTTATAGATCAAATGATTTTGAAGTGGTCGGGTCGGGTGGGGCCAGGCCTGGAACTGTTTGAACAACCATATTCAACCAAATATGAAAAAAAAAAAAAAAAAAAACAGTAGACCACATAATCAAGAAACTCATGAACCTTATCAAAGAAACCATATCTAAATTATAAACAGATTGTACAACTAGATCACAGATGAAGATGAAATGATGATGGTGTTTGTGTGAGCATCATCAAGACTCAAGACAATGGTGCTTTTCAATACATGACGACGAAGATGAACAGACTCAAGATTAAGATGATGACGATGAACTCGATCACAGATGAATAGACAACAATGATGATCAACCTCAAGATGAACACCTTTTGAACTTTTTAGACTAGGTGATGTTTTTAATGTAATCAAATTGTTCGTCAGTCAATCAACAACTTTTGAACTTCTTCACTGAAATATTTGTTCAACTTCCATAAAAGCGAAACTTTTTCAAGTTTCAAAAAGACAGATTTATTATTTACTATGATTATTTGATATACTATAGCTTGATTAACCATATGACACACTGATAATATATTAAAAGGTTAACATCTAACTTACATAATAAGTGTTTTGGGTCAAGCCAACCTGTCACAATCGGTACAAAAAGTTACAATTTGACTCGAACGACCTGGCCCATCGAACGACCTGGCCCGTTTTGGACACAGCACGGCAATAAAACTATAGAGCAATAACTAGTGCACGCTATAGCCGTGTATGACACCACAAAAAGTAAAACCTTTGATAAACCAGACATGTGAGCATGCAGCTGGTCAATCTTGAAACATGAGCACTAGATGCATATAATGTTGAAAAAACATTATAGGCCACTTTAAAAGGAATATATCATATGATTAGCAAGAAAGCATTGGCTACTCAAGAAACTAACTATTAGATGCAACTGCTATAATACAACAACAACCACCTTACCCAGTAAATCCCACAATTAGCAAAGCTAAGAGTAGGGTTTTGAGAGAGTACCCCTATCCTTGTGGATAGAGAGGCTTCTTCCAGAGAGACCCCCGGCTCCACAACACACAAACGACAAGATGTAACTACTATAAATATTATAATTATTTGACACTATTTTTCAAAACGGTCCGTTTCAAGCCAATCCACTTTGGTCAAACACATTTTGACACAAAGCAAACTGATACTTTCTAAAATGACCCGTTAACCGTTACTCAACCAACTAGATTGTTTTGCAGGCTAAGCAAAAACTATAAAATAAGGACCAAAGATATGTAATCTGAACAATCAGCAATAAAGCAAAAGGTCTCAAAGTATATAGTCAAGACATCATAGTTATGATTCAAACCATCACTACATATGTAAATATCAAAAGGTAGAATACTTATGAAAGGTTAACTGCAAATTGTTCAAATTTATCAGTTTTAACTGATAACTTCCACACTTTCACCTGTTCGTTGAAACCGAAAAGACTCCTAAGTCCAATGCATCAGAAATTCTCTCTGTCTTGCCCGCATGCCTTTGACCGCCTGCTTCTTCTTAGAGGACTGTTCAGGTATTAACAAGTAAGGTAAAGAATGTGTATATAATTAGTTGATAACAAAGTGTACCTTCTTCCTTTATGAAGCTAACTGTTTCTCCATAACGAGGTGATGCCATCGACAATGCATTCAAGTCCATCAAGTGCTTGTGGGCTTCAGGAGAGGAAGGAGACACAATCTGAATATTGGTGTGGCCTTGATCTTCTTGTTCAAGCAGCTTCTTGCATGCAAACTGAAGAAATATAACAAATAGAAAAAGATAATATCTCTACTAAATTGCGGTGTACAAACAGAATCTAAACAATGTTGAAGTGCAATGAAAGTGAAAAACATACCATCTTTGTTAAAAATAAGTCTAATAAAGGATAATGAATAATTCATCAAATAATAACTCTCACCTTGACAACATCACTTTGTTCTTCAAAAGGAACGGATGATCTTAAAGTTAGAGAGCGAGGACGGCAACACCAAAGTACAGCATACACAAAAGCTATATGAGCCGATGATTCTTCAAGGGTGTTTAGTTGTAGCTCAACATGGTCGAGTTCATATGGTGGCATCTCAATTGTCTTTAGCTTCTCTAAGTCTGTGAATCCCTGCAAGACAATTCGAATGGGTATACAATTTGAAGTTAATATATTTAATTAAACTTTTCACAGCAAAGTAATGCATAAAAGATTTATCAAAGAAACGAACCTGACAATATATAGCAGAAATATACAAGTTCAAAACTTTGAACCCTTTTTTCTTGTCCAAAAAACGCCGTAACTTCTGGAAACAAAGTGTTTCTTTATAACCGTTGAAAAAACATTGCATACATGCTTTTAAATTGGTTGAATGCCTTACCACAGGCCAGTATTCATCACAGCGATTAGCAAACAAAACCAAATTGGGGGTATTGAACTCAATTTCTTCGAAACCACATACTGAATGTAAAATCAATGTCCTCAAAGAATGACTTGAGAACTTGAGGTTCTTGCAATTATATGTCGTACTCAAAAACAAATGTTCAATGAAGGGGAAGTTACATAAGAAGTCGGTAAAACCATTTGAGTTTGGTAAAGGATCCCCTGTGTAAGCCACTGATGTCACTTTTTTGCATGAAGCCAAGTTCATTTGCGGTACCCCACTGTCTTCCTCGTCTGTTATTTCAAGACTAGATAGATTTGGAGCTTCAATATCTATTCTTTCAAGTGGGGTTTCATAGTAAATTTTAAGTTTTTGAAGATTTTGATGTCCATAAACACATACTCTTTTTAAACCACTGCAACAATTGATACATAATTCTTGTAGAAGAGGGCAACTAGTGGTGAGACACTTGATCACTTCATCATCTATTGGGACGTCTGTAAGACTCAACTGAATCAAAGACTTAAACTTGACTGCATCAAGCATCAAGGAAGAAGGCAACTCACAGCCAAGTACGCTCAAAGATGTTAACACGGAAACAGATAAGAGTATGTTAGGCAAACGGTACATTGGAACATCTGATGAGTATTTAAAGCTTATCGCCAATTCCCTGACGCCATTCTTAAGAAGTAGTTCAAGGCATCTGTTAACAACGTCTAATTCTGCAGGCTTCTCGATGCTTGCTCTGAGCGTGATCCCGTATGCAGCGACATTTTGGTGGCAAAATCTAGAAGTGGCATTCTCAACATACTTGTAAAAACTTTCTTGAGATTTAAAATTACAGATATTGAAGTTTAAAACCGGGAAAGAAGCGGTAAGTTGAAACCAAGTCTTAGAGAGTACACTCATTCGAACAACTGCGCGAGTATTAACAAACGAGAGTATGTGATGGACAACGGAATCAGGAAGTTGCGAAATCCGATCCATCTCTAGAACAAAGCTGAAAGAAAAAATTTGAAAATTGCAAGAGTTTAATATCAAAAAAATGTATAAAGTTTTCTCAGGCAACATAAAGAGTCAAAGACAATGGTAATAATCAATTTATAATTCAAAACATTGTATGGCTCTCTAAGGGGCATTTGATCAAACACGTTGTGTGCAAACCAAAGAGCAAACATAAAAATCCTATAAACAATATCAAAGTGTATAGCATACATCTATGCTTAATATAATTTTATCTTACCTAATCAAATAAGAAACCCAAAACCCTTTTTCAATTAAAATAGTCACCTTGCAGAAAGATGATCGATCTTCTATAACTTTTTTGTTTTATACTCTGTACAGCTTGGGAACAACGAGCCGCTAAAGCGCTAATCAATATGTTAGATTTTAGGAAAAACAAAAATTACATTATTAGGGTTTATACGGATCAACTCAAATTAAAAATTAAATTACGGGCTTGATCGTTAATGTAGGGCTTGCTCACAATAAAGTTTATTGCCTTGTTTTTTTAAAGGCTTAGTTCAGCAGAAATCCGTGTACAATCATAACCTAGCGGTTTCAAGTTTGAATCCCTACCCACACATCGGTGTCCTCTTTGCCTAAGCTCAAACCGTCAACGGAAATTTTTTTATGGCGTGCGTGGATCGAACCTGTAACTTACCCCCATGATGAGAATCCTTAAAAAAAAAACTCACCATACCTCAAACCAGCTGGACTGAAGATCATTGGCAAAGTTTATTGCCTTTTAGTAAGAGGTCATGGGTTTAGCCCGAAAGTAAGGTAATAATTTAGTGTAATTTAGTAGTGAATAGGAGTCGTATACCATTAACCGTAATAAATAAATAACGGGTTTGGTTGACTCAAATGGCACGATCGATCATAACAAGTTAACACAAAGTAAACAACTCGAACCAATTTCCCATGCATAAGCTACTATAGGGTGAACTTATTTACGCCCTACAATTACTCACAAATATTTTAATATCCAATCTATAATCTATAACTAGTGTTTTAGTTACCCACGCTTCGTTGCGGGAACTCCTGTTGCGTTGAGAGTTTGGTACACGATAAAGATCGCGCTTCGCTGCGGCAGCTCCTGTTGCGTTGAAAGTTTGGTGGACATTAATTCTATTACCCCGCGCTTCGCGACGGGAGCTCCTGTTGCGTTGAGGGTTTGGTGGACGTTAAAGATCGTGCGTCACCGTGGGAGCTCCTGTTGCGTGGAGGGTTTCGTGGACATAAAAGATAATATTAAGTGACTGTTACTCTCGCATGGGCTTAAAAAAAAATAGTCGCGGCTAAAAGCTAAAAGTTTGGTGGTTAAAGTTTGAAATCCTTTGGGTGGTCAAAGTTTGAAATCCTAAAAGTTAAAAGTTTGTGGTCAAAGTTTGAAATCCTAAAAGCTAAAGGTTTGGTGGTCAAAGTTTCAAATCCTAAAAGCTCAAAGTTTGGTGGTTAAATTGGGAAAAAATAAAGTACATAATTTAGTAAGAAAGTTAGTTGCCAAAGTACAATGCAAGTTTTAAAAAGTTGGGTGGTCAAAATTTGAAATTCTAAAATGGCTAAAGTGTACATATTGAGCAAAGTTTGATCATAATAGTAAATCGTGATGTGCCATTGGATGCCGTTGAAAAGAGCCAATCAAAAATGGATGCCGCCAATCAAATTCAGGCATCCATATGTGTAGCCAATCATGTTGAGGAGGCATTGTAGAAGAGTGCAATGCAAGTTTAAAAAAGTTGGGTGGTAAAAATGTGAAATTCTAAAATGACTAAAGTGTACATATCGAACAAAGTTTGGTCATAATGGTAAATCGTGATGTGCCATTAGATGCCGGCAAAAAAAGCCAATAAAAATTGGATGCCGCCCAAATTAACCAATCAAGTTGAGACAGCCAAATATGTAGTCAATCATGTTGAGGACGCACTATAGAAGTGTATCTAATAAATATGTAGCCTAATTAGATACTATAATAGTTACTTATCATTAGTAAAGAAAGTGAACATCAAGAGTTCCGATAGTCACGTTGACAATATAGAATATTAATTAGGCTATAAGACATTGTTTGGATTACTAACTCTTGCCTAATTCACGTAACTATTGTAACATTTTGATTTATTTTTATCTTTTAATAATTTCGTATAAACTAATATTGTCTTTAGCTTCAAATATACTATTGAGATGTATTATCCTATATATTAAAATTATCCTATATATATATATATATATATATATTAAAATTTGAACTTGATGAATAGTAAAAGAGCTTAATTGGTGCATAGGGTCGGTTAGTGGTGAGTGTTATTGTTAAAAGAGCCTAAGTGTGTGAATCCTATTTTCATAATCCAAATCGATGGCATCCATATCAAAGCACTTGTCAGGCAAACTTGGTTTTAAACTTTAGTGGTGAGTGTTATTGTTAAAAGAGCCTAAGTGTGTGAATCCTATTTTCATAATCCAAATCGATGGCATCCATGTCAAAGCACTTGTCAACCAAACTTGGTTTTAAACTTTTTTTTCATTATTTGGTGCTTGCCTTCTCTTAGTTTATTCTACATGTATCTTGATTAAACTTTATCAAAAAAATAGTCAATATGATATATCATGGTTGCAAAGGTCGCTAGCCGGTGCCAACTAAGTTGACTGAAGAGTTGCGAGTATTCGGTCATAGTCGGGGAATACTTGGGGATTAATCGTTGAGTCAACGCCTAGTGTGATAAAGTTTAAAATTAAATGGTAATAAAAATAATTTAGTGCAATAGTGTACTTAAACATATATTAATTAAATTTTCTATGTTTAAGGGTTGTTTGGTAGTCTCTTAATAAATTTTTGTATCTTTTAATAGTCCATAATCTCTTATTGGTTAAGCCTGACCGTTAAGAAACTACCCATTAATAGCTTACCAACAACAAGTTTTTTGAACGATTATTCTATTAGATCAATAATTATAAATTATCCCTCAATTGTCCATATATGACAGTAGAAAATCTCGTATATATAATAAAAAAAAAAGCTCTTTTGCTGACATTATGTTCATTTAGGTCATCATCATATGGCACTATGTAACACCCCAAAAATGTTAAGTAATAATAGTAGAGTAGAAATTATATACACGTTATTGCGAATATGTATGTATGCGTGGATATATGTATGTATATGTGTGTGTACCCCTAGTTGTAAGTAGTGCATTGGTAGTTGTACACGTAACTAAAATAAAACTAACCAAGTTAGCCACTTAGTTAGTTGGTAGGAAGTTAGTGGTAAAAAGGGAAGGGTTGGACATGACTCAACACTATTCTTGAGGGGTGAGTCTTGGGAAGATTGAAAGACTAGCTAAATAAGAGGGGGGGGGGGTTAGAAGGAAAAATGGGGATTTTAGAAAAAAGAAAGAAAAGAGAACGCAGGGAGAGGGAGGGAGGCGAAAAAGGGGTCTTCAAATTAGCTTCCATAGCTGCAAATTGGGGTAAGAAATCACCCTAAAGTCCCTGCATGTTCCTAGATTATTAACCTCCTAGTTGTGCTAATCATCTTGGTAGGTGGTAGAATCAAGTTTAATGAATTTGTATGTAGTAGGATGGATTTTATGATTTTGTTGTGATAACTACTTGTTGTGGTTAAAAAGGCATGCTTACTATGTGAAGTAGTGTAAATTTTAAAGAGATTGTATGCTAATTCTTGTTTAGGGCTGAAATTGTGAAGAAGAGCTAATTGAGTGTTGGGATGAAGGTTTTATGTTGACTTTTAAAAGTCAACAGGACCCCAACACCAAGAAAGCCCTATGTGGTTTAATATTGTCGCTTAGTAGGAGGGTAAATTGAAAGTATAAGTGTAGGATTGGGGGTGTTGTGTCATGAAATGGTATAACCACATGAATGTATGAATATGCACACCACTTGTATGATAAAATGCCTAACATGCAAGTATAGGTGAAATTGTGGGAATTGAATGATAAACATGATGATAATGTATGTGACTATGAAAATATGATAGGTTATCCACCTTGAACCAAGAATGGTAATGGGTAAAGTATGAAAAAGCTAAAGTATGAATTCCTTCACTATGTAGGTGTGAAGGTTGAAGGTTCAAGTGATCACAAGGAGCAAGGTGCTTACAACAAAAGTAAGTTGGTTACTACCAACTAATTAGTTGTGACAATCGTCACCCTTATCTTCTAATAAGTTGTTAATTTTAGTCCCTCTAGTATTCAACTATTTCTATTTTAATACATGTAACTTTGTCGTTTCGGAAATAATGGAATGGTCGAAATTATATTTATCATTCACATTTTTTTACATGGATCGTATCTACGTTTTAAGCCGTATGCGATAATTGACTTATATAAAATTTATTATAAAACTTGTAATGGTTAATAATAATAATAGTAAATTAACAATCTTAGAGTTTAATTTAAGGTTAGAAAGTATTAAGTTGGAGGGTTATAAAGGAGAATTATTAAGTTTTTATCATGTACAAACTAGAGGGGTCTTTTTTGCCAAATGATTAAAGTAAAAAAAAAGTCTGGTCAAACCAGTCGCCGCCGGCGACAATTCCGGCCACCGGAAATTTATTCCGGCCACCCACTTTTCCATTTTAAATGCTCTTTAACTCGTCTTTATTATTGCATAACGTTTCTCCATCATATAGCTTCGAATTCCATCATTAAATTCAGCCCATAAACACATTTTAAAGTCTAATAATCGGGTTTAATTGTAGTGTTACCGATCGGAACTTAAAACGCATTAAAATGGGACTTTTACTCGTCCATTACATAAACTAATAGCCCCAATCATTTTCTGCTCTATTACACGACACAAACCAACGAAAAATTGATCGAAATCGCGTCCAAGAAGCTCTAAAAAATCGGTTTAAAGTTCGGCCCTTGTTCTTTCTAATTCGACTTCAAAACGCGATTGTAAGTTTAATTATCCCATGCCATCATGTTAGTCGCTACTTTCCGATCATTAGCCCCATGATTCTGATCTTTAATCGCGCCTTGATCGGGTCTATTGTATTTGGTTAGGGTTAGGGTTAGGGTTTTGAGTTGTTAATTGGGGAAGATGATGAACACCCTTTGCTTGTTAAATAATATTTCGATTTAATCAAACCAACAAATGGTCATCTAGCCTAGTGGTTAAGGCTTGTGTTGGCTGAGTGATTGACTCGGGTTCGAGTCCCTCTAGACGCGAGTCAACACATTTTGTTATTGTTTTTTATTTTTAAACACATTTCTTATATACAATATATATATATATATATAATTTGAAATAATCATAATAAATTCATTTTTACTCCAAAAATTATAAAAATTTAGGAGTAATATCTTGACACCATAAATAAAATTATCACATTGAAATTTTCTGGAAAATAAACTATTTTCGTATTTTTATTAATTTAAATGTTATTAATCATAATTAATTGATTAAAAATCCATTTTTAATGATTTTAATCCCAAATTTTCAGGAAAATTATTTCTAAACAATATGAACAGAAATAAAAATGTTTGGACCTGAAAACATTCATTTTTATTAATTTTTTCTATTTTTAATCATTTAAACATGATTTAAATCCATTAAATTCATTTTTAATACAAATAAATGGAGAAAAATTATGGAAAAATTATTTTCACTATTATACATCAGAAAATAATTATTTTTCATAAAAATATCATTTTTGGATCATATCTTGTATTTTTAGTTTATTTACATTTAATTAGATATAATTAATTATTCAGTTAAGTGTAAATTATTAAAATATGTTTTATGGATATTTTTCTATAAAATAGAAAATATTCCTATATGTGAAAACATAATATTACATTTTCTTAGTCACATATTTGATCGTGAATCATAATATATTTTATTTAAAAATTATTATTACATTCAAGATATAATAAAACTTCATCTTCCCTACATAAGTCTAGCAAACCCTAATGCCTTAGATTCTAGATGCTTTAGACTTTTAAGACACTTTCCTCATTAGTATGCTTATACGTATAGGTTGAATTCTTCGGAATTCCCAAAATTAATCTTGTGACAAGTTTTGTTGGATTGGATACGCTCAGCAAAACTGTGAGTATATCTTTCCCCTTTTTCATGTTTTACTCTTTTGGGGCTATTCATGTACACTATGACTAAACGTTATTCTGTTATTAAATGCAATTCTCATGTGTGTTTGCTTTATGTTAATTTGTGTGTATCTATGGCTGTCAAAATCATTAACCGTTGTGGCCTTGCATTTCAATGAATAGTACTATGGTATATACCCCTTGTGACTCTGTTGAGAGACCTTGGTCATTGTCTTGTGATTCATTATACTCAAAAATGGTTTTCAAAGTGTTGTCTTGTCTTAGGGTTGGTTTTGACTGATACTGCTTAAATACATAATTGCAAACGGTATACAACACATGAATTGCTAATCATTTTTTTCTACTATATGTATTCAAAACAGGGTATGCTCACCAATACAATCTTTGTATTGACCAAATTATTTTGTACATGTTTCAGGTTATTTTGAGATGCATTCTTTAAGCTTTCGGATTTATATTTAGATTTTGATTCATTGTATTTCAGTTTAGTTGACATTTAGACTTGTTGTATTTTATTTCATTGTAATAAACTATTTAATCAATGTATCTAAATTTACACTTTAGTCCATGAGCTATTGAACAATCGTCACTACGTGGCACCTCGATGATTCCGCCATCGGTTGGGGTGTTACATTAGTTATGATTTTAATAGTCATATTGGTTATGTATATGTTGTTGTGGATGAAATTGTTGAATGGAAAGTGGTATGAAGCACCTTGTGGTCACACAAGTGCAAACTAGTAGAATGATTTCTCATGGTAGAAGCACCCTAACGGGTTAAAAATGTAGAATTACCCTTAACGGGTCAAAATAGTGGAAGTACCCTTAATGGGTCAAAAAGGTGGAATTGCCCTTAACGGGTCGAATGGTAGAAGTTTGTGTTTTCCATGGTTTCATGGAAACACTTGTCTTTCCAAGGTTAAGATGATATTATGGTTTTAGCATACTAATGTTGTTTGATGGAATTGGTTTTAGGTAAAGCTCATGAATGAAGATCAAGTCTCAAGGGAGGTTGACTATGCACGCTCAAGTTCTCATTTTGGGGTTGGGTACCATGGTAGTAGAAGATCTTTGAGTCATTTAACAAGTTGTTAATATGTTTTGTACATGTCTTTTGAAATGGGTCATAGATTTCCATGGTAGCCAATTTGAACAATATCTTTGTAAATATAACTAATGTGGCTAGTTGTGGGTAGGTTGAGGGACAAGATGTTGAACATGTTTATCTAATGGGTATGGTTCAATTACTACTTATATGTCTTTTAAAAAAAACGAGTCTTACAAGTTGGTATCAGAGCCAAGGTTTTAGCGAACCGAGCACATTAGGTGCTTAGACTCAAACCGGAAGCTCGTGGGGGGGGGGGGCGTGCATCCGATCCGAGACTTGATCAAGGTATGTGTAGGAGTAACGGGTGGGAGAGTTAGTAAACGAACTCAAAATGTTGGAAAAATCTTGGTTACAAAGTGGCCAAGAGGATGGAAAGTAGAAAAAAAAAGAAGGTACAGGGGCTACCGTACCTTACGGTAGCACCGTAAGGTACGGCAGCCGTCAGAAACATGACGGTGGCAGCCTACTGCCTTACGGTGGGAAATAAGGCTTCAGGGCTACCGTAACTTACGGTGGCACCGTAAGTTACGGTGGACCCTGAAGATTTTCACTCATTTGCTTTCGTTATACATGGGTTGTTGTCGAATCTTATGTGGGAACGTATTAAGGGTGTATTAACATACGAAAACATGGATTTACAATCCTTGTATGTACATGGTAGAGAATGTGGTAGCCCAAGTATTGGGAGTAGAAAATTATTATATTTGCAAGGATGGTTAATGATTGAAATACTATGGCGTAATATACATGTTGAATGGTTGTTAATGTTTCAGAAAAATGGTGGAAGAAGGGGATAACTCCGCTAGAGAACATGAGTACCAAGAGAAGATAAAAGAGTTGATTGCCACAGAAATGGGTAAGGCGTGGACTGCTAACCTCGCCAAGATAACCCATGAGGTGGAAACGAATGTCATGGAGGTAATGGAGGGAATGATGACGAGTAAGTTTGATGAACTAAAGAAATTGATTGAAGAAGGGTTGTCCGGCTCCAAGAATACTAAGAGATGTACGTATCGTAACTTTATGTCATGCAACCCCACGGTGTTCAACGGAGAAATAGATCCACTTGAATGTCTAAGGTGGATCTCGGATATGGAAGGGGTGTTTGCACGAAGCCATTGCGAAGGCGAAGATGAGGTGATGTTTGCCACGGGTCAGTTACGACTCCGTGCAAAAGATTGGTGGGATTGTTATAGTAAGGAGGTGGGGCAAGAACGAGTGAGAAGCATGACATGGGCGGAGTTCAAGGAGCCCTTCCTGAAGCATCATTGTCCCCAAACGGCAATTGATCGCATTCAGGAGGAGTTTCTACACCTCCGCCAGAAGAATGAAACCATAGATGAGATCACAAACGTATTTCTTGACAAGATGAAGTTTTGTCCGGAATTGGTAGGAACGGAACAAATGAAGATTAACATGTATCATGCCATGTTGAGGGCAGAATACCGGGAGTTTATCACTGCATCAAAATGCAACACATTGGGTGAACTCATCGATTGGGCTCGTGAACGAGAAACGAAATTAAAACGCCAAGAACAACGGGGTGAGAAGAGGAAGGCTGAAAAGACTTGGGAGTCGCCAAAGAAGGCTAAGGGGCACGAACAAGGCAAGAAGGATCCTAAGAAGGGTGAAATACCGAATTGTAAAACGTGTGGGAAACCGCATACGGGGGAATGCCGTCTGGGGCAAAAAACGTGCTACAATTGTGGGAAGGCGGGACATCCGTTTTACAAATGCCCTAGTCCGGTTCAGTTGTGTTACCATTGTTATGAACCCGGGCACTTCAAGGCGGATTGTCCCAAGCTCAAGAAGGAGGCACCGAAAGAAGGAAAGAAGAATGAAGCTTCGAAGGCTCGTGGAAGAATGTTCCAAATCACTACTGAAGAAGCAAAGAACCACCCCGAGGCGGTGTCGGGTATGTTACTAGTCAACAATACTTTTATGTATGTGTTGTTTGATACAGGGGCAAGTAGGTCTTTTGTGTCTACCAAGGTGATTCACCACCCCTCCTTTATCATAGAAACGTTGTCAAGCCCATTAGAAGTAGAAATTGCGGACAGTAAGAACTATCTATTACACAACGTATGTAGAGATTGTATTCTCACGGTAGAAGGGGAAGACTTTAGGGTAGACTTGGTACCCATGTCTATGGGGGAATTCCAAGTGGTGATAGGCATGGATTGGTTGGCCAAACACCACGCGGAATTCCAATGTAAGAATAAAACCATATACGTTACCTCACCTAGTGGGCGGCGAGTAAGTTTTATAGGGGATAGAAAGGTCGAAGCCAAATTATGTACCTTGGTGGAGACCATGAAACATGTGCGTAATGGGGGAAAGGCATTCATGGCCTACGTGGTTGATACCACTATCACCACCCCCAAGATTGAAGAAGTACCGATTGTTAGGGAGTTTCGGGATGTATTTCCGGACGATCTTCCGGGGCTTCCTCCCGAACGCGAAGTAGAGTTTAAGATTGAATTGGTGCCCAGGGCTCAACCCGTTGCAAAAACACCATATAGGTTGGCACCCACCGAACTCCGAGAGTTGATGACGCAACTACAAGAGTTACTCGATAAGGGCTTCATTCGTCCGAGTGTGTCCCCGTGGGGAGCCCCTATATTGTTTGTGAAAAAGAAGGATGGGTCTATGAGAATGTGCATAGACTACCGGGAGTTGAATAAATTAACTATAAAGAACCGCTACCCCTTACCCCGTATTGACGATCTATTCGATCAACTTCAAGGGGCGAGTTGGTTCTCAAAGATTGACCTTCGCTCCGGGTACCATCAATTGAAGGTAAGGGAGGAGGATGTGGCCAAAACGGCATTTAGGACTCGGTATGGGCATTACGAGTTCCTAGTAATGTCCTTCGTGTTGACAAATGCTCCGGCCGCATTCATGGATTTAATGAATCGGGTATGTCGTTCGATGTTGGATCGTTTCGTGATAGTATTTATAGACGACATTTTGATTTACTCCCGAAGTGAATCGGATCACGCGGATCACTTACGGGAAGTCCTTGAGACGCTTAGAAAGGAAAAGCTTTATGCTAAATTTTCTAAGTCTACCTTTTGGTTGAGGGAAGTCCAGTTTTTGGGGCACGTAGTGAATGAGAAGGGCATTTCAGTAGACCCTCAAGGGGCGAGTTGGTTCTCAAAGATTGACCTTCGCTCCGGGTACCATCAATTTAAGGTAAGGGAGGAGGATGTGGCCAAAACGGCATTTAGGACTCGGTATGGGCATTACGAGTTCCTAGTAATGTCCTTCGGGTTGACAAATGCTCCGGCCGCATTCATGGATTTAATGAATCGGGTATGTCGTTCGATGTTGGATCGTTTCGTGATAGTATTTATAGACGACATTTTGATTTACTCCCGAAGTGAATCGGATCACGCGGATCACTTACGGGAAGTCCTTGAGACGCTTAGAAAGGAAAAGCTTTATGCTAAATTTTCTAAGTGTGCCTTTTGGTTGAGGGAAGTCCAGTTTTTGGGGCACGTAGTGAATGAGAAGGGCATTTCAGTAGACCCTTCGAAAGTGAAGGCAGTGGTGGAATGGGTCTCTCCCAAGAACCCGAGTGAAATTCGAAGTTTCCTGGGCCTAGCCGGTTATTATAGAAGATTCATCCAAAACTTTTCAAAGGTGGCACTACCTTTGACCCGGATGACAAAGAAGAATGAAAAGTTTGTGTGGGGCGAAGACCAAGAAAGAGCCTTTCGAATGTTAAAGGAGAAGTTGACCAGTTCGCCTGTTCTGACCTTGCCTGAAGGGTCGGATGATTTTGTAGTTTATACGGATGCCTCGCATCAAGGGTTGGGGTGTGTTTTGATGCAACGGGGGAAGGTCATCGCCTACGCATCAAGACAACTCAAACCCCATGAATGTAATTACCCCACACACGATTTGGAATTGGGGGCCGTAGTATTTGCGCTGAAAATCTGGAGGCATTACTTGTATGGGACAAAATGTACCATATATTCCGATCACAAAAGCCTCAAGTATTTCTTTGAACAGAAAGATCTCAACATAAGACAACGGAGGTGGCTCGAGTTGATCAAAGATTATGATTGTGACATCGTGTACCACCCGGGCAAGGCTAACGTGGTGGCCGATGCTCTAAGTCGGAAGGAATACCCACCCCCGATTCAAGTTAAGGCCTTGGGTGTTTTAATTACACCTACCCTTTTGGGCGAGATACGAAAGGCCCAAGTCGAGGCTTTGCAAGCCAATGACCCAAAGAAGATAAGAATGAAAGGGATGATAGACAAGTTGGAAGAAAATGCGGACGGGATGAAGACCCGATATGGGCGGGTGTGGGTTCCTTGGACATGTGAAGTCAAGGCTTCCTTACTTGACAAGGCACACAAGTCCCGATTCTCTATCCACCCGGGGGCGACCAAGATGTATCGGGATATAAAGAAAGACTATTGGTGGCCGGGAATGAAGCGCGACATCGCTAAGTACGTGGAGAAATGTTTGACCTGTTCTCAAGTCAAAGCCGAACACCAAAGCCTTATGGGAAGTTACAATCACTTGACGTCCCGGTGTGGAAGTGGGAGGAGATCACCATGGATCTCGTGACCAAATTACCGAAAACGAGGAAGGGTTATGATGCAATTTGGGTAGTGGTAGACCGGCTCACTAAAAGCGCGCACTTTTTGGCTATTCGGGAGGCCTATACCTCCGAACGGATGGCAGAAATCTATGTGAACGAGATTGTATCCCGGCATGGTGTACCCGTGTCTATTGTGTCGGATCGGGACACTCGATTCACGTCCCGATATTGGAGGAGGTTTCAAGAAGAAATGGGTACAAAGTTGTTGATTAGTACCGCCTACCACCCTCAAACCGACGGACAAACAGAAAGAACCATTCAAACTCTCATAGATTTGTTGAGGGCATGTGTTTTAGATTTTGGGGGAAATTGGGATGAACACTTACCATTAGTGGAATTCTCTTATAATAATAGCTATCACAGTAGCATCCAAATGGCACCATTTGAGATGTTATACGGGAGAAAATGTAGAACCCCGGTGTGTTGGGGAGAGGTGGGTCAGCGGGAGTTAGCTCCAAGTGATCTGGTGGCTCTCACTAACGAAAAAATTAGCCTAATACGGGCTAGAATTCAAGCCGCTCAAGACTGACAAAAGGCGTATGCGGATCGTAGAAGACGCCCGATCGAATTTCAAGTGGGAGATTTTGTGTTATTAAAAGTCTCCCCTTGGAAGGGCATTATCAGATTTCGTAAGCGTGGGAAGTGAGGCCCGCGTTATATAGGACCCTTCAAAATTTTGGCACGGGTCAGGCAAGTGGCTTACCGGTTGGAGCTACCGCCATCCTTGAGTGGGATCCATGACACCTTTCATGTGTCCCAGTTACGGAAGTGTCTCGCAGATGAAACCGCGTACGTGCCTCTTGAAGACATAGAGGTAGACGATAAGTTGAATTATGTAGAAAAACCGGTAGCTATAAGAGATTCCAAGGTGAAGCGGTTGCGAAATAAGACCATCAACCAAGTTTTGGTTCAATGGCAACATCGGAAGGGTTCGGATCTTACGTGGGAATCCGAGGAAGAAATGCGGAAGCACTATCCGGCTTTATTCGATACGTATCTAGGTTTCGGGGTCGAAACCTCTTTTAAGGGGGGTAGACTTGTAACACCCCAAAAATGTTAAGTAATAATAGTAGAGTAGAAATTATATACACGTTATTGCGAATATGTATGTATGCGTGGATATATGTATGTATATGTGTGTGTGTACCCCTAGTTGTAAGTAGTGCATTGGTAGTTGTACACGTAACTAAAATAAAACTAACCAAGTTAGCCACTTAGTTAGTTGGTAGGAAGTTAGTGGTAAAAAGGGAAGGGTTGGACATGACTCAACACTATTCTTGAGGGGTGAGTCTTGGGAAGATTGAAAGACTAACTAAATAAGGGGGGGGGGTTAGAAGGAAAAATGGGGATTTTAGAAAAAAGAAAGAAAAGAGAACGCAGGGAGAGGGAGGGAGGCGAAAAAGGGGTCTTCAAATTAGCTTCCATAGCTGCAAATTGGGGTAAGAAATCACCCTAAAGTCCCTGCATGTTCCTGGATTATTAACCTCCTAGTTGTGCTAACCATCTTGGTAGGTGGTAGAATCAAGTTTAATGAATTTGTATGTAGTAGGATGGATTTTATGATTTTGTTGTGATAACTACTTGTTGTGGTTAAAAAGGCATGCTTACTATGTGAAGTAGTGTAAATTTTAAAGAGATTGTATGCTAATTCTTGTTTAGGGCTGAAATTGTGAAGAAGAGCTAATTGAGTGTTGGGATGAAGGTTTTATGTTGACTTTTAAAAGTCAACAGGACCCCAACACCAAGAAAGCCCTATGTGGTTTAATATTGTCGCTTAGTAGGAGGGTAAATTGAAAGTATAAGTGTAGGATTGGGGGTGTTGTGTCATGAAATGGTATAACCACATGAATGTATGAATATGCACACCACTTGTATGATAAAATGCCTAACATGCAAGTATAGGTGAAATTGTGGGAATTGAATGATAAACATGATGATAATGTATGTGACTATGAAAATATGATAGGTTATCCACCTTGAACCAAGAATGGTAATGGGTAAAGTATGAAAAAGCCAAAGTATGAATTCCTTCACTATGTAGGTGTGAAGGTTGAAGGTTCAAGTGATCACAAGGAGCAAGGTGCTTACAACAAAGGTAAGTTGGTTACTACCAACTAATTAGTTATGATTTTAATAGTCATATTGGTTATGTATATGTTGTTGTGGATGAAATTGTTGAATGGAAAGTGGTATGAAGCACCTTGTGGTTACACAAGTGCAAACTAGTAGAATGATTTCTCATGGTAGAAGCACCCTAACGGGTCAAAAATGTAGAATTACCCTTAACGGGTCAAAATAGTGGAAGTACCCTTAATGGGTCAAAAAGGTGGAATTGCCCTTAACGGGTCGAATGGTAGAAGTTTGTGTTTACCATGGTTTCATGGAAACACTTGTCTTTCCAAGGTTAAGAAGATATTATGGTTTTAGCATACTAATGTTGTTTGATGGAATTGGTTTTAGGTAAAGCTCATGAATGAAGATCAAGTCTCAAGGGAGGTTGACTATGCACGCTCAAGTTCTCATTTTGGGGTTGGGTACCATGGTAGTAGAAGATCTTTGAGTCATTTAACAAGTTGTTAATATGTTTTGTACATGTCTTTTGAAATGGGTCATAGATTTCCATGGTAGCCAATTTGAACAATATCTTTGTAAATATAACTAATGTGGCTAGTTGTGGGTAGGTTGAGGGACAAGATGTTGAACATGTTTATCTAATGGGTATGGTTCAATTACTACTTATATGTCTTTTAAAAAAAAAACGAGTCTTACACACTAGGTATGGTTATTAAAAAAACCTTGACACATGGTAATAGGTGATGTATTCCTTCCTCTTATTTCCCTTAAAGGAAAAAAATCTCTCATGTCCCCCCTTCCCTCACAATTTTAAAACGTTAATAACTTTTAGATACAAGATTTTTTTACAAAAAATTACACCAATGTGTGCAAGTAATTCATTAATCATGTCTAGGCATAGAGACTTCACTCAAGCAAGAGGTGCACACATACAATTAGAAATAAGTTTTATGAGTTATCGAATGTTGATCATTTACAGTTTTTTTTTTTAAAAATAATCTATTTCTTTTATGATACACACATTTTATCACTTTATATTAGATTTATCTATCCCGTAACACTCCCGGGTATAAAATATAAAAAAATATCAGGAAACGCGGCAGATTTTGAACCCACACGATATAACTTAACAACGTCACGCAGAAAAAAAATATTAAATATTAATATCGATCACTAGTGCACGAAGCAACCTTTACAATCACCATCACAATATTAATCATCATCATCTCAACTACGCTAAGGGGTTACGAATAATGGAAGAAATTAAGCAAATATTATCCAACAAAATCGACCAATCACAACTCAAACCAGGCGATCACATCTACTCTTGGCGTACGGCCTGGATCTACGCTCATCACGGTACTTTTCAATTTTTATTCTCTATTTAATTTACACATTTATGTTTGCTTTTTTTAGATTATATTATTTTAGGGTTTGAATAATGTAGGGTCTTATTATTGATCTTGTATTTGGTTAAAATTGAGATTATTGTTTGGTTATAATTTGTAAACTGCAGATTGTTGTGTAATTGATTGTTGGTATTGGCAGTCTCTTGAACTTTGGTTTTATAATAAGTATTTTATTTGGGGTTAATTAGAAAGTGTTAGGCAATTGGTAGGGCTGTAAACGAACAGAACGGTTAGAGAATAGTTTGTGGACCGTTTAATAGGAAGTTTGTTTATGTTCGTTTGATTAGTTAAGTGAACGAACACGAACAGAGAACAGAGGTCTCGTTCTATCAATTGTGTTAGTGAATGTTTTGTAATGTGTTGATGAACGGTCGTTCA